>CM060415.1:51342346-51991189 GCA_030545235.1 Helianthus tuberosus | reverse complement strand
AACGCGTTTCACGCGCACGACACGTTAAAGTAGCATAAGCTACCTAAACGGGTCGTAATGGGTCGAAAACACTTAGGATGAGTTTCATTTAGTATGTAGGCTTTGTTAAACCAAATGACACGAGTCTCTACACTCGTTTGGTTTACAAACCCTAATGCTACCCAATCTTCCGATCTAGGTCCGGTTAATTTACATAGTTACCTATATTAGGTGCCGTTTGATATCCGCGATCTCTAGCATTGTTTGGTTGTTATTCAAGGACTACTAAGCAATCTCAAGTGAGTACATAGACCCCTCTTTTACTGTTTTCCAAACTGTTTTGGGGTGAAACACATGTGCCTACTTGTTACTTTCCTGCTTTCTTGTTTTCACATCATATACCGACTATGTTTGTTAGTACATTATAGTACATGATTTCATTACTTTTCTGCTATGTATGTTGACTGATAACATGCTTAGTACATTGTTTTACATGACTTTTCTACTTTGTATGATGACTTTGCATACTTAGTACATTGTTTTATACTGCATCTCTGTTGCATATGTTCCAGTAACATATGGACACATGGTTTTATAGCTCTACCTTGTATGTTTACTCTAGCATACTAGGTACATTATCTTTATCACATGCTTACATTTTGGTATGACATTTGGTTTGTTTAAACTATACTATACATTCATTAACACCGATCATGCCGCTCGGTAGTAGGTAGTGGTACCATAGGACTTGACAAATCCCGTTCCGGACATCCCAGGGAAAGGGGATGAAAGGAATGACCGAATCCGAATACATATTCTCTTGATAACTCACTTTTACATAGTTATCCGTCTGTCTCAAGGCTTGGATGTATGAATTTTCACAATACCGCATAAATGTTCATATTCAGTATAGCATGCATTATCTTACAAAACATAACTTTGATTTAAACCAAGTTTTACTTCAATACTTTGTTTTGTACATTTTTACTTATGGTTTAAGTAGTCTAAATTTTACTTACCATACATATCATTTTGGTTATACATTACTTGACTACTTTTGGACTATAGACATTTGACATGGATATTTGACATAGACATTTGACATGGATATTTGACATAGACATTTGACATGGACATTTGATATAGACATTTGACATGGATATTTGACATAGACATTTGACATGGATATTTGACATAGACATTTGACATGGATATTTGACATAGACATTTGACATGATTTACATCTTGACATGAACATTTTACATTGTTTGGTTTGCTTTGGTTTGATTAAGTGATTAAGTAACGATGCGTGTGTAATATGATACAAGCATGGTGGATACGCCGCTGGTACTTCCTATATATAAGTGTTTGTATGGTATTACATGTCGTAACGTTAATTGAATCATTTCAGTTTGAGACATAGAACATTTCATACAAATAACATACTTTTCACAAGACATTGATTTATAAACAACTTATCTTATGCAATCACATTTTACTTGGTTATTCATTTAACCTTACATTTATTTATACTTATCATCTGATCTTATCGTTTTTCAAATGATTTAAAAGACAAAGCAAATAACAAGGTTCATGACTAAACATTTTCCCAAACATAAGTCATGAATCTTATTTTTCACAAAACCTATGTATCTCACAGGCATTTTTATGCTGACGTACCTATTTTCACATGTGTTTTTCAGGAACTGTTGCATAAGATGATCAAGATACACATAGGCAGACTTGGGCTTTAGTGACAATAAAAGATACAAGACTAGATAATTATGTTGTAGTCTCTTGTTTATTAAGACATTGTAACACTTTTATTCAATAAAACGAAACTTCAATTGCCATGGATTTGAAACAATTAATTCTGTTACAACACTCCCCGATGTTTCCGCCACGTTTGGTATGTTCTACGTGGTCGGGGTGTGACAGAAAAGATGGTATCAGAGCCAATGGTTATAGGGAATTAGGTTATTAGTAATTAGTAATGCTTTGACCTAGTCTATAACCTTCTTAGGACCCTAACGCGAGTTTACTTGCGTTTAGTCATAAAACAATACTGTCGCCTATCCTTAGGCGACAACCGCAACAAAAACATAAATTTCAAAACCGCTTTGAAAACTAATCATCTGTTCTAGGATGATTGATTACTAGGTTTTGAACCCTCTATTGTAAGGTTTTGAACTCTCTATTATATGGTTTTGAACCCCTTTGAGTTTTCAAAACTCTCGTCAAGGTTTTGGGTTTTTAATAATGTGAACACGTGCAAACTGGAAGGGTGAATGCCTGTATTCTGGGTTTTCTGGCTAGGCAAGCACTTCGTATACATCTCATCAGACGCGAGACCAGTTGTGCTTACCTGGGAATTCTTGGGATGAGTGTTCACTTATAAGCGAGCATGTCTTCGCGATACATTATTTTTGACCCATTTACTTTGATCAGTCACCGTCTCATTTGTTTGCCTTAGGTAACAAACAAATGATCACAATTTTCATGCGTTATCTTTCTGTTTTGATTGTCCAATAATCTTTCACCTGTTTCTCCCTATGCCTTTCTTTTTCTTCAAGAATGTCTCTTCATCACGATGACGCTCAGATATCTGAGCAAGCAGCCAAATTCACTCAGCGAATAGGCGAAGTAGTCCTGAAGACTGTTGAACTAGCTACTGCCATGTATCATCTCTAGGATGAAGCCACTCGAGAGTCACCAAGACAGGCAGGACCTAGTCAGGCAACAACACCATCAGCCAATAAACCAATCGAGGAATCAAAGACCATGGATGAACGATCCCCTAAGAAGTCAAAGAAGCGAAAGGCTTCTCAGAACTTCGCCATGGTCGCTCACAATGGTAAAACAGTCCCTAACCAACCAGCTCAACCCCCTACAAGGAAGCCATACAATGGAACTGCACCCTTGTGCAACCAATGTAGCCTTCATCATCATGCTAGTGTGAGGTTCCGCAAATGCCAGATTTGTGGACTTATAGGTCATACAGCAAGGGTTTGCCCAACTGCAGCTGTACCAAATCAAGCTGGCGACAATCCTGCTCAAGCTCGTTTCTCACGAGGATCTTGCTACAACTGTGGCGAGATGGGCCATTTCCAAAGGGATTGCTCAAAGCTTGTTAATGCAAATCCAACCCTTGGATGAGCATTCGGCTGAACAAAGGATGTTGCTGTCTCATGCCTTTGTTTCTTTTGTTTTCGTGTATTGTGAAACAATATGTCTTGTTCATAAATAAAAATCGTTGTTCACAAATTCTGATATACAAGTATAGTTACATGTGTGTATGATTTTCCTATGATACCTACATCAAGGAACTATGTACCTTACAAAACTACTCTTGTGATTTCTCTCTTTCAAATGATTGCTCATGATTCCCTCAAAAATTTTAAGTACTCGTTTCACTCTAAGAAACAAAGTACAGAAAATTAAGTGACATTATGAGTAATCGTGCTTTTCGCACATCTGTGCCTTTAAATCCTTGGTTAGATAACTAAGGGTATTTTCAAATCTCATACCCATTACGTTTTGATTTTTCAACATACACAGTACCAGTATTTCAAAACAATCTTCATGATCTCAAAACATTTCATATAGTTTGAAAACAATTTTTCTAGATGCATTGTCTATGTTATTTCAAAAACATTGGCCATGTTATCAAAACCAACCTTTCTAATTTCAAAATATTTCATATAGTCTGAAGACAATATTAACACAATACATTTTCTGATCAAGTGCATGATTTCGAAAAGCATCATTCATATCTTTCAAAAACCTTATACATAATTTCAAAATTCATCTCGCATGATTTTAAAACATTTTAGTAAATATATCTACCTAATACACCTACTTTATGATTTCAAAAAGTATTATATATAAGGTTTCAAAAACGTTAAACACCTTTTTCTTAAAAGAACCCCATGCATAGTTTTCAAAAATATTTTCCTCATACATTGACTTAACCTTCAAAATTCTGCTTCATATGTCGCCTTGGCATATCTAGCATCTCAATTTCATAAGCATTTTTACTTCATGTTTTGACATAAGCACGTCCAGTGCAAGGTATCAAAACATCTTCAACTTCTAAAATCCATAAGGGATCTTTTTATCTTCACAATTAGATCCTTGTGGATGATCATCATTCAAATCAGAGTCCTTAATTGGATTCCTCATATACCTAAATTCGAACATTTCGGTTCCTTATAATCGAAATCGAATTTTTCTTTTAAAAATCTTTCTATCTTTATAGATAGATTCTTGATAATGTTTAAAGTACCAAATGAAATCCACGAGATGGATTCCTAGTGTGCTTTAAATACATGTGCTTTGTTAGCAGAACGAACTTCTAGTTAAACAATTTTGTGGTTATGTGACTATGTGTTTATGCATCTTATGTTTTCTTTTATGCATTTTTGGTGTTTTTACTACTCTGGATATTCTCTATCCAAATCCTTGCAGGATCTTTCATATCTTCATATGAGGGATTCGTAGCAGGATATTCAAAAGGTACTACCTTTAATCCTTAAATGGGCTTCTATGTAATAGTTAAGACCCTTGGATTGATATAGTACTACTCCATGATTCATAAGGGACCCTTTAGTGGTCTAGTCAAAAAGATTGATTCACAATTTGGTTAAAGAATGACATCTAGTGATGTAACTGAACAGACTCCTGGATAGTCTATTTAAATCATTTATTGATTTAGTCTAAAGGACTCTAAGGCAGTCTAGTTACACTCATCACAGGATTGTTCATTTGGTTTTACACTACACATTATAAAATGGACTGTGCGGACTGTACAAGGAACTACGTAATTATGGAGGCCTACATAATTATGGAATTCAATGCACAGAAACCCAGTAAGATTTATTATGTGTAAGAACCGATAGCGACAACAATAACAAAATGATAACGATGTAATGGAGGTACGGTGGACGCACCAATGACGCTTCATATACTTGTATATAAGTATCCCTCTTACATTGAAAGCATAATGTTATTAAGGTTACTAGAAGTTCAAGAACCCTAACCAATGTTGTTTGATCTTTTCAACTTCATGTTTTAAACTCTCACAAGTTTCCTCTAAATAAATTTCGGGACGAAATTTCCTAAAGTAGGGGAGACTGTAACACCTGTGCCTCCACGGCCATCAAAAAAATACCGAACCAATGAAATATTATATTTCATACTTGGGAATTGTAAAAAATATGTGTATCATTTTGCACATATCAATTCTTGTTCGATTTCAAACTCTAAATCGCTTTCTGGAAGGTTATACGCGCACTAATGCGTAAATATAACCAGTTTAATGCAACAAACACTCCGGAATAGCGAAATAGGTTTAACATACCTAAAATAACCTTTACATAACTTAGATATAAGTTTTGGAAGGTTTGGTGTGGTGAAATCAGAGTTAATTCGCTTACAGGGACTAAACTTGACAAACTGCGAAAGTATGCCAATTTGAACTGTAACAGACATTCCGGAACATGACCATAAGTTAAACACACCATAAATATCCTTTACATAGCTTAGAAATAGGCTTTGAGGGGTTCGGTGTGCTAAAATAAACTTTTGTGTCATTCAGGGACTAAAAGTGTCAAAAAGTGCACAAGTTTGCATTTTCGCGCATAACTTACGTTCTGAATACATCTGGACATCCAAAAATTTATGTAAGCATGACTACATTATATTTTAGTGTTCGCCTTAAGAAAAATCCATTCGTCGCGTCATTTGGATCGTTTTTCGCGCTTATGCGCATTCCGTCGTAATTAAGCGAACATCGCGTTCGTACGACCAAACGAACCATCATCCGGCATATTTTTGAGTATGTTTTGAGTTCCCTATACTTTAACTTCATTTTAGAGCCTTGAAATGAGGTTAACGGGGTTCAAACGCATCGAAAAAGGCCTTAAACACGTGCAGGGACCATTCTTGCCACTTTTGAAACATTTCTGAATCAGGGGAGTGCTAGCGTAGCGCGACTGCCTCATGCCTTGGCAGTAGCGCTACGCGACTGCCTAATCTGACCAGATTCAGTGTTTTAACATCAAGTTGCAGCTGTTTGATCCTCCTCCACATGTTCTAAGTTGCTTAGTCACTAGATAAGGATGGAATTTAGCTTCCATAACCTTTCCACAAGTGTACGGGTTGGATCATGGCACGTTTTCCATGAAACGATCTCAACGGTTCACCGAAAACTATATATACCCATCCACCCCCATTGCATTTCTCACTAGAATTCTGAATTTGAGAGCTCTAAGTTGAAACCATTGTTTCATACCTGAGTTCTTGGATCGGGATTAGCATTCGGGGACCCTTCGTAAGTATTCTTTCGTTCTTTTCCTTATTTTATTGCTTTTCGAGTCCGAAAGTCAAACTTTGTTTGACTTTCAGCGTTGACCAGTAATGGTCAATGCGAAGTTCGTTTGAACTTCGCAACGTGATTGTAATCACGATGGTTATAGTCCCTTGGGACTATGCCTACTGATTACCACGTTGTCTAGGGTCGTAGGGTAAGCGATCTAATAAATCGCTTATACCTCGAACCCGACCCAGTTTGGTCGATCATTAGGATCCGACCAAACACATTAGGTGACCCAGGTCACATCGTTTAAGTAGTTGTATGATAGGGAGTTTATATGCCTTAGGTAAAATACCAGAATACCCTTTTCATGTATAATTGGTAATTAAGCATATGTAACCTAAACTTTTGTCACATAACTGATTATGTAACATGTTTAGGCATATAACACTTGTCATAGGACTAGTTAGACGATCCGAACGCGTTTCACGCGCACGACACGTTAAAGTAGCATAAGCTACCTAAACGGGTCGTAATGGGTCGAAAACACTTAGGATGAGTTTCATTTAGTATGTAGGCTTTGTTAAACCAAATGACACGAGTCTCTACACTCGTTTGGTTTACAAACCCTAATGCTACCCAATCTTCCGATCTAGGTCCGGTTAATTTACATAGTTACCTATATTAGGTGCCGTTTGATATCCGCGATCTCTAGCATTGTTTGGTTGTTATTCAAGGACTACTGAGCAATCTCAAGTGAGTACATAGACCCCTCTTTTACTGTTTTCCAAACTGTTTTGGGGTGAAACACATGTGCCTACTTGTTACTTTCCTGCTTTCTTGTTTTCACATCATATACCGACTATGTTTGTTAGTACATTATAGTACATGATTTCATTACTTTTCTGCTATGTATGTTGACTGATAACATGCTTAGTACATTGTTTTACATGACTTTTCTACTTTGTATGATGACTTTGCATACTTAGTACATTGTTTTATATTGCATCTCTGTTGCATATGTTCCAGTAACATATGGACACATGGTTTTATAGCTCTACCTTGTATGTTTACTCTAGCATACTAGGTACATTATCTTCATCACATGCTTACATTTTGGTATGACATTTGGTTTGTTTAAACTATACTATACATTCATTAACACCGATCATGCCGCTCGGTAGTAGGTAGTGGTACCATAGGACTTGACAAATCCCGTTCCGGACATCCCAGGGAAAGGGGATGAAAGGAATGACCGAATCCGAATACATATTCTCTTGATAACTCACTTTTACATAGTTATCCGTCTGTCTCAAGGCTTGGATGTATGAATTTTCACAATACCGCATAAATGTTCATATTCAGTATAGCATGCATTATCTTACAAAACATAACTTTGATTTAAACCAAGTTTTACTTCAATACTTTGTTTTGTACATTTTTACTTATGGTTTAAGTAGTCTAAATTTTACTTACCATACATATCGTTTTGGTTATACATTACTTGACTACTTTTGGACTATAGACATTTGACATGGATATTTGACATAGACATTTGACATGGATATTTGACATAGACATTTGACATGGACATTTGATATAGACATTTGACATGGATATTTGACATAGACATTTGACATGGATATTTGACATAGACATTTGACATGGATATTTGACATAGACATTTGACATGATTTACATCTTGACATGAACATTTTACATTGTTTGGTTTGCTTTGGTTTGATTAAGTGATTAAGTAACGATGCGTGTGTAATATGATACAAGCATGGTGGATACGCCGCTGGTACTTCCTATATATAAGTGTTTGTATGGTATTACATGTCGTAACGTTAATTGAATCATTTCAGTTTGAGACATAGAACATTTCATACAAATAACATACTTTTCACAAGACATTGATTTATAAACAACTTATCTTATGCAATCACATTTTACTTGGTTATTCATTTAACCTTACATTTATTTATACTTATCATCTGATCTTATCGTTTTTCAAATGATTTAAAAGACAAAGCAAATAACAAGGTTCATGACTAAACATTTTCCCAAACATAAGTCATGAATCTTATTTTTCACAAAACCTATGTATCTCACAGACATTTTTATGCTGACGTACCTATTTTCACATGTGTTTTTCAGGAACTGTTGCATAAGATGATCAAGATACACATAGGCAGACTTGGGCTTTAGTGACAATAAAAGATACAAGACTAGATAATTATGTTGTAGTCTCTTGTTTATTAAGACATTGTAACACTTTTATTCAATAAAACGAAACTTCAATTGCCATGGATTTGAAACAATTAATTCTGTTACAACACTCCCCGATGTTTCCGCCACGTTTGGTATGTTCTACGTGGTCGGGGTGTGACAATCGGACTCTCGATGAATTTTAAATAAATTATTTCGTGGACTGTAGTCAGAAAAAGATAAATCTGAGTTCAGTCAGGATAATGAATTTTTTTTTAAAATATTGGTAATGAACTGGACCCCGATATTTTTACACAATAATATTTGGATAGTTTAAGACATTTTGTAAAAATTTTGGAATTTTTGGAACAAGTTAACTATTTTATAAAAATGTCCGAAAAACAGCCCGGTTTTGAATATTAAAGTTGAAATGACATAAGTTGTAATTTGCGTGTCTAAATGTCGAGTATGTTATCTGTGAATGATCTAACATGTTATGTGTCAATAAAAGTGTTACGTGCAATATCGTATGTTTATTTATGAACGGGAATAGATGGGAAGTTTATATGGGAATAAACCATTAAAGTAATGTTTGTTATGTGTTAGATACGTGTAGGAACTTTGTGCTCTATTTGGAAACCACTAAATGACTAACTGGTAATCATATTAGGACGTGATTGACCGACCTTGACTGTTAGCTATATTTGAGAGTCGAACCGAGCAACCAAAGGTCAGTTCACACACTTTCTAAGGCATGGGATTCCCGGTGGTTTGGGAATGGGTTAAATAATTAAAACGAAATCTACATATCTTACTTAGGTAGGATATGTACGGCCATCCTCCTTGGATAGGATGCCAATATTAATCCTGCGTATTCTCTTTGGGAGAACTACGTACGTTTGTCCTCCTTGTGTAGGACAACAACCTTAAAACTTACTAGACAAAACTCTATCATAAGTCCCTCATTTTATATCGACTTAATCGCCGAGGCCGATGGCGAGTGGGTCATTAGTTAATAGCGCTATTAGGTTTAACAAACCTCACACCGTGTCGTTCGAACGGGCGTGTACTAATGGACTAAGGCAAAGGGTCAATGCTGATAGACATTGACTTAGGGCACAACTTACTTTCGTTAGTAGTTGATATCATACCGTCTAGTAGTTCACATGGGGAAGCCCCCACTAATTATGGATATGGTTTGGGTAATGAAAAGGAACTGGTTAAACATATTTTCAACTACGGGGTAATCCCCCATGGCAAATAAGCCAACGAAAGTCAAACCACGTTTTCAGAAACAACTTAAAACTAATCAACCAACCGTGAACTCACTCAACTTTGTTGTTGACTCGTTGTTACATGCCTTACAGGTCGCTAGATGCTTACGGAGCTTGCACGAGGAGGAGGTTGTTGTGGAATATGGATGTTAAGTCCCGTGTTAAACATTTAATCGTTATGAACTTATTAAACCTACGTTTTGGACTTTAAACTTATGAACTATGGGACTTATGTTTTGAACTTACGTTTTATGCTTCCGCTGTTAACCTAAAATCGGTTTACTTCCTTTTGGTCACCAATCGTATTGTGTTTGGTTTTATTTACTTAATTGTGTTGTTCAATATGATTGGCGGCTCGATCCTGGTCACGTCACGCCTCCAAGCGGTGATACTCCGCGTGGTGGATTTTGGGGGTGTGACAGATTACATGTTGCAATACCTAATTAAAAACCTTGTTTTGAAAAGTATAGTATTGCGACATAATCAACCAACTCAAATCAAGTTGGTTATACTTTATAAAATCTCATAGCCATTATTCTTAACCCAAAACATTTATTTTATTAAATAAAATTGTAAAACATCTCGTAAAAACTCGTTAATAAAACTCGTATGGTTTCTATTATTAGAAAAACCTTAATATAATGATAACCTTTGCCCAAGTGATCTAGATAACGCAACGATATATAATGTGTTATAAGAACTTATATATAGGAAGTACCAGCGGCGTATCCACCATGCTTATAACACATCACACCCGCCCCGTTACCTAATCACTTCCCTAACCCAACTGTTCAAACAGTTACAAACGGTTCACATAACTCAAACAGTTACAAACGGTTATATAAATCAAACAGTTAAAAACGGTTATATAAATCAAACGGTTACATAAATCAAACGGTTACAAACGGATCACATAAATCAAACAGTTACAAACGGTTCACATAATCAAACGGTTACAAACGGATCACATAAATCAAACAGTTACAACGGTTCAAAACGTAAAACAATGCGCTAGCATGTTAAGTGAACATACATAGCAAAACATAATGAAATCATGTACTATAAACGTACTAATGAACATAGCAAGAATATAATATAAAAGCATGAAAGCACGAAAGTAACAAGTAGGCACATGTGTATCACCCCAAAACAATTGAAAACAGTAAAAGATGGGACTATGTACTCACTTGAGGATGCCTAGAAGTGTTGAACAACAACCAAGCAAAGCTAGAGGGATCACGGAAATCAAACAACACCTAATATAGGTAACTATGTTAATAAACGGACCTAACTCGGAGGATCGGATAGTATGAGGTTTCGTAAACCAAATGAGTGTTGGAACTCACATGATATGGTTTAACAAAGCATACACACTAAAACGAAACCTATCCTAAGTGCTTACGACCCATTACGACTCGTTAAGGTAGCTTACGCCACTTTAACGCGCCATTCGCGTAAAACGCATTCGGACCGCCTAACTAGTCCTATGACATGTATTATATGCCTTAACATGTCTAATAATGTTGCCTAATCAGTTTAGATGCCAAAATTTATGTTACATATGCTTAAAATGAATTTATGCGTAAAAAGGGCATTTTGGTCATTTTCCTAAGGCATATAAATTACCTATCATACAACTAACTAAACGTAGTGACCATAAGGCATAACCTCGGAAGGTTAATCCCTATACAACTATGGTCACAATAAATGCTTGGTCGAATCCTAATGATCGACCAAACGGGTCGGGTTTGAAAGTCTAAGCGGTTGTTTTGACCGCTTATCTTACGACCCTATATAAGCACTAAACCTAAAGTGACGAGCTAAACATGTTAAAACATGTTTAACAAGGTTTGAAAATAAGTTTGATACCAAAACAAACGGTTTTGATACACAAGAATAGTTTGGTGAGCAGCCTGGCACAGGAGGAGAAGGCTGTTGAACCCTGATTTGGTTAAACAGGGAGTTTATAAGTTTTTGTACATAAATAAACCATATTTCAAAAACCCTAAAAATTGAAAATTTAAAAAAAACACCAAAAATATGTTTTTAGTTTGTCAAATATCCAAAAATTCAAAAATATGTTAAGTGAATACGCCGAAACCCTCACGGCTGAACAAACATGATTACTTTCACAAGATTGAAAAACGGTTTTCAAACTGTCGAAAATCATTGGGTTGTAAATCATGGGGGTAATTACTACTTTATATGTCATACTTTTTGCAAAACAGTGCATGAAAAGCAGAAAATGGATGGCGACACAAAGCTATCTAAATCGGTTTGTTAAATTTTTCGTTAAATGTTTTGAATTTTAGGGGGAGTAAGAAGTTGTCAGAAAATCCAAAAACATTAGAAAATTTGAAAAAGTCAAAAACATGATAAAAAAATTCAAAAATGAGTTGTGTGTAAAAAGAGGAAATGATAGTACATCAGTAGACAATCACAGTACGCTAAAAAAATGAAAAGTTAAAATGTGATAAACGGTCTCACTGATGATATACCAGTAGGTTTTTACACGCTTAGTAGATTGTTTTCGAGATATAAACCTAAATATCAAATACTTACTTATCTCGTGGGGAACATTTCTCGGATATATGGGTAACCCCCGAAATCTTGTTTGAGAAATTTCCTGATTCTGAGATACTAGGTCTTTATACTGTTTCATATCTGGGGTATTATACCTGGTCTTCTGATATTGCGGAAGCAATGGCCTAGACCTCGTATAATACTTTACGCGCAGTAAAAGCTTACCCTCTACTTAAAAATTGATAAATATCGAAAGATACAAATCAAGAGCAGTTGTAAAGAAGATTCCCAAGGGGAACACACCGCAAAGTCGAGCCATCATCTCTCTGATTGAACGGAAGTTCTAGCCTGAGCTCTCATGGTCTCGCACAACCCTAATACAGATATCAGATTAGTATATTCACCTATAAGACTGAATCTAGGGAATTTTGATACGGGAGTATATTCTGAGGTGGGACACGCGAATAAGTTTAAGTCCTTAAAACATTAATCTCGTATCTCGAAGTAGTTGAACTTTATGTGAAAATTTAAGTGGATCAGTATACTGACAATCTAAGTGAATCGTTTAAAAGTTAAAGTGTTTATAAAGCTCAACGGTGCTAGTGATTTGTTATAAACTGATATGATCCACTGACACGAACTCAAACAAAAATATTGTCTGTAAGTATGTCTGTAAATATTTCTTTACTGCTTTACATTTTAGAAAATCACAAAAAGATTTTGATTCTACTTTATTTTCGACAACCGATGTCTGAATGCTGAGTTTCAAAATCTAAGTATGCTGATCGTGTTTCTGAAAATAAACAAGTTCATTAATTTCAAACTTGAAGTTTTTATTCAAAACTCAAAAACAGTTTGTGATATCTCCAAGGTCATTAATTTGGACTTGGATGATTAACTGTGAGGGAGTTGGATTCTTAAATTGTTAAAATCAGTTGAAAAGTGCTAAGTTTCGATGTTGGATACTTAATACTGCCAAATCTTTGAAGAGTGTTGGTAGAGGAAAGAGTCAAGTAATTCTGGGAATACTTATAGTGTTATACTTGTGATAAGAGCCAGGTTCTTGATAAAAAAGTGTTTAAGAGCCAGGTCACGATTCCTGGATAACCGAAAACACTTTTTCTGTCGAAATGCTTTAGCTTATGCTAATAGAGCCAGGGTTTTCAATCCTGGATGATTCAAAACATTTTTACTTATAAATGTTTGAGGTTTGCAGATGGATATTCCAGATTATGATCCCGATAGCCGAGTCTAAGGGGGAGTCTGAAGACGAGCTCATCACAAGGGGGAGCTTGTATCTGGAAAGCCAGGTGTCGATCCCAAAAGCATGGAAGCTTAACGAAAGGGGGAGCCTGAAGAAAGAGTCTATCGAGAGGGGGAGCAACTGAAGCTAATGACAGATCCACGGGGAGTCTGTTCAAGAAGGAGGGAGTATGTGGTTGCTGATGATATCAGACCTTCAAGAAGACTGAGAGAAAGACAAGACGCTACGAGATTGACTGCGACAATATCCAAAGGGGAGTCTATTAGTGCAGTATATATATCGTCTCCGTCAATTCGTTTCGTAGCAAGAAACAGAAGAAATCTAGACTTTATATTGTAATAGTTAGATAAAATGGGCAAGGTGGTAATCTTGTAAATAAGGAGAAATCCTTATACCTTGTGCCTATAAATTGAATCCTTAGGGTTAGGATTTAGGACTTTTGGAGACTTTTGCCATTTTGGAGCTTTGGAGTTCTAGATCTAGAGAGAGAAAGGTGATTTGTGGTGCTTGTACTCGTCATATTGATCAATAGAATCACGTTAATTATACGTTCTTGTGTTCGGTCACGTTTATGTACAGATTCCGCACGCCACACGTTCGGTTCGCAATTGTTACGGAGTCGAAAACCGGTCCTAACAATGGCGAAAAAGCTATATATCTTAGATGGCCTAGTCCCTACCGAGCCTGAAAGTAACACTACTGCTGCTCGTAAGGCACTGGAAAAGCATAACAAGGATGCCGTTGAGGTAGCCTGCCTTATGCAAGCCACCATGTCTCCCGAACTTCAGAAGAACATGGAAGATAAAGATGCTTATGACATGATCCAGCAACTAAAAGGCATGTTTCAGAAACAAGCCCGACAGGAGCGATATGACACCATGAAGCAGCTCATAAGCTATAAAATGCAAGAAGGATCATGTGTCAGTACTCATGTGCCTAAGATGAAAGGGTACATTGACCAGATGAACAAACTTGGTTATCCCCTGCAAGATGAAATGAAAGCGGACTTCATCTTGAACTCTCTCCTTAGCTCGTATGACCAGTTCATTATGAGCTATAATATGAATGCTTGGGGGAAGACTGTGCCTGAGCTACATGGTATGCTCAAATGGCCGAGATGAACATTCCACATGAAACCAACCAGGTTCTGATGGTCAAGTCTGGTGGTGTTAAGAAGCCCAACAACAAGAAAAAGGCTCATGACAGCGAAGGCAAGAAAATGGCTGTTGTTGCTGCCAAATCTTCCACCAACAACAAGCAGGTTGCTAAAGCACCCCCCTCCCCAGGAGCGTTAGTGCTTTGAATGCAACCAAATGGGGCACTGGAAAAGGAACTTGTGACAACTCGAGTTTCCGACTTTCACTTTCGCATTTATTGCACGTTGACTTTGACTGCTTATTTGTTTGAGTTGTTTAACTTGTAACTGTACACGTTATATTATAATGAAACGCATTGTGGTGTTGCAAGAATTGTGTGTTTGGTTGTGTAACTAGGAACCTGTTGAAAAACTTAAACTGTTAAAGCCCATTAAGGACCCGACGAAACAGATGTGTTTCGCCAATAACCACACGACGAAACAAGATGTGTTTCGTCACTTGTCTCTCGACGAAACAAGTTGTTTCGCCGGCCCGCTGATTCGCTAAGCCCACTAAGGGCCCAATACACGTATGCGCGTATAAGTTATACGGAACAACCACTTTCACCACACTTTAGCAAAAACCGAAACCCTAGAGCTCTCCCTTTGTGTGACGGCAGCTTTGTGTTCTCCCAGGCTCTCCCTAGCGATCAAACCATCATCTTTGGCATCTCGGTTAGTTATACGGTTGTTAAACCAGCTGCGTAATCCTTTGATTGCTTGTCATATTGAGTAAAAGTTTGTTTGATGAATGTTTTGCTGTGAATAATGCTTGGGTTGAGATTCATGTAATTAGGGTTTGATAGTTTGTTGTTAATCTAGGAACCGGATCGAATGTTGTGATTGTATTAATGCATGACCCACTATTCAGAACTTATGTGTTCCTGATTGATGTTTATTTGGTGTGGCACCAACTGTTATGTATGTTTAAAGGATCAATTTTATGATTATGTGATGATGTTGAAACTGTCACCGATGGATTAGGGTGCATGCTAGATATTATGAGCCATGACGATGATTATGATTTACTGATGATGACCGATGATGCTGATGACCGCTGTTAGCAATGATTAGGGTTTTCGGTATTATTTTTGTAACTGCTGAATGATATTAACTGGTCGACGTAGCTGACATCATGACGAAACATTACTCTCGGCGAAACAGATATGGCGAAACAGATGTGTTTCGCCGAGGGAAGCCTTGACGAATCAGAAGTGTTTCGCCAAAGGGTAAATACGACGAAACAAGGGTGTTTCGTCGAGTTGTTAATCTGCACAGTAACTTGGTCTATTTCTGTTAAGACTTAACTGGGGTAACTAACTGAGGTTAAATGATATGCATGACTTGTGACGATGTTGATTATGTGATATGTATTACTTGGTGAACATTGATTGTGCTTTTACGTGAACCTCATGAATATGAACTGATTAAGTACACATGCATACTTTAGGACGTGATTGATTTAACCGTGAGCACATACTTAGCATACCGAGGAAACCAAGGTGAGTTCACACAGCCAAGGCATGGGGTTCCCAGGGTGGGAATGGGTTTGGATTATTTACTTGTACTTACCTAGCTTATGGAACTTAGTTATATGGTCCTCGGGTGAGGAAGGGTTATTGATAAGATACGACTAGACTAGTGATACTAATAGAACTGATCTTCGCACACACGCCGGGGTTGGTTGCGATAATATGACTGATCTTCGCACACATGCCTGGGAAGGCTGCGAACTATACACTAAACTTCGCACACATGCCGGGTGGCCGCGATACAAATATACCTAGTCTAGAATACTCAGGAAACTTTCCCTAATCTTGGAGCTTGCACGGGATTTAATGAACGAACACAAGGCTTACTATACTATTACAATTTCTGAACTATTAACTGTGAACTCGCTCAACTAGTTGTTGACTCTCTGTTACATGCCTTGCAGGACCATAGGTACTCTTGGAGCTTGCACGGGAGGCGCGGTCGTTGTGAACATGGATCGTGAATGTTTTGTTAAACATTATGACATTTCGTACTTATACTTATGATTGGGTTTACTTTCATGCTTCCGCTAAACATTGAATTATGCTTACATTTTGAACACCTTTCATATTGGTTTGGTTGAATTACATTACTATTTACATTGTTCAATATGATTGGTGGCTTGATCCTGGTCAGTCACGCCTCCAAGCGGTGGTACTCCGCGTGTGGAATTTGGGGGTGTGACAGATTGGTATCAGAGCCATTGGTTATAGAGAACTCGGTTTTAATAAGGGGAAAACGTTTTTATTAAAACCAGACTATAACCAAAACAGTGCTCAACGATCCACAACGACGCTTCGCTCCACGTGCAAGACTCAACACTCTAGGTAATATGGTATATGTTTTATTGCCTACTTGCTAGAATTGCATAGAACTTTGCTCCGGATATGCTTAGATTAACATAACACTATTGCATGAGAACACTTGTGTGCTTACTCTCTTCTGTCATCGCACTACTCGCGAACCTCTCTCACTTATGTCATATTTGCTATGAAGATCATGGCTGGACGCATTAACATGACACAAGCCCAGTTGACGGCTCTCATTAACGAACAAGTTGCTGCGGCACTTGCAGCTGCACAAGCAGGAGGTAAACCCTGCAGTTGTAACTCACACTAGGATCTTTAGATCCTACACCCCTAAACCAACTCTTGTGTTTAACTTTGTCCTGATTCTTTTACACATAGGTCAACCACCTGTTTGCACCTTCAAGACTTTCATGGACTGTCGTCCTAGCACATTCAGTGGCACGGAAGGAGCAGTTGGACTCCTCCACTGGTTTGAAAAGCTTGAGTCAGTATTCGAAATGTGTTAATGCCCTGAGGCACGCAGGGTGAAGTATGCTACCGGTACTCTCGAGGGTTTAGCCCTCACATGGTGGAAAGCTCAGGTCCAAATGCTGGGGTTGGTTGCTGCTAACGCCACCCCATGGAACAATTTTAAAGAGATGATCAAGGAGGAATACTGCAGTCGTGACGACATTCATAAGCTGGAGGTCGAGTTCTTCAACCTCAAGATGACGGAGTCAGAAATTGAGGCGTTTACAAAGAGATCAAATGAGCTTGCATTACTGTGTCCTACTATGGTGGACCCTCCAGTTAAGCGTATCGAACTTTATCTTAAGGGTCTAGTGCCGGAGATCCAAAGTCATGTGACTTCAGCAAACCTTGCCACCTACCAGCAGGTTGTTCAGTTGGCTCACCGTCTCACTGATCAGGCGGTGGAGCAGAACAGGTTGCCTAAACGTACCAGTGCTACTACTACCGTTACCACTTCAGCTACTCCTGCTACTCCCAGTGACAACAAGCGGAAATGGGAGGGGGATTCCAGCAGGGGTTCAGCTACCGTTCAGTCACAAGCACAGCAGCAGCGCAAGACCAATGATTACCAGAGTCCGAGTCAGCAGTCGTCTGGTGGTCAGGGGCAGGGTGGATATCGGGGAATTCACCCACTATGTAATAGGTGCAACAGACATCACAGTGGACGGTGTCGCAAGGAACGTTGTCAGAGATGTCTCAAGTTAGGGCATGAAGCTAAAGACTACAGGAGTACGCGACCTGCAAATCAGAATCAGCAACTCCCACCACCAGCTCCACAGAACCAGCAACAGCAGCCACAGCGAGGAAACCGGGGGTGTTTCCAGTGTGGGGCTGAAGGTCATTTCAAACGTGATTGCCCCCAGTTAAACCAAAATTAGAATAACAACAACAATAATCAGGGCAATGGGAACAATAATGGGGGAAACAACAACAACAATGGTGCTAGGGGTCGTGCATTTGTGATTGGTCAGGGTGATGCAAGGAATGATCCTAATGTGGTTATGGGTAAGTTTCTTCTCGACGACTTTTATGTTACTGTATTATTTGATTCGGGTGCGGATACCAGTTATATGTCTCTGAAAGTTAGTCAAATGCTTAAACGCGCACCAACACTTTTGAACACCAAACATGTCGTAGAGTTAGCTAACGGTAAAAGTCTAGAGGCCACACACATAGTTCAGGGTTGTAATCTTATCCTCGCTGGTCAGACTTTCTCTATCGACCTCATTCCTATAACTCTGGGTAGTTTCGATATCGTCATTGGTATGGATTGGTTATCCCAACAACAAGCAGAGATCCTATGCAAGGAGAAGATCATTCGTATTCCCCGTATTGGCAAAGAACCTCTCGAAGTTCAAGGAGACAAGAGTGGTGTCGTGAGTGGCATCATCTCCTTCTTGAAGGCTCAGAAGTGTTTGCGAAAGGGCCACGCCGCAATACTAGCACTTATTACAGATACATCGACGAAAGAGAAGAAGATTGAGGATATTCCAGTAGTACGCGATTTTCCTCAAGTGTTTCCTGAAGAGTTACCTGGGCTACCGCCTCATCGTCAGGTCGAATTTCAGATCGAGCTAGCTCCAGGAGCAGCACCCATAGCTCGAGCGCCTTATCGCTTAGCTCCAACTGAACTGGAAGAGCTGTCTAAGCAATTACAAGAACTATTGGAAAAGGGTTTCATACGTCCTAGCTCTTCGCCCTGGGGAGCTCCAGTATTATTTGTGAAGAAGAAAGACGGTACCTTCCGCATGTGCATAGACTACCGCGAACTGAACAAGGTGACTGTGAAGAATCGCTATCCACTTCCACGCATCGACGACTTATTCGACCAGTTGCAAGGGTCGAGTTATTACTTGAAGATTGACCTGAGGTCAGGGTATCACCAACTGAGAGTCCGGGATGAGGACGTCTCCAAAACAGCATTCAGAACACGCTACGGCCACTACGAGTTTCTAGTCATGCCATTCGGGTTAACGAACGCGCCTGCGGTTTTCATGGACCTTATGAACAGGGTGTGCAAACCTTATCTTGATAAGTTCGTCATTGTATTTATCGACGACATTTTGATCTATTCGAAGAGTCAGGAGGAACACGAGCAGCACTTACGACTTATTTTGGAACTCCTTCGAACGGAACAGCTGTACGCTAAGTTTTCAAGGTGCGACTTCTGGCTTCGTGAAGTCCACTTTGTAGGCCACGTGGTAAACAAGGATGGGATTCATGTTGATCCATCCAAGGTAGATTCGATGAAGAACTGGCCTGCACCTCGCACACCGACAGAAATACGCCAATTTTTGGGTTTGGCGGGTTATTACAGACGGTTCATCAAAGACTTCTCAAAGATTGCACAGCCGCTCACATTACTGACACAGAAAGGTGTTGTTTATCGTTGGGGTAATACACAGGAAACAGCATTTCAGCACTTAAAGGATAGACTTTGTAGCGCACCTATCCTCTCATTGCCTGAAGGCACGGACGATTTTGTAGTCTACTGCGACGCGTCTATCCAGGGTCTTGGATGTGTGTTGATGCAGCGGGATAAAGTCATTGCTTATGCTTCGCGCCAACTTAAGATTCACGAACGGAATTACACCACACACGATTTAGAGCTGGGAGCTGTTGTTTTTGCGCTCAAGATATGGCGACATTACCTGTATGGCACTAAATGCACCATCTACACCGATCACAGGAGTCTCGAGCATATTTTCAAGCAGAAAGAATTGAATATGCGACAACGTAGATGGGTCAAGCTACTGAACGATTACGAGTGTGCCATAAAGTACCATCCGGGCAAAGCCAATGTGGTGGCCGACGCCCTCAGTCGAAAGGATACTACACCTAGGCGTGTACGAGCGATGCAACTCACTATTCAGTCTAGTCTTCCTTTACAGATACGAGATGCTCAGGTAGAAGCATTGAAACCAGAAAACGTCAGGGCTGAAGCCCTACGCGGCTCAAGGCAACGGTTAGAACAAAAGGCAGACGGAGCCTACTATGTAACAGGACGCATCTGGGTCCCACTCTATGGCAACTTACGCGAGCTTGTAATGGAAGAAGCTCATAAGTCTCGCTACTCAGTACATCCTGGTTCGGATAAGATGTACCACGACCTCAGAACTACATATTGGTGGCCTAGCATGAAAGCTCACATAGCCACTTACGTTAGCAAGTGTCTGACTTGCGCGAGAGTCAAAGCGGAATATCCGAAACCTTCAGGCCCACTCCAACAACCTGAGATACCACAATGGAAATGGGAACAAATTTCCATGGATTTTGTTACTGGCCTACCTAGATCTCAGCGCGGATATTGATACTATTTGGGTGATCGTGGATCAACTCACAAAGTCTGCACACTTCTTGCCTATCAAGGAAACAGACAAGTTCTTTACTTTAGCAGACGTTTACTTGAAGGAAGTGGTTTCGAGGCACGGGGTGCCCACCTCTATTATCTCTGATCGTGATGCACGTTTTACTTCAGAACTGTGGCAAGCAATGCACAAATCTTTTGGCTCTCGTTTAGACATGAGCACAGCTTATCATCCTCAGACAGATGGGCAGTCTGAGCGCACTATTCAAACTCTAGAAGACATGCTTCGGGCGTGCGTAATTGACTTTGGCAATGGCTGGGAAAAACATCTGCCACTCGTGGAATTTTCATACAATAACAGCTACCACACCAGCATTAAAGCTGCTCCATTTGAGGCATTGTACGGGCGTAAATGCCGATCACCTCTTTGTTGGGCAGAGGTGGGTGACAGTCAGATCACAGGTCCAGAAATGGTAGTTGATACTACTGAAAAGATTGCTCAAATACGACAACGCATGGCGGCAGCTCGTGACCGTCAGAAAGCATACGCAGATAAAGACAGGAAACTACTCGAGTTCCAGGTTGGGGATCGAGTGCTACTCAAAGTTTCACCCTGGAAGGGTGTTGTTCGTTTTGGCAAACGAGACAAGCTCAATCCGCGATACGTCGGACCTTTCGAAGTCATAGAGAAAATAGGCAAAGTGGCCTACAGATTGAACTTACCAGCTGAACTCAGTGCAGTTCACAACGTCTTTCACGTGTCGAATCTGAAGAAGTGTCTGTCAGATGAGACCCTCATAGTTCCTTTGAAGGAGCTCACTATCGACGAACAGTTGCATTTCGTCGAGGAACCAGTTGAAATCATGGACCGGGATGTTAAGGTCCTCAAGAACACGAGAATCCCTCTTGTACGAGTTCGTTGGAACTCCCGTCGTGGCCCAGAGTTCACCTGGGAGCGTGAAGATCAAATGAAACTCAAGTATCCCCAGTTATTCGGAACCAATGCAACTACTACTGAGGCTGAAGCTACTACTGCAGAATTTCGGGACGAAATTCCAAATCAACGGGGGGATGATGTGACACCCCAGGAAAACCAGTGAACGATACAACTTACCTAGCTTCCTCTGTAACCGCATGCTAAATTTCGGGACGAAATTTCTTTCAAGTTGGGGATAATGTGACAACTCGAGTTTCCGACTTTCACTTTCGCATTTATTGCACGTTGACTTTGACTGCTTATTTGTTTGAGTTGTTTAACTTGTAACTGTACACGTTATATTATAATGAAACGCATTGTGGTGTTGCAAGAATTGTGTGTTTGGTTGTGTAACTAGGAACCTGTTGAAAAACTTAAACTGTTAAAGCCCATTAAGGACCCGACGAAACAGATGTGTTTCGCCAATAACCACACGACGAAACAAGATGTGTTTCGTCACTTGTCTCTCGACGAAACAAGTTGTTTCGCCGGCCCGCTGATTCGCTAAGCCCACTAAGGGCCCAATACACGTATGCGCGTATAAGTTATACGGAACCACCACTTTCACCACACTTTAGCAAAAACCGAAACCCTAGAGCTCTCCCTTTGTGTGACGGCAGCTTTGTGTTCTCCCAGGCTCTCCCTAGCGATCAAACCATCATCTTTGGCATCTCGGTTAGTTATACGGTTGTTAAACCAGCTACGTAATCCTTTGATTGCTTGTCATATTGAGTAAAAGTTTGTTTGATGAATGTTTTGCTGTGAATAATGCTTGGGTTGAGATTCATGTAATTAGGGTTTGATAGTTTGTTGTTAATCTAGGAACCGGATCGAATGTTGTGATTGTATTAATGCATGACCCACTATTCAGAACTTATGTGTTCCTGATTGATGTTTATTTGGTGTGGCACCAACTGTCGACGTAACTGACATCATGACGAAACATTACTCTCGGCGAAACAGATATGGCGAAACAGATGTGTTTCGCCGAGGGAAGCCTTGACGAATCAGAAGTGTTTCGCCAAAGGGTAAATACGACGAAACAAGGGTGTTTCGTCGAGTTGTTAATCTGCACAGTAACTTGGTCTATTTCTGTTAAGACTTAACTAGGGTAACTAACTGAGGATAAATGATATGCATGACTTGTGACGATGTTGATTATGTGATATGTATTACTTGGTGAACATTGATTGTGCTTTTACGTGAACCTCATGAATATGAACTGATTAAGTACACATGCATACTTTAGGACGTGATTGATTTAACCGTGAGCACATACTTAGCATACCGAGCAAACCAAGGTGAGTTCACACAGCCAAGGCATGGGGTTCCTAGGGTGGGAATGGGTTTGGATTATTTACTTGTACTTACCTAGCTTATGGAACTTAGTTATATGGTCCTCGGGTGAGGAAGGGTTATTGATAAGATACGACTAGACTAGTGATACTAATAGAACTGATCTTCGCACACACGCCGGGGTTGGCTGCGATAATATGACTGATCTTCGCACACATGCTTAGGAAGGCTGCGAACTATACACTAAACTTCGCACACATGCCGGGTGGCCGCGGTACAAATATACCTAGTCTAGAATACTCAGGAAACTTTCCCTAATCTTCGCATACATGCCTAGAGGGCCGCGATACGAACTAATACGATACATGATTTAATGAACGAACACAAGGCTTACTATACTATTACAATTTCTGAACTAGTAACTGTGAACTCGCTCAACTAGTTGTTGACTCTCTGTTACATGCCTTGCAGGACCATAGGTACTCTTGGAGCTTGCACGGGAGGCGCGGTCGTTGTGGACATGGATCGTGAATGTTTTGTTAAACATTATGACATTTCGTACTTATACTTATGATTGGGTTTACTTTCATGCTTCCGCTAAACATTGAATTATGCTTACGTTTTGAACACCTTTCATATTGGTTTGGTTGAATTACATTACTATTTACATTGTTCAATATGATTGGTGGCTTGATCCTGGTCAGTCACGCCTCCAAGCGGTGGTACTCCGCGTGTGGAATTTGGGGGTGTGACAGAACTGCCCACAGTATCTAGCCAAGCTGAAGGCGAACAAGGCCAATAACATTGGCACTTCTTCAGGTATTCTCATTTATGTTATTGAACTTTTTACTATCTCCAGCAACACATGGGTATTTGATACCGGGTGTGGTTACCACATCATTAATGTTTTGCAGGAGCCTGAAAAGTGGAGGAAGCTGAAACTAGGCGACATGGAACTCATCGTTGGTGATGGGAAAAAAATGCTCGTTCTTGCAACTGGCACATTTCATTTTTTATGTCCTTTTGGCCTTGTAGTTAATTTAAACAATTGATTATTTGCACATGGTATAACCAGAAACATTATTTCGGTTTCCCTTTTGTTTGAACAAGGTTTCAAGTACATTTTTAATGGTATTTCTATTTCTGCCTACTTAAATGATGTCTTTTATTTTGAGGCTAAATCTCAAAATGGTATTTATGAGATTGATGTTCAAACATGTAATAACATATATATCATCTTTCTAAGAGTAACAAAGTTGGTATTAATGAAACCTTTCTATGGCATTGTAGACTTGGCCACATAAGTAAGGCACGCATAAAATGGCTCCAGTCCGAGGGGATTCTTGAATCCACTGGACAGGACTCCTCTAATGATTGCGAATCTTGCTTAGCTGGAAAACTCACAAACCGTCCCTTCACTGGTGATGTGAACGGGCCAATGGTCTGCTAGGACTCATTCACACTAATGTATGTGGCCCTTTCAGAACCATGACAAGGAACCATGAAAGATACTTCGTTACTTTCATCGACGATTATAATCGTTATGCTTATGTCTATCTTATGAAGCATAAGCATGAAACTTTTGAAAAGTTCAAAGATTTTCAAAACGAAGTAGAAAACCAACTTACTAGAAAGATAAAAATACTTCGATCAGATCGAGGTGGCGAATACCTCAGCTTAGAGTTCCTCAATCAGAACCCACTCCTCCTGGCACACCCCAACTTAATGGCGTGAGCGAAAGGAGAAATCGAACCCTACTAAATATGGTTCGATCGATGATGTGTAGAACTAACTTGCCTCACTCCTTTTGGGGTCATGCTTTTATGACTGCAGCCCGCATTGTCAATCTGGCTCTAACATAAAAGGTAAACAAAACCCCATATGAGATATGGCATGGGCGTAAACCCGATTTGAAATACCTAAGAATATGTGGATGTGATGCATACATCACAAGTGATGCTGATGATAAGCTCGATCCTCGAGGCGAAAAGGTTGTTTTCGCCGGATACTATAAAAGAATCGGATATTATTTCTACCATCCTGATGCAAATGTTATTTCCATCAAAAGGAAGGGGCACTTTCTCGAGGAAGAACTTCTTAATCGAGTAACTGGAAATAATGTGGTTGATCTTGAAGAAATTCGAGAACCAACAACAACCGCCGATGAAGTCAGAACGTCTGAACAACAAGAAATTGTTACTGATGAATCAGACATAAACACAGGCGTTCGCAGAAGTGGCAGGACTAGTAAAGAACATGACAGATACCTTTGGCATCTTGAAGGTGTTGAAGTCTTGGTAGTAGATGAGTCTAATGACGAACCTGCTAACTACAAATCTGCTATCTCAGATCCTGAATCTGCGAAATGGCTGGAAGCCATGAACGCTGAGATGAAATCTATGCGTGATAATCAAGTCTGGGACTTGGTTGAGCTACCCCCAAATCTCGGGCAATAGGGAGCAAATGGGTTTTCAAGAGAAAAACCGATATGCATGGAAATGTACACACCTATAAAGCACGGCTAGTTGCGAAGGGTTTCACTCAAACTCAGGGTATTGACTATGATGAGACCTTCTCTCCCATTGCTATGATCAAATCGATCAGGATATTGCTTGCCATAGCCGCGTACTTTGACTATGAGATATGGCAAATGGATGTCAAAACCGCTTTTCTTAATGGGCATCTCTCTGAAGATGTCTATATGGTTCAGCCAGATGGTTTTGTTGATCCAAAATATCCAAATATGGTGTGCAAGCTGAATAAGTCCATTTATGGACTCAAGAAGGCGTCTCGTAGCTGGAATCTTCATTTTGACCAAAAAATCAAAGAATTTGGTTTTGTCAAAAATGAAGATGAGCCTTGTGTTTACAGAAAGGCTAGTGGGAGCACTATATCATTCCTCATCATGTATTTGGACGATATACTGATCATTAGAAACAGCGTCCCTATGCTTAACGAAGTTAAACACTATTTGGGAACTTGTTTCGCAATGAAAGATCTTGGAGAAGCAGCTTATATTCTAGGAATCAAGATCTATAGGGATAGATCTAAGCGGCTTCTTGGACTGTGTTGAACAAATGATGACATGCTTTAAGATGGAAAACTCCAAGAAAGGAGGTGTTCCTATGACTAAAGGGACTGTGTTGAACAAATCGTAATCTCCTTCAACGGACATTGAAATTAAGAGAATGGAAGCAGTTCCATATGCTTCAGCGATTGGTTCCATCATGTATGCTATGTTATGTACTAGACCTGACCTCTCGGATGCTTTAAGCATGACTAGTCATTATCAGCAAACTCCTGGCATCGCCCATTGGACTGCTGTCAAGAACATTCTGAAGTATCTGAGAAGAACTAAAGATATGTTCTTAGTATTTAGAGGAGTGGAAGAAGAGCTCACTGTAAATGTTACACTGATGCCAGTTTTCAAACTGACCGAGATGACTCTCGCTCACATCCAGGTTTCGTATTCACTCTAAATGGAGGAGCTATCTCATGGAAGAGCTCCAAGCAGAGTGTGGTGGTGGATTCAACCAACGAATCTGAATACATAGCCGCATGAGATGCTACAAAGGAGGCTGCTTGGATGAAGAAATTCATAACCGACCTCGATGTTGTTCCAAGCATTAAGAAACCCATCGAGATATTTTGTGATAACACAGGTGCTATTACTCAAGCCAAAGAGCCCAGATCTCATCACAGGGCCCAATATATTCTAAGAAAGTTCCACTACATATGGGAAATTATGGAACGTGGAGACATCATGATAAGCAAAGTGAACACAGATCAAAACCTAGCAGACCCGTTTACTAAGCTCATGACTCGGGACAAGCATGATCAGCACATGGGTGCTATCGGGCTTAGATGAACTAGCTGTATGTTTCGATTTAGTATTTGGATGTACGAACTTTTAACAGTTGTACTTTTGAATTCATTGTTGATTTACTGGTTAAATGCAATTCTGAATCTTATAACTTTGTTCGATTTTAATACGTTTAATCCATGAATCTTGCATTCTAAATTATACGTAGTCGGTCAGACTCATGGGAACGACTCTGAATTAAGACTATTCTGACTTTGGACTCAAGGAGCTGACTTCCAAATTCACAGACCTCATTGAGAATGACGTTGGATGTAACTCGCATCAAATCATCTTCATGGATCTTAGTCATAAGATGTTTTTATATTGGTAAACTCATTTAGTATCCTTTGACCTGAGATACATATTAGAACTTCCGTTTACCAAGGATCATTCTTTGATTACTGTCAACCGCTATCGCGTAACTGGCAGTCATAAAGGCTTTATTGGGAATAGTTCTGAAGTTTAGTGGGAGTTGTATGTAGTCGATAAGGGATTCTATACTCTTACATGATATGTAACAGTTAGACATTGTGGCGCCCTCGTAGATTCAAACTGGTGAAGTGTAAGGCCGTACCCAAACTTACTGTGTGTTTGTTCGGACCACTTTGACTCTTGATCGAGAACAATAATAATTGAACACCATATGAGAATGAACTTAATCCATGTCTCATTGATTCAATTTAAGTCTTTTACAGAAAGGATGAATGATAACAATTATCATAAGTCTATTTTCTTGCAATAGTAAGTTGTTACTAATGGCAGGGTGTTTTGGTTAATGACTTTAAAGTGTCATAACTTGTTGGGGCCAGCCATGTGCAGCTAGAGCGCCGCTGACTGTCTGCGTTGAGGGTTTTATCGAAGGCCGTCCAAGTGGGAGATTGTTGGAATTATATGTACGGGTTCGATAAGTCAACACTCCTGACCGAGCTATGACCCGTAAGAGTTACACCTTGGGCAACGAACATTAAATCCACTTAACTTGGTTAACTGGTGACCACGAACAATTAACAGAACGAAATATATAATTATCTAGAATAATTATATATCCACGAAAAACGGGATTTAATATTTACACGGGTTATAAATAATATAACGTTTAATTACTTATTTAATTAAACTTTGTTTATCGGGCTTCGTATCGTGTTTGGGCTTCTACTAGTCGTATTGGACTTTGTAGGGCCGAAAGATAATTAGTGATAGTTATTAGGGTTTATGTGATAAAGCCTAATTACCTATATATATATATATATATATATATATTATATAATATATACTAATACTAATTGTAGTCTTTCATAACAACCACAACAACAGCCGTCAAAAGCAAAAGGGCTTTCACCCTTTACGATTTAACTCCAAAAAGAAAAAGGGGTTTTGCTTTTGTGGTTCTGTCAACAAGTTCCGTCAGCATCATCTCCGGTGCAGCCACGAGATGCCTCGCTCTTCATTTGTGTTCATGTACTAGCATCCGTTCGTTGTACCTCGGTGTCTCACACGGTTATTATTAACCAAAAGGGTATAATTTTTCTCATCGGTAGATTAATTATTTTATATACCGTGTTTGCATGTTTGCAGCTATGATCTTGTTCGGTTCACCTTTGGTGTTGATTATTTATATTTATTCTGTGACAACCCGAGATTTCAATACCTTTCCTTTAAGCGTTACCTATTTTGTATTCATGTTTTATACCTTATACATTGGATCATGTGTATTATTGTGGAATAATTTTAGTATAAGTCTGTTGGGTTAATGTTTGAGTATTCCATAAAAATCTTTGATGACGAAACCCTTTACCGAGAGGAGGATGTTCCTAAAATGGCATTTCGAACGCGTTATGGGCATTATGAGTTTTTAGTTATGCTGTTTGGGTTGACGAATGCGCCAGTGGTTTTCATGGATCTCATGAACCGTGTATGCAAACCGTATCTTGATGATTTCGTTATCGTATTCATCGACGACATTTTGATCTACTCGAAGAGCAAGGAAGATCACGAGCGGCACCTGCGTCTTATTTTGGAACTCCTGAGGAAGGAGCAACTCTATGCGAAGTTTTCAAAGTGTGACTTCTGGATTCGAGAGGTACACTTCCTTGGCCACATTGTGAACGAATCAGGGATACATGTAGATCCTGCAAAGATTGATGCTATCAAAAATTGGGCGGCACCGAAGACTCCTTCGAAGGTGCGACAATTTCTTGGACTCGCTGGTTACTATCGCAGGTTAATCAAGGACTTTTCAAAGATCGCTCAACCGCTTACTTCATTAACACAAAAGGGCATTGTATACTCGTGGGGAACGAAACAAGAAGATGTTTCCTAGTTGCTGAAACAGAAACTCTGCAGTGCGCCGATTTTGTCTCTACCTGAAGGAAAAAAAGATTTTGTCGTATATTGTGATGCTTCGATTCAGGGTCTCGGTTGCGTGCTGATGCAACGTGAGAAAGTGATAGCTTACGCCTCACGACAGTTGAAGATTCACAAGAGGAATTACACAACTCGCGACTTGGAGTTGGGGGCCGTGGTTTTCGCGTTGAAGATCTGGAGGCACTATCTGTACGGTACCAAATGCACCATCTACACCGACCACAGAAGCCTTTAGCATATCTTCGACCAGAAGGAATTGAATATGCGACAGCGTCGCTGGGTAGAACTATTGAATGACTACGATTGTGCCATCAAGTATCATCCAGGTAAAGCTAACGTTGTAGCCGATGCCCTCAGCCGAAACGAGACGAAACCTAAGCGTGTGCGAGCCTTGCAGCTCACTGTTCACTCAAATCTTCCAGATCAGATCCGTTCGGCTCAGACAGAAGCGTTGAAGGAAGAGAACTATGAAGCTGAATACTTGCAGGGCATGGAAAAATGACTTATAAAGAGATCTGATGGTATTCTCTACTGCATGGAACGGATATGGATTTCGTTGTTTGGTAACCTTAGAGGTCTTATGATGGACGAAGCGCACAAGTCTCGATACTCTGTTCATCCGGGTTCAGCTAAGATGTATCAGGACCTCAAAGTTTTGTATTGGTGGCCGAAGATGAAAGCTGACATCGCGACATACGTGAGTAAAGGTTTGACTTGTGCGAAAGTCAAGGTGGAGTATCAGAAACCCTCGGGCCTGCTTCAACAACTAGAGATACCCATGTGGAAATGGGAACAGATTGCTATGGATTTCGTCACTAGATTGCCGAGAACTCAAAACGGAAACGATACCATCTGGGTGATCGTTGACCGCCTCACGAAATCTGCGCACTTCCTTGCGATCAAGGAAACGGATAAGTTTTCTCAACTTGCTGCTGTTTATCTGAAGGAGGTGGTTTCTAGGCACGGGGTGCCAACCTCTATTATCTATGACCGTGATCCGCGTTTCATCTTTGATTTGTGGCAATCTATGCATAAATCATTCGGCTCACGTCTCGACATGAGCACCGCTTATCACCCACAGACGCTTAAAGACATGCTGAGAGCATGTGTCATCGATTTTGGCAAGGGTTGGGAGAAACACTTGCCGCTGATCGAGTTCTCCTACAACAACAGTTACCACACTAGCATCCAGGCAGCCCCGTTTGAAACATTGTACAGACGAAAGTGTCATTCACCTCTCTGTTGGGCTGAGGTGGGTGACAGCCAGGTCACAGACCCTGAACTTGTGTTGGAAACTCCAGAAAAGATTGTCCAGATCAGGAACCGTATGGCAGCAGCACGCGACCGTCAGAAAAGCTACGCTGACAAGCGTAGGAAACCTTCGGAATTTGCAATTGGTGATCGTGTTATGTTGAAGGTCTCACCCTGGAAGGGTGTGGTGCGTTTTGGACCATTAAAAATTCTGGAGCGAATTGGTAAAGTGGCCTACAAGTTGGAGTTACCTGCTGAGTTAGGTAACGTCCATGATGTGTTCCATGTGTCGCAATTAAAGAAGTGTTTGTCGGATGAAACACTTGTAGTACCATTTCAATAGCTGAAAATCGACGACAAGTTGCAGTTTGTCGAAGAACCACTAGAAATTATGGACCGGGAAGTCAAAGTCCGTAAGCATAGCCGAATTCCGATTGTGAGAGTTCGTTGGAACTCAAGACGTGGACCGGAGTTCACATGGGAACGCGAGGATCAAATGAAGCTCAAGTACCCACATTTATTCCCAGATAACAAGTCCAAGTCTGGCGAATCTAAACCTGATACAACTGGTGAATTTCGGGGCGAAATTCCCATTCAAGTTGGGGATGATGTGGTACCCGCGGAAAATCCACAATCATCCTGAGTTAACATCTTGCTGTTTTGGATTACTTGTCAAATTTCGGGACGAAATTTATTTCAAGTTGGGGATGATGTGACAACCCGAGATTTCAAGACCTTTCCTTTAAGCGTTACCTATTTCGTATTCAGGTTTTATACCTTATACATTGGATCATGTGTATTATTGTGGAATAATTTTAGTATAAGTTTGTTGGGTTAATGTTTGAGTATTCCATAAAAATCTTTGATGACGAAACCCTTTTCACACTACTGCTCGACGAATGTTCGACGAAATAAGTAGATATTCTGTTCGACGAAACTTGTGGAGTTTCGCCATATGCTTGCTCGATGAAACTTGTGGAGTTTCACCATGGGGATCTTTCGTCGAGCCAGTTGCCATCAAAACCCAGTAGGGGCCCAACCCACTCCCTTTTTAGAACGTGTGTGTATATATACGTCGCACAACTGATCAGTTGCAAACCCTAAACTCTCTCAAAATTAGCGACGACGACACTTCCCTTTCGAAGATCTTTGTGATTGTTATCTCGGTTCTTTCGGTTAGTACATAAATACCAATTGATTGATTGTGTTATTGCTTAATATTTGTTAGATATGAATACATGATTAACAGTGAGATATTTGATATTAATGCATGATTAACAGTGATTGATGAGTTATGGACTATTCATGGTTAGATTGTTATGATGGTTATGTATGTCGAGATTTAATCTTTTGATTGGAATGATACTGGTAAATGGTTGATCTGTTAATCTATTATGGGATAGTTAAATGATGAATTGGTTAATAGTTAGGGTTAACTGATTAATGATGATTGCAAATACTCGTTCGGCGTGAATGGAACAGTGGCGATTAGGGTTTCTGTGTGTGTGTATGATTAACTGTTACATTTGACGACGGAAGTCCCACCCCCACGAAACACCCTGTCGACGAAACTCATGAGCCCTTCGTCACTCACATGGCCAACGAAACATGTTAGTCTTTTGTCACTCCTCAAGTCGATGAAACACCTTGGTGTTTCGCCGATTGAAGTTTCGTCGCCCAGGGGTTGGTTCACAACAGACTGTGTTTATCATGTGCATGAAACCTGAATGATTACTACCTGCCTGTTTATGATGTTAATCATGATTGAGGAAACATGAATTTGCATACGAAACATACATATGAACTCTGGACTTGGTTGAGTTATATAACGGCTATGTGTTATTCGGAAACTCTTGTTTGAACGCATAACATGACTACTATTTATACACGAATCCTGAGAATGTGAAACTGATTATGCGTATATGAATACCGTAGGCTTTGACTGAATTATTTGTGAACGAGTAATTAATCATACCGAGCAAACCAAGGTGAGTTCACTGCTCTTTTTCCAAACATGCATCCCGGGGAGGGATATCTGGTAATTGTTCCGGGGAGGGACGTTGGGTTATTGGGATGTTGGTTATTACACTCACTTCTATCATTAAGACCCCTTACATCTACCGATTAGTTTTCGGGGAGGCAACGAGGTTATTAGTTGATAGCGCTATTAGGTTTGTCACCCTCACACCGTACCGGGGAGGACGGGCGTGAACTAATTACCTTAACCACTTGACCAATGTTTTGATAGAGACATTGGGGTTGGGCAAATAAATCTAGCTGCCATCTGCGGTAATCGAGTTAATAACAACATCAAATCAAATCATGGAACTGTTTTATACTCATATCTGGTAACTAAACGAGTTGACAAACTTTGAACTCACCAGCGTCGTCTGACATACTTGTCTGCATGCTTGCGGGTCGTTAGATTCTTGATATGGACTTGCTATCTGGGAGTGCTGGAGTGGTCATGGGTCGAGACTCTTGGATACTTGCTTCGTTGATTATGAACTCATGTTATGAAACAATCGATTTACAGTTTACATTATGCTTCCGCTGAATATTTACTTTGGTTTAACTCATGACTTGGATTTATATTTTAAATGAATGGAATGTTTTACTTAAATACTAAGCGTAGTTCAATGTGATTGGTGGCTTGGATCCTGGTAAGTCACACGTCCCGCGGTGATTCCGCATGTGGTAATTTGGGGGTGTGACATATTCCGCTGCATTTTTATTAATTATATATTTAGTAAATAAAATATATCAAACCCGTTCTGATTAAAAGTAAAGTTGACATCACTGAATCCCAACAAAATATTCAACAATCCATTTGGACGGATTGGCATAGCCCATTCGGACGGATGGACTTCCTGTTGGAACGGGTCGATTGATTTTGGCGTGATACGAACATATTTGGTTACTAAAACAGTGAGATAATTGATTTAAACAATCAATTAAAACAGTTTATTGAAATAACTGATGTTAAATAGAAAGGAAATTGATTCGGTATGGTGGCAGAGTCCATTCGGACTGATGGACATAGTCCATTCGGACGGATGGGCTGTTAACTTTGTGTAAAATTCAGGTTTTAACTGATTTGGTTGAAAATGTTGAATTATAGGCTTAGTTCATTTGATTCAGTAGGTAAAGCGTTTAAATGGTGACAAACAAGTGTGAAAACAAAATCGAAAATCAAAACAGTTTGTGTGGCAAAAGTCCATTCGGATGTATGGACTATGTCCATTCGGACGGATGGGTTGTTTTTGATGAAAAACTTTGTTTGATTCATTAAAATAGATCATTTCTTGATGGAAATTAACCCTAATGCAGGTTCTTAACTATTAAATGAGTTGAGAACCAGACGGATTCCAGATTCAATCAAGATTGTGTAATAATCGAAAAAACTAACTATAATTAAGTTGTAAAAATGTCTATGATTTATAACTTTGATTCAATTTCGTTTGAGTGATGCTCCACAACAGTTTGCTCAAGCAAAACCAGTGGAAACCATCTTCGAGTTAGTTAGAATCAAAGGTTTTGAGAAAAGTTTAAGTGTGTTTGTGATTTAGATGCACGAAATGAAATGAAAGATGGAATTGAAAATGAAGGAGAGTGCTTACAAAGCTTCTGATCGCAACAGGGAAATATGATAGCGTTTGAAAGGAATTGGCGAGTTGGAATGGAAACACAAGGTCTCTATTTATAGATTCGGGGGTACGTTAGGGTTTCCTATAATTTCGCATGGATGCACTAGGTCCGGATGGCCTAGTTACGGATGGGCTCCATCCGGACGGATGGGCTTATTTTTTATATTTTATTTTTCCAACTTCGATTATTTAACATGATTTAATCATTTTTACGAGTATCAAGCATCAAGGTGTAATAAAGAATCAATAATCAAGAATAATATGTTGTCCATACATGAATTTTGAATACAATTTGAACATAAGTCTAATATGAACAACATGAACATGATTAAAAATAATTTTGTTTTCATTATGATCAATCATCTTGGATTACAAATAGGATCAAAAATAGAATACAACAAGAGTACAAGTGTCTAAAAGTGGAAACCTAGGCAGATGTATTATATCTCTAGTAAAATATAACACGTGTGTTATATTTTAACTAGGCAGACACTTCTCTATTTAGAATTACACTATATGGTTTATCAATTTTCTATAAATACTATTTCTCATATATATAAATATTTTTATATATTTTCAAAAGACTATTATACTAATATATATCTATGTTCAAAATATATAAAAATATTTAGTAATATAAAAATATATTGTGAACATATATTACTGTTATAAAAATTGAATTGATGTAATACTAACCTAAATCTAAATTGTAATAAAGCATTCCAAAGAATGTCATGTGGCAACACCTCCTTCTCTTCTTATATTCTAAATTTTTTAAATTAATTTGAATTGTAAACTAAATATAATCTTATATGTATATTTCAATTTATATTTACGGATTGGTACATATTTAAAATTGAAAGTTGGCACCCATATTCCCGTAAAAAAATATTAAACAATTTAAAGTTAAAAACATAACTAAGTAAACTAAACATAGTTTTATCTTTTAGACTTAAATATTAACTTTCTAAATATACTCTTATCTTTTCGAGTTAAATATTAACTTTTAATTAATTTCTCAAATATAGTAATATACATACTAAAGTCTTGTATAATCTTCATCTTTATTTCTATAATAAAATTATTTTTATTTATTTTAAACAAAAAATATATTTAAATGGTATACAATAATATAAATGATATTATTTATGTGCATTATTATATGTAAAATGTAATAGGTAATTTCAGTCATACGAAAAATATATATATTCAAGTATTACATATTTTTAACCCTGTAATACACGGGCTATTATGGTATTTCAGTGTTGCTTAATAACATAGGCCGGTTTTTGTAGGTCCAACTAGCGGAGGATCTAGTCGACTAATCCTTGTATACGAACAAACCCGGTTGTGCGGAATCTAACCGGGAAAGCAAACCGAGATCGAGATACAAAACAGAACAAAGATTCAACGTTTGAATATCAACTGTATTAATCACCAGAAAGTTTGTTTACAAAGGATTACACAAAGTTATACTCTCACAAACTCATTGGTTCTCTCGTGTCTCTCTCTTGTGTGTCCCTTATCAGTTCTGCTTCTGTCTGCTGCTATATAAAGGAACATGGTCGACGAAACATGCGGCAGGTCGATGAAAGACCTGCAGCGACGAAACATCACGACGGAACATCTTTCAGCAACGAGAGACTCATGACGAAACACATGCAGCCGATGAAAGTACACAGCCGACGAAAAAATCATGACGAAAGACTCATTGAGCCGACGAAAGATCATTATGAAACACATGCAGCCGGCGAATGACCATAGATGACGAAAAACCTGCAGATTTTTCATTCGTCAACAACATGTGGACATGCTGGTTTTTCGTCAATCAGTAGGCAACCATCAGGTTTTTCGTCGGGAGCTGTAACTTGCAGACTTTCAACAACAATTAGACAACAGACTTGATGGAGGAAATCAAGCCTTGGTCTTCATTCCATAACGTTGTCAAACCGAGCGAGACGCATCCACAAAGTGTATCAACAAACTCCCCCTTGGATGCTGCTCGTGAGGGTTCGTCTTCCATGTCTATCATGTCGGAGGATCTTCAAAGTCTTCACGCGTCGTAAGTAGAAAGTGTATCAACAAACTCCCCTTTTCATTTAGGAAGTGTGTTAACAAACTCCCCCTTAAAATAAACTCCATTTTCAGCATTTAGATCCTTGAGGTGTTGATGAGAGGTCAGCGGCAACTCGATCATCTTTATCTTTTGAGTGCCTCCACGTCGTGTCTTCATTCCGAAGCTAGTCTTCTAACATGTTCTCTTTGCTTTTAGCTGGTCCTGATGCCGCATCTGCATGTACAAGAAAGCTAAACGCGTAATGAGAACAACTGCTTGGAATATAATTAACATAAACAAACTACACACATGTGACCATTTTTCAATCAACTACCGTCCGACGGTTTGAAAGCTTAACAAATTGTAGCTGTTTTAGATTTTAACTTTCAAAACTTGCAAACTTCGACCGTTTATGAAGATTTAGTCGTTTTGGTTTTCAATCAGATTTCAGGTGTCGAACACTCGAGTTCCAACATCGGGTAATCAAAAGAAGTTAGAAATAAAATCTTTTTGGCTTTTATAAAGTTTATATTAAAACACACCTAAAATCTTTTTGATATTTTTGCATATTTCAAATGTAAAGACTGAAAGCAGTAAATAAATATAAACAGAGATGCAGAAACTGAAAGCATTAAATAAATATTTACATACATTCTTTTTGCGAGTTTCGAGGGTAAGAGAATCATATCAGTGTACGGTCACGCCAAAACGCTCTTGTTGTTCAATTAGTTAACATTTAGATAAGCATCCTATAACTATTATCGGTATTGTTGTCCACTTAAACTCAACTTATCAGATGCAATCGCGGCGAGGGGATACGATTAGTGTATGATTTATACTTATCGACCGGTGTTCATCTACACACGACACATTCCCGTATCAAGGTATGCACGAGAGTTCATCTTACTGGTGAGTATACCATTTATCATTTGTTTTGACGTATATGAAAATGTGAGATACTCACTTATTTTGAATTGAAAACAAGCCCTATGTGATAGAATCACTTATTGATGAGGAACTTGATTTTCAGATGCATGAGGGCACAGGAGCAAGTCCGTGAACAGGTCAGTACTAACGTACAGCAGAGAGACGAACTTGACTCCCAGATAAATGTGATATATTGTCACTTATTTTTGTGGACATGTGATTGTTGATCACTTATTGAGGTCGTATGCAATATGTACACGTATGTATGGTATCATGGAAGATCTAGACTTCGTCTCCGTTATATTTCGGTAAAAAAAACAACCAGGATACCCAGATGATAAACAGCATAAAGACCACATATCTCAGAACCTCGGCAATCTCTCAAACGAAATTTCGGTACTAAGACCATATGCCAATGAGCGGTTCTCACCTGGTCTTCAGTCGATTTAAGTTTATATCACCCTGCACACTTTAAAATGATTGTGAGCCTACCGATACATCTTATATAGAGCTGCTTATCGTTTTTCATTTAAGGTTTAAAGAGATTTCGACATACCACTGATGTACTATCATTTTCTCTTTAGCTCGCCAGGAAACTCATTTTTGTTTTTTTTATTGTTTTTGTGTTTTTGAAATTTGTCAATGTTTTTGAATTTTTCAAATTTGGATTTACTCCCCCTAAAATGTAAAAACAATGATAAATTAAAAACACAAAGATATTTACAAAAATGATTTTCCGATGTCGGTTTTACTCTTGCTTGACTTTAATGCCGTTTACCAGTAATAAAAAGTCAAATCGTGATTTGTCAAAAGCTTTGGTAAAAAGGTCGGCACGTTGGTCATCAGTGTGGACCTTAACAACATCGTAAGCCTTTTATCAAAGCAATCACGTATGAAATGATATTTGATTTCGATGTGTTTGGTCTTTGAATGCTACACAGGATTTCTAGTGATCTGTAAGGCAACAGAATTATCAACGAAAATAGGAGTAGTTAGGAATTCAAAACCGTAGTCGCGCATTTTTTGTTGGATCCACAGGACTTAGGAGCAACAACTTAAGGCAGCAATGTATTCAACTTCGCATGTTAATGTAGCGACATAAGTCAGCTTCTTGCACTGCCATGTGACTAGGCGATTTCCTAAAAACTGACATCCAGCCGTTGTGGATTTGCCGTCGATTTTGCATCCGCGAAAATCAGAATCACTGAAAGCGATCAATTCAAAGCTATCATCCCTAGGGTACCATAGACCGGCGTCCGGGCATCCCTTCAAATAGCGAAATATCATTTTCACAGCTGCAAGATGTGATGCCTTCAGGTTAACTTGATATCTGGCAAGCAGGCACGTTGGATACATTATATCTGGTCTTGATGCTGTGAGGTACATAAGGGATTCGATCATTGCGCGGTAGTATGAAGAGCTAACAACTTCACCCTTCAAGTCAGGATGAATTCCATGATTTTGCTGCAGTGGGGTACCAATGGGCGTTGCATCAGACATTTGGAACCGGCTCAAGATGTCACCAACATATTTAGTCTGATGGATGAATATCCCAGACTCTGTTTTTTGAACTTGTAAGCCCAAAAAGAAAGTCATCTCCCCCATAGCGCTCATTTCAAATTTCTCCTGCATAACACGCTCGAAATTCCTTCACAAAACATCGTTAGTAGAACCAAATATGATATCATCTACGTATACCTGTACCAATAGAAGATCTCCATCCTGTTCTTTGATGAAAAGAGTACAATCGATAAGACCTCTGCGAAATCCATTCTCCAGCAGATAATTTGATAAGGTTGCATACCAAGCTCGTGGTGCTTTATGTAGACCATAGAGAGCTTTGTTCGGCAACCAAACCCGATCAGGGTGAATAGGATCTTCAAAACCCGGAGGTTGTTCGACGTACACCTCTTCTTCAACCACACCATGTAAGAATGCACTTTTCACGTCCATTTGGTAGACCTTGAATCCTTTGAAGGACGCATAGGCTAGAAATATTCGAATTGCTTCAAGACGTGCAACAGGTGCATAAACTTCGTTGTAGTCGATCCCTTCAATCTGACGAAAACCTTGAACGACTAATATTGCTTTGTTTCGAATAATTACTCCACGGTCATCCTTTTTGCACTTATAAACCCAACGGGTACCAATCTTCTTGTAATCTTCAGGTTTATCAACGAGTTTCTAGACACCTAGCTTCTGGAATTATTGCAGTTCTTCTTGCATAGCTTCAACCCAAGAATTATCTTTCAAAGCTTCTTTCCAAGATTTTGGTTCTTCCTATGATACGTAACACGCGAAGGACCAATCGTTTTGTTTTCCAGATTCTCGAATCGCCGCATACGAGCCTGCATTATTGTCGTTTCGCAACATGTTTCTCGTTTGAACGCCACTTTATGCATTTCCGATGATGTTTTGTTGAGGATGGGTATTGTGAATTCATGTTTCTGGATTATCTGGAACTGGAATATTTGTACCCAGATTGTTGAAATTGAGATCAACAACCAATTCAATACCCTGAACTGGCGAAGAGGATGATGTAGTAGCTTCAGCTATTTTAGGGGCGTCCACTGGAGGTGTAGCCTCTGAAGTACCATGAACAACTTCTTGGTCTGCATCGAGAAATTCATCGTCCTCTGAAGATTCGTTCAGTTCGGTAGCATCATGAAAATCCTCATTGTCGAGAGCATTATTGTTCACTGAAGTTGGTTCTTGATTGTTAACAATAATTGGACGAACCAATGGTGAATCTGTTGCGTTGTCACTCTCGAAAAACATCCTTGCCATTGATCGAGTTGAAAAAGTCAGCATACTCAAACATCCATGGTTGACCTGGACATTTGACTGGCAATGTGTGCCGTTGTACCCTGACCTCAGACCATTCCTCGACCCTTTTAGTCTCTAGGTTCCAGACTCTTAAGTTCGGGGTGGCATAACCAAGAATGTAACCTTCAATAGCTTTTACCCTAAACTTTCCATTAGGATCGATCATTGTGCAAGGAGCTCCAAACGGTTCAAGATATGACAAATCTGGTTTCCGTTTGTGAAGAAGCTCGAAGCAGGTCTTGTTGTGTCTTTTGACTGTAAGGACTCGATTCAACGTGTAACAAGCAGAGGTCACAGCTTCACTCCAGAATGGAATGGGCAACTGTGACTCTACCAACATCGTCCTAGCAGTCTCGATCAATGTACGGTTTTTACGTTCAGCGACGTCGTTCTTTTGAGGAGTGTAAGCCGCACTAAATTCATGAAGAATACCTTTTGAAGTACAGAACTCCTTCATGGCATGATTTTTAAATTATGTTCCATTGTCGCTGCGAATCCGTTTAACCTTCAAAGTATACAAATTCTCAATCTGAATGATAAAGTTTTTGATAATACCGAAAGTTGCCATGAACGCCACCCAAGAAAATCTTGAATAATCATCTGTTATCACGAGGCAGTATTGATCATTCTGAATGCTTTTATGCTTGAAAGGACCAAACAAATCCATGTGCAAATGTTCAAGCGGAACGGCCACCGTGTTGATCTTCTTAGTCGGGTGTCGCTTCTTGCTTTGCTTTCCTTTTTGGCATAAAACACAGACGTTCTGAAGATGGAAGTTTTTAAGAGGAACACCATTCACTAATTCATTCGACACCAAATGATTCATTTTGCGTAAGTGAATGTGACCCATCCGTCTATGCCAAGAGATTGAGTCCTTTTCTGTGGCTTTGGAAACGAAACAAGTTGCTTGTGTAGAAGTTGTAATTGCTTGGCTCATATCAAGGACATATAAATCATTTATCCTTGGAGCAGATAAGAGAATCCAGTCTTTAGGAATCTTGAAACCGGGTTTCAGCACATAACATCCATTTGCATCAAGGTGTACTGAAAACTGATTATCACAAATTTGTGAAACGCTGAGAAGATTGTGATCAAGTTGTTGCACAAAGTTGATCTTATCAAAGCTTACAACCCTGTTGGATACCATTCCTTCATCAGTAATATATCCGCCTTTATCTCCAGCAAAAGCAACATAACCTCCTCTAATAGATTTAACGTCGTAGAGAAGCTTCATGTCGCCTGTCATGTGCCTGGATGCCCCACTATCAACAATCCAATGACTGCTAAAAGTTCCTCCTGGAACATCATGCACATGAACTCACATGATTAGTTGGAGATGGGGACCCAAGCCTTTGTGGTCTTGGGTCTTCCGTTTTCATCGATAAAAGTTATTTCAATTTCTCGATGGTTAGGAAATTGTGATGTTCCCCTTGAATTCGTGGTCAATTTGGGTTTCCACGTCTGTTGATTGTTACCAGTTTGATTGTTTGAAATTTTAACTTCTTGTTTGTTTGAAGTTTTAGAAATTTCTGGTTTGACAGAGACATGTTGTTTTTAACCACGTTTTGAACCACGTCAGTTTTAATTGCCTTCTCAATTACCTTGACTCGTTGCCGTTTCTGTTTCTTCTCCCTTTCTTTTACAAGACGGGGATCTTGTTTTGAAGAAACAGATCGTTTTTGGTAATTTTGTTCACGGGGATCATCAACTTTGGCTTTTAGCTTATGAAGATATGGACAATTTCGAATGATATGTCCAATTTCACCACACTCAAAACATGATCTTCGTTCAACAAACCTCGAAGTATCATGTGACTGTCTTGTTGATGAACTTTGTGATCCCGAGGTACTTGGTTTTGAACTGTTTTGTTCATTTATTTTCAAAAGTTTAACTTGATTAACATGATCTAAGTTAGATTTATTGGCAAATCTTTCAAGTTTATCTGTCCCTTTCGACTTCACAAAGTTCACCTTCTTGTTCTTCTTTTGGTTCGGTTCCTTTTGACCTTGAGTCATTGATTTACCTTTTGGTTTGGTGTGATTTTGCTGTGTTTTCACTGTTGGCAATCGTTGATTTCCATATTGTTTTCGAACTTCAGCTTTGGAATCGAAGGGCACTGGGTTACCACAATTTGTGTAACCGACTTTCCCAAAAACCTACTTGTCGAATCTTCAAAAAATTTACTGATTAAAGATTGATTTACATTTTTAATCGGAAAATCTTTGTCGGAATAGATTTTATCATCACCAACAAGAGTGTAACGCAAATTCACACTCTCAGATTCTTGCGAGGAAGTGGACTCGACCAGAACAGTCTTAGCAGGTTTTGCGGGAGGATCACATAAAATATGATTCTCGAGAGGTATGTCCTCTTCTTTGATTACCGCATCAGACTGTGCTGAGTCAGTATCATCGGATTCATCATTTGAAGAATCAGCATCCTCAACAATGACTGGAGGATCCTGATTTTGTTCAGCAGTTGACACACTTGTAACTGTTGAAACATCCGAATCTGATGATACTTCCTTTTTGTATCCAAGTCCGGTTGCAAATTCCTCAAAGTCTAAAGGAACAGATTGTTCAAAATAAGTTCTATTCTCCTCATCAGGCATTGCGTCATAATTTTGTCTGACAGGTGGTGGAAACTTCTTGTATCCAATGCACGTGACATCCTTTTTCACTTTTTGTATGTCAATGATGTGATCCAACACATACCTAGAGTTTGAATAACTATCTAGCTTAAGTTGGATCGCCTCACTTTCACACTTTATATAGGCTAACTCTTTTTGCATGACCTCGAGACGACTGATATAACAGTTTATGTCAGTTTGTTTTCTTGAAACCATTTTTGTTAGCTCGGTTTTATCTTTTCTTAAAATTTCAATCACCGTTTTAAACTCTTTTTCATGGTTTTCATAAAACATGTTAGCCTCTTTGCATTTCGAAATATCCACTATCAACTTTTGATTGTGGATATATGTCACGTCATACTTGCTTTGCAAATCATCATATTTGTTTTGCAAGTCCGAAAATTTATCACCTAAATTAACACATTTATCACATTTATCAGAAGTTGGATCATCGACACATACCTGGTTTGATGAACCGCCCACATTAGCCATAAAGGCTGAAAGATTAGAAGAAGAAGAATAAGTAGCTTCATCCACCAAGATTGACCTTCTATGATTCCCTGCTTCAGCTCCTCCCAATAATTCATCAAAATCTGCATCGACTGTCACACTTGACGTTTCATCCAAATGATCATCGCCTGAAGTTGAGGATTCTTCATCTGAGCTTCTACTGTAACCAGAACTGTCTTCATCTTCAGATGATTCTCCACCACTGGCGGAAGATTCTCCACCACTGGTGTGTTTTAGATCCTTGACAACCTCAACAAAACAAGCTGTTCCATCCTGAACATCGCTTCCCAACTGAATCGACCAGTCACAACCTTCATCAACTTGTACCACAAGAGCCTGGTTGGCATTTGATGCTCCTGCTTGATTTGGATTGTTCACAGGCATCAACGTACGCTCGTTATTCCTGTTTTGATCCTGATTCTGCTGGTTGCCTTGATTCCTGAAAGGATTCTGGATCCCATGTTGAGCTGGCTTTATACATTCTCTCTTGAAGTGACCTTGTTCACCACAATTGAAGTACTTGACTGATTGTTTATCGAACCCATACTTGGTATCTCTCTTGCTTTCCAAGCTGGTTCTACCAGTCCTTTCCATGAAGTCCTTGGCTCGCCTAACCGCACTAGCAAAAGCCCATTTGATATCCATCATATCCATTTCCTCCTTATCAATCTGCTGATAATCTTCTTGTGTCAGATTGGTGTTTCCAATCTGACCTGCTATTAACCCACAATACGCGCTCACCAATGTGTTTAATAGCTCCATACGATCCTTAGCTACTTCAACACTTACTTTAGAGAAATTTGAAGTGTCGAGCCGAATTGTATTTGGATTAGATGGCTGACCGGCAGATGAAGTGCTTCCATAACAAGCTTGCTGTGGAACTGGTAATGGATTTCCGTACATATCTCTAGCTCCGGTAGATTGATAGCTTTGCTTTGAGACTTCTGGTTGTGGATTTCCGTACATGTCAGTGCTTGAGACAAAAGCCGTTTGAGTTGAGGATACTGGTAGTGGATTTCCGTACATATCTCTTGATACAAAGGCCGTTTGAAGCTGAGCATGTGGAGCAGGTCTTGCAGTAGTGCTAGAACTTCCATAGTTTCCATAATACATATCAGGATTCTGTTGCACTGGAATCCTTTTGGCCTTTCTGATTTCTTCTTGATCTTTGTTCTCCAAGAGCTGAATGAAATCATTGATGTTTGTCGTAGCCAAAGTGCCATTGTATTTCAAGATTTCCAAGAAACCATTCCATTGAGCTGGTAATGCGTCGGCAAACTTGATGACTACTTCTTCTCGAGTCACTACTACCCCGAAGTTACTTAATTCAGTCAACAAATGATAAAATCGACTTGTCGAGTCTCCCAAAGATTCCCTTTCCATACAAGTGAAGCCATCAAACTCCTTCTTGAGTAGATCATGTCGCAATTTGCGAGACGCTTCATTTCCTAGACCTCTCATCTTCAATGCATCCCATAGCCGCTTTGACGTCTTGAAGCTGACAAACTGATGATATATATCCTTGCTCAACGCTTGAATTAGAATAGAATATGCTTTCTTTTCTAAATCATATGCCTTTTTCTCATCTGCCGTAAGATCTGCAAATGTCGTCGCAGTTGAAGCGGCAACATCAAGAGCTTGATCGAAATCTGTAGTAAAACATAACCACAATTCCGTGTTTTGCGCAAGGACATACGTATGGAATCTTTCTTCCCATCCAGGATATTTATTCATGTGCATCAGCTTCGGTGGACAGTTAAGGCTTCCAGTTTCACTTTCGCTTAAAAGTATACTTTGAATACTTTGAGTTTGATTTGAAACGAACACCCATTGACCTGTCGAAATTTGATTCGCTTGCGATTGAATAGACGAAGATGCGAGTGTGGGAGATTCGGCCCATGATGGCGACAAACCCGTGCTTCTATACTTGCTCTCTTTATTGGATGGAATTGCCCACCAATCTGAACTCATTTAGATGTAGAAACAAAGATACCTGCTCAAAGATCTTAAAACAAACACTGAAGTATGAAATGTTAGTCTTCTGTTAAAAAGTTCTAAGTGAAAGCGACGAAAAACTAAGTTCTTTGCGAAAGACTCAATTGAAGAAAAAGGGTTTTTCGTAAATAACAAAGTGACGAAAAATGATGTTTTTCGTCTAGACCAATTGTGATGAAAAATATGTTTTTCGTCAAAAACAATTCAAAAAGAGAAATGGTTTTTCGTTGACTAAAGTGCACACACACAATCTCTGAGATATTTGATTTGTTTATTATTTTCCTTTCTTTCCTTCCTTTTAATAAACAAACCTTATCCTGACAAAGATGGTTGGTAAAACAAATATCACTCACACCATACCCTTACACACAGAGACCATCATCCTTACCAACTTTCAAATATCACCAATGCTTTTCAGGAAATAACAATCATTTTAAAACAACCCACTTGTCAAACAACTTCAGTAAGCTTCAAATAAAGATCAAAACATGAAATTTTTTAAGAACACTTTGAATATATGAAGAACACTTATGAGTTTTCCGGTGAAACTTATGAGTTTTCCAGTCACCGGAGTAATTTTCGAAACACAATTTTGCTTGAAACTTCACTAAAAACCAAATCTTAACATGTATACATGAGGTTTAACATGGTTTTTATAAGAACTAACTGCAAAATAACATGATTTTCAAGGATTTAACAACTGTTTTTCCAGAAAATATGACATTCAAAACACAAGTAAAACGCTCGGTTTTAACAAGGAAGAGAGCCAAGGCTCTGATACCACTTGTAGGTCCAACTAGCGGAGCATCTAGTCGCCTAATCCTTGTATACGAACGAACCCGGTTGTGCGGAATCCAACTGGGAAAGCAAACCGAGATCGAGACACAAAACAGAACAAAGATTCAACGTTTGAATATCAACTGTATTAATCACTAGAAAGTTTGTTTACAAAGGATTAAACAAAGTTATACTCTCACAAACTCACTGGTTCTCTCGTATCTCTCTCTTGTGTGTCCCTTATCAGTTCTGCTTCTGTCTGCTGCTATATAAAGGAACATGGTCGATGAAACATGTTGCAGGTCGATGAAAGACCTGCAGCGACGAAACATCCTTCAGCAACGAGAGACTCATGACGAAACACAAGCAGCCGATGAAAGTACACAGCTGTCGAAAAACTCATGACGAAAGACTCATTAAGCCGACGAAAGATCATTATGAAACACATGCAGCCGGCGAATGACCATAGATGACGAAAAACCTACATGTTTTTCGTCATTACCATACATCACATCAGTTTTTCGTCAACAACATGTGGACATGCTGGTTTTTCGTCAATCAGCAGGCAACCATCAGGTTTTTCGTCGGGAGCTGCAACTTGCAGACTTTCAACAACAATCAGACAGCAGACTTGATGGAGGAAATCAAGCCTTGGTCTTCATTCCGTAACGTTGTCGAACCGAGCGAGACGCATCCACAAAGTGTATCAACAGTTTTTATGATAAATTCAAGTTAGTAGTGTGAACAGTTATATGGTAATAAAAATATGTTACTCATATGAAGCTTTTTTTATAGATTATATAATTATATCGTTTATATTATACAACCTCGTGTAACACACGGTTATATAATCTAGTATATTAGTATAATAATATACATAAAACTATCTGAATTTCATGTAAACTAAAATTTTACATAAATATATATATATATATATATATATTCAAATTCATGTTATAAAACAAATGTAAAAATATATAGATATACACAAATATACATTGTAAACATTAAGGTTTATATAAGTTTTAAACATATATCCTAGTTTAAGTTATATATCTAATTTATTTACATTTTGTAATAGCCGAAACTGACTAAACTTTCCCTGTTTTGACTTAAAACAACTTATAATTTATAACCAATTTGCTCTATAAGTTTAATATAAATAAAATAAAAAAGAAAGTATAGTTATAATCTATACTATATTATAAAACATTTCCTCAAGGGCTTCTTAAAAATTAAGAGGTACAACTTAAACAGCTTGTTATACAACACATAATGCATATATTAATTCATTTTGAAGGGTAAATTTGTCTTTAATCTCTCGCCAGCCTCTTCCTTTGCTCATGCAATATACTTCAACAACTTAAATGCTTTTCGCAATGCCTCTTCGTTTGTTCATGCAATAATTAATTCAAGAACTTAATTTTTTTAACAATCGCCTCCTAAAATTCCCAATCACTTTAATATCATATCTAAAGAAATTCAAGACTGTAACCGAAGAGGCATTACATTTGAATGCATCCTCTCAAATCCTTCTCATCATTAGTTCTTCATTAGTTTTGTAAATAAATTCAGTTTTCATGCATCCTCTCAACTCCTTCACTACCTTATAACCCCGTGCATAACCTTGGAACACCACTGTGAACTTGCGCAACCACGGTGAACAGCGCCGGGAGCTAGCAACGAGTCCCGGAACGTCAAACTCCTCGGCGACCATTGACCGTCGATTACGTTGGAACATCACTGAAACCATTGCCTTCCGCGTCAAACTCCTCGGCGGCCATCGACCGTCGATTACGTTGGAACACCACTGAAACCATTGCCTTCCGCCATTATAGATGAAGAACTAAAAGTTCGGGCGGGAAATCGCACCGGAGCAAGTCGAGGACCTTACACCGTTCGGTATGCGTCTTATTTACTTATTGCCACCGATTCGTTATTAATCTTACACTAAAAACACCATCTATTCATTAATAATCATAAAATGTAATGTTGATTTTCATGGCTTTCAGTATGATGGGTTAATGTAGAAGATGACTTATTGTTGGTATGTTCAAATAAGATATAAAAATGAAAAGAAATAGATCTTGCAGTTCAATCGAGTTGTAGGGTGGTCTTGAATTAATAATCATACTGTAATTAATAAATGAAATATGATATTCAGAAATAAGATATTAAAATAATAAATGAATTTTTTTTTAAAGGCACTTCATTAAAAAAGGAACAAGACCCAGCAGCCCCTAGCATCTTGATCATCTAAACATGTTGGGTATTGGCTTGTGACATCACTGATTCAGTTAAGAATACCTGGTTTAAACGAGCAAGACAATGTGCCACTGTTCTACATATACGGTCCGGAAATCAAATACGATAGGATTGCATCAGTCGCCTTAAATTTTAGAGTCAGAAATAGAGGCTTAATCAATTCCGTCAGAATTTGGCTGAAGTAAACGAGATCTCTCTTGGTGTCGGGATACTTAGCCATATACGGATCTTGGATAGCTCAAAACAGCAACGTGGGGTTCCAAAACGTGATGATACGGGGCGACCAATCTTTGGGCTTCGTTTCATCGCTGATTTTGTATATGGGGCATTGCCTAAAATTTCAATGTTAATTTGTAGGTTCACTGCATAACTTTGTGGCCTTAAATTCTGGTGTTTGTTAATTTTGTAGGAGCAACATGATTTGGTCTGAGATTATGTGCAATTGAAACTCAATATGAAATAGTTAGACCAACCGATTTGTATTTATATTGTCTGGCTCTTGCCTATATCACTGGTTTTATATTAATTTACTATCTTATTGAAGATATAAAATTTATCAAACATTTATAGCTTAATAATGCTAATCTATGCTTGATAAATTAATGTTAAAATTCATAAAAAAATAAATAAAAGAACCTTCGGTACATTCTTTCAAGTGTAAGTACATATCTTTATGAAAAAAATCTAAAATACCTAATTCCTAAGGTGGGATGAAAATATTGGAATCGAACTATACATGTTATTTCTGTATCTATTTCTTACTCACAAACAATTATTTTATTATTTTTTCTCTATTCTACAAAATATATTAATATAGAGAAATGTGTATTTTTATATAGAAGGAGATGAAGGATCCAGTCCAATGTGAATGCTCTTATAAAATACTAATGAGTGGGCGCCCTATTTAACTCCTCTCTCCTATGGTCCTTATTAATATTTACCAACGATACTGTTTATATATATTAGCATGCCTTAAATTAATAATAATGGGTTCTTCTTCTTAAATACTTCAACTCAAGTTAACATTTTCATCTTAAGTTAAATTTTTGGTTATTAATCGAAAAGCGATTAGACATCGGTTTTTTAAATACCTTAATCAAAAGTTTTGGTTATGGTTGTCTTTGTGGCTCAAAACTAAACTGAACAACAGCTTGTGCATATCCTTAAAATCACCAACCGAAGTGTTGTGATTCCCGCTGCAACGCGCGGGCACCCCACTAGTAATAATAATAGCAATAATAATAATAATAAGAATAATAGTTATTATTATAATATTAAAACTATAAAAGTATTAAAATAACTATATATACTATTATAATATAATTACTATTCATTGACTTTTATTATTAATATAGGATAATATATAAGTATTCTAAATGTATTAAAATTCCATTTTATTAGAAATATATATACACATTATATACTATCAATTTGTAACAATTCTTGGCATTGTTGTTTGTACTCTATGTATTGATGTTTGTATGATGGTTTTGAGAAACCTTAATAAATCATAATTGGCATTGTTGTTTGTACTCTATGTATTGAAGTTTGTATGATGGTTTTAAGAAACCTTATTAAATCATAAATAGTTATGTTTTTTATAGACTTGTGCACTTAGGATGAAGAGTTTTTTTTTTTTTAAATGATTTTTCACTTTGATGCCCCATATTTTTCATTGTTTTGCAAGTTTTTCGTTTTACGTTTCGTTCTATATTTTGCAAGTTAACACGCCGCAACGTACGTATGGGGTTTAACGTTTTTTCGTCAACTTTTTTCCGTTTGACAGACCCGTAACAACACGTCTATTTTTACCTGTTTGGCAAGTTCGTCGCAACACACGGGTCCTAAACCATCTTAGTTATTTTTTTCTATGTTTTACGTTCCGGTCTAATTTCTTCGCATTAACACGTTGCAACGGGCGTACGTGGTTCAAAGATTTTACTTTGCTTTTCGTTCGGTGTTATTTATTTTCTTTTTAATTCAATTTGTTTTTACGAACTTTTCTGGTGTTGGTGGTCACCGACAGTGGTATAGCATTGATGCAACTTGGCATGTTTTTACGTCCCCGCCGCAACGCGGGGATGGTTTAATACTAGTTATAATACATTTAAATAATGTTTATATATTTTATACGTTTATACGTTTATACGTGTATATAATGTAAACTAAAATTTATTTTACGTAGAATACATATAAAATTTTATACATTTAAACCTATAACATAATTTGAAAAAACTGCATGTTCAAAAGATTATATATATATATATATATATATTAGTATAATCATATATACATAATCATGTTTTTATTCTCTATCATTAGAATATTATAAAAGTAATAATTTTTGTTATAAAAGAAGAGAAAAGATGGGCCTGATGGTTTATACAATCGGTATATATAAAGGAGATTAGATAATTAATTTTTAGAAGTAAAAGATATTACAAAATGAAAACCTCTTTTCTTACCCGACTTAAATCTATAATTTAGTACTTTATTTATTTATTTTTACCTAGCACGTAAATTTTCCTAAACGTTCTAGTTATTGTTTTAATTTCAAGCTAGAATTAAAATGGATGCCCACATAAAAATAATTGACTCAAATGTGTGTTTAATACATTTGTCCTTTATATAGCTTTATTTAAAATTTAAATTACAATTTTAATATTATAACATCTTTAAACAAATTACTATTATTATTGTTTGAGATATATATATATATATATATATATATATATATATATATATATATACTCTAATACATTTATATTACTTAATTACCTAATATATTTAGAATCAATTTTAGAAACGTCAAACTTTGTGTTACTTACTATAATACTTTTTTGAATAAATAATATAATATACAATAAATTAAGAGTTAAGTTTTAATATTTTAAACCAATATGGTTTAACCCACTAGTTAAAAATGAAATTGTTCGCATAAATCCAAAAAGTTTATATTTTGATTAATTTATTTCTTTAAACTTTTATTTATCCATCCTTTAATTTAAAAATATTATATTCAATAAATTTAACAGAAAGTTTTATTTCAATATACTATTACTATTTTTATTATTATAAATGATTTAGTATTATATATATGTATATATATATTATATATATATATATATATATATATATTATGTAAGTTTTGATGTTAACTAGAGATTTGAAATTATATGTTTCTAAATAATAAATATACACATATATGCTTATACGTAATAGAATTTCTTAATGGTATACATAATATAATAATCAAATATCTTTTGTAAGATAAACATAAGAGAAAATATCACTGGTGATTCATATGAAAACATGAAGTCATTATAAAGATGAGTCATGAAACGTGTTATGTTTTGAAAATGTCATCTGTCTCAATAAAACATTCCTTGCAACGAAATATAATGTTATATAAGCATGAATAGAGTTAACTATAAGCATACTCATCGCATTGAACCTAGCCATAGTGTCAATGGAGACAATGATATTTTTGTTAAAACTCTATTTTCCAAGGAAAAGAAAACCACAACCATAATAATATCTATGCTTAAACAAAAGAGTTATGATATTGATATTTACTGGTAACACCTAGGATAGTATTTAGACTAGAACCTAAGAAAAATGCCTTAGTATAAAGCTTCGAGATAAGCTAATTACTTGCGTAGATATAGTGTGATGGTTATTGGTATGCCATAAGGATGATGACTAGAACATTGCAAGTATGATAAATAAGCAATAACACTTGGCCACTGTTATTTCTTGTTTATTAGTACTACTCGGTTCTAGAATATGATCCATCATGAGAATACTAATTTCCTTGTTTCTTGATGAAAGCCATAGTAAATGATGCACTTTTAAAATCATGATTTGAGATAATTCAATTTATGGAAAATACAATGATAATTACCTCTCCGCCAAGACTGAGTATGGTGTAGTAGAGTCTCCAACTTGTCCGGGTAAGATGGGGGTACCTCTCTGGCGAGACCGGGTAAGATGGGGTATATGTTATGTTAATGGAATTCCCTAAATAGTACCATGACCTGATGTCTGACCTGTTTTTTTTTTTTTTTTTGGAAATATGAATCTATTAAATACATTGACCTTATGAATGGTGTGTATATTACAGTATGTGAAATATATGATTATATAAATATGTATAGCTATAAGGAAATCCAAAGGCCATAATGATTGACAATTAGGGATAAATCACGAACAGGTATGTCAATGATAATTTTTTATTTATTTATCAGGAATCTCTCATATACATCTATAATTCCAATATCAAACACTATTTCATTTGATCATCCGTCTCGTAACTCGTGCGACGAGATGAACGACGGGAACCCTTTAAGTTGGAACACCATCGAAAGTATAAGAATTCCCCTTGCGTTACCTTAGATTATTGACGCATTAGGAAACCTGTACCTAAAAGTTATGCTAAGACACAAAACAACTAAAAACTTATGCTAATGATAGTAATTTTACCTTCAGTGAGAATTCTTGAGAAGATAAGAGTAACCATGACTAGATGCACTTACAAAGACTCTCTTCACCTATAATTCTACTAAGATTACCAGTAATAAAGGAATTGCTACAACAATACATGGGCTGAAAGGACTAAAGTGTCCTAAACATCAGTATATACGCCAAGAAGGATGAAGTAATTAGACATTAAAATAGTAAGGCATAGTGTATATGGTCTCGATGATCATGAACACTAGAGGCAAGGAAACCTACAAGAAAGTATTCTCGAAGAAGCTCATAAAACTAATTATATGATGCATTGTGGAGGTGATAAGAAGTATCAAGATTTGAATAAAGATTACTGATAGATAGGATTGAAAAAGGAACAGTCCGATGCGGCAAGAAATAAAAGTTAAATCTAAGATTTACCATTCGGAATTATTAAATAAATTGGATCAATAGCTTATCAGCTAAAGTTACCAGAAGAAATGACAGGAATACAATATATATTTCATGTATATAATTTAAGGAAATACCTAGCTGATTAATCTTTAGTTGTACCTCTTCAAGATATAGAGGTAAATGAAGAATTTAAGTCCATTGAAAGACCATACAAGTCAAAGATAAGAATCTCAAAGCATCGAATATAGTTCTGGTCAAACTAAAGTGGAATTCAAAGCAAGGACCAGAATATACTTAGGAACTAGGATCAGCGACAAACTAAAAGTATTCCTTCATATTTCAGTAAATCTCGAGGACGATATTTAAAACAAGGTGGGGAGGATGTAACATTTCAATTTTTTTTATATAAAAATAAATTATATAAAACTTATATTATTAAATGGGTAGCTTATGAGTAAGTTGACTGTTAGAAATATGAGATATTTAGACGGACATAGGAATCGTTTAATAATTATAATAATAAAAATACATTTTAATTGACCTTACTCCGTTTTTAATGAAACTTAGGTCAAAATGTAGATAAAATATACTCGTTCTAATGACATATTCATCGTTTTATAAAACATCATATTTTAGAAGTTATAAGCGATAAATGAGTGAAGCAGCTGAATTAATTATAATAATAAAATAATAATATAACTTAAAACATTCGAATTGTGATTGTCTGTTTACGTGTAATGTCTAAAAGAACAGAAGGAATCTTTTGAACGTAGGCAACAAGTCTTGATTTCAACTATAAATAGGATAGATGGCCTTCAAAGAAAACTACTCACTTTTCCCTTCTTTCTGTCTCTCGCCCTCTTTCTCACATATATACTTTTTTTCTTTAGTATTCACCCCATAAATCCTACCAAACTCTGCCCCGTTTTAAGTGTTTTAACCCATGATCACTGATTCGATACCCTGTCTGATCGATCCTGAACCCAACAACGGATGTCAAGGCGCTGCCTAAATAAGACTATGCTTTGTAAACTACGTTGGGATTCTGATCTCGTGATGTATTGATAAAGTTGAATTGGGTTATTATACTAACACAAGTGCATTGTATATTTATTAAGAGCTTAGGAATTATACCAAGAATATTACTAGGAGGCTTTTGTTGAATCCTAAAGTTACAAAGTGAGTCATTCTTCTTTTCATCAACTTACTTTACAAAACCTTAAATGTTTTTCAGTTATACTTACAGGGATAAAGTCTTTGTAATCTATAATTATTGCCTGTAGTTGGGGTTTTATATACATAACTAGTCCACAGTCACCAAGGGTGTGATAGGAACCATTACTATTGGGTCACAGGACCCAAAGTAATATGACCACGAGCACGGGGGATTGTCCCCAGTCGCATACTGTGTTGAATAATTGATAGATATAAACATTGTAATCGCTCTTAATGTTGTAAAGTTATAACAATGTGATTTTTTTATAAAAATGGAATGAACTCGCCAGTATTTCTTGCTGATAAAATGTTTTGAAAACGCATTTCAGGTAATTTGCTGTAAAGATAATAGAAGCCAGCTATGTAGCACTGAAGGCTTAAATAAAGTGGCTATAAATACCTGAATAAAAGAAGAAATTTATGTTTTATTTATTAGGGTTTATCCCTATAAAAACATTTGAATGAAATACGGGTTTTAGCCCATTTGTTTAATATTAAAAGTTGGTGTTTTACAAACTCTGAAATTATTTCCTAACTACGATCCTGATGAAAAAATTTTCCGCTACGTATTTAATAAACATCGGTACCATTTGAGTGGCTCACGGCTCCCGCTCCCAGGGTGGGGTCGGGGGTTGTGACATATAATTTGAACCAGTCTTACCCTTTTTGTAATCCTTACTTGGGGTATCATCACGCTTTCGCTTGTGATCCTCCTCGGACTTAATCGCCTTTTCTCTTATTTCATCTACAGTGAGAGATAGAGCCAGATCCACAACAGATCTAAAAGTTGTAGGTTTGGAGGATATAACGATCCCCTTGATTTCTGGAGCGAGTCCTCCAATAAACCGCGCAATTTGCTTAGACTCGGGGGTAATTAAATACGATACGAGTCTTGATAAGGAATTGTATTCAGATACATAGGCTCGACACTCGAGTCCTTTCATGGTCATCTTTAGGAAGTCAGATTCAACTTTCTCCACCTGTGAGGTGGGCAGTAAGTCTGGTGGATCAGTTCCACGAACTTAGACTAACTCAGGTTGTATATCGCAACCTTGCCAGTGGATTGGATCAGTGACTTCCAACAAGTTAGAGCATCTTCCTTGAAGGATTTTGACACATATTTAACGGTGTCCTTGGTGGCACAACCACTTATATCGATAACGGTTTCCATTTCATCCAGCCACTTTAGAGCATCAATGGCTCCATTCTCACCTGTAAAGTCACGGGGTTTACAAGAAACAAAGTACTTATAAGTACACCTCTTCTTAGAGTCATGTGACTCAGCTTTTTTGATACTCTTAATACTCTGCTCACTCTTAGTTGAGGAGAAATGAGTCCTTTCAGTCTTATGAGTATTAGAATGGAGTTTAGAAACAGAGTCCTCTTTCTGTACTGATGGCTCTGGCCCTTTAAGTGTGGACATAAATCCAGCCAGGGCTTTACCGACTTCATCGGCAATCAGGGATCGAAGACGATTCTCTTCGTCGTTGCGGTTTTGGTGCTCTATATCGTCACCACCGTTTTTCTTACTTGCTTCGCCAATATTTAGGCTTGCCATATGTTTAGCTGAATAATATAGCTAGTAATATTTCGAGAACTAAATAGCAAATCAATTTATTTGCATTAGATCTTACAAATATATATATATATATATATATATATATATATATATAGGTAAAGGATCCTGTAAAAAGTGCCCAAAGTGTGAGAAGTGTAAGAAATAATCTGGTGTTGACATGTGTCCATCAATTATATTAATGAATAAGGGTAATAATGTAATTTACTCCTAATAGTAGTTAAAGTCAATTAAAGGAAATGAGATCATGTGTTAACTATTTTAGGAGAAATTTTAGGAAACATATTTGTTTTTACGATTTTATACATCTGATTGTTTTATCTTCTTCATCATCTTTTAATCGCAACATCTTTTAATCATATATTGTTCATATCTTCTTTCATCATCTTTAAATTGCAATACAATGTTTTTTGGATTCCAGATAAAACACCATGACTTGAATCATAGTCAATGTCTCCAGATGTTTAAAACACCACGCCATGAACAATGTCTCCAGATAAAACACCATGACTTGAATCATAGTCATGGTGTTTTAAAATACGGGAATGTTTTGTATTGATTGTCCAGATGTTAATACACCATGGATGTAATCACAATACAATGTTTTTTGGATTCCAGATAAAACACCATGACTTGAATCATAGTCAATGTCTCCAGATGTTTTAAAACACCATGCCATGAACAATGTCTCCAAATGTTTAAAACACCACGCCATGAACAATGTCTCCAGATAAAACACCATGACTTGAATCATAGTCATGGTGTTTTAAAATCTGGGAATGTTTTGTATTGATTGTCCAGATGTTAAAACACCATGGATGTAATCACAATACAATGTTTTCTAGATTCCAGATAAAACACCATGACTTGAATCATAGTCAATTTATCCAGATGTTTAAAACACCACGCCATGAATCTGATTACAGTTCTTCTAAACGTAAAACACCACGCCTTGAATCTTATATAAAACAAAGAGGCTTCCGATTTAGATCTTGGTCATTAATTCCGATATTTAAGGAAAAAGGAGTGAATGTAGGTGTTTTTGGTTGTGTAGGATACGGTTACCATATTTGAAACATTGAGAAAGACACTATTGCCCTTCAATTTTACATAAGGTCCCTCTAATTAAAACACAATTTACATATATATATATATATATATATATATCAAATTCACTAGCCTCATTTACCGCAGTTGGTAATGGGCTTAGTTATATAGCTCATTGGCTTGTCACAAAGGACATTTAAATACGGCACATTGGCCTGTCACAAAGGACATTTAAATATAGACATTGGCTTGTCATGAAGGACATTTAGAATACGACACATTGGCCCGTCACGAAGGACATTAAAATATAACACATTGGCTTGTCACGAAGGACATTTAAAATATGGCACAAAGGCTTTCGCAACCGCCGGCCCCTATTTTCCTTGGATCGGGCGGACGTGAGCTCAGATTAAGTGGAATCATTGGTTATCAGTTTGGCAGCGGAATTTACATCAGGACCGTAGTTAGGAAATATTTTATCAGAGTAAAACACCACACTTTATATTAATAAACATATTGGGATAAAACCCAAGTTTTCATTACAAACATGTTTGTAGGAATAAATCCTATTTTATTGAATAAAACATTTCTCTTTATTTAGGTAACTTTTATAGCCACATTTTTCCAAGCCTTCAGTGCTCTCCAGCTGGCTTCTATTTTGGCTTTCACATTTTGTTACCTGAAACGCGTTTAAAAACATTTGTCTGTGGAAAATACTGGTAAGTGAATCCCAGTTTAATCAAAAAGAGTTTTATCAGTTTACAGTATTGAGAGCGATTACAATGTTTACATCTACACAATTACTCATTCACTACTGTCAATCCTGACTGGTGGGTCATATTACACATTGGCTATCTCGTTGTCCAATGGTAACGTGTTCCACATTTTGTATACAAAACCCCAATATACCGGCAGTAATTGAAGAATCACAAAGACTCAATCACTGCTAAATACATCTTAAAATAATTAAGGTTTTGTAAAAATAGTTTGGAAAAAGGTTTACAAAAAGGAGATTACTCACATTGCTACTTTAGGGTTTTTCATGTGATTTTCCTAGTTATAATCTATTAATTAAATAATGCACACGCGTTAGTATAATAACCCAATATTTACATTAGTTGTACCCTCCCCGATACAGAACTCCAACGACTACGTCGGGCAGAGCCTCGACAGCCGTTACGGAGCACTAGATCAATCGGGCAGCGTATCTAATACGTAACCGTGGGTTAAAATACTTACAACGAGGAAAATCTTTGCTACTTTAGTAGGTATAATACCCGATACTACTTTCTAATATTTTAGAATTGAGAGAGAGTTTTCGTTTTTGAGAGAATTGTGAACTGAGGCCGATGACCTCTATTTATAGTGTCTGATCGACACTTCCTCGCGGCCGGCGTAAGGTAAGGAAGGGTCCTTCACGGCCCGCGACATAGGGGGAGTAGGGCCTAGCTTGATCGACTCACAAGTGTAGGTCTGCCACGATCGTGTCACGTGGCGGCTCCAGGTGAGGCTGCGTAGCCTAGTTGTCGCGCCCCGCGTAAGCCGAAGAGAGGGTCTTCGCGGCCCGGGAGCGACACCAGGATTTTTTTTAATTATGTAAAGGTATTTAGGGTCAAATTTCGTATACGGGGTGCATTTTAAGACATACAGAGATTTTCTAAATATTTTAGAGATGTCAGAAATAATTTAGGAGGGTTGTTATATCCTCCCCACCTTAATTTAGAACTCGTCCTCGAGGTCTACTGGAACACGTGTGGGTATTTCTTTTGCATTTCTGATTCAAGCACCCATGTGTATTCTGGTCCTCTCTTGGAATCCCATTTTACTTTGACTAATACCAATCTCTTGTGTTTGAGATTCTTGACTTTCCTGTCTTCAATCTGTAGACGCTTCTCTACAAACTTAAGCTTTTCATTTACCTCTGTATCCTTAAGAGGTATCACTAGTGATTCATCAGTTAAGCACTTTTTGAGATTACATACATGAAATACATCATGTATTCCTGCCATTTCCTCTGGCAGTTGTAGCTGATAAGCTATAGGTCCTATTCTTCTAATAATCTTAAAAGGTCCAACATACCTGGGGCTTAGCTTTCCCCTTTTGATGAATCTTACCACTCCTTTCCAAGGAGAGACTTTTAACAAGACCTTGTCTCTTACCTGAAATTCCAACGGCTTTCGCCTGTTATCAGCATAACTCTTTTGTTGGTCGCGTGCTGCTTTCAGTCTTTCCTTGACTTGAATGATTTTTTCTGTTGTTTCTTGTACTATCTCGGGTCCAGATAGTTGATTTTCTCCAATTTCTGCCCAACAGACTAGGTTTCGGCACTTTCGTCCGTAAAGTGCTTCGAAGGGTGCAGCATTGATACTGGTATGATAGATCCTAACTCTAAATCATGTGTTGTATAATTTTCTTCATGATTCTTAAGTTGTCTAGAAGCATAGGCTATAACCTTTTGACGTTGCATCAACACGCATCCATAACCTAACTTAGAAGCGTCACAATAAACTTCAAAGTCTTTAGTTCCTTCTGGTAACGCTAGTATGGGGGTGTTGGTTAGTCTTTGCTTAAGAATTCTAAAGGCTTCTTCTTGTTTTGGTCCCCATTCAAACTTAACAGACTTACAGGTTAGCTTAGTTAAGGGAATGGCTATTTTGGAAAAATCTCGGATAAATCTTCTATAATAACCGGCTAATCCTAGGAAACTTCTAACCTCAGTTGGTGATTCAGGGACTTTCCTTTTAGTAATTGCCTCAATCTTTGTGGAATCCACATGAATTCCTTCGTGGTTGACTAAATGTCCAAGAAATTGCACTTCTTCTAACCAAAATTCGCATTTTAAAAATTTAGCGTAAAACTTTTCTTTTCTCAGCAAATTTAAAAGTGCATGCAGATGTGCTGCATGTTCCTCTTGACTCTTAGAGTAAATTAGAATATCATCTATAAAGACAATTATGAATTTATCCAAATATGGCTTACATATTCGGTTCATCATGTCCATAAATGCGGCTGGGGCATTGGTTAAACCGAATGGCATGACAGTAAATTCATAATGGCCATACCTTATTCTGAATGCGGTCTTAGGAATGTCCTCTTCCTGTACCTTTAATTGATGATATCCTGAGCGTAAATCGATCTTTGAGAAAAATCGAGCTACTTGTAGTTGATCAAACAGATCGTCGATTCTTGGTAATGGTTACCGATTTTTAATCGTGACCTTATTCAATTCACGGTAATCAATGCACATACGCATTGATCCGTCTTTCTTTTTAACGAACAATATCGGTGCTCCCCATGGCGATGAGCTTGGCTGTATGAATCCTTTCTCCAACAGTTCGTCTAACTGTTTCTTTAATTCTTGCATTTTTGCAGGTGCCAAATGGTAAGGTGCTTTGGTAATTGGGGCTGTTCCTGGTAGCAGATGAATTCTGAATTCGACTTCTCTGTCGGCGAGTTGTATGCTCATCTTTGTGGGACTTGTTTTACCTAGTCCGAGTCGGTCAAACATTGATGCGGGCATGAGATTTATGCTGGCCCCTAGATCGGCTAGCGCATTACGTATAGGTGATCCCCCAATGGAACAAGGGATGGTGAAGCTTCCAGGGTCGATTTTCTTTTGTGGGAGTTTGTTAAGTAGTACGGCGGAGCATTCTTCACTTAAATTAACTAATTGCAATGTTTCAATTTTCCATTTGTGAGTGAGAAAGTCTCATAAAGTTTGAATATTTAGGCATTTGAGTGAGGACTTCCACAAATGGAAGATTAATGTGCAATTATTTTAGTAAGTTTACGAATTTTGTGATTTACACATCGGTCTTTTGGCGAAGTAACCGACCTGCGTAGGGAACCGAGGGGTTCTTGGGAGGTTCATGATTCGATGGAGGGGTTGTTTCTTTTTGGGGTGTTGGTGAAGTTGTGGTTTGATTGGATGGACTTTTTTTTCGGATGGAGGTAGCGGAGCCTCCTCGGGGCTTATGGTACGGTTTCTCAATGTGATAAGATGTACTTGCGCCTTTGGGTTGGTCTCGGTATTGCTGGGTAACGTGCCTTGTGGTCTCTCGGAGAAATTTTGAGCTAGTTGATTTAGTTGTTTTTCAATGTTTTGAATACTAGCTTGCTGATTTCTAAAGCTCAATTCCATTTGTTGGAATCGATCCGAGTTTTTCTTTTCGGTGTCGGAGATGAGGCGTGAGATAGTATCTTCAAGGCTTTCTCATCCCCCTTGTTGTTGAGAGAAATTTTGTGACTTATTTCTTGGTTGTTGAAAGTTTGTTCATTGGTTTTGGTTTTGTTGGTTACTACTATTGCCGGGTTCTCTCCAACCAAGGTTAGGGTGGTTACGCCATCCTTGGTTATAGGTACCCATTGGAGGACCCGACGGCCTACGTCTATTATCAATGTAGTTTACCGTTTCCGTTTGATTATCCATTTCTTTTATACAACTCTAATTTTCATGCGGCCCACCACACCCTTCGCAAGCCATAACCGAGGCTGTTTTTGCCATTTCTAACTTTTTGATTTTTGAATAAAGGGCCTCGATTTGGGCTTGTAAAGAAGTGCTTTCATCAACCTTATGGGCGCCCTGGGCAATAGTTTTAGTGCCTCGGGGAGTGTGCCATTGAAAATTGGTTTGAGCAATTTCCTCAATTTGATTATAAATTTCATTTGGGCGACGATTACCTAGAAGTCCCCCGGAGCTAGAGTCGAGTGTTTGTCTTGTGTGTGGCAACAACCCATTATAGAAGGTGGATACTTGTTGCCATACTGCAAGACCACGATGAGGGCATTTTCTTAGTAGCTCCTTGAACCTTTCCCAAGTTTCATATAAGGATTCCCCATCCTCTTGTGAGTATGTATTAATTTCAGTCATTAATTTAGCCGGTTTAGAGGGAGGGAATTACTTATATAGAAACTTTTGGGCTAGTTCATCCCAAGTGTTTACCGAACCATTTGGGAGAGTTTTAAGCCAAGCCTTGGCTCGGTCTTTTAGTGAAAACGGGAACATTCGGAGGCGGATGGCGTTGTTTGATGCCCCGTTAATCCGAAAAGTATCACATATTTCCAAAAAGTTGGTAATATGTAAATGGGGATCTTTGTCCGCAAGCCCATGGAAAGTTGCGAAGTTTTGGAGCATTTGTATCAAATACGGCCGAAGCTCAAAGTTGTTGGCATCGACATTCGGTGCATTGATAGCGGCGCCAAGATTACCTACCGTGGGGCGTAGGTAATCTATTAGGGTACGCTGATCCGCCATTGGAAGTGGGTCCCCTGAAACTTTCTTTTGGATTTTAGCTTTAAGTCTTTTTCTTAGAAAGCGTTCGGGTTCGTCCAAAGGTTCTTTTATGTCTTTATTGGAACTGGAGCTCATGTACTGCGTAGGAAGTTCTGGTGTTACGCCTGGTTTCCAAGTCCTATGATAAAAACAGAAAAGATTGTCGGTCAGAAGTCTCACCACGGCCCGTGGTCGTGGTTATAGTGATTGTTTTCTGGATTCCCAGTTACTGTATAGTTAACACGGCCCTGTGCTGCACCACCACGGCCCCGTGGTCACCTTTCTGTAACTCAGAAAACAAAAACTGCAAGTAAGGATGCTGGGCACGGCCCGTGTCCGACCAGGCACGGCCCCGTGCCGAAGTCTGCAGAAGCTGAAAAATTTAAGAAAAATCTAAAAAAAAATAGAAAAACAAGAAAAACGATTAGGCCGTTGATTCCTAACTTTCTTAAAATCCTTGTGTCCCCGGCAACGGCGCCAAAAACCTGGTGTGTGTTGGGTGTGATATGATTTTATTGATATTTTAAGCCCTTTTTAACACAATAGTCAAGTTTTAAATTTATAAAACACGATATTCTACTAACACTAAACACACACATGGGCAAGTGCACCCATCGTGAGCGTAGTATAGCGTTGGTAAGATACTGAGGTCGTCCAAGGACACAAGAGCTTTTAATACCGGTTTATCCTCAACGTCCAATCAATCTAAAATTTATGGAAAAAGGTTTTAAACATGAAAAAATAAAAACTAAAAATGATGAAAATAAAAATAAAAATAAAACAGATAGACAAGATGAATCACTTGGATATTTATGCTTTAATGTATCCTTTGATGATATCCGCACTTTGCACTTTTTAAGAGATTATCTTAGTTATAGTAGTAGGCCTCTCTTTTGAAGGTGACGTTATCCTCAACCCAGTGGTTTGAGTCAGCAAGGATACAATCCCAAAGGGTCGGAATATTGGAAGATAATTAATAAAGTTATTAATGCGTAAAGTGGTAGGCCCCTCTTTTGAAGGCGACGTTACCCTCGGTTAAGTGGTTTGAGTCAGCAGGGATACAATCCCAAGTAGCCGGTATAATGTATTAATAGTAGTTTACATATGAGGGGATCAAGTCATTCGCACCCCCGCCATCCAATACCAGTGGGTATTGAAGGAGGTCCTAGTAAGCTTGACCCAGGTCCTTGCAGGATCTATACACTGAACAAGGCAAGAACCTTACTAAACCATTCCCTTAACCCCCGACCAGGTAGCCAACATATCTCTATATAGACCTTAGAGATATGAATAGTGAAAATCTTTTACTTTATATAGACAGTAAAGTAATGCCAAGACACCACGGAAAAATGATAAAGAAGTTTCACCTTCAACATAAGAAACTAGTTATTAAAGTCATTAATACAAAACGAAATAAAAAGTGCGAAAAGATTAAAAATCAAAAGTAATACATTAAATGCTTGTCTTCACTAAGTGATGTAAGAGACTTAGCCAAACATGACCTTTGATTGACAAGAACTCTTACAATCAATCTTGGATCCCGAGACTACTACACACACTCTAAGGTGGATGATGGATGATGGTGTTGGATGTGGGTGTTGTAGTGGTGGTGGAGTGGTGGCAAAGTGGGAGATAGGTGGTTTGCCAAGGGATGCCTTTGAAGTGATCCAAGCACCCCTATTTATAGCCTGAACAGAAGTCCGGCCACGGCCCCGTGTTCGCTGGGCACGACCCCGTGGCCATCTCTTTTCTCTTCCTTCATTAAGTGCAATTGTCTGTATTAGGCTCCACACGGCCCCGTGTTCCCTGGGCACGGCCCTGTGTGCAGAAGCGTATCTGTACTACCAAGATTTGCTAGATTCTGCGAATCTTAGCGTTGACCACGCCCCGTGTTCAGTGGGCACGCCCCCGTGGTGGGTGATGGAAGCTTCTACAGCTTTGTCCTTTCTATAGACACCTGACCACGCCCCCGTGCTCAGCGGGCACGGGCCGTGGTCAGCCTTCTGTCTTCTTGTTTTTGCTTGTGGAGATGCTGTCGAGGGGTCGGGCATGCCACGTTTATTCCTTTTCTTTGTATTTATGTTAGTTTTTGCTGCATATTTGTTTCTTTTGTTCATTTAAACTCATTTGGTCCTGAAAATACAAAAGGAAGACAAAAGCACACTTTTTCCAACATTAGTACTAAAAAAAGGTTAGTTTTATGCCTCATTTGATGTAATTTATATGTTGCATTTTGCACACATCAGGAGGGTAAAGAGCTCATCCTCACGCCTGGTCGTACCGAAATCCTTGGTTTAGTACAAAGCTTAGGATTCCGTGGCTTCGGATGGAAATTTTCTTTGAAAGGAAATAACATGGGATCATCATCAGCAGTCTCCTTTCCGAGCGGCATTTTCTTAAAAATTCATAAAATCGATAACTATATTATAATGAGAGGAGTGGTCCTAGGTTTAGGTCTAGAACTCAGAATAATCTCATGGAATCTGCATTTGTGATATTTGAGTTTAGACACAAAGGCTAGTGTCTAATTCACTCTAATTGTAGCTCTGATGCCAACCTGTCACATCCCTATTTCCGGTGGGCCCGGATGGGTCGTGACGATAAGATAACAGTATCACAATATAATAATGCAGCGGAAGTATTAAGAGTAAAAATATTCATAACATTTAAAAGTGTTCAAATATACAAAATACAAGTTGTTCAAGTGCTCAAGTTTTAGCCCACAGGTGGGATCGAGATAAAAGAAGCTTAGACATCATAGGCCTTAAGCTAGGAGTCGCAAATTCCATAACCTTTACCATAGCCAACCTGGATTCCCAGCCTAATATCAAGGTTCGGTACCTGCAGTTCAATCTTTTGAAAATACGTCATCTTTCGCTGGTAAATACAATTAACCGACTCATTTTGAAAAATATTTTTTTAAAATGATTTTATACATAGAGAAAACCCGTAGGTAATCATTTAATATTTCTTAGGATTTTATCTTTTCACAAGATTTAAATACTTGTCATACAATGAGAACCAGATATCAAAGCCGGTCATTTTCAGTGCTATAATGATTACGGTACACGCCAAAGTTGAATAACGTGGCTTACAGTCAGTATGCCTACCCCGACACGTTATTCTGTATGGCCATAATAGTTCATGATTCGGGACGCCCGGACACGGTACCAATAACCCCCAATTATTTCAGTTATCAAGTAAAACAGATTAAACCCGGTTCTTACATTTGTGAGCAATCATAGGCGGCTCATTTATGTAATACCCGCACCAAGAGTATTTACCTTTTTGCTAGCTTCCAACCGATAACGGTTTTCAATATAGTAAAATCCGTAAAGACAAAGTAAATAAACTCAAGTTCGAATATCTGGGGGGTTCTATAGTCTGAAGTGAGCATATTCAGTTATCTGTTAGAATGTATACGGGTCATAGGTTAGTTCCTTAGACACGACCCGTTACGTAAGAATAAGATTAATTCGCCAGATTAAGCGTATATTGATTAGAATGTGGTTATACCTATCCGAGTGTAAGGACTCATTGGATAAAGGTTAAATAAACCAACATTCTGATTTGGAAAGGTTTTAAAAAGTTTTGGGCCGTTATGCTTAATTTATGCGAACTAGGTTCGCATAACTAGTTATGCGCGTAAAGACATGTTCGGAAGTTCAGATGGGCATACGACAAGTCTAAGTTGTAAAAATATATTTTTAGTTGAAGTACATACTGATCTAAAGTCAGATTATAGGTTGGTTTAGTTTAAAACCATTTATTTAGCTACTTTGACCACATAAGGGTATTGTGGTCATTTTCGAATATAATTTCACGACTTGTCATTTAACCCATCAAATGAAACGACCATATGGTATAATTTCAGAGAGTTATACTCAACAATAATATGGTCTCAAAACATGTTTAAAACATGTCTAAACGTTGACCAAATGGGTCAGAATCTGAAGTTAAACTGTTTGACTTTTGACATAGAATGAGACCCTAAACTGAATTTGGACAAGTTGAGCATGCTAACATCAGTTTATATAAGTTATAAAACTTGTATATGTGTTAAAACAATTGAGTTATAAGTTATAGAAACCATTTATGCCATTTAGTCGAAAATTCAACTTTTACGTAATATGCTCAACTTATCAATTCAACTAGTAAACGTGATTATACCATCATTATTACGATCACGTAGGAAATATCGGATTGAACTTTACCTTGACCAAAATGGTCAGAAGCTAAAGTCAAACAGAAAGTTAACTGTTTAACTTTAGACTTCAAAATAACTAAATAAAATGAAATAGAACTAATGGAAATACTTACTTGGAAGTGTTGAGCAGAAAACTACTGAGAGGGGAGTCCTCTTGTCCAGAGGAAAGTTCCAAGAGACATTAGAGTAGAAAGGAGTGAATGAGCAAGGTTAAAGGATGAAAACATGGCCTATATATAGTTGCAAGATCATCACAAGATCATGCCAAGTGTTGAGGAGGCTTCTCAGATGTGTACAAGTGTCCTAGGACGTGTAAGAAGCAGAGAGAAATGGCAAGAATGTGAGATATGTGGCATTTTTGCACACTGAGTTGGTCTGCAAGCATAAATCTACCACTGGCAGTCCCTTACGGACCGTAAGGGTAGTGGTAAGGACCTTAAGCGCGCATCACAGTTCAAACCTCCTTACAGACCGTAAGGGGTTAATCCTTGCGGTCCGTATAGGACCTCCAGAACTCAAATTTTAAGATTTTACATATATAGTCTTTGGACTTTGATTCTTTGGCCGTTTGGCACTTTTAGTCCCTCTCCTTCCTCATAGTTGGGATTAGTCGGAGATCCGGGATGTGATTAAGTTAACGCACAAAAATAATCTCTCTCTCTCCTTCCTAGAGTCGGGATTAGTCAGAGATTCAAAACATGTTTCAGTGAACGTACAGTGTAGGTCCTTACTCCTTCCACATAGTCGGGATTAGCTGGAGGTTTCTCCCTCCACGTAGTCGGGATTAATTGGAGAATTGGACAAGTGTTGTCACGTAATTGGACGAAATTTTCGGGGTGTTACATAAGGGGAACCGGTCCATACCCATCTATACCCAATAGTTCGGACTTGATACCATATTTTATTCGAATTCGGTTCCAACCCGACACGGTTCCTACCCTAACTGATTCCTAACAGGTTCTTACGTGGTTCCTAACGTTAGAAGCGCTAGAATTGATTTTCGACCGTTGAAAACGACTATATAGCCGTTGGAATCGATTTCTTGATCATTAGAAATCGATTTTAGCCTAAAAATCCACTATAAATAGTGGTGGGTTGTATTGGTAGATTACCCAACTCAAAAACGCTTAAACGCATTTAAAAATATGCAAAAAAATACGCTCGTTTCACTCTCGTTTCACACTTTCAACATTTGACGCATTCTTCTGCACTTTCATGTTACTTTATTCACACAAAATGGCCAGTCGTTCATAATCACCTGTTGGAGTCGGTTCTACATCCACCCCATTCATTGTTAGGGTTCTTCGGAGCCAAGGATACTTGGTGAAATTGTGATTTGGTGGAGATAAGTGACGGGACTACAAAGGCGCTTTGCAAGTTTTGTTGCGCTGTGTTAAAAAGTGAGTCAAACTCAACTTTGAAAAAAACATATTAATAACAAATTTTGCAAGGCGTTGAGAAAGATTTACCGGAAGGTGATCAACCCGAAATGAGTACCGATGACAATATATTTCAGTTCTCGGCGGAAGCGACTCTTGATAGGATGGCAATAGTGGTGATTCAAGAAGCTTTGCCTTTCAACCACTTCGACAACATGCGGATAACATCCATGATTTGAGATACGCTTCAACCTTGCTAAACTCACGTAAGTCATAACAAACTTAGATGTCATTGTTTAAAATTATGGAATAAAGCAAAAAAGATTATGTATAATTTTTAAAAAATTTAGAAACCGGTGTGAACCTAACTTGTTGATGTTTGGTCGGCTCCATATGGTTTACCGGAATCGTACATTTGTGTCACCGCCCATTGGATAGATTCCCATCCGTGGCAAATGATGAAACATACGATTGCGTTTGATAGTTTTCCGTCTCCACATAACGCAAATAACTTATTTAAAATTATAGATAATACAATACAAACATATGGTTTATAAAATAAAATATTTTCAATATCGTCCTAAAATGCCTCGAACAATACAACAACCTTTGAAAAATTAAAATATAAATCGATTTGCTAAGGCATTTTTTTCCATACTCGTTGTGTTGTGCATATTATTAATTTAGTAGTGCAAACCGGGCTAGAAAATAAACATGTTAGTCACTATATAAAATTTTTCAGATGGGTGTTACACACCGGGCTAGAAAATAAACATGTTAGTCACTATATAAAATCCTTTAGATTGGTGTTACATGATGTTTTTAAATGTGGAAAGGAAAGATATCAATATTACATAGCCATTGGGCCCATATCAGTGTCAAACATAGAGGTCCTAATTGGGACGTATCAACTCGTTGGAATTCAACTTGTCTCATGCTTGAAAGTGTTTTGTCCCAAATGGATTCTTTAGAAATTGAAATGAAATAAATCTTTTTTATGTAATTTTTCTATATTATGAATAAATAAATAAATAAATTTTTAACTTTCATTAATGTTATGTTTATTTTTTATATATATATAATATAGAAACTTAAATAATTTGTGTTAAAACACTTAAAAAATGTGGTATTAAGCAAAAACTGGTTATACCCAAGTTTTGGGTAGGAATTGATCCCAACCCTACCCTAACCAGCTATACTAGGTATGAGTATAAAATCCCGAACCCAGTTTTGTTTCCTACCCGGTTCTTAAAAAAATCTGGGTCAGTTAATACCGATTGGGCCTTATCCGGTTCTGGGCACAATACCCGTTTTGTGCACCTCTGGCTGATGCTACAAATGATTTATTTGTTGCATCTGGCCAGGGCCCAAAACAGATGACTGCCCAATAACAAAACCTTGGTTCCACGTGAAGTGAGTTGATTTGGTCAAAACAGGGGTCATAACCCGATGGAAATGTGTACGAATGAGGAGAAACACTGATAGCATTCTGATTAATATGATCACGTTGGACACCTACTATTCCTACTGTCATTTGTAGTAGATCTAGTAGCCATGGAAGATGAGTAGAGAACAGATATGATGAGGAAGATTTGAATCTCAAATAGTATCATCAAGTATGGGGGTTTGGTAGCATAATCAGGTTGGTTAGCTTGGTGAAAGAGTGGAGTGACTTGTAATTTTTGGCACAGAATATGTAGCTGAAGTGGGAAGATCACTTGTAAAGTTTGTAACATTTTTAAAATCAAAGATGGTCAAATACCAGGACCACTCGGGACATTGGCGGTCTTTGCATTGGTGCATAAAAGGGCGATTCTCGTCACTCTTTTTACTTCATTCTCATCAAATTCAGACAGTTGTTCATCCACCAACTCAACATCAGTATCAGCTTCCATGCCTAAAATCATACCAAAGGATTACTAATACAAAGAAGGTTAATAACTTAATATCATGAAAAGAAAAACCAATATATTATCTTAAATTATTACATAGAAAGAGCCATTCAACCTATTTTTGCTAGCAACATCTTGTCATCATAAAGTTTGGCCAAACCAAAATCTGAGATCTTAGGGTTGAGATCGGAATCGAGTAAAACATTGCTAGCTTTAACGTCTCGATGTATAATCCCAAGACATATGTCAAACCGGGTGGCCCAATTAAGAGATAGCCTCTTGTCTCCTGCGGGTCCATGACCATCTTCTAACTGTAATTCAGCAAACTGGAGGTTAACGGTGTAGTTACCGTTCTGCAGTCCTAACTATAGTATCTTAGTGATCTAACAGAGGTTTGTGCGGTCTGAAACGGTGCTGAATCCAAAGCGTTGACTTACTGCCTTTGACTTTGACTAACCAACTTACAACCACATTTAACATGTTATTTAAACGCCGTTAAAAATACATGTTATTTAAATAGGTCGTGTTAGTGCAGAACCAGATTTGTGCAGACTGTAACAGTGCTGAACCCGACCTGTTTTTTATTACGGGTCAACTTGAACACGACGTTAGTTAAACGGGTCGTGTTACTTGACCCAAAACACACTAACGTAGATTTTCACTTCACTCAGAGAAGCTAGAAGACAGGAAAATCACTACCCCTCATGTATTCACCAAATTAAGCCTACCCGAAAGTCGGATTATATAGTCCGATTAGTATTTCAATGGGCCTCATGGTTTAGCTTAGATGAGGTTCCCTCCTTCATAAATACACAAGCAACCCAATGATATAAAACACAACAAATATACACAATGTTCGTACAACGAGAACTAATCAAGAAAACCTCGTCATTATCACTAACCTCCTGAAATGATATCATCAAGTATCGGTCTAGTAGCATTATTAAGTGGGTTTGGCAAAACAGTGGAGTGACTAGTATTTGGCACATGATCTGTGACTGAAGTTGGAAGAACACTTCTAAAGGTGGTTGTATCATCCTTAAAATCATAACCAACCAAATACCCGGGCCGAGTAATCACAGCTCTTGTTTCCATGTCTCCTGTAAGCATTGCCACCACCTTGGACATTGGTGGTCTTTGCATCGGTGAGGTTTGGGTGCATAAAAGGGCGATTCTCGTCACTCTTTTTACTTCATTCTCATCAAATTCAGACAGTTCTTTATCCACCAACTCAACTTCACTATTAGCTTCATGTAGGTTCCATGCCTAAATCATATACTGTAACACCTGTGTCATTTCAACCATCACACAAATGCCAAACCAATGAAATAATGTATTTCATACTTTGGACTTGTATAAATATGTGTATCTTTTGCACATATCAACTCATGTTCGATTTCAAGCTTTAAATCGCTTTCTGGAGGGTTATACGCGCACTGATGTGTAGATATAACCAGTTTAATCCAACGAACACTCCGGAATAGTGAAATAGGCTTAACATACCTTAAATAACCTTTACATAACTTAGATATAAGTTTTGGAAGGTTTGGTGTGGTAAAATCAAAGTTTAATCGCTTACAGGGACTAAAGTTGACAAACTGCGAAAGTATGCCAATTTGAACTGTAACAGACCTTCCGGGACATGAACATAAGTTAAACATACCATAAATATCCTTTACATAGCTTAGAAATAGGCTTTGAGGTGTTCGGTATGCTAAAATAAACTTTTGTGTCATTCAGGGACTAAAAGCGTCAAAAAGTGCACAGGTTTGCATTTTTACGCGTAACTTACGTTCTGAATACATCCGGACATCCAAAAATTTATGTAAGCACTAAAATATTTTATTTTAGTGTTCGCCATAAGAAAAATCCATTCGTCGCGTCATTTGGTTCGTTTTTCGCGCTTATGCGCATTCCGTCGTAATTAAGCGAACATCGCGTTCGTACGGCCAAACGAACCGACATCCGACATATTTTTGAACATATTTTAAGTTCCCTATACTTTAACTTCATTTTAGAGCTTTGAAATGGGGTTAACGGGCCTTAAACGTGTCAAAAATGGACTGATTGCATTGCAGGGACCAAAAGTGTAAATCTGCCAAACTATGGCCTAGCGGTGCGCTACACTTTTAGTGTAGCGGTGCGCTAGCCATGTTCAGACCAGATGCAGAGTACTTAACAGCCTGTTTTCAGCAGATTAATCCACAACCACATGTTCCTAATTATCTAGTCATCTGATAAGGATGGATTTCCAGCCACCATAACATTCCGACAAGTGTACGGCCTTGATCGTTGCCTCCTTCTCCAAGAAACGATCCTAGCGGTGGACCATTTCCTATAAATACCCACCAACATCACACCCAAAAACTCACACCTTTGAATCTGAACTTGCTCTCTAAGTTGTCGTGTTTAACACTTCATACCTGAGAGTGTTCGGATCCAAACCTTCCGTTCTTGGACCCTTCGTAAGTATTCTTTCGTTCTTTTCCTTATTTTACTGCTTTTCGAGTCAGAAAGTCAAACTTTGTTTGACTTTCAGCGTTGACCAGTAATGGTCAATGCGAAGTTCGTTTGAACTTCGCAACGTGAGTGTAATCACGTTGGTCGTAGTCCCTTGGGACTATGCCCACTGATTACCACGTTGTCTAGGGTCGTAGGGTAGGCGATCTGATAAATCGCCTATACCTTCGAACCCGACCCATTTGGTCAATCATTAGGATCCGACCAAACACATTAGGTGACCATAGTAGGTAGGGAATAACCTTCCGAGGTTATACCCTATGGTCACATCGTTTAAGTAGTTGTATGATAGGTAGTTTATATGCCTTAGGTAAATTACCAGAATACCCTTTTCATGTATAATTGGTAATTAAGCATATGTAACCTAAACCTTTGTCACATAACTGATTATGTAATATGTTTAGGCATATAACACTTGTCATAGGACTAGTTAGGCGGTTCGAACGCGTTTCACGCGAACGACGCGTTAAAGTAGCATAAGCTACCTAAACGGGTCGTAATGGGTCGTAGACACATAGGTTAAGTTTCATTTAGTATGTAGGCTTTGTTAAACCAAATGACACGAGTCTCTACACTCGTTTGGTTTACAAACCCTAATGCTACCCGATCTTCCGATCTAGGTCCGGTTTATTAACATAGTTACCTATACTAGGTGCCGTTTGATATCCGCGATCTCTAGCATTGTTTAGTTGTCACTCCAGAACTACTGAGCAATCTCAGGTGAGTACATAGACCCCTCTTTTACTGTTTTCCAAACTGTTTTGGGGTGGAACACATGTGCCTACTTGTTACTTTCCTGCTTTCCTGTTTTCACATCATATACTGCTATGTTCGTTAGTACATTATAGTACATGATTTCATTACATTTCATGCTATGTATGCCCAAATTGTGTGCGTACTTAGTACATTGTTTTACATTGCTTTTCTGTTGCATATGTTTTTCTAGCATATGAATACATTATACTACATATTGAACCGTTGTAATCATTTGACTGTGATCCGTTGATATCTGTGAACCGTTGTATCTGTGAACCGTGTGAACCGTATTTGACATAGACATTTCGGCATAGACATTTTAACATGATGGACATTTGATCATGCATTTCCCACAAAACATAACTTTGATTTAAACCAAGTTTTACTTTAATACTTTGTTTTGTGTATATGGTTTAGTTGAGACATTTCACTTGCCATACATGATATTTTGACTTAGACATTTGACATGGATATTTGACTTAGACATTTTGACATTTGTTTGGTTTGATTAAGTGATTAAGTAACGATGCGTGTGTAATATGATACAAGCATGGTGGATACGCCGCTGGTACTTCCTATATATAAGTGTTTGTATGGTATTACATATTGTAGCGTTATTTGAATCATTTCAGTTTGATACATATAACATTATATACAAATAACATACTTTTCACAAGACATAGTTTTACAAACAACTTATCTTATACAAATCCGTTTTACTATGGTTATTCATTTAACCATACATTATTTACTTATTTATACATATCATCTGATCTTATCGATTTTCAAATGATTTACAAAACAAAGCAAATTACAAGGTTCATGACTAAACTTTTTCTCAAACATAAGTCATGGAACCTATTTTCACAAAACCTATGTATCTCACAGGCATTTTTATGCTGACGTACCTATTTTCACATGTGTTTTTCAGGAACTGTTGCATAAGATGATCAAGAGACATATAGGCAGACTTGGGCTTTAGTGACAATAAAAGATGCAAGACTAGTTAATTTTGTTGTATTTCCTTGATTAATTAGACTTGTAACACTTTTAATCAATAAAACGAAACTTCAATTGCCATGGATTTGAAACAATTAATTCTGTTACAACACTCCCCGATGTTTCCGCCACGTTTAGTATGTTCTACGTGGTCGGGGTGTGACAGAAAAGATGGTATCAGAGCCAATGGTTATAGGGAATTAGGTTATTAGTAATTAGTAATGCTTTGACCTAGTCTATAACCTTCTTAGGACCCTAACGCGAGTTTACTTGCGTTTAGTCATAAAACAATACTGTCACCTATCCTTAGGCGACGACCACAACAAGAACATAAATTTCAAAACCGCTTTGAAAACTAATCATCTGTTCTAGGATGATTGATTACTAGGTTTTGAACCCTCTGTTATAAGGTTTTGAACCCCTTTGAGTTTTCAAAAATCTCGTCAAGGTTTTGGGTTTTAAATAATGTGAACACGTGCAAACTGGAAGGGTGAATGCCTGTATTCTGAGTTTTCTGTCTAGGCAAGCACTTCGTATACATCTCAACCAGACACGAGACCAGTTGTGCTTACCTGGGAACTCTTGGGATGAGTGTTCACTTATAGGCGAGCATGTCTTCGCGATACATTATTTTTGACCTATTTATTTTGATTATTCACCGAGGTCGTTTGTTGCTTTGTAGTAACAAACAAATGACCACTATCCATTGCGTTCATCAAATTTGTTTCATCTCATTCTTTTCGTCTAATTCTCTCACTCGTTTCCTTTCATGCTTTCTCTTTTAGAATGCCTCCTCGACGCGAAAACCAGATAGAGACTGCCGAGTTGGCAGAAATCATTGCGCAGCAAATGGCTGCTCAATTCCCAAACCTCTTTGCTCTATGGAATCAAGCCAACAACAACAACAATGGTCCATGCAATTTCAAGAGTTTTAACTCGGCGAAACCACTCAAGTTTAGTGGTTCTGAGGGAGCGACGGGGCTTCTCCAATGGTTCGAGAGCATTGAAAATACTTTCCGCCACGTGCAGTGTCCTGACAATCGCAAGGTCGAGTTTGCTTCGAGTGTGTTCCAGAAGAGAGCCCTTACGTGGTGGAATGGGATTATGAGGGATCGTGGTGCAGAAGTTGCTCTAGCACAGACATGGGCTGAACTTAGGGCCCTTATGATGAAGGAATTCTGTCCTCGACACGAGATCAGGGCTTTGGAAAGGGAATTCGACAATCTTGAGCAAGACAGCGGTGAGCATCGAGCCTACACGGACCGTTATGAAGAGTTAAGTCTGTTATGCCCAAACATGGTCACGCCTTTGGATAAGGCAATCGAAAAGTACATTGATGGCCTCCCTGACTCAATACAAGACATTTTGACTGGTAGCAACCCTACTACAGTTAGACAGGCCATTGAGCTATCTGCAACCTTGACTGAATCGAAGATCAGGAAAGGTAAACTTTTCCGAAAAGGTGACAAGAAGCCGGTCGAAGAATCAGAACCAATCGAGGAATCAAAGATCATGGATGAACAGACTGGATCCCCTAAGAGGTCAAAGAAGCGAAAGGCTTCTCAGAACTACGCTGTGGTCGCTCACAATGATCAAGCCGTCCTCAATCAACCAGCTCAACCCCCTGCCAGGAAACCCTACAATGGAACTGCACCCTTGTGCAACCAATGTGGCCTACATCATCATGCTGCTGTGAAGTGCCGCAAATGCCAAACTTGCGGACTCATAGGCCATACAGCAAGAGTCTGCCCAGCTGCAGCTGCACCAAATCAAGTTAACAACAATACCGCTCAGGGTCGTTTTCTACTAGGTTCTTGCTTCAACTGTGGCGAGATGGGTCATTTCCGAAGAAATTGCCCAAAGCTTGCTAATGCAAATCCAGCACAGGGATGAGCATCTGACCGAATGGAAGACAACGCTGTTTAGAAATAATCAATCCTTATGTATTATTTTCTTTAGTTGTCAAGGTCCAAGAAACAGTTGTGATCATTGTTTATAAATAAACCTTTTATTTACATTGCAATGTAATTATGTGGTTGTATGTATAGACAACATATCTCTTACAATACCGACAATCAAGGAACCGTATTCCTTGAAGGACAAACTACCCCCAAAATTCTTCCATTTTACAATCTCTTGCGTTTTCCACAAAGATCCTAAGTACCCGTCTCTTGCAAAGAAACGAAGTACAAGATAAAAGATATAATTCTGTACGAATACCTCAAGTACCACTATAAATTCTTAATAGGGTACCCAAAGGTATTTCCGTATGTCTTAAATTGTTGTGTTCCTTAATTCGACTATTATGTTTCTTTGAAAACAAAATCGAATTTTTGAGAGATCTTCCTATCTCTTCAGATAGATCCCAGAGGACATCGAAGTCCATTGACTGGTTTCCATATCCGTTCTCAATCGATAACAAATTAATAACAAATTAATAACCAAGTTAAACAACTATGTGTTTATGTGCTTATGAACATTACAAGACAAACTGTGCGGACTATGCAAGGAATTACGTAATTATGGATGCATACATAATTATGGGATTTAGTGCACAGAAACCACAGTAAGCTTTGTAATGTGCCTAGGAGTTAACTCCATTCATTTCCGTTTCTGAGGAAACAACCGTAGAAAATGACTCTGTTTGTTCATTTTCGTTTCTGAAGATTTTCCGTTTAGGAAATGAATATCCGTTTGTCCATCCTTTTCATTTCCGTTTCTGAGGAAACAACCGTAGAAAATGACTCCGTTTGTTCATTTTCGTTTCTGAAGATTTTCCGTTTAGGAAATGAATATCCGTTTGTCCATCCTTTTCATTTCCGTTTCTGAGGAAACAACCGTAGAAAATGACTCCGTTTGTTCATTTTCGTTTCTGAAGATTTTCCGTTTAGGAAATGAATATCCGTTTGTCCATCTTTTTCATTTCCGTCTCTGAGGAATCAACCGTAGAAAATGACTCCGTTTGTTCATTTTCGTTTCTGAAGATTTTCCGTTTAGGAAATGAATATCCGTTTGTCCATCCTTTTCATTTCCGTTTCTGAGGAAACAACCGTAGAAAATGACTCCGTTTGTTCATTTTCGTTCTGAAGATTTTCCGTAAAGGAAATGAATATCCGTTTGTCTATCATTTTCATTTCCATTTCTGAGGGAACAAACCGTTGAAAATGACTCCGTTTGATCATTTTCGTTCTGAAGATTTTCCGTAAAGGAAATGAATATCCGTTTGTCTATCATTTTCATTTCCAATTCTGAGGGAACAAACCGTTGAAAATGACTCCGTTTGATCATTTTCGTTTCTGAAGATTTTCCGTTAAGGAAGTGAATCCCCGTTTGTTTATTCCTTCATTTCCGCCTCTGAAGAATACTCGTTGAGGAAAATGACTCCGTTTGTTCATTTTCGTTCTGAAGATTTTCCGTAAAGGAAATGAATATCCGTTTGTCTATCATTTTCATTTCCAATTCTGAGGGAACAAACCGTTGAAAATGACTCCGTTTGATCATTTTCGTTTCTGAAGATTTTCCGTTAAGGAAGTGAATCCCCGTTTGTTTATTCCTTCATTTCCGCCTCTGAAGAATACTCGTTGAGGAAAATGACTCCGTTTGTTCATTTTCATTCTGAAGAATGTCCGTTAAGGAAATGACAGGATTATGCTTCACATACCTCTGGTGGTTATCTGACACAACGTCACAAATAGACTCCTACGAATTAATTTCGGGACGAAATTTCCTAAAGTAGGGGAGACTGTAACACCTGTGTCATTTCAACCATCACACAAATGCCAAACCAATGAAATAATGTATTTCATACTTTGGACTTGTATAAATATGTGTATCTTTTGCACATATCAACTCATGTTCGATTTCAAGCTTTAAATCGCTTTCTGGAGGGTTATACGCGCACTGATGTGTAGATATAACCAGTTTAATCCAACGAACACTCCGGAATAGTGAAATAGGCTTAACATACCTTAAATAACCTTTACATAACTTAGATATAAGTTTTGGAAGGTTTGGTGTGGTAAAATCAAAGTTTAATCGCTTACAGGGACTAAAGTTGACAAACTGCGAAAGTATGCCAATTTGAACTGTAACAGACCTTCCGGGACATGAACATAAGTTAAACATACCATAAATATCCTTTACATAGCTTAGAAATAGGCTTTGAGGTGTTCGGTATGCTAAAATAAACTTTTGTGTCATTCAGGGACTAAAAGCGTCAAAAAGTGCACAAGTTTGCATTTTTACGCGTAACTTACGTTCTGAATACATCCGGACATCCAAAAATTTATGTAAGCACTAAAATATTTTATTTTAGTGTTCGCCATAAGAAAAATCCATTCGTCGCGTCATTTGGTTCGTTTTTCGCGCTTATGCGCATTCCGTCGTAATTAAGCGAACATCGCGTTCGTACGGCCAAACGAACCGACATCCGACATATTTTTGAACATATTTTAAGTTCCCTATACTTTAACTTCATTTTAGAGCTTTGAAATGGGGTTAACGGGCCTTAAACGTGTCAAAAATGGACTGATTGCATTGCAGGGACCAAAAGTGTAAATCTGCCAAACTATGGCCTAGCGGTGCGCTACACTTTTAGTGTAGCGGTGCGCTAGCCATGTTCAGACCAGATGCAGAGTACTTAACAGCCTGTTTTCAGCAGATTAATCCACAACCACATGTTCCTAATTATCTAGTCATCTGATAAGGATGGATTTCCAGCCACCATAACATTCCGACAAGTGTACGGCCTTGATCGTTGCCTCCTTCTCCAAGAAACGATCCTAGCGGTGGACCATTTCCTATAAATACCCACCAACATCACACCCAAAAACTCACACCTTTGAATCTGAACTTGCTCTCTAAGTTGTCGTGTTTAACACTTCATACCTGAGAGTGTTCGGATCCAAACCTTCCGTTCTTGGACCCTTCGTAAGTATTCTTTCGTTCTTTTCCTTATTTTACTGCTTTTCGAGTCAGAAAGTCAAACTTTGTTTGACTTTCAGCGTTGACCAGTAATGGTCAATGCGAAGTTCGTTTGAACTTCGCAACGTGAGTGTAATCACGTTGGTCGTAGTCCCTTGGGACTATGCCCACTGATTACCACGTTGTCTAGGGTCGTAGGGTAGGCGATCTGATAAATCGCCTATACCTTCGAACCCGACCCATTTGGTCGATCATTAGGATCCGACCAAACACATTAGGTGACCATAGTAGGTAGGGAATAACCTTCCGAGGTTATACCCTATGGTCACATCGTTTAAGTAGTTGTATGATAGGTAGTTTATATGCCTTAGGTAAATTACCAGAATACCCTTTTCATGTATAATTGGTAATTAAGCATATGTAACCTAAACCTTTGTCACATAACTGATTATGTAATATGTTTAGGCATATAACACTTGTCATAGGACTAGTTAGGCGGTTCGAACGCGTTTCACGCGAACGACGCGTTAAAGTAGCATAAGCTACCTAAACGGGTCGTAATGGGTCGTAGACACATAGGTTAAGTTTCATTTAGTATGTAGGCTTTGTTAAACCAAATGACACGAGTCTCTACACTCGTTTGGTTTACAAACCCTAATGCTACCCGATCTTCCGATCTAGGTCCGGTTTATTAACATAGTTACCTATACTAGGTGCCGTTTGATATCCGCGATCTCTAGCATTGTTTAGTTGTCACTCCAGAACTACTGAGCAATCTCAGGTGAGTACATAGACCCCTCTTTTACTGTTTTCCAAACTGTTTTGGGGTGGAACACATGTGCCTACTTGTTACTTTCCTGCTTTCCTGTTTTCACATCATATACTGCTATGTTCGTTAGTACAATATAGTACATGATTTCATTACATTTCATGCTATGTATGCCCAAATTGTGTGCGTACTTAGTACATTGTTTTACATTGCTTTTCTGTTGCATATGTTTTTCTAGCATATGAATACATTATACTACATATTGAACCGTTGTAATCATTTGACTGTGATCCGTTGATATCTGTGAACCGTTGTATCTGTGAACCGTGTGAACCGTATTTGACATAGACATTTCGGCATAGACATTTTAACATGATGGACATTTGATCATGCATTTCCCACAAAACATAACTTTGATTTAAACCAAGTTTTACTTTAATACTTTGTTTTTGTGTATATGGTTTAGTTGAGACATTTCACTTGCCATACATGATATTTTGACTTAGACATTTGACATGGATATTTGACTTAGACATTTTGACATTTGTTTGGTTTGATTAAGTGATTAAGTAACGATGCGTGTGTAATATGATACAAGCATGGTGGATACGCCGCTGGTACTTCCTATATATAAGTGTTTGTATGGTATTACATATTGTAGCGTTATTTGAATCATTTCAGTTTGATACATATAACATTATATACAAATAACATACTTTTCACAAGACATAGTTTTACAAACAACTTATCTTATACAAATCCGTTTTACTATGGTTATTCATTTAACCATACATTATTTACTTATTTATACATATCATCTGATCTTATCGATTTTCAAATGATTTACAAAACAAAGCAAATTACAAGGTTCATGACTAAACTTTTTCTCAAACATAAGTCATGGAACCTATTTTCACAAAACCTATGTATCTCACAGGCATTTTTATGCTGACGTACCTATTTTCACATGTGTTTTTCAGGAACTGTTGCATAAGATGATCAAGAGACATATAGGCAGACTTGGGCTTTAGTGACAATAAAAGATGCAAGACTAGTTAATTTTGTTGTATTTCCTTGATTAATTAGACTTGTAACACTTTTAATCAATAAAACGAAACTTCAATTGCCATGGATTTGAAACAATTAATTCTGTTACAACACTCCCCGATGTTTCCGCCACGTTTAGTATGTTCTACGTGGTCGGGGTGTGACATATACAGATAAAATTATTAATATAAAAGATTCTAAAATTAAAAAAACTAAAATAAATGGAATAATGAAGAAGAAAAAGATGAAAGATACCCATTCAAGAAGATATACTTTCTCATCTTCCAAAGTGCAATCGGAATTAGGCCTTCCGCTAATAATCTCTAGAACTACAACTCCAAAACCAAACACATCAGCTTTTTCAGTAAGGTGTCCACGCATTGCATACTCCGGTGCCAAATACCCACTACAAAACACATATAAAATCATCAAAACTTCAACAAAGTCACACATATAAAATAAAATCTTACATTGTGCCTGCAACACGAGTACTCATGTGTGTTTTCTTGTCATCATAAAGTTTGGCCAAACCAAAATCTGAGATCTTAGGATTGAGATCGGAATCGAGTAAAACATTGCTAGCTTTGACATCTCGATGTATAATCCGTATTCGAGATTCCTCATGCAGATATGAAAGACCGCGTGCTATCCCAAGACATATGTCAAACCGGGTGGCCCAATTAAGAGATAGCCTCTTGTCTCCTGCATCATAGACCCCAAATGTAGCATTATAGTTTTATACTCTACAATTCATGTCCAAATATATATCTTACCGAATAGTGCTTGATCAAGACTCTTGTTCTCAAGATACTCATAAACAAGAAGTCGTTTGTCTCCTTCAATGCAGCATCCGTATAATTGACAAGGTTGCGATGTTGGACGGCCGATATTGTTGCAATTTCAGCAATAAATTGAGTCTTGCCCTGGTGAGAGGCTACAGAGAGTTTTTTAACAGCTATTACTCTCTCATCATCAAGTGTTCCCTGTTTACCATTAAAAGAATATTAAGAACTAATTATGGTTAAGTTTGAGTTTAAGAAGAAAAAATGCATTGTTGATGAGAAGTATAAAGTACCTTGTAAACAGGTCCAAATCCTCCCTCACCAAGCTTATTTTCAGGACTAAAATCATTGGTTGCATCTCTCAGGTCTCCATAACTAAAGGTATCTGGTTTGACATCGATTCCCGAAAACTCTGCAAGGCAAAAAAAGTATGTAAGTAGAAGTAGCAAAATCGGTGTTTTGGGTAACGTGTGTAGCACTTCTCATCCATAGAAAATATTTTTTTGTAAACAATTAACGTGTCAAATATGATTACAATTATTATATAATGTCAACAATAATCGAACTTTTAATGATTTATGTTAACGTTTATGTAATATTGTGCACCTTGGTATCTTTTCATCTATATTAAAGATAATGATCCAGAAAAACTACCTTCATAACTGTCAGATGCGTCCTGCTTTTTGCTCCGCTTACGAAAAATATATATAGCTAATAGTGACAGAAAGCTAACAACTGCAATGGGAACCAAGATCCCAACGATTAAACCAGTCCTATTCTTCCTATTCTTCTTTGTGGAAAGTGGAGTGTTTCTCACACTGGGGCGGAAATCTGTACAAAAAAAAGTAAAGATTAGTAACTGATAACTCACAAGAACTCAAAGTTAAGCAACCAAGTTCAAGAAAGAACTTTAGTACTTGGGGTGGCACTGATTGCTGAGATAAGAGGTCCGAAAGACCCTTGAGTAGGTACACAGCAAGTCCCTTTTCCGGACCAGAATAAATGAATCTCAAGATAGTTATCTGTAACCCGAACTGTTGCTTGCCTTGAAACAGGACTAAAGGAGGCCCCACCTGCTTCCCTTATTATATTGAAATCTTTAAACACCCGGTTTCCCTGAAAGAAACACGGTTTGAGAAGCTAATGATAGAAGTTATGCAAAACAATAACACCATACTTCATACTAAAGGTGGCAAATGAGTGAGTGAGGCAGGGTGCGTTATGGGTAAAAATGGGTCACTCTTGGTGTGGGTCAAAACACGTTGGGCCGGACCAAGTTGGCCCAGGTACATTTTTTAATCGTAAATGATGCTTTAATTTGAAAAGACGATTTAGTAGGTTGTATGCACTAAGAATCCACTTTGGATGACGTTCAATCATCATTATCACCAATTTTAATATTTGATCTGTTTGACCCGTTACCAAGTTTTACCGCAGTGGGCCTTCGGGCGGCAGGTTTTCCTCGGAATTGGAGATGGTGGGCTTGGGCTACCCAGCGCTGTCTATAATCACAAGCGCATGGAGTCGCCTTTTGCCATTGGGTTACCCTGGGTAGCCGGGCTTTTATTTCACTGGCCATTCAAAAAACAATAAATAAATAAAATAGCAACCCATTCACTAGCACATTGTTTAAAAGAAGTATTGCTTGACTTTTGAAGTCAAAGGATAAATTTCAACTTGAAACTTGTTACAAACTCCAGTTAACAGACCTGTATATATATGTCAAAGACGCGCCTTCCAAGGCTTCTCCAGGTAGGTCCATCTTCTATTTGTAATTCAGCAAACTGGAGGTTAACAGTGTAGTTACCATTCTCGAGTCCTAAACCATAGTATCTTAGCGATCCAGCAGAGATTCGTGCTGTCTGAAACAGTGCTGAATCTAAACTGTTGAACTGACGTGCGAGCGAGGCTGTATATGCCGGGTTCTCCCTCTGTCCTGCATTGCTGACTCCCCACCTTCTTTCGGAAGTCACATAATACGTTGCCGCTCCAAGAGTTTCGTTTTCTTGATCGTAAACTATTTGACTAGACGATGTGATTTCGGAACCACCACAATTGATTGCAAAGCTACTATCTGTGAAAACCAACATGAAATGATAATAATGAATTGTAACATCAAATAGAATCTTCATGATCTTGCTTACATATTGGCGACCCACGCCCACAAGGGAAATTCCTTTGGAGGCAATTCAATCCTGATGGCAAACCGCTAAAGACGAAAGGCATTAATAATTATCAATTATTTATAGACATGTTAAACATAAATATAAGAAAAAAAAAACACAAATGCTACCTGTTTCCCGAATCTCCTAATGTGAAGTTGTTTACGACTAAGTTACTGCACATTGAACACATTAATAATTAGCTCTATAAGCTATGCTCAATGTAAGTTGCGCTTTACTTGGTCCCACTAGTTAGCAGGGTATTGGTGGGCCGTGAGTTTTCCTTAACGGGGTTCTTACGGTCAATAAAAAGAAAATCAAAATTGCATACTGATATTCAAAATCATGAACTTACATTTGTAAGTTTGGCTCATTGACCCAAGAAGGAAGTGTCCCGGATAATTCATTGTACGAAAAATCACTACATGAAGAAAACGTACATAAATTAGAGAAAATAAAAACATAAATCCAAGAAACCTTTCTTAAGTCTGCAAAATGCATAATTCACTTACAGATTACGAAGAGTTGCGCTCTTTACGGCGGGAAGGGTACCATACAAGCTATTGTTTCCAAGAAACCTGAGAAGCGTTACATCCGCATTTAGATCTTGGATGTTGCATAAACGTCAAAATCCATCCACAATTATTTTATTCCAACATCAATACTTATTATACTAATTTCATAAAATATATCGAGATTACGTATATTACAAGAAAGAGAGTTGACTCAAGTTGAACAATTCTTTTGAAATCTCCCCACTCAAATTGTTGAAACTCAAATCCCTAACAAGTAGAAACCTATGTTAGTAATCGAAATAGAAAATAGCATCTAGATGTAGATTACTCACATTTGTGTCAGATTTTGATATTCTCCGATGTCGGTTGGAATAGTGCCAGAAATTCGGTTATTCCTCAAAACTCTGCAAGACATGCAACTCTTTAATATCATATCTTCGGGATTTTAGAAGGCGCTAAGAAGGTAGACTTGATAAAGATAAAAAAAAACTCTCTTACAAAACACGTAACGACTTCAAATCCTTGATGAAGTCCAGAGTTCCATTAGATAAACCACTTATCCTCCTGTAACATATGTAACAAGAGCCGCTAGATTATAACAATAGATAGACGTGTAGAAGATAATTAAGAGTTCTTAGAAAAACTTACAAGTCCTGCAAGGAGGTGAGCCTAGAAAATGAAGGTGGTATGGAACCATTAAAAGAGTTGCCCAAAAATCTCCTATAGGGACATTAATCATGCAAATGATTATAAAGTTTCATCGCGTACAAAATATTATGAATATGACATAGAGGTTAACTTACAAGGATTCTAACAATGTCCAGTTCCCTATAAAGTCAGGTATTCTCCCGGCGAATTCATTATCGGAAGCCCTTCTGATAGCACAAGAGTTAGAATTTCACCCAGCAATCATGAAGATTGCAATTTTTTATATGGTGTCTATTAAGCGATTGCTTGACTATTTAAAAGAAAGTACTGAAACTTTACGGAATAGATGAAGTACTACTTTGAACTTTGAAGCATCATTAAAAGTGATTGATCTTACACTGTAACCAAATTCTGTAAGTTAGCAAACGTAGTAGGTATTTTACCGCCAACTCCAGAACTATCAATGTAACTGGCAAAATGAACACATTTGAAGAAAAAATATCAGATTTAGTCACTGGTAACCAAAAGAGGAATCAAGAGGTAAAGGATGTGTTAATCGATAAGTTAGTTTAAATCTTTTTTTGGAAAAAATTTTTTTTGATTGAATTCTCTTTCATTTAGAAGGTTAGAGCAAATTACAAATCATGGGTTGGTAGACGGGCAACAAGCTGTGCCGCCACCCCCTTTTGAATTGCAAATCCTACTCGGCTAAATACCACAAGCATGAATATTCTTACAGCTGTTGTAATTTTCGCAAATTTCCGAGTTCTGGTGGCAGGGAACCACTGAAATTGTTTGTGTCAAATGCCCTGCAATATAAAAGATACATTTTATTTTTTAATCAACAGAGAATTAAACAAAGGAAATTTCTTTTTGAAAAAACAAGAAGACAAACAAAGTAGAAAACAACATACAGCGAACGAAGGTCAGTAAGCCGCCCTAGCTCTGCTGGAACCGGCCCCGATAATGCATTTGCGCCAAAAGTCCTAAAGAAAATTCAAATTCACCATTATAAATGTCAGATTTATTCTTAACTAAATATGTCAGATACAAAAAACAATAAATGAAAATAAAAGAGGGCGGCTTACATCCACTGCATCCGAGTTAAATTGCCAATGGATGGTGACAAGGAGCCTGTCAAGTAGTTCTGGTTCAAATTACTGTAGCAAAAAACTTGATGATTAAACCGTGTGTAGACAAAACACACACAAACAAAATAAGTTGTATGCCATAGGAACGCGTCTACATTGTATGCGAAAATATCCATAGTTAAAGGCGACAAAATAAGTTGCAAATAAAGAAACCGAAACATGATACACCAGTTAAAAAATAGCTGCAGACATACAGATTGATAAGGTAAGTCAAAGTCCAGAGTCCTTCAGGGATCGGACCAGCAGCGTTCATTCCAATAACTTTTCTGAGGATTTAAGGTAAAGAAATGAATGTCAAAAGATCATACAAGAGATCATGTTCAATTGTTCTTTAAAAATATGTAAAGCAAATGTATGTTTATATAAAATATTTATTTCCTCAAGTGTTTACTTATTTTCCTATGCAGTCCAGTCATCGTTTAGTTATTAACTATTTAGTATTTCTTTTATTCGGCCTGCGTAATACACGGGTTTCTAACTTAGTTGAAAAATAAATTGGTGTCCACCTAACAATGTTCAATTTATTTTGCCTGAAGTTCATTAAGATATATATAGGGGGAAGAACAAAAACAAGCACTGACATTTGGGTGATGTGGCAGGTGGAATTGGGGAAATTACAGTCACATTTGAGGGCGGGGTTGAACGAAGGGGATTCGAAGTCAACTTGTTCGACAGCGGTACCACTGCATGGTTCTCCGCTAAGGTTCCATCCCATCTGTGTTCCTGAAGTTTCCGGTATCCCCCATTGGCTGAACATTTCATTTATGACTCGCGCTGCAACACCAAGATTAAAGTCGTTTAGAAAAGAAACACCAAAACACATTGAATAAACTCGCTCGACTCTTATAACTATAAACCAAAGCACACGAATTACAATAACGTTAACCATCTATTTATACCAACCAAACATCTTGAAAAACAAGAAACCTAAACCACGCAAATACGAACCTAAATACAGACTCAATCTTGACCTGAAATGCCAAAACTCTAAAACTATGACTCCATAAATATAAAGACTAAAAAATAAACCCAACTTAAAAGACACTTATACCCTTGACTCATGCACTAATGCTAATAGAAAGATTTGTTAGATATATATATATGTAACATATATATATCCGATATATATATAAGCTAGATATTGTTACTATTATTATTATTATTATTATTATTATTATTATTATTATTATTATTATTATTATTATTATTATTATTATTATTATTATTATTATTATAAGTTATATGTATAGGGTAGTTATCGGTCATGTCTCTCTTTTATGTACATATATATATATATACCTCTGTATCTTTACATTCGGTTTTATCAATTCATATTATATGAACAATACTATTCAAATTCTGCAAAACCCTAAGCCAATCCTCATTCAAGTTTAACGAATCACCAACAAAGTGGTATCAGAGCCACATCCGATCCAAGACAGTTTTTTTTTCTCAGATTCAAGAACATGAATCAAACACAGGGAATTCAAACACAGATCTCCAAACTGACTGGACAAAACTATTATCATTGGCACATCCAAATGAAGGTATTACTCGAATCACAGGAATTATGGACGGTTGTTGATGAGGGATATCAAGAACTGGGATTAAATCCCACCGAAGAAGCAACTGCAACATATCGAGACTCTGTAAAAAAGGATAAACGAGCGCTGCACATTATTTTTCAATCTGTAATCGATACAGTGTTCGAAAGAATTTCTCTGGCAAGATCAGCGAAGGAAGCATGGACCATTCTTCATAAATCATACAAGGGTGAAAGCCGGGTAAAAACTGTAAAACTCCAATCTCTTAGATGTGAATTTGATTCTTTGAACATGAAAGAGGGTGAATCCGTTGAAGAATACTTCAACAGAATAACCCATATAGTGAATCAATTGAGAATGAATGAAGAAAAAATAGATGAACAGAGAATTATAGAGAAAATCTTACCAAGCCTAACTAGAAATTTTGAGTCGGTCGTAATAACGATAGAGGAAACAAAGAATCTGGGAGATGTTTCCACTGAAGAATTAATGGGGATACTTCAATCTCACGAATTGAGACTGAAGCGATACGACGACAGTCCAGTCGAACATGCATTTCAAGTTACAAATACGAACCAAGATCGATATAAACAAACATTTAAAAATGAATCCGCAGGAAGAGGACGGTACAAGAACAGGGGTAGGAATATGAATATGAATTCGATAAGATGTTTTAATTGCCATAAACTTGGTCACACTGCTAAGTTTTGTCAACAGAAGGATGAACGTGAAAGATCAGATAATGTGTTAATTCACAAGGAGGAAGAAAGGGATGAACAAGAAGATACTATGTTCATGATATTCAATATGGAGGAGACAGTCAAAAGCGACTGTTGGTATCTCGATAGTGGCTGCAGCTACCATTTGACTGGTAACCGAGAATGTTTCACTCATCTCGATGAATCATTAAAGAAAGAGGTGAGGACGGGAGACGATAAGCGGTTGGAGGTATTAGGCAGCGGAGACGTCTCTATTTCGATAAGAGGACGAGAAAGAAAGATACCAAATGTATTTTATGTAAAGGGTTTGAAACATAACCTGTTAAGTGTAGGACAACTCATACGGAAGGGGTATGAAGTCTCATTCAAAGGCGACAGATGCACTATCAAAGATGCAAATAATGAAGTTTTAGGCATGGTCAAGATGACTAACAATAAGATGTTTCCCTTATATCCCGAAAGTGATTTGCAGTTTGCCATGAATATGGCAATCAATAACACTTCACATCTATGGCATAAACGTTATGGACATGTGAACATGGACACATTGATTGATATGGGAAACAAGGAGCTAGTAGTTGGATTACCAAAAATGAAGAAGGATGATAATGTGTGTGAAGGTTGTCTATCCGGAAAGCAAGCAAGGAAACCTTTTCAAAAGAAAACGACATGGCAAGCAAATGAACCACTACAGCTAGTTCATTCTGACACATGTGGTCCAATGAGAACAGAATCAATAGGTGGATGTAGATATTTTATTACATTCATTGATGGTTACACTCGAAAGACATGGGTATATTTTCTCAAATTTAAATCCGAGGCACTGAAGTATTTTAAAATATTCAAAACCTTGAATGAGAAGCAGTCGAATCATCTAGTTAAAACTCTAAGAACGGACCGCGGAGGAGAATATTGCAGTAAACTATTTCAGGATTATCTGAAACTCAATGGAATTCGGCATCAACTTACGAATAGCTATTCTCCTCAACAAAACGGAGTAGCCGAACGGAAGAACATGACCTTAATGGAATTAAGCAGAAGCATGATGAATAGTAAACAATTACCGAATTGTTACTGGGCGGAAGCTGTAGCATGCACTACCTATATTCTAAACCGAACAATTACGAAGACTAGACCAAACATTACTCCATATGAAGCATGGAATGGACAGAAACCAAATGTAGAACATCTGAAAGTGTTTGGTTGTCTAGCTTATGCTCTCATACCCAAGCAACGTAGAGATAAACTATCCAACAAGACCGAAAAAAACAATATTTGTTGGATAAAGTGAAGCCAGTAAGGGTTACAAGCTGTATAACCCTCAAACCAACAAGATTATCATCAGTCGTGATGTGATTTTTGATGAAAATAAAAGCTGGGTTTTCGACTGTGGAGTATCAAATGTATCATTTGTTATAACTGATGAAGATGAGAGACAAACCCAAGACAATGATGCGTCGGATAAGGAACGAGAACAGGATGATAATAACTCCACTGCAGATACGGTAGGTGAAGAACAAATTCAAGAAACAAACAACAATAATCAGCAAGATGTTGATGACTCAGGGACAGATCAAACTCAACAGCAGAACGATGATCAAGTCCGACAACAGAATGATGATTCTTCATCAACAGACTCAGAAAATGAACTCATTCGGACCAAAAGCATCAGCAATGTATACCGTAATACCAGAAAACTCACTAATGCATAAGTATTACAAAAATACAATGAAAGTCAAGTGGTGAATTTTGTCCTCTATACAAGCACAGATCCGACAACTTATGAAGAGGCGAGTAAGGATTCGAGATGGATAGAAGCAATGGACAAAGAAATAGAATCCATCAACAAAAATCAAACATGGGTACTGGTGGATCCACCAAAACATCAAAAGCCAATAGGAGTAAAATGGATTTACAAAACAAAGTATGATGAAAAAGGGAATGTGGACAAATACAAAGCCAGGCTGGTAGTGAAAGGATACAAGCAAAAGTATGGAATAGATTATCAAGAAGTATTTGCACCAGTAATAAGGTTTGAAACAGTTCGATTAGTGTTAGCTCTAGCTACACAATATGGGTGGCATCTTCATCAAATGGATGTTAAAATGGCCTTTTTAAATGGAAAACTGAATGAACAAGTCTACATAGAGCAACCTCAAGGATATATTAAGCAGGGAGAAGAACGAAAGGTATGTCATCTCAAACGAGCTCTCTATGGTCTAAAACAAGCACTTAGAGCATGGTACAGTCGTATAGACTCATATTTCATGCAACATGAGTTTAGAAAATGTGCGTACGAACACACTTTATACATTAAAGACACCAATGAAGGAAAATTAGTGATATGCTTGTATGTAGATGATTTAATAATTGCAAGCAGCTCCATGCACTTAATTACTGAATTTAAAGGGTCAATGAATAAGGAATTTGAAATGACTGATATGGGAAGGTTACACTATTTCCTTGGTATGGAGGTACTGTATGAGAATGGAAACATCATTCTCTCTCAAAGAAAGTACATGAGAAATATGTTAGAGAAGTATAGAATGACACAATGCAATACTGTATCCACACCTATGGAATATGGACTAAAGTTGTCCAAAGATGACCCGGAAGATTTCGTAAATGAAGGTATATATCGAAGCCTAGTAGGAAGTCTGATGTATTTAACCAATACAAGACCAGACATTATGTTTGCAGTAAGCAAAGTTAGCAGATTCATGGAACATCCAAAAAAGAGTCACTGGGAAGCAGCTAAACGCATACTCAAATACATCAAAGGAACACAAGATCAAGGACTTACATATTCCAAAGGAGGAAAGAAAAGTCTTGTAGGTTTTAGTGACAGTGATTATGCAGGAGATATGGATGATAGCAAGAGTACTTCTGGATACATTTTTCACTTAGGATCAGGTCCTATTTAATGGCAGTTAAAGAAACAAAAGGTGGTGGCACTGTCTTCAACAGAAGCCGAATATATGGCATTGTCCTTAACTGGTTGTCAAGCTCTATGGATCAAGGGAATCTTAGATGACTTACAAGAAAAAAAATGATTTCTCAATCCCTATATACTGTGACAATAAGTCTACTATATGTCTGGCCAGAGATCCTGTTTATTATGGGAAAAGCAAACATATAAGGGTTAAGTATCATTTCATCAGAGATTTAATCAAGAAAAGAGAATTAACTGTTATCTTTTGTGCAACGAAAGATCAATTAGCTGATATCATGACAAAAGCATTACAGCCAAAGGATTTCATTCGGCTAAAAGAACTTCTGCGCATGTCATCGAGATGATCTAGCTTACGGGAGGGTGTTAGATATATATATATATATGTGTGTGTAACATATATATATCCGATATATATATAAGCTAGATATTGTTACTATTATTATTATTATTATTATTATTATAAGTTATATGTATAGGGTAGTTATCGGTCATGTCTCTCTTTTATGTACATATATATATATATATATACCTCTATATCTTTACATTCGGTTTTATCAATTCATATTATATGAACAATACTATTCGAATTCTGCAAAACCCTAAGCCAATCCTCATTCAAGTTTAACGAATCACCAAGAAGTTTAACGAATCACCAACAAGATTATGTCCAACAATAACCCTGACCATTATTTATACCAATCAAACATTTTAGAAAACAAGAAACCTATGAAATTACCGTTAAACAAACAACCGTAATACTACCCGTTTGTTTCAAAATTTGTGAAATCTAACCCTATACTTTCAGCTAATTACGAAAATACACTTATCTTTTCATAAAAAAAAGGATTGCACGTAACTATAAAGAAGAGAGAGACCTTTGGGGTTCGGCTAGGGCTGTAATCGAGCCTACTCGGGCCAGGTTGGGCTAGAGCTCGAACTTAAACGAGTTAGCTCTTCTCGGCTCGTTTATATTTTTTGAGCTGAAAAGTCTAGCTCGAGCTCGGCTTGTAAAAACTTCGAGAAAGCTCGAGCCCAGCCGAGCTGGTTCGTTAATTTTTTTTTACTTTTTATTAAAATATTGATAAAAATAAAAAAAAATAAAAAATTCACACATTTCTAAATATATACACACACACATACATATACATAAGAGTCCTTAAGTCGAGCCACATGTCAAGCCACAAGTCGAAAACCCTGGCTCAAGCTCGGCTCGATTACAAAACAAGCCGGCTCGGCTCGAAAACAAAATGGGTTTTTTCTTTGAGCTGAGCCTTTTCAAGTTTTTATCGAGCGAGACTCGAGCCGTGAGCTTTTTGAACACCCCTACCTTCGGTTGGGTCGGTGGTACCAGGGCCGGCCCTGAGAATTCATATACCCTGTTCGAGCTTGAAAAGAGTGCCCTTAAGCCTTAACGAAATTGGGTATTGAGCTCACTAAATGTCTAAACCTAATGTCAATGGGCTAATAACTAATCTAAACTATAAAAATGGTTTTGTAAGTGGGCCTATATTGGTGCTGGTATGGGTATACCCTATTAATTTAATTATTTTCACATATACATATCGGAGTTTTTAAAAAATAATGTGGCTTTCGAAATATCGGGCCCTGACCGGTGGTCCTCCCTACCCACTTTAGGGCCGGCCATGGGTGGTACTCTGAGCATGAGCAACGGTGGTCATGATCATCAGCCACCGCCACCGCCACAACCACCACCGTAACTCGATTCCGCAGCCACCACCATCCATTTTAGGATATTATTAACTGCTTCTGCTTCTGAACAAGATGATAATTCCAAGTATATTATTATTATAATATTATATATAGACTTATGTATGCATGTTGTTGTATAGGCACCACCAAGGGCTGACCCGTTCGATCTTCTTCTTCTGGCTGCTGCTGAGTGCTTGACTGCTATCGTGATTAAACTCCCATGATCAGTCCTAGTATATATTTTAGTTGTTATTTTTAGTAAAAGAACGGTTTTATATATAAATAAAAAATATTAAAGATGAAAGCTGCATGTGGAATGGAGTTTAAATAATACGCCGGCAAGCCTAGAGTTTGACCATTTCTGTCTTGGTGTGCGTTTTCAGACTTCAACTGAATTTTTTTAAAGAGTTAATTAGTGTTTCGTCCCTATGCTTTGTCAAAAATCAATATTTCAATCTATTAGTTTAAAAATTGCGATTTCAGTCCCTATGGTTTCACTTTCGTAACCATTTCAGTCCACCTCGTAACCATTCCAGTCCCTGTAATTAACAGAATAATGGATGGAAATGGTTACGAAAGTGAATTAAAACAGAACACTACCATAGTTTTGTCAAAAAAAAAAACTAAAACAATCGCATTACTGTAATTTTTCATTTGGGGCAAAATAGTAATTTGACTGGGACAATAAAAATAAAAACGATAGCAAAATTGTAAATTTGAACTAAGGTCAAAATAGTAATTTGGTTGCAAGGGAGAAAAACAAATCTAATGGCAAAACTATAAATTTAAACGAGACAAAAATGTAATTTGATTAGACCAATTAGAAAGTGTACCTGACACTATTCCCATCGATATCGATGTAATTGGAATGTGTCACAACACCATCAGGGGCGGACCTATCCTTTGGTCCCGATGGGCGGCCGCATCCCTTAAAAAAAATTTAGTGTATATTTTAGGGAAAAAAACCCAACCGCACCCTTTAAAAATATGGTTGAACACCTCATCCGCACCACCAGCAAATAATTTCCGGCTCCGCTACTAAACACCATTCCCCACAATTGAATGTTATATATAGAATTACCGCCAAAATAAACGTCTGGCATCTCCATAATTGTGAAATATAACCCTTTACTTTCAACTAATTACGAAAATACACTTTCCTTTTACAAAAAAAAAAATAAAATAAAATAAAAGGACTGCACATTGTTATAAAGAAAAAAGAGACACCTTCGGCTGGGTGAGTGGTACCCTGAGCATGAGCTACGGTGGTCATCATCATCAGCAGCAGCAATACCAACACAAAAATCCTTAGCTTGAATATTATGCAGCCACCACCATGATCCATTGTCGTTGCTGCATCCATTTTATGATGTTAATTAACTGCTGTTGAAGAAGATATTATATATATACACGTATGTTTGTTGTATAGGCACCACCAAAGGCTGACCAGTTCTTCTTCTGGCTTGCGGAGTGCTTGACTATCGTCGGGTTAACGCGTGTTCAACTATCCCAGTCCTAGTATATTAGTGATATTATTAAATATTAATTATTAAATATTAATTATCGAAAGTAGTATATTATTTCCAATAGTAGTATTAGTTATCGAAAGTCATTGGTAAAAGAAGTTTCTGTATATTATTAAATATTAATTAATATTAACTAACTACCCGTCAGTGGCGGATCTAGAAAATCCGTCAAGCCGTAACGTTTTATAAAAAAACCGTAACGAAATCGTAAAAACGTCAAATTTTTCCAAAATTTACACTAATTTTACACTACAGTCGGAACGCCAAGCCGTAGCGGAGGTTGCCCCTTCTTATATGCTAGGTCCGTCCCTGCTACCCGTGTCATACACAGATGGCTAAAACAAATTATACTTTAGCAATGTGGAATTAAATATTTTAATTATATGTGCATTCAAATATTAATAGAAATGATACAAAGTACAGAATACCATAAAAATTCACAACTCATTGAAGATATCTTTATATACAACATTAGTTGTTTTATTTGTAGGTTTGCCTTCGTTGTTAAGTACTAGTAGCTTCACGACATCTCGTGTTTAACCCTTGATAAAGCTACGTACAGTTGACCATGTGTGAAAATTGGTTGTCTCAAGTACAAACCAACTTTTGATAGTATCTGGCCCTGGCTTTTGTTGATCTTCATCGGAAAACATACAGCTATTGGAAATTGTCTCCTTTGAAAAGCGAAAGGAATCTTTCTATCCGAATGAATTAAATTAATTCTAGGTACGAATGTGCGAGTATCAATATTTCCACCTTAAATTATCTCCGCTTCAATTACACGGCTGACAGTTTTGTAACCTTTAACCTTGTACCGTTGCACAAACCATTTTGTTGGTCAATATTTCGTAATAGCATTATCGGAACACCGACTTTAAGCACTAACCTATGATTTGATAAGCCAGATACTTTAAGACCGTTGAGCACATCCGGTGACTATATTCTTTGTTGTATAGGATTTGCATCTTCAGTCGGGCAAAGACTGTCAGAACTAAGGTACTCTTTTTCTTCACCTATGAATAGCGACAACAATCTGTCATTAATCGCTAAAGTAATTACGATCATTGAAGTTGTCCAAGATTGACGGATAAACAAAATCAATTAGGCTAGAAATTGGGTCAGATGTGTTGTCAATTAGAAGATCCGGTGATATTTGTAAGACCCATACTTATACAACTGAGAATTTATAAAAACTTTTGCATTTTATACAAATAATCCAAATAGACTTTCATACAATGTTTCAGGTTTAATAAAAATTCATAAGTGTTTAAAACACTTAAACACTTTAGCACGTTAGTACGTTCATAAAATATAAAACTCTTACAAAGTTTATATATGATTCGGTTTAAAAAAAACGAAACTAAGCGGAAGCTTGAACTTCAGTTCTTTTCGGTTCGTCCAATATGCTTGGTCATCATCCGTAAGGTCCTAGCTATCACCTATACACCAATAACAACTCCTATGTTAGTTATATGGTGCTTAAACATGGATTTATAACCCAAAAATATCAAACAAACAAACAAAATCAGTTTTGGAGGAACCCGCTGTATGCTACGGCTGATGTGTCGTAGCTTACGACACACTTAAAAATTTTGGGCAGAAAGTGTCAACCGTAACCTACGATTTCCAACCGTAGGTTATGGTTGAGCTGATCTGCAGCTTTTCCAAACTTGCCCTTTTTACGAAATATTGCGTAACTTTCCGAATACTTATCCGTTTCACACGAAACTTTTTCCTAAGCGTTCGTAAAACATTTGCCCACATTTCTAACTTGTGAACCCATATATGTTCTGGATTCACAAAATTTGTTTTACGCTATTGTTTCCGATATATATATATAGAAACGGGATCAGGAGAAAACGGTAGAAAGTGTGAGAACGGTGAGAACGCATCCTGGCCCAACACGTGTCCCGCGGCATAAAGAAGGGCGGAGGGGCTTTTTTGTCTTTTCATTCTTCTTTTTATTTCCCAACGCGGTATAATGTTTATGGCGTCTAAGTTTTTTTTTGGCGTAATTGTATTTTTTAAACTTTTTGGCGTTGAATTTTTTTTTGTGTCACATATATAACTTTTTGGCGTTGTAGCGTTTTCTGGTTAATTTTTTTGGCGTTATGACGTTTTGTAAAATAATTCACTACGAGTCACTATTATTTGCATAAGATTACAATAAGACCAATTTTTTTTTGGCGTTTAGTGAATTTTTTGGCGTTTAATACCCTTTACAAGGTGTTTTGCCAGCAGTTGTTCTCCCAGTTTTTATACTTCTAGCGTTTTGGAGTTTGTAGTTTTTGGGGTTTTATATAATAATGTATTTTATTTATAGAGAATTAGATAACAAATCAACATATAACTTGATATGAAAACAATATAAAATGAAAACAAAAATAATAAAAAATGGTAATCTAATTTCTCTTCTGAATCTTCACTGTCATCAGCCTCTATCTTCTTGAATTTGTTTTGGTGTTTTGAACCTTTTTTGAATACTTTAGCTAGATGCCAACTTTCCTACATAAACCCCGTCTTTTTCAGAAGAAGCTGCTTAGTGGCATCTGACGGGTAGTCCGTAGGACAACCCTTAAGTGGTATAAATGATAATAAAATCCTACATTTAATCAGGTAGTTGTCTAGAATTAGATAACTACGTTTGTTTGTGTTTCAGGTACAAACGGGAGCTTAAAATGGAAGGAACACGGAGAATAAAAGAAAAAATCAACTTTTGGAATTGAATAATTAAAAGAATAGCATGAAAGAGGACGAAATTACGAGAACGTAGGCGAAAACGGTGAAGAAAACGGAGTTGAAACGAAAAAGTTATGCTGAAAACAAGTTTTCATGTTGGAGCCTGTCGTAGCTTACGGCGCTGACTAGCAGTTTTTGTCGTCGTATGATAGTTTAAAGCCACCGTAAGCTACGGTGGCCACCGTAGCTTACGACGCTGACCTGCGTAAATGTGTAACTTCCACCTTTTAATGCGGATTTATGGTATCTTTTCACCTCTAATCATTCCCATTCGGTTACACACAGTTCTAGGGGCGATTTCTAGTGTTCTTGGTGCTTGGAGACAATTTCCAATCATTCGGTTTGTGTTTTTAATTATTATGAACATTGAAACTTGTGTGAGGATGATGATTCAAGCCATGAGTGGCTAAACTCTTGATGACTATCTTTGGTTGAAGGTTTGTATTAGACTTTATGCTTGATTTCCTAATATCTAGAATAACAAACTTTGTCTTTATGATTGTTTGTTATGGTGTGTGATTGATTGTTTGTAAATTGTTGATTCTTATGTTAATCTAATTTGCAACCATACGTCCTTGGTTCCGTTGGCAATCGAGATATCATGGGTAGAATTAGGATTGGGTAAGGGTTAATTGGTCATCGGGTAACAACCTCACGTTCTAGGAATCTGAGTACTTAGTTCCCTTTTATCACAACAAGTAATCACACATGAACTATGTCTATGTAGTTCTTTCTAGTGGAATGAGAGCACAAACGTCGAAGCAAACCGGAAACTAAAGATGGTCATTTGTCTCTAAATTGTTTACAAACCAAAACTTTCATTTTGCAATTAGAATAGTAACCTTAGTTTTAAAACTCAAATCAATCAAACCAACTCTTGAACTTTACTTTCATTGCAATTAGTTTAATTTTAGTTAACTTAGATAAACCTCTAAATAACACATATTCCACAAACTCCCTGTGTTCGATACCCACTTGCCACTAACTATTTAGTAGTAATTGGATTAAATTTGATTGTGACCACGACATCACGTCAAATTTTGGCGCCGTTGCCCGGGAGTAGTGCGCAACGTGTGTTATTTTTGATCTTTTTAAGTTTGTTATTTTTCTGGTTTACGCTGGGTGTGTTAGTGTGCAGGTATTTACAGGTGCATGCGTACTAGGAGCTCTCACAAGCTATCACCATTGGCATTTGATCCAGAAATTGAACGAACTTTGAGAAGACACAAAATTTTGCTAAGAGAAAACAAAATCAGCGGTTCACCAACAACACCTACTACACCAATTAGATACATGGATCCACCACCCACTACGGGTGAGCTTACACCACCTTTTATACCATCTTCAACACAACCGTCACCAAATACTACCATTCCTACATCCATACCAGAAATCAAACCAACCAACACTACCTTACCTAAGAATACTCAACCTGAATATTCTTTTAGTTACAACCCTACATCATCCGCTGTTCCAGCTTATTCATCCTTTTTCCCAACATCTGGCCAACCATCATCATCACAAATACCACCACCTAACTTATACCAAACCGGTCCATCTATTATACATTCTACTCCATTCCAACCGGGAGTGCAATTTCAAAATACTTCAGGAGTAAGACAAGATGGGTTTGATGATGGGTATGAGGCCGACTTTGGGGGATATGAAGAAGAAGGATACATATATGGGGGTGATGGAGATCAAGGGGAGTATACCTATGTTCAAGGTCAAAATCAAAGAATGTCAAGTGTTGGTGGGATTCCTCAACAACAAATTATACCTCAACAGTTGCCACCACAAGGCCCACCGATTCAAAGGCAAGTTCGACAACAACACCATGTGGGGCCAAGGTTTCAACCACCTCAACAACAATTTGGGACCCCACGAATGCAAGTTCAAAGACCAATGGGTCCTATACGTCCAAGGGTCCGGTTGGGTGTACCAAGAAGACATATTCGTGAACATGCGAGAGGCGTAGAAGCACATTTTAGACCGGTGATCACTCACAATCCTTCACCAGTAGTTATCCCTCACAATGATCAAGGGAGGATGTTTGAAGTTCGAACGAATTCGTTACAAAGTTTGCCAAAGTATAACGGTCTAGCAACAGAGGAGCCTTATTTTCATTTGGAGGCTTACTATTCGATTTGCAATACTATTGGGGGACAAGGATTTTCGGCCGATGATGTCAAATTGGTGCTATTCCAGTTTTCTTTAGAAGACAAGGCCAAAAAGTGGTTTTATACCTTACATTCGGCATCTATCTATACATGGGCGGAAATGCAACAAATCTTCTTGTATGAATTTTATACCGCTTAAAAGACAAATGATGCTAGAAAAGGGTTGAGAAGTTTTCAACAACAATCTGGTGAGATGTTTCAGGAAGCATTCGAACGGTTTAACATGATGATCAAGAATTGCCCTCATCATGGGATAGAGCTATGGGAGTTGATGAATGCTTTTCATGAGGGATTATGTGCTGAAGATACTCGCGATTTAATGTCGATCACAAATGGTACTTTTGGCACAAACTACAAGCATGAAGATTGGGAATTCTTGGAACAAATGGTGGTCACATCAAAATGGAAAGCTCAAGCATCAAGGAGAGCACGAGCGGCCATTACCCGAACTCAAGTGCATGCGGTAGACGATGGTAATGTTCAAACTTCTAATCAAATTTATGATGTTTGTGCACTTCGTAATGAGTTAGGACATGCGGCTGAAAATTGCCAAGGAGTGGAATGGAAATATGAGGCAGTGAATGCATTGCAAGGTCAGGGAGGGGGTGGTAGAAATTACAACATGAATTCCAATACTTACCACCCCGGTTTAAGAAACCACCCAAATTTTCGATACGGGAATCCCTCAAACCAAGCCAACCCGAATTTTCAAGGAAGTCAAGGTAACTTTGCTCCACACCAACCGTTCAATAATCAAAGTGGGTTTTCGGGTCAAAGTTCTTCTGGTGGAAATGAGGTCATGGATATGCTCAAGGCAATGCAAATAGAGATGCAGCGAAGAAATCAAATGGATGATGTTCGCATGCAAAAAGATGAAATCCGTGACAAAGCTATTCAATCGTTGACCACTCAAATGGGTCAACTTGCAAGTGACATGGCATTATTGAAGAAAGCAAAAGGTCAATCACCAAGTGACACGGTGATAAATCCCAAGAACACAAAAAACATTAATATCAATGTGGTAAGCATCGTTCCTAATAATGAAATTAATGAAACATTTCTTACTTCTTCTTGTCAAGTGAGTGCAGGTATAGGAAGGGATGCCGAGGTTGAAACGGACAAGGAGCATGGAGCACCACTTGTGCCGATCCGAGTGGGAAAATTAAAAATTCCCCATGCATTATTGGATTATGGGGCGAGTATGAGTGTGCTACCAGGTGACTTATATGATATGTATGATTTTGGTCCGCTTCAAGATGTAGACACCATGGTGAGTTTGGCGGATGAAAGTTGGAGGCGTCCACGGGGAATACTTAAGAATGTTATGATTCGGTTGGGAGAATTCGAATACCCGGTGGATTTTCTGGTTTTAGATTATGCTACTACCATGATGGCGTCACAACAAATGGTGATTTTGGGTCGACCGTTTCTCTATACGGTAAATTCTCAAATCGATTGTGGAGAAGGAATCATTACCATGACCGAAAAGAACCGTAAGTTGTCATTTGATATTCAGAATAAGATGATTAGTTACGATTTTGTTGAGGCGAAGGATAGCGGGTTTAGTGAAAATGTGTTTCAAAGAATGAGAAGAAATCACCCATCGGATCGTGAAGAAAAGCATATGGGTTCAAGCAAGAGTGTATTTGATTACCCACCGAGTTGAAACGAGACAGATGCATTTTGCTCAATGGCACGAGGAAGTGATGAAGATGGCAGGAACCGTTTCTTTGAGCCACCTTAAATGGGGGTGGCACGGTCTGGCTGAAGACCTGAAAACTTAGCGCTGCTCGGGAGGCAACCCGAGGTTTTTCACTGATCTTGTTATTTCTTTAGTTTTCTATGTTTCAGGGCCATGGCAACACTCAAGTGTGGGGAAGATGTGCAGATATTTGTGTGAAGGTTGTGATAGGAAATTGGATCGTTTACAATATCTGTTGTGTAAAAATTCACCAGGTCAATGTACTTTTTTCCTTAGACTTGTCATGTTCTTTAGCTTTGAAATATTGTTAGTTTATTAGTTTGCTTTTGTTTATAAAAAAAAAAAAACAAAGTTGATGTTTTTGGTGTTTAAGCGATCTTCCCTTCAAAACCATACATTGGGGACAAAGTATCCCAAGTGTGGGGATGAGGGTAAAATTTTGAGGATTTTAAAAAATTGTTAAACCAAGCGAAAAATTGTTGAAATGTGAAAACTTGACATTGTCCGCATGACACACCAACACCCTTTCTAGTCATTTCTTGGTGAGTTTTGGGCCACACACATGATTATTAGAGATTATTTCTTTGGTTTGAGTGGCGGTGTGTATTGTGTTAATAGACCTTGTGTATGAATTCTTGTTGAAGCCTAGGATTAGCATGCTTGTGAAAATGATAGGGGACTTTTACGTAGCCTCGTCTAGATGTGTGAGAGTGTGGAAATTGGGGGTTGGACCTCACACGTTACATATATGAGCTTGGTATTGTGAGGGGTGGGGGTTTGGTCTTTAGAAAGCCATGTTTGAGCCTTATACCATTCGGTTGGGACCCAAACCTACTTCCAACAAAACTTTACCTATTGATACGACCCGGTTTAGGAGATTTAGTATGTAGTGTTGATGTTCTTGTATATATTGTTGAGTTTTATGTCTTATATATGAAAAAAAGAAAAAAAAAGAAAAAAAAGAGAAAAATACAAAAAGAAGAATTTAGTTGTGTTAGTAGTTGAAAAGTTAATGATGTTTTTTATATAGTTGATGTTGCTTTGTTTAGTAGTAGAAATAAAACCGGGTCAAATCAATGAGCTACTTTCACATTCCCATTATTTCCTACCTTTACACATAGCCTCGTTACAACCCATAAGTCTTTTTGATTCAAAAGCATGCTAAATGGTTGATAGGAGGAAACTTGATTTTTATACAAGCTTATTGTCGCACAATCACACATGCATTGAGTATTTTAGCATTATGTGCTAATTTTTCTTGTTACCGAGAGTTATTGTGAGGGGTGTGTCTTGTGGTGTGATAAACAATTAGTAAAAGGACGATACATTTTAGTTTGGTTTGCATGATTGATCGCTTATGGTTTGGAAATAGTTTTTGAATGGGTTGCTTGGGGTAAGCAATGCTTAAGTGTGGGGATGTGACGGGTAGTCCGTAGGACAACCCTTAAGTGGTATAAATGATAATAAAATCCTACATTTAATCGGGTAGTTGTCTAGAATTAGATAACTATGGTTGTTTGTGTTTCAGGTACAAACGGGATCTTAAAATGGAAGGAACACGGAGAATAAATGAAAAAATCAATTTTTGGAATTGAAGAATTGAGAGGATAGCATGATAGAGGACGAATTTACGAGAACGTAAGCGAAAACGGTGAAGAAAACAGAGTTGAAACGAAAAAGTTATGCTGAAAACAAGTTTTCATGTTAGAGCCTGTCGTAGGCTACGGCAAGGGCCGTATCTTACGGCGCTGACTGGCACTTTTTGTCATCGTATGATAGTTTAAAGCCACCGTAAGCCATTCCAACCCACCATAAGCTACGGTGGCCATCGTAGCTTACGAAGCTGACCTGCGTAAATGTGTAACTTCCACCTCTTAATGCGGATTTATGGTGTCTTTTCACCTCTAATCATTCCCATTCGGTTACACACAGTTCTAGGGGCGATTTCTAGTGTTCTTGGTGCTTGAAGACAATTTCCAATCATTTGGTTTGTGTTTTTAATTGTTATAAACATTGAAACTTGTGTGAGGATGATGATTCAAGCAATGAGTGGCTAAACTCTTGATGACTATCTTTGGTTGAAGGTTTGTATTAGACTTTATGCTTGATTTCCTAATTTCTAGAATAACAAACTATGTCTTTATGATTGTTTGTTATGGTGTGTGATTGATTGTTTGTAAATTGTTGATTCTTATGTTAATCTAATTTGAAACCATACATTCTTGGTGCCGTTGGCAATCAAGATATCATGGGTAGAATTAGGATTGGGTAAGGGTTAATTGGTCATCGGGTAACAACCTCTCGTTCTAGGAATCTGAGTACTTAGTTCGCTTTTATCACAACAAGTAATCACACATGAACTATGTCTATGTAGTTCTTTCTAGTGGAATGAGAGCACAAATGTCGAAGCAAACCGGAAACTAAAGATGGTCATTTGTCTCTAAATTGTTTACAAACCAAAACTTTCATTTTGCAATTAGAATAGTAACGTTAGTTTTAAAACTCAAATCAATCAAACCAACTCTTGAACTTTACTGTCATTGCAATTAGTTTAATTTTAGTTAACTTAGATAAACCTCTAAATAACACACATTCCACAAACTCCCTGTGTTCGATACCCACTTGCCACTAACTATTTAGTAGTAATTGGATTAAATTTGATTGTGACCATGACATCACGTCAGCATCCTGTTTTTTGGTGTGATATTGTTGTTTGGTGGCATGTCATTGAAGATCAACTCTTGCTTGATACTATTTGTAATAATGGAGTCCAAACTAACATTTTACAGTTGTGTTGAACCCTTTCTTCCTTGCCTATAATCAGCAAGAACAAAGCTCACATGATGGCATATCACTGTCATCAGTCTCTTTTTCTTGAATATTTGTCCATCTCATCTAGCAAAATATTATTGAGTTAACCTCCTCAGAAAAATGATCCATTTCAGTGAAAGCTTTGACATCTATGTCATTTTAAACTTAGTGGTTTCTAGAGGATATGGCGTTTTTGTTTTTTTCTGGGTATGATTAATTTCATTGTGTATAGACCCCTCTCTTATAGGAGTTTTTTGGCGCGTAGTTTAGGAGGGACTTTTTATTTGTAATAAATGATAGTAATAAAGTAAATGTCTTTTCAGTTACTGTTTTTTCTATTTACTGTGTTGATCAGCTTTTGTCAGTTTTATAGGTTATAGACGTCCCATCTTCTAAGTTTGGCGTTTTTTTTAAATGGCCTTATGCAGACCAACATGACAAAATACATTAACGGATTAAATAAAATATTAAGCAGGAAAAATATTTTTGTTATTTTTTGCGTTTTGTTAGGGTTAACCATTTTTAGTATTATTTTGGCGTTTTGCTAATAAAGATAGAAATATATTTTTTAATTATCTTAAAAAAAGAAGATTATATAGAAGAAAAAAAAAGAGGAAAAAAAAATTAAAATCCTTCGTCAGAAGGTACTTTATCTGAATAGTATCCATCACTTGTGTCATCTTCTTCCTCCTCGGAGTCTTCATCTTGATCTTCATCTATGTCATCACATTCACCTTCATCAGCTTCTTGTTCCTGAAGATTATGAAGCCTCCACCTGAACATGTCTTGCATTAACTCTAATTTTGAGTCTATTTCTGTGTTGGTACAAGTGGCGTTATGCAATTCTTTCATGAATCCCAGTCGCTGCTTTGTCATGATGTTCTCTAGCCAGTAGACTTCCTCCTCTCTGCTGTCGTATGTAACTGTCACCATGTTTGTTTCATCATCAAAACGCCATGATGTCATGATAGGGTCTGGCTTCACATCTCCTTTGATTGATCCAAATTTGCTGGTTAATGCTTTCATAAGCATATGTGTTTCATGGCATTCGTTGTTTAGAGCGATGCCAATGGATAAGATTTGCCTCTGTATCTCTTCTTCCATTTTCAGAATTGCCTTGACCGTCTTAACATACACCCTCCTTCTGTTGTCAAAATGGATGACGTATAGCCTGATTCCCAGAGTGTATCTCCACGAAACGATTGTTGCCATTTTTGGCGTTTTGTTTAAGTTGACGTTTTTGGTTAAAGATGTTTTTTTGCAGAAAATGGATAGATTGAAGTGATTATGGAAGCTATGTTTTTTACGTTTGTTTATATATGTCACACCCCCAAAATCCACCCTGCGGAGTATCACCGCTTGGAGGCGTGACATGACCAAGATCGAGCCACCAATCATATTGAACAACGTAATTAAGTAAATAAAACCAACCACAATACAATTGGTGACCAAAAGCTAGTTAACCAAGTTCAAATTAAACAGTGGAAGCATTAAAGGTAAAACCCAAAACATAAGTTCAATAAGTTCATAAAGTTCAAATGTTAAGCACGGAACATAACAGTCCATATCCCACAACGACCTCCTCCTCGTGCAAGCTCCATAAGCATCTAACGACCTGTAAGGCATGTAACAACGAGTCAACAACAAAGTTGAGTGAGTTCACAGTTGGTTGTTTAGTTTTAAGTTTTTACCGAAAACATGGTTTGTCTTTTGCTGGCTTACTTGCCGTGGGGGTTACTGTCACACCCCCAAAATCCACATGCGGAGTACCACCACTTGGAGGCGTGACTGAACAGGATCTTAGCCACCAATCATATTGAACTCATGAGTATGTTTAAGTAAAACTTTCATTTATCAACAAAAGGTGTTACAACGTTACAACATATATCACAGTTTACAGCGGAAGCATATTTAACTCGTTAAGTATTTATAAACCACATGTATAGACTTTTAGTCTTGCGATGTGTTTCCTTGTAACTCGACCCATGACCACTCCAGCTTCTCAGACAGCAGGTTCCACTGATATGCACCTAAAGGCCTGCAAGGCATGTAACAACGAGTCAACAACAAAGTTGAGCGAGTTCACAGTTGGTTGTTTAGTTGTAGCATTCGTTTCGTAAATCATATGTTCGTTTTGTAAACCATGTATCATATTAATTATCGCGGTCTCCTAGACATGTTTGCGAAGATTAGTGGGGGCTTCCCATGTGTTACTAGACCACGCGTATCGATTGCTACGAAAATGTAAGAGGTGCCCTAAGTCAATGTCTATCAGCATTGACCCTTTTCCCGTAGTCCATTAGTACACGCCCGTTCGGATGACACGGTGTGAGGTTTGTTAAACCTAATAGCGCTATCTACTAATGACCCGCTCGCCATAGGCCTCGGCGATTAAGTTGATAAATGAGGGACTTCAAATGATAGAGTGATGGTCTTATGGTCGTACGTATCCTGTTGTATGGGGAATACGAAAGTTTGTAGTTACCGTTCAGTTCTTTAACCCATTCCCAACCCTTGGGAATCCCATGCCTTGGATAGAGTGTGAACTCACCTTGGTTTGCTCGGTATGCTAAACTATGTGCTCACAAGTAGTCAGTCAAGTCCTATAGTATGCACGTATACTCAATCAGTTCATAGTTCATGCTCGTAAAGTTTCACATGAAATCAATATCACAGAGTGTGTTTGACAGTTAACAGTAACATCATGTAACACATTAACAGTTAGTCAATCCATACAAGGTTCCAAGTTACTTGCAAGTTCCTTAACTAAGATATCATGCTCAGCAGAGTTAACATATTTTAACGGGGATAATAAACTTAACAGAATTAATATAATTAACAAAGTTAGCAAGCTTAACAGGATTGACCTATATAACAAGGTTACACATTTAACAGAGTTAACATCTAACAAAACAAATAAACTAACTGTGTTACAAGCTTAACTTAACAGAGTTAATAAATTTAACCGGGTTAATGTACTCAACAGGGTTAATAAACTTAACGGAGTTAATAGACTTAACAGGAGTTGATAAACTTAACAGGGTTACATATTTAACAGAGCACCCGGCGAAAACCCTTTGGCGAAAACACCTAGGCGGCGAAATCACTTTGGGTTTTCGTCGGCTTGAGGTATGGCGAAAACACCCAGTGTTTTCGTCTGGCCTCTGTGTTTTCGTTGGTTCCTATGTTTTCGTCCAACCCTAATCATCGTCACAATCATTATCATTATCAGCATTCAACTAGATCATAGTTTACATAATATAACCGACAACTGCATTCCAAACCTTAATATTGGGCCGCCATTTTCAGTGAACCCATATGCAACAGAATAGTGGAACATATAATTACTAAACATGTAATTATGATTTTTCTATGAAACTTGATTTCAATTGGGCCAATCAAAAGCAAGACATCAGTTATCAATTTATAATGAAAGTCTATACCCTATTCACAAAAGCACTAGCAGCAATCATATCCAATCTTAATATTCATGCAAGACATTAACTAGTGGCATACATATGAACCATCACATGTCTTCTGAAAACTCCTATGCCACATGAACAAAAGAGCCGACAATGATGAGGTGACGTATATTCAGTTTGGTTGCACTTTCAAGGCAAATCACATGCTTCATAATATTAATCAACCATAAACTTTATAATACCACATTCAATTTCACATACTTTTCCAACCGATTCACCACATGGCCGATTATATCTATTGGATTTTCATCAATCATTTATCATCCGAATCATTCATTAATTTTCTCATGATCTACCTTAACATCCATCCACCTTGTTCATGGCATCACATCATATTTCACACAGCATATATATATCAAAATCACCTAAAAACAGAATCAACAACTACTAAATAACATGAGCATAAATCTACTAACCAAAAGTTCGACAGAATCAGATGATGCTTCGATGGGGAGGGGTGTCTACTGCCGCCACTTGTCTAGGGGGATGTAGGGTTTGCAACTAGAATACATAACTCACGTATACATGAAGAAAGGAGGGGATTGGGCCGAGTTACTCAGTGGGTCGAGGAGTAGTAAATATAAGGAAGTAATTCTAATGGCATTGGGCCGGGTAGTTTACATATATTAGCGTCCCAGTAGTCTTTGTGATGGGTGCGGCCCACATACGTGGGTGTGCAATATAAATAAAGTTGTCGTAAGTTTCAGTTGGACTCAACGGAAATTATACTAGTGCAGAACATACAGCACATAAGAGAGAAATAACGAGAATTTATAAATTACAGGCTTAACCGTCACTATCCTACTAAGCACAAACTATAACACAACTCGTGGCATTTAATCATAACCCATTGCGTATAAGGAAATGCGAAAAGGAATGATACTAAGTTATGTTGATCTAGAAAGTTTGGGTTGTCACATCATCCCCAACTTGAAAGAAATTTCGTCCCGAAATTTAGCACGCAGTTACTGAGGGAGCTAGTTAGGTTGCATGGTTTTTTTCCTGGGGTGTCACACCATCCCCCCGTTGGTTTGGAATTTCGTCCCGAAATTCCGTAGTAGCTTCAGCCTCAGTAGTGGTTTCATTGCTCTCGAACAATGGGGTTATGTAAATTTCATTTGGTTTTCTCGTTCTCAGGTAACTTCTGAGCCATGACGGGAGTTCCAACGAACTCGAACAATAGGTATCCTGGTGCGTTTGAGAATCTTGACCTCCCGGTCAAAGGGTTCCACTGGTTCTCTGACAAATCGTAGCTGATCGTTGTAGGTCACCTTGCCTATTTTCTCGATGATTTCGAACGGTTTAACATATCGCGGTTTGAGTTTCGTCTCGTATACTAAAATGAAGTACACCTTCCCAAGGTGAGACTTTAGATAGTACTCGATCCCCAACTTGAGGCTCTAGTGGTTTCTTGCGCTTAACAGCGTAGTTTTTCTAACGGTCATGAGCCGCCGTCATTCGTTGTCTTATCTGAGCAATCTTCTCGGTTGTAACAGCTACAAGCTCTGGGCTAGCGGTTTGGCCGTCGCCAACCTCTGCCCCATAGGGATGTGATCGGCATTTACGTCTGTACAATGCCTCAACCGAAACAGCTGGGATGCTGGTGTGGTAGCTGTTGCTATTCGAAAGCTCCACTAAAGGGGAGGTGTGTTTTTTTTTCTGACCGTTGCCAAAGTCTATTTCACATGCTCGAAGCGTGTCTTCAAAAGTTTGGATGGTGCGTTCAGTCTGCTCAATCCATCTGTGGATGATATACTGTGCTCATGCCTAGGCGCGAGCCAAAGGATTTATGCACCGCTTGCCACAAATCAGATGAAAATCGTGGGTTGCGATTAGAGGTAGTGAAGGTTGGCACCCCGTGCCTAGCAACCGCTTCCTTCAGATAGATGACTGCAAGTGTAGGGAACTTATCTGTTTCTTAGCCGGCTAGGAAATGTGCTGGTTACCCAAGGCAATCAATGAACATCCAGGTGGTATTGTTTCCGTTTTGAGTTGTAAGTAGACTATTAACCAAATCCATGGCAGTCTGTTTTTATTTTTATGCGAGTGTTGCTGGTTGCTAATGCTAGACCTTCCACAAGTCAATCCATCATTCACATGCTTGGCTAGGTGAGCTTTCATGTCCAATTACCCTTACAGGGTATGTAGATCCTAACGCCTCTCATCAAAACCCAGACGGCTAGAATGTTAACACTGGTGTGCCTGCTCATCGCGAGTTCCCTTCAGTTGCCGTATAATGAGTCCCGCATTCGTTTATATGGGGTAGCGAGTATCGTCCGACTTGTCAAAGGTGGCTTCTCCATGCACCGCATGAGTTCCACTTGAAAATCCTCTTCCTTTAGTTCTCCAGTTTGAAAGTAGCGAGTCTGATACTGGTGAGTTAGAGTCGATAACGAGTTGCAGAGCTCGTGCACGTTCAGGTTTCGCAGTCGTATTCATCTAGAAGTTCCATCCAGCGGGAACGTTGTATGCTGTAGCTTTTTCGAATGTCGATACTTGGGAGGCCCTTGTGATCGGTCTAAATGATGCATCTGGTACCGTCCAAGTAATGCCTCCATCTAAAATCCCAAGGCCACGGTTTTCACTGCCAGTTGTGTGTCGTACAGTTACTCTTTGTAGTTCCATCACGTAAGTCCTCATTCTCTCATGTTACGTTGGTGTGTAACTGGATGCTCAGAGCATTGCAGTGTCGGGATTCGAAAGTTGAAATGACGTCCTCCTGTACTGTCCTCTACGAACACAGCACCCTGCTGTGCTAGAGAGATTTAAGATGCGTGACCTTCGCAATTCCTGTGATTTATCTGTGATAGCATCAAGCAAGACTAAGAAGTTGCTGTATCCACGAAGGACTTTTTGGTGTCGATCAGTTCCAACCAAGACGGATCTCAGCGAGTTCCACGTGCATTTCCACCTCGCTGATTATATATCCAAAAGGTACCTCTCTAACCCAGAGATTGCATTTAACAAGACTTTGAGCGGAGTAGCCCCTCTCTCAGGTGTTCTAACATAGGATATACATGCCATCCATGGCGTTTCTGTTCTCCCAATCAGGATTCAGAATGTTGTCAATAAATACGATTGATACATGTGATCCTTGAAGCTGCTGGTGTGTTAATCACTCAATGATCATGGTGCATAAGGTTGAAATGGATGCATTACATTCGACATGCTGTTCTAAGAGCATTCTCCCCTTGGACTACCATCTGACGATAGTTCGTTCACTAGCAAATTCGCAAATGGAAACCTGTTCCTCGTAACTGGTCGACAGGTTTTCAATACGTGGTCGAGGCAAACGGTTCTTGATTGTCACCTGGTTGAGTTCTCGATAACCAGTACGCATACAAAAAGGCTTATCTTTACTAGTGTAACTAAGGCTCCCAAGAGCGAAGATCTAGATCCGATGAAACTCATGTCCAATAATTCCTGAAGTTGATTAGGCAGTTCCTGCAACCTTCCTGATGTAAGATAATAGGATGTACTAGTAGCAAGGGCTACTTCTGGCATGATACGGACCTGGTATCCCACCTGACGATGTGTAGATAAACCTGACAGTTCTTCTGGTAACACTTAGGGAGAAATCACGAATAATTGGTGAATCCTCGATCCTTCTTTCCTTAGCCTCGACATCAGTATCGAGTGTTAACATTGTGGGGTAATCCTTCCGTTGACACTCCTGGCCTTTCTTACTGAAATGGCGCTAACCATTGTGCCTCTCTGGCATGTTAGGTCAGCTAACAATTCTCCACACAAAGTGTTCTCCTCACTGGGTGTATCCGCGTGATATCCGGATAACCAATCCATACGGACCACTGCATCAAGACTAGCAAGAGTAGTAGAATGATGGTCGACGTTGAACACTTGTCCCACAAGGTCGAGTTTGCATTCCAACAATCATATGAGGTTTTTGTGAGCTTGACACCTGTCGATTCCACTGCAGATTTGGTTTCAAGAAGTATCAGGGTTGAGCAAAACAATGACGAAGAGATTTGTTACTAAGAATGTGTAGGCCACCATGTTGTTACAATCTTGGCGTCGCCCGTGCCAACACTAAATGTCTTTCCAAGAGCATCACTTCTGGTGTTGCTGTTTTCATTACAAAAATTCCAAGTACTGCCATTGTAGGCTCCTTTATTTCCTTACTGAAAGTTAAGGTTACAAGCACCTTGTTGTCGTTGTGACTGCTGACTCCAACGTCATTGCTCGAGGCAAGCCCTACGATTCTTCACTATCAGTGTTAGTGCATACGTCTGTCGACTTCATCTTGTATCGAGTCTTATACTAGAATTGATAGATCATGGCACGTTAAACGAGAAATAGGGTAGGTTTTAGATGTATTTGAGGCCAGTCCGTTTGAAGAGTGCCTGACCGTTTGAAGCGTGCCTGACCGTTTGAAGAGGTGACCGTTTGAAGTGTCCTGTCTGTTTGAAGCATGGCATGTCACCTTCAAACGAACAGCTCTAGTCTATAAATACCCTTCAAACGGATTCATTTGTAACTATCTGATTTCCGACGGCGAAGCCCTGTCGAAGTGTCTCTGTACTGTAAATCTGTTCAAGATCAATAAACAAGACATTTATTAGTGAATACAAGCTAAACGAAGACCGAATCAATGAATTCCGCCTCTGATTCAGTCTGAGCACTCTTCTGATCGACTCGTTAGGTCGTTTCACGATCCTACAAGTGGTATTAGAGCTCAGGAGGAAGAGTTCTTACTGTTTAGCTCCTTTTCGCTAGCAATTTCTGATTTTCTACACCTTCTTTCAAAATTTAACAAGTTTTCACGGTTAAAATCGGCTAAAACTTTCACAATGTGTGCGTAATTGTGTTTTAACAAACCCTTGAGAATATTAGACCTAAACTGAAAGTAAAACTGGTAAAAATGGCTTGAAAATTGGTGACCGTTTGAACGAGGCTTACATGGCCGTTTGAAAACTGACCTGTCCGTTTGAAAAACTGACCTGTCCGTTTGAAAAACTGACCTGTCCGTTTGAAAACTGACCTGTCCGTTTGAAAACTGACCTGTCCGTTTGAAACTGACCTGTCCGTTTGAAACTGTCCATCCCGTTTGAAAGCAGCCATTCTGTTTGAGGTTGTCGTTTGAAAATGACATCACCATTTGAAACGTTATCACGTGAAAGTTGTTCAGTTCATTTAAGATTTGTGTCAGTTTGCATGTGAAGTACTTATCAATATTTTCGGTCATTTTGTCTTGGGTTAGTAAATAGTTGCACGTGATCTGATAATAACAAAACATTGAAAATTGTTGTCCAATTGAATTGAGATTCAACTATTGTCGGCCACTATTTGATCATCGGTCCAATCATATTCTTTGGGTACTTGAATTTGTCGGCTCATATTGTTTTGCATGTGATTTTTATCGATAATGTGAAAAGAATAGAAGTTTGTCAGCCTTTTCTAATCAATTCACGTGATATTGAACTTTAAAACATTTACTAAATGGGTGGCCCAATGAGAATTGTATTGTGAATAGAATTGTCGGTCGTTTTAATTGTGTTTTATTGGCCCAAGAAGTGCATGATAGCATACATCAATTAAAGTGAAACTAAGGGTTGATTTTGAGATTGATCAGTTTGTTTGAAGGTTTGAACAAACAGTTCGCACGAGGTATTTAGGTTGTTTGAAGGTTAACAAGTTGTTTGAAAGTGTTACTAGTTCGCACAAGGTGTTTGAACAGTTTGTTTAAAATGGCAGAAATATTTGATGAGAAAGAAAATGATTATCTTGAAAATTTAAATCGTTGGTATATGAGAACTGTGGATAGCAGTTATAGAAATGTAAGTGTGGACATTTGGGTTAAAAGTTTTGAACATTTCATGTGTCAAAAGGATGAAACGTTGGATGGGTTGGAAATACGGTTTAAAATTTTAATAGACAATTTGAGGAAAAAGGATATTAGAATATCAAATGATGAACAGATATCGAAATTGGCAAATGCATTACCTGCTAAATGGGATGAATTCTTGGTTGAGCTAAAAAGGAAAGATTTTTTTCAAGAACTTTATCCAAAACAGTTCTTTAATGAGGTTAATGCAGAGTTTCGTAAGGAATATAAGAAAAAGAAGGAATTTTTGAACGAAATGGAAAAGAATTTACAAAAATTGGAACTGGATGTACTTACTGAAATAGATAAAAGAATTCATGTGTGTCTTGTAACAAAGAGTATTTTGAAATATGATATTAAAAGGAAATATTATATCGATGAAAGTATGAATCCTTTTGATTTCGTTAAACTCTTTTGTGCAGGATCATTCAAGACAAGAATAAAGGAAGTTCCAAAAAATGAAGAATTTGTGAAGAATGAATCTTCAAGTTCTGCATCAGTGTGTTCTAAATGTGATAAACTTGAAGCTGACAATGGCAAACTCTTGAAAGATACGGAAAGTTTGACATTGGAAGTTAACAAGTTAAAGCATGAGAAGCAAGCTGATGTTAAACAGATTCTTATTTTGCAGGAAATTTATGAGAAGCAAAAATCTGAAAATGTTAAACTGTTAAATGACTTGAACAGTTTGACATCAGAAAACAAGAAGTTGAAAGAAAATGGAAAAAATTTTGAAGATAAAATTAAAAGTTTTGAAAATGAAAAATCAAAAATTGAAAAAGAATTTCAAAATCAAATAAAAATTCTTGAAGATGGGAGATCTGTTTTTAGCAAGAATAACATTGAAAAGCAAAAAGATGATAAATTCTCATCTTCAGACGATTATTCGACTTGAAAAAGAAGCTGAAAATGCTCGAAAGAAAATCAAAGAGTTTGAAGGTAAAATCAGAGAATGGGAAGAAAAGTTGAAGGTTTTTGTGAATACTTCAACTATTTCCTGTCCTAAACCAGTTAATTCAGTTCCAATAAGTGACGATGTCACAAACTATGATAAAGTCATAGTTGAAGATTGCGATGAGAAATCTGATGATGAAAATGAAAAAATGAAGAAAAATAATTTATTTTTGAAGTTAAAATAAAAGTTTCAAGAAACTGTTCCACAATCAACTGAAAGGGAGAATGCTCTAAGCAAAAACCTTTGAAGAAGAAAGTGGAACAAAAACAAAAAGAGATAATTTTGAAAAATGTTCAAAAAGAAAATAAAAGTTCATCAGATCAATCATCCAATCGCAATAAAAAATTACAAAAATTAGAAAATCAAAACTCAAAAATTGTTGGTAATAAGTGGTGCAGGTTTGACCACAGTGCTTCAAAGCCAAATCTAGTGTTCAGGAGGGATGATGATCATCACAAAGCCAGACAATGCTATAATCTGAATGTTTGGACTGAAGATGGTGATTGGTATGATAACAGAGTGTGTTATAGATGCGGTTATCAAGGACACATTGCTGTTAACTGCCAGCAATTGGAGTTATGAGACGAGAAGATGCTATAACTGCCAAATCAGAGGACACATTGCCAGAGATTGCCCAATGAGATCAAAGGGAAGATCGAGGGCTGAATTTTAGAAAATGGCAAAGAAACCAGTCAATGTCAAAACAAAGCCCAAAGAACAGAAAGTTCAAGAACCTAAAGTTCAAGAACAGAAAGTTCTAGAAAAGAAAGTAAAGCTTTCACAAGGGCAGAAAGACAGATTGAGAAAGAAGAGGAAGAAAGCGAGAGAATATCTCGAAAGAATTTTGTCCTCGGATACAACTGGTAAAACAGATAAAAGTTCTGATAAATCGTCTTGCTCGCCAAAGAATGACAAATCAAGCAAAACGAATTCATCAGATACAAATCTGAGGACAGAAAAGAGAGTAAAGAAAGAGAAGGCAGTTAATCAAGAGATTAACAAATCTGGCGATGAATTTGTTTTTTTGGAAACAAAGGAGCTACATGTTGGCGATGAATCTGGCTCATCAAAGTCAGACAATCCACATTCAGGCAATGAATCTGGTATGGTAAAGCCAGAAGGGCTGTGTGTTGAGGTAAAAGTTGAGAATTCTGGTCTAACAATGGATGATGAAAATTTTCCACCATTGTTAAACAAGAATTCAAAATCACCCAAGGACCGTCAGGCTTGGGTAAATCTGTTTAAATAGAAAAACCTGACTTGTCGGAGCTCCCAAGTTGGTAATCGTGGAGCATGAATCGGCATCATTCTTTCATTGTGTATGAAAATTGTTGTTGTATAAGTGTGAATTGCCGGAAATCCCAAGTTGGTAAGTGTGGAGTAGGAATCGGCACCTTGAGAATTCAACCAACAGATAATGTTTGGTTGAAAATGCTTGATTGGATTGATCTTATAAGTGGTAAATCAGGGACATTAAGTTGTATCTAATTTCCTACAAGTGATTAAAAAACAATGTTATGAATCAAACCCCTAACCTACAAATGGTTTTACAAAATCAACAAAACTTATTTTCCGGAAAAACCATTTGATTAAAACAAACTTAAGTGTTTTGAGATCATAATGGGAAAATAGTTTGTTGTGAGGGGGAGTTCTGATTGTTTATGCCAAGTGGATGGAGAATTGAGGCAATTCGATATCAGTTGACATGTTCTTGTACAGTTTGTTTTCAATTTTCTTTAGATGTATTTGTATTTTAGGGGGAGTATATTTTTCAAAAAATCCAAAAACAGTAGAAAATTTGAAAAAGCCAAAAACATGATAAAATGAAAAATGAGTTTTTGTTGCATAAAAGAGGAAATGATAGTACATCAGTGGACTGTCACAACACGCTAAAGAAATGGAAAGTTAAAATGTGATAAACGGTCTCACTAAGGATGTGACGGTAGGCTCAGCTAGACTAGTAGATTTGCGATAACGATACAAACTTAAATGAAAAAGCCTAGTTCTAGTGGGAAACATGGTCGAAAGCATAGTACTTAGTTTTGTCCTTCTTGACTGTGTGCCTACTCAGTAATCGCTGATTGTCGAAAGACATAAAACTGGTTAAGTTTGTGAAGTTTCACAACTTTGCTGAAAAGTCACTGTGATTGTGCATTTCATTTTGCAAAGATTTAAACTTGTTTTATTTCTTTATTTTGTTTAAGCATCGGACATCCTCTGTGTATACGTGAGTATCGACCTGGATGTTGTTGCCTAAACGTTCTGCTTTATTTTCTTTGGTGTTTCGTTTAAGCTTTGGACCTCCTCTGCGTATACGGAAGTATCGACCTGGTGGTTAAAGCCTAAACAACTTCAACTTGTTTTATTTTTCTTATTTTGTTTAAACATTGGACTTTCTCTGCGTATACGGAAGTATCGACCTGATTGTTAATGTTTAAACATTTAGCTTTGTTTTCGCACAAATCACAGTTGATAAAAGTTTAAAGGCATTGCTTGAGATAGTGTATTATATGATGAGGGGATATGCTGAGATCGTGGGGTCCATAAGAACTTAGTGCAAAATTAATATACCTTAACGTATCGGTAAGCATTTCGAAAGTTTTTAGATTGAGTTTAAGTGGACAACAATATCGTCAATCTACGTGAATCGTTTAGAGCTTAAAATGAAATCAAGCTTAACGGTGTTAGTGATTTGTCTCAAAAACTGATATGATCCTCTTACACAAACTCGCCAAAATATATTGTCTGTATATATTTCTTTACTGCATTTCTGTTTCAGTCAAAAATTCAGAAAGATTTTAAGTGTGTTTTAGCATAAATTTTGAAAATATAAAAATATTTTCGACAACTGATGTTGGAAAGCTGATATTCAAAATTTCAAGTGCTGAACATGATGAACAGGTTTGGGAGTGTGAGTTTAACAGAAGAAATTTGTTTTGAGAAAGAAAAGTTTGATTAGTTAATCGAGATCATTTATTTGAACTTGATGTAACTATTACTAGTAAGTTTTTCTTATTGATTTAAGTAAAAACTTATGTGATGGTGAGAAAATTTGTGCAGGAGATGAGCTTGATCAGAGATAAAACCAGGGATTGATCTCTAGGTGATAGCTAATTCGAGACGGCAACCCCATCATGATGAGAGGGGGTGTCTGACGAGGTTAGAGCCAAAGAGAAGATCTTGGTACATGCTAAAAAAGAAAGGAGATCGATCAAGATTGAAGAGTCGCTATGAAGAAGACTCTCACTGAAGATTTCGTCAACATTCAAGGGGGAGTCTGTTGGTGCAGTTGTTTGTCGACTTCATCTTAGTTCGAGTCTCAGATATTGAAAGAGCCCGAAGACCGGTAAAGACTGAAGAATGAGAAGACTCGATACTTCAGACTCGTCAACATCCGAGGGGGAGTCTGTTAGTGCATACGTCTGTCGACTTCGTCTTGTATCGAGTCTTATACTAGAATTGATAGATTAAGGCATGTTATACGAGAAATAGGGTAGGTTTTAGACGTATTTGAGGCCAGTCCGTTTGAAGAGTGCCTGACCGTTTGATGCGTGCCTGACCGTTTGAAGAGGTGACCGTTTGAAGTGTCCTGTCCGTTTGAAGCATGGCATGTCACCTTCAAACGGACACCTCTAGTCTATAAATACCCTTCAAACGGATTCATTTGTAACTTTCTGATTTCCGATGGCGAAGCCCTGTCGAAGTGTCTCTGTACTGTAAATCTGTTCAAGATCAATAAACAAGACATTTATTAGTGAATACAAGCTAAACGAAGACCAAATCAATGAATTCCGCCTCTGATTCAGTTTGAGCACTCTTCTGATCGACTCGTTAGGTCGTTTCACGAGCCTACAATCTGTTAGTGCAGTTTTCTATCGACTTCATCTTAGTTCGAGTCTCAGATATTGAAAGAGCCCGAAGACTGGTAAAGACTGAAGAATGAGAAGACTTGATACTTCAGACTCGTCAACATCAGAGGGGGAGTCTGTTAGTGCATACGTCTGTCGACTTCGTCTTGTATCGAGTCTTATACTAGAATTGATAGATCAGGGCACGTTATACGAGAAATAGGGTAGGTTTTAGATGTATTTGAGGCCAGTCCGTTTGAAGAGTGCCTGACCGTTTGAAGCGTGCCTGACCGTTTGAAGAGGTGACCGTTTGAAGTGTCCTGTCCGTTTGAAGCATGGCATGTCACCTTCAAACGGACAGCTCTAGTCTATAAATACCCTTCAAACGGATTCATTTGTAACTTTCTGAGTTCCGACGGCGAAGCCCTGTCGAAGTGTCTCTGTACTGTAAATCTGTTCAAGATCAATAAACAAGACATTTATTAGTGAATACAAGCTAAACGAAGACCGAATCAATGAATTCCACCTCTGATTCAGTCTGAGCACTCTTCTGATCGACTCGTTAGGTCGTTTCACGATCCTACAATCAGAGTCCACCTTTTCACATTCCGCCACGTCCTAACGCGTTATTCTCTGTGTTGGTAGTTACGCATACCATTCCAAGGTCAATTTCCATCACTTATGCCTCAATTGATTCGTAAGAGTTGACTCCCATGGGTCGCTGACAAGGGTTAAGGATTCGTTTGAAGCCAATTTGCTGGTGCCCATTGATGGTAATCAGGGTCGTCAAAGTACTGAGCTCGGTAAAGTGCTATGCTCATCCTCCTGTCCATCGATGTTGCAAGTGGTTCGAGTAATACATAGTATGTTGCGGGAGTGTTGCAGAAGTGATCGCACTTCAAAATCTGAGGCGTCAACACGTTAAGTTCCAGCAAACGAAGAAAGGTGAGAAAGTTTATCGGTCATTCATTCAACGCTGCGACATCAAACCCATGGAATTCGTATAAGCACCTAACAGTTCGCTGGGCTCAGAGGGGTGTTCAGGTAACACTCGATAGCATCGAGTTTCGAAAGGATCCAGAGATAAATGAAGAGTTCACGTTTGAGTTGGAGTAGGGGATAATTACTGCTAGGGCCCCTATAGGTTTGTTATGTTTCATATCGATCGAATAACGAGACGAAACCCCTTTTCCACTTGTTAAGCCTCACTGGGACTCACATGCACCCCACATTATCATTATGTGTGCACCCACAATAATATTGTGATTTGCATGTTCATCTCAGCTCCTCTTAACTCATGTCAAATGGTTCCCCGAACTCGAGTAGCAATCAAAGGGTATCGTGAAGCGTAGGTTATGCAGGTTTAGGGAATTACCACCCTATCAGTCACATAATACGTGCAGGTGTACATGCATTCATATTGTTGTGCTAAACGTGCAAACACATGCAATATCGTATGTAGGTGTTCACTAGTTATGTAGTACAATGAGTATAAGAGAGACAAACCTTGCAGTCTGGAGCTGAGTGTCATGGTCGTATTCACGTCTTTAGAACTGTTCGGTTATAGTCTGGTTTTACCAAAAACATTTTTCCTCTTTTTGAATAAAACCAAGTTCACTATAACCAATGGCTCTGATACCAATCTGTCACACCCCCAAAATCCACATGCGGAGTACCACCACTTGGAGGCGTGACTGACCAGGATCTTAGCCACCAATCATATTGAACTCATGAGTATGTTTAAGTAAAACTTTCATTTATCAACAAAAGGTGTTACAACGTTACAACATATATCACAGTTTACAGCGGAAGCATATTTAACTCGTTAAGTATTTATAAACCACATGTATAGGTTTTTAGTCTTGCGATGCGTTTCCTTGTAACTCGACCCATGACCACTCCAGCTTCTCAGACAGCAGGTTCCACTGATATGCACCTAAAGGCCTGCAAGGCATGTAACAACGAGTCAACAACAAAGTTGAGTGCGTTCACAGTTGGTTGTTTAGTTGTAGCATTCGTTTCGTAAATCATATATTCGTTTTGTAAACCATGTATCGTATTAATTATCGATGTCTCCCAGACATGTTTGCGAAGATTAGTGGGGGCTTCCCATGTGTTACTAGACCACGCGTATCGACTGCTACGAAAATGTAAGAGGTGCCCTAAGTCAATGTCTATCAGCATTGACCCTTTGCCCATAGTCCATTAGTACACGCCCGTGCGGACGACACCGTGTGAGGTTTGTTAAACCTAATAGCGCTATCTACTAATGACCCGCTCGCCATAGGCCTCAACGATTAAGTCGATAAATGAGGGACTTCAAATGATAGAGTGATGGTCTTATGGTCGTACGTATCCTGTTGTATGGGGAATACGCAAGTTTGTAGTTATCGTTCAGTTCTTTAACCCATTCCCAACCCTTGGGAATCCCATACCTTGGATAGAGTGTGAACTCACTTTGGTTTGCTCGGTATGCTAAACTATGTGCTCACAAGTAACCAGTCAAGTCCTATAGTATGCACGTATACTCAATCAGTTCATAGTTCATGCTCGTAAAGTTTCACATGAAATCCATATCACAGAGTGTGTTTGACAGTTAACAGTAACATCATGTAACACATTAACAGTTAGTCAATCCATACAAGGTTCCAAGTTACTTGCAAGTTCCTTAACTAAGATATCATGCTCAGCAGAGTTAACATATTTTAACGGGGATAATAAACTTAACAGAACTAATATACTTAACAAAGTTAGCAAGCCTAACAGGATTGACCTATATAACAAGGTTACACATTTAACAGAGTTAACATCTAACATAATAAATAAACTAACTGTGTTACAAGCTTAACTTAACATAGTTAATAAGTTTAACAGGGTTAATGTACTCAACAAGGTTAATAAACTTAACGGAGTTAATAGATTTAACAGGAGTTGATAAACTTAAGAGGGTTACATATTTAACAGAGCACCCGGCGAAAACCCTTTGGCGAAAACACCCAGGCGGCGAAATCACTTTGGGTTTTCGTCGGCTTGAGGTATGGCGAAAACACCCAGTGTTTTCGTCTGGCCTCTGTGTTTTCGTTGGTCCCTATGTTTTTGTCCAACCCTAATCATCGTCACAATCATTATCATTATCAGCATTCAACTAGATCATAGTTTACATAATATAACCGACAACTGCATTTCAAACCTTAATATTGGGCCACCATTTTTAGTGAACCCATATGCAACAGAATAGTGGAACATATAATTACTAAACATGTAATTATGATTTTTCTATGAAACTTGATTTCAATTGGGCCAATCAAATGCAAGACATCAGTTATCAATTTATAATGAAAGTCTATACCCTATTCACGAAAGCACTAGCAGCAATCATATCCAATCTTAATATTCATGCAAGACATTAACTAGTGGCATACATATGAACCATCACATGTCTTCTGACAACTCCTATGCCACATGAACAAAAGAGCCGACAATGATGAGGTGATGTATATTCAGTTTGGTTGCACTTTCAAGGCAAATCACATGCTTCATAATATTAATCAACCATAAACTTTATAATACCACATTCAATTTCACATACTTTTCCAACTGATTCACCACATGGCCGATTATATCTATTGGATTTTCATAAATCGTTTATCATCCGAATCATTCATTAATTTTCTCATGATCTACCTTAACATCCATCCACCTTGTTCATAGCATCACATCATATTTCACACAGCATATATATATCAAAATCACCTAAAAACAGAATCAACAACTACTAAATAACATGAGCATAAATCTACTAACCAAAAGTTCGACTGAATCAGATGATGCTTCGATGGGGAGGGGTGTCTACTGCCGCCACTTGTCTAGAGGGATGTAGGGTTTGCAACTAGAATACATAACTCACGTATACATGAAGAAAGGAGGCGATTGGGCCGAGTTACTCAGTTGGCCGAGGAGTAGTAAATATAAGGAAGTAATTCTAATGGGATTGGGCCGGGTAGTTTACATATATTAGCGGTCCAGTAGTCTTTGTGATGGGTGCGGCCCACATACGTGGGTGTGCAATATAAACAAAGTTGTCGCAAGTTTCAGTTGGACTCAACGGAAATTATACTAGTGCAGAACATATAGCACATAAGAGAGAAATAACGAGAATTTATAAATCACAGGCTTAACCGTCACTATCCTACTAAGCACAAACTATAACACAACTCGTGGCATTTAATCATAACCCATTGCGTATAAGGAAATGCGAAAAGGAATGATACTAAGTTAGATCCAGAAAGTTCGGGTTGTCACAGTTACCCCATAGTTGAAAATATGATTAACCAGTTCCTTCTTTATTACCCAAACTATATCCATAATCAGTGGGGGCTTCCCCATGTGAACCACTAGACCGTTACCATATCGACTACTAATGAAAGTAAGTTGTGCCCTACGTCAATGTCTATCATCATTGACAGTTTGCCATAGTCCATTAGTACACGCCCGTTCGAATGGCACGGTGTGAGGTTTGTTAAACCTAATAGCGCTATTAACTAATGACCCGCTCGCCATTGGCCTAGGAGATTAAGTCGATAAAAAATGAGAGACTTAATGATAGAGTTTTTGTCTAGTAAGTTTTAAGGTTGTTGTCCTACCCAAGGAGGACGAACGTACGTATTCTACCCAAGGAGAATACGCAGGATTAATATTGGCATCCTACCCATGGAGGATGGCGGTACATATCCTACCCAAGGAGGATATGTAGGTTCCGTTTTAATTCTTTAACCCATTCCCAAACCACCGGGAATCCCATGCCTTGTAGAGGGTGTGAACTCACCTTGGTTTGATCGGTTAGATTAGTTACTCTAATAATCAGAATTCAAGCACATCCTAATAAGGTACAGATAACAATCCGTTTTTTGTGCATACATAACATGTATCCTACGTATGGTTTATCTACTCATTACTTCTATCACATAGCACGCACTCACGTTAACATTTCACGCCCATATAAACATCCCATCTATACCCATTCAAAATCAAACATACGATATTTCACATAACACTTTCATTGACATATAACATGTTAGATCATTCTCAGATAACCTACCCGACATTTAGACACGCAAATTGCTACTTATGCGTTTCAACTTTAACATTCAAAACTGGGCTGTTTTCGGGAATTTTAATAAAATAGTTAACTTGCTCCAAAAATTCCCAAACTTTTACAAAATGTTTTTAAACAATCCAAATATTACTGTTTAAAAATATCGGGATCCAATTTATTACCAATATTTTTAAAAAAATCATTTACCGGACTGCAACCAAATTCATCACTTTCTGACTGCAGTCCATGGAATAATTTATTTAAAATTCATCATAAGTCCGATTGATGAAATTACAATTGGAGAATTACAACGACATCAGTGGTCATCTACAGTACAAATTTCATGAGCTAATTCTACACAGATTTCATGTTATGACAAAAACATAACACACATTTTCTGCAGTAAAAACGCAGCTTTTGCTGCTCTGAAAAACGACCCTTTAAAAATAGCAAACGAAGTTCAAAAATTATGATTCCAGTGCCATTAGAACCGTATTTCGCAATAACACGTTATACACTCAAGAAAATCAGTTTTTCGATAAATATCCACCTGTTTACAGCCAACTGAAGTTGGCTGTAAATGTTTGGACAGAAGCTGTTTTCAGCTTATAGTGCTCTAACGCAAGTTCTATTTCTTCCGTTAACATGTTTAGTGATCAACAATGACATTTAACATCACTTACAGCAGGTTATCGTTTATTTAACTCAGATTTATCATGTCAAGTACCATCATCAACATAACAACATCATATTAACAATATTACATCATGTTTCATCTTATTTAAGCTTATGTTTCATGATTCAAGATTCAAGTCTTTTAGTGTTCATATGTTTCATCATAATACATCTATTAACCAACAAAAACATGAAGTATATAAGGATTAACAAGAAGCTTACTACTAGCTTCAAGCTAGGGAAGAACAAGATCGAAAATCAAGTGGATAAAAGCTTGTGGTTGAGGTCCTTCAAGTTCCAAGAGTTCCACGATTCGTTATTCACCTTGATACACCTTGAGATGAGCTTGGGACACTTGAACAAGGGTTGATGATAGTGGTGGTATGGTGATAGGGGGTCGGCCAAAAGCTTTGTGAGGGAGAAGGGTGAGAGGTGTTGGTGATAATGGTGAGAAGATGGTTACTTATAATTTCCAAGTCCTAATATCCAATGGTTATTGTGTCAAGGGAAGTACAAACATGATCTACACATTCCAAGAGAAGATTATGGTGAGATTTAGAAAGATTAGCAAATCTTTGAGGTGGGGTCCCCTTGGGGCCAGTTATAACAAGAGGGGGGGGGGTAAATTGTAAATTGTTATGGTAAAGGTGATTAGTTAGGGGTTAAGTGTAATTTCTAATGTTTAGTGTGTTATATGCATTATGTAGGGTGTTTAAGTGTTCGGGAACCATAACTAGCTCAGGAAAATAAAAACAATGTTTCTTGCAATATTTTGGTGTACCGGGTAATATCCGGTTGTTCGGTTAGATACCCTTCCGTTAAAGTGCTAAGTTATTCCATATAGTGTCCTATATATATCTTTTTGTATCACATTTAATTCCCAACACTTAGGAAAGCATACAAGATCATTTAGTCAATTTTCTGCACAAGACTAGTATGTTAAAAAGAACATGTAAGTATGACACAGTAATCAGAAAGCAGTTAAGTAATTCAGCACAGACATCAAGCACTTTAATTAACATTAATTAATCGTACAGATACATGTAGTTATGAGGGTTGTCACATTCTCCCCCTGTTAAGAGAATTTCGCCTCGAAATTTAGCACACGTTTACTGAGGAAGCTAGTTAAGTTGCGTGGTTTCCTGGTTTTCCTGGGGTGTCACAATATAATGATGTTTTTGGCGCGTAATTTTGGAGGGAATTTCTTGTAATATAATGTTGATAACTGAAATTCAGTTATTTGTGTTGTTTCATCTTCCTGTAATATTCAAGGCGTTTTATTTTTAATTTTTGGCGTTTTGTTTTTAATGGCGTTTTATCATTTGATGGCGTTTTAAATCTGAGCGGTAAAAGACCCTTTTACCCTTAATGAAGCGCGTCCCACATAATAATATTGATGTTATTTACGAAAACACCACCGCGCAATCTAGTCCATGGATTGTTTTGATCGGACGATCCATAAGCGTTCTCACCGTTCTCACACTTTCCACCGTTTTCCCTAAATCCTGACCCTATATAGGGTCAGGATTTAGGGAAAACGGTGGAAAGTGTGAGAACGGTGAGAACGCTTATGGATCGTCCGATCAAAACAATCAATGGACTAGATTGCGCGGTGGTGTTTTCGTAAATAACATCAATATTATTATGTGGGACGCGCTTCATTAAGGGTAAAAGGGTCTTTTGACTTCTCCACACAAAACGCCATATCATGAAATAAAACGCCATACAAAATAACACACGCCATTCTAACTAAAAAATGCCATTAGATATAAAACGCCAAACTTAATTATAATAAAATCCCGCCTAAAAAACCGCCAAAAAAAATCCTATATATACAACATCTCAGACCTTCAATTAAAAACACATACAAAACCCCAAACGCCATATTTAATATATACCATTCGACTTAGAAACGCCAAAAAAACCCAAACATCAAATATCTCTCTAAACCAAAACGTTTATTTGAAATCCAGTTTGGTTGTCTGTAAGCTTTCGATCAATGTAATGGACAAAATCCTTAAGTGAGGATATTGTCCATTTCATTGAGTAAAATCTTATTTATCATCAACTTCCAACCAATTTATAACGCCAAAAACATACAAAAACATTATTGAGTTTGTTATCAATAAAGTTTAGCTGTTTTGGATGGACAACATTGTCAGTTATCTTTCTTAACCGAAGATTAACAATGTTGTCCATCTCATACAACAAAACATTATTGATCTTAGCATGATCAAATTTTGAGCTTTAAAAGTGCTTTTATTTGGTGGCGTTCTTTTTATCGGTAAAATGCCAAAATTCAATATTCTTCTTACGGGGGAAAGTTTCGCCGAATGGATTGTTAGCTCAATAAAATTTTGCTGCATGAGATGGACAAATCTTCAAGAAAAAGAGGCTGAAGATGAATAAAAATTAAAATAAATCATACGAAAGTCAAAACAGCCAGTGAAGATACTTCAAAAGAAGAAAGAGACTGCTGACACTGATGATTTGGAAGATCAATTGTTTATATTTTTTTTCTATTTTTCTTTTTCAGTTGATTGTTATATAAATAACAACGCCATTTATAATAAAAACGCCATACAGACAAATGTTTGTCAAAACGCCATATTGCCATAAAACGCCCCAAAACTTGGACAAGTATTATAAAAAACCAATAAAAAATTAAAAACCAAACTTGAAATGGTAACTAAAAACAGCAACTACAAACAGTAAAACTAAAACGCCAAACTTGAAAGATGGGACGTGTTACTGGCTTAAGAGATAAAGCTTATAAAAACAATAATTACAAACAGTAACTGAAAACGACGAATACTTTATTATAATAATGCACCGCCTAACCTACGCGCCAAAATGACATTTATAAAATGATACCAATCAGCAACTTCCATTTTGATCAAACAAAAAAACAAATGCCAATACTACCAAATACCACTCACTGTAAAACACAAAAAAATTAAAAAAAAATCAAAATGGCTAATATGCTTTCTTGGAGATTCAGAATTGTTCTTCATGAAGTTTTCACTAAATGGATTTTGCTGCATGAGATGGACAAAAATTCAAGAAAAAGATACTGATGACAGTCAATGTCATTTTGTGTTCTTTGTTCTTGAAGAAGGTTTGGATGACGTGTGAGTGGGTTTTTCGTTTGGTTCTTCAACTTCATCTTCATCTTCAAAGATCTATATCCCCAAAAAACATCCACAAAAGCCGCTTCAACAGACGAGCAGACAAAAATATTCAAATCGATGGGTTTGTTAAGTTTTACATAAAACGCCATATATCTGGTGAAGATTGTGAATAGATAGACTGATGACAGTGAAGATTGTGAAGAGAGATCCGATTAGGATTTTTTTTTGCATCTATTTTTTTCCCTATGGTTGTAATATAATCTTCCGATTGTAAAACACCAAGATACCACAAAACGCCAAAATGTATATAAAAAATAATAGAAAAATGGGCCATCTTGTCTAAAATGCCTTTGAATCTAAGAACAAACAATGCGGCGTCATCCTAAAAAGTCCTAGCCATACTCAGTATGGATGAAGTCATTCATAGAGAAATTCTGACCCCCCTTGGGGTCCCAATGGCATACGATTTGAATAACGCCATAAACGCCAAAAATACTAATACAATGAAACCATGAAAAACGCCATATATTATTGAATTTGATTAACGCCAAAAAATCTTAAACGACAAAAATAAATCAATATTGTTGTAACACCTCGTAAAATCATGTCCAATATAATAGCGACACGTGTTATGGACATTAAACGAGTAACAAAGTGATTACGAGGGACTAAAGTTGACAAACAAAGAAAGTATGTGTGCAGAAGGATTCAAAGTGTCAACATTTGATAATTTTATCTTTCAACAACCTTACACAATGTTTATACCTTTAAACGAATGAATTATGAATCATACAAAACCGTTTGTGGAAAGAAAGTGAAAGTTTACAGGCCGTAATTGTTAAATTTGTCAACATGTTTAATTTATACCTCTGAGTGACCTTTTAACGAACCCAAAGCTTTGCAACGATTAATTATGCTCACGATAATAAGTGATAAAAATTTCACAAGGTTTCGATATCGTATGAGGAAAATATGCTAACATTCGTAAATAAGGGGTTAAAAGCGTCAACGTTGAAATTCAGGACTTATTCGGTGATCGTATAACTAACCGGGAGCTTAACGAAGTTTGTTTATGACTTAGGGTCCTTAAAAGTCAAGTTTGGGGGTTAAAAATTGTCACACCCTGTTGGTGCATCCGTCTGTCGTCTTCGTCTTCGTCTTGTATCGAGTCTTGTATAGAATTGTTTAGATTAGGGCACAAAATGTTGATTTCCCACGGAATAGACATGACATTTTCGTGGGGAATTTGAAAATTGTCATTTCGTGGGGAATCAGAAAATTGTCATTTCGTGGGGAATCAGAAACTAGCACTTTCGTGGGGAATCAGAAACACTATAAATAGGAGAGTCATCATGTCATTTGGTGGGGAATCAGAATATTGTATCGAAGTGCTGCCGGTATTTCTTGTGCTTGTAAACGTCATTCAATCAATAGAAACAATAGTTTAAAGTGTATTGCTTGCTGAATTGAACTCGGTTTCTTAGTTTCCGCTTCTGAAACTGAGATAAACTCTTCTGATCGACTCATTCGGGTCCCAAATCGATCCTACAAGTGGCATCAGAGCTCAGGAAAAAGAGTTCTATACAATTCAGCTGCGATTTCTGTTTCTACACCATTCTTTATCGAAAGTCAAAACTTTTCACGGTCAGAATTGGTTCAAATTTTCACAGTATGTGCGTAAACATGTTTTAACTAAACCGTGAAAGTTTCAGCTTTAAAATCGAACTAAAACTTCAGAAAATCGTGTTTCCGCTCGAAAACGATCAAGAGAATGATGACATCAGCGTGATTCAGCTCGAAGAATTTGTTCTAATTCCGCTCCAAATCTTGATTCCACTCCAAAGTTTCCGGTTGATTCCGCTCAGAATAGTGATTCAGTTTGAGATTTGATCTTGATTCCGCTCCAAATTACTTTCTGATTCCACTCCAAATTATTTTCTGTTTCCGCTCCAAAAGCAAGTTCTGCCTGAAAATATTGGGTGATTTTGCTCCAAATTATTTGGTGATTCCGCTCCAAATTAAACTGTGATTCAGCTCCAAATTGTTATTGTGATTCCGCTCCAAAATTATTAGTGATTACGCTCAGAACTGGTTTTCTGCTATCAATTCAGATTTGCATGTGAACTGATTAAATCTTGTCGGTCCATTTGATACAAGTTGTAAGGTCCATCACGTGAATTCATATTGGTTGTGACAGCACCGTCCCACTAGGTAGTATTGGTCCAATAGGGTAATCTTGGGTTACAAAGTTGTCGGCCTCTTAGATGTGTCAACCCATTTAATTCTCGGTGCATGTGTAATATTTGTAATTCTTAATTGTTTGGTTCATATCAAGTTGCGGCCCAATCACAGTTTGTTCGTAAATTGTCATGGCTCTTTCATGTTTTGTCAGATACATGTGATAAGTTTCAATTTTGATCGGCCCAAGCTTAATTAGTTTGAAAAGTCAATAGTGCGACCCATGAATTGATATAAGAGAGTTTCAGTTGTCAGGTCCATTTCTTCGGCCCATGTGACTTGGATTTGTGTCAGATACATAAAGTCGAGATCGGCCCAATTGAATCAATTTTTATCGGCCCATTCTCTCAGTTTGCACGATTTGGAGTTTAGCCAGTCCGCGAGTCTTCGTCACGAGTCCTAGATCAATTCAATCGTCATACACATTTCACATATTCAGTTTTTTTAAACTGATTATTTGTTTTTGTGTTTCCAGGTATTTTCACAAGGTGAATGCAGGTATTCTTACAAGGTGATACAGTTCATTTGAAAAACCGAATCATGGACGAGGAATTTTACAACGCGTTCGCTACTCCGGTTACTCTAATTTCTCTTGCACAAAATACGATGTTGGAAAACGAAACGGGAACAATGCAAAAACCTCCCAAACTAATGAACATCGAAGAATATAAGCGTTGGGAAGGCCGTTTCGAGAAGTGGGTACAAGCTAACTATCTTGATGCGTGGGAATGTGTCGAAACAAAGTATGTGAGGCCGTTAAATGAAGATGAAGAGGAGATTGCCATCAAGGATATGAGTGCGGATGACAAAAAGAAATACAAGAATGAGAAAATGATGCTAAGTCTGCTACAACAAGCTGTAAAAGAAGACATCATGGTGTTATTACAACACAATGGAAGTTCTTATTCGATTTGGAAAGCTTTAAGATCAAAGTTTGTTGGTAGTCAAGAAATGATAAAGAACAAGAAGTCACTTCTAAAGAAAGAGTTTGATTTGTTTAGAGGTTTGAAGAATGAGAGCACAAAGCAGATTATAGAAAGATACTGCAATTTGTTAGTGAATATGAGGAGGGTAAGCATCAACAAAGACAATGAAGAGCTGATAGAAAAATTAGCAGATGCGTTACCACACGAAACTTGGGGCACATATCTGATGATGCTCAGAAACAAGAAAGGATTTAACACGCTCACTTTGAGTAAATTCATCGAGAAGTTGGAAGCTCAAGAGATGGAACAAAGAAAGATTGTTCGAATGAAAGATTTCGATGGTGAACAGGACATCGGGCTTTATTACAAAGCAGGGTTAAATGAGAAAACAACCAACTTATCGCCGAAAGTTGAAACTGCATTCAATGCCAAGAATTCATCTGGAAGTTCTTCAAGAGGATCAAGCAGCAAAACAAGTTTCTCATCATTTCCATCATTTGATCCGAATATTTCAGCAACAAAGAATGGAAGAAAAATTCAATGCAACATCGTATTAAATCTTGAGAATGATCAAGATTACTCAGAAGAAGTTGCTAAGAATCATATGTCTTTGTTGGGAATGGTTTTAGAATCTTACAGTAGTTTTGTGGCTGGAAAGATCGGGAATCCTATGCTTACAAAAGAGGATTACGATCAGATCGATGCTGAGGAGATGGAGCTTATGGATATTAAGTGGTGTTTGGCCAGTGTTCTAAGGAGAGATGAGAAATTTAAGCAAATCACAGGAAGAAATGATCTTTGAGAAGCTAACATTTCTACTTTAGGTTTTGATAAATCTAAAGTTACTTGTTTTTGTTGCAGGGAGAAAGGACACTTCAAGAGGGAGTGCACCAATCGCGAAGCAAGTGGAGCTCAGGATCCCTTCAACAACAACAATGATTACTATCGAAAAGCATTTTCCATCAAGTTGCTCAACAACCACCTCAACAACAACAACATCAGGCACAAACTGCACACGAAAGGAATGTGATTGAAGATTCTGGAAAGAGAGCTTGTGTGATTAATCAAGTTTCTTCAAAGAGAGCTGATGGTAGTGCCTTGATAATAGATCAAGATGACGAAAAGTTACCTGAAGGTGTTAGCTGGGAAAATTTTACTTGGGATGATTATATTCCTGACCAAGTTCCAGTTCACACAGCTTTTGTTGCACGAGTTGAAGAAGATAGTGATGATGATCGTGAGTATTGGGCAAGAAAAATGGCAGATCATTTGAAAATGATGGCTGAGAGTGATAGTGAAGATGAGAAAGTTAAAAAGAAAAAGAAAAAGGTCAAGACTCCAGTTAGCAGTGATGATGAAGAAGTTCCAGTGATCAAAAGGAAAGTAAAGGTTGAAGTTCCAAAGTTCAAAGTTGATGAAGAAGTTGATGCTAAAAAGATTCCTATGAAGTGTGACACTTGTGAAGCTATAAAGAAGCAGGACAGCACATTGATTTATAACTTGAACAGTTTGAAGGAATCTTATGATGTCCTGAACAAAGCTATGAATCAATACAATCATACAAGTAAAGAGCAAACAACTGCAATGAAGACACTTCAGGGTGCATTCATGATCAAACAGAAAGTGGTGAACAACTACATCGAGAAGTGTGCTGCTCTTGAACAGAAGCTAGAGTTACAAAGAATTGAAACTGAAAGAGTTAATCGTTTGTTGAAAAGTTACTCGTGTACTTCTTATGTCATTGACAAGATTTATCCAACTGTTGAAGGCATGAAGGCATTTGAAGAGGATGAAGTAACTGAAGAAAAGAATGATGATGGAAAAGTGACTGAAGAAAAGACTCCAGAAAAGAAGAACAAGAAGAAGAATGACACAAAGAAAAAGACTGACAAGAAGGATTCTGGTAAGAAACAAGATGTCGGTTATAACAAGTGTCCACCCCCGCTAGAAAATGGATATTTGCCCAGAAATCCAAATCAGGAAAGAGTCGAAAAAGCAACAAATTTACAGTGGGAGTCGGAGTCCTCAGTCAATTTGCCAGAAAATATTGATGTTACGTTTACATCATCTGACACTGATCATGAGTCCGAGTTAATAAAGAAAGTCGTCGATCAGGTGTTGGATAAAGATGAAACTGAGGAGTCAAAGTTGGAGTCAAATTCAGAGTCAAAGTCAGAGTCAGAGTGAAAGTCTGGTTCTGAAAATTCGAGTTCGACAGTCAACAGTCCAAATTCTTCTGTGTAAAGAATTTACAATAAAGAATTCCTGTTATCAAAATCTAATTTGAATGACGAAACATTCAAGGTTGCATATACATTGAATGATTCCGACAAATTATATTCTGATGAGGAATTTCCAATAAGAGGTGTAAAAACTAAGATGATAAAAAAGGTTTTCAAACTTACAGAAATTAACATTTCTGAAATAAAAGATTTAAATCTTACTGATAAACCTAAAAAATACACCTCAGGAGTACAACAAAGATTAAACAAGAAAAAAGGTTACAGTTTTGGTTCTGGTTTTCACAAGAAACCAAACCCTAACCGTAATTTCAAAAAGAAAGGTCTTGGTTTTACTCCAACAGAAAAACAGAAAAATGAAAAATATGTTCGTGATTTTAAAGCAAAAATGACATTTGTTTCAGGAACTAGCTCAGAAGAGGAAGAAAAGAAAGAATTCTGGAGGCAGTCAAACAGTGAGTTCCTTGCAAAGAAACACGATGACATGAAGAAGATGGCTGAGCAAAAGAAAGATACGAGAACCTGTTTCCAATGCAACAAAGTTGGACATATTGCCAGGGAGTGTTCAAAGGCAATACAATCAAAACAGGGAGTATCACGTAAACTAAAAGAAAAAGTGGTTGAGTTTGAACCACCAATTGACAGAACTAAATTGTTTAAAAATTCAAAATTTGAAATTGGTGAATGTTCAAACAAGTTTTACAAGAAAAGAGCTAAATCTGACAACCAAAAATGGGTTGTTAAAAGGTCTGGTGATAGCTCTAGCGATGATTCTGATAGGTCGAAATTAGAGGAGCTATCTTCTGGCGATGAATCTGATTCCACAAAATCAGAGGAGCCACAGGTTGTTTCAAAAAGTGAAGAATCAGTTACGACTGTGGATGATGAGAATTTTCCACTACTTCGGGCTGAAAATTTTAAAAATAAAATTGGTAAAGTTGAGATATCAAACCAATTTTATGATGATAAAAAGGTTTTTGATGTTGAAAAAGCCTTTAACCCCACAGTAAAACATATTTTTGGAAAAATGATTGATCGAAAAGTCAAAGGGGTTAAAGAGTTTTACGAGAAGAAGACGAAGAAAGATAAAGTTGAACCATCCCTGGTTTGTGACTGGGATGGTACATATTACGAACAGTAAATCTGTGGACTTGCCGGAGATCCCAAGTTTGTAATCATGGATCAGGAATCGGCATCATTCTTGTTAAGTCTGTTTTTGTGAAATTTTTAAAGATTGATGAAATGTTTACAGGTGAAGGACTATGCCGAAACTCCGAGGTTGGTAAGTGTGGAGTAGGTATCGGCATTTTTCTTGAAATTTACTTTGATAAGTTCATTGTACAAGTGATACAGAGGTTTGTTCTGACATAGTGATTACTCAAGGTCACTAATTTGAACTTGATGTAATTTTCATACAAGTGGTTGAAAGACAATATGATGAACCATGCCCCTACAAGTGGTAAAAACAAACTTATTTTTCGGAAAAATCATTTTGATTAAAACAAACTTAAGTGTTTTGAAATCTAAATGAGAAAATAGTTTGTTGAAAGGGGGAGTTCTAATGGTTTATGCCAAGTGAATGGCGAATTGATGCGATTTGATATCAGTTGTCAACTTTCTTGTATAGTTGTTTTCTATTTTCTTAATATGTTTGCATTTTAGGGGGGGTAGAAACCTCAGAAAATCCAAAAACATTAGAAAATTTGAAAAATACAAAAACATGATAAAATCCAAAATGACTTTTGTTGTATAGAAGAGGAAATGATAGTACATCAGTGGACTATCACAACATGCTAAAGAATTGGTAAGATAAAAAGTGATAAACAGTCTCACTGATGATGTGTCAGTAGGTTTTTGCACATTTAGTAGATTGTGACGAGATATAAACCTAAATTCAAACTTGCTTATATCGTGGGGAAACATCTCTCGAATATATGGGTAACCCCCGGAATCTTGTTTGAAAGGCGCCTCTTTCTGAGATACTAGGTCTTTATGCTCAGTGATATCTGGGGTATTATCCCGGGACTTCTGATTTTGCGGAAGCAATGGCCTAGTCCCCGGAGAATACTTTCTACTTGCTTGAAAAATAGCGCCGCCCTCAGCAACTTGATGAAACAATAAAATTGATAGTCATTGCTGTTGTAATCAAAAGATCCTCTAAAGGGGACACACCAAAAGTCTAGCCGTCATCTCTCTGCTGAACGGAAGTTCTGACCTGAGCTCTCACGGTTTCGTACTATAATTTATTCCCTTACAGATATCATCTGTGGTATATTCACCTGTAAGACTGAATATTGGGATCTGAATACGGGAGTATATTCTGAGGTGGGACACGCGATTGAGTTTAAGTGCTTAAGACATTAATCTCGTATCTCGAAACAGTTGAACTTTGTGTGAAAATTTAAGTGGACCAGTATACTGACAATCTAAGTGAATTGTTTAGAACTTAAAATGAAATGAAGCTTAACGGTGTTGGTGATTTGTCTCAAAAACTGATATGATCCTCTTACACAAACTCACAAAAATATTGTTTGTAAATATTTCTTTACTGCATTTCATTTTATTCAAAAATCCCAAAGAGTTTTTTAGTGTGTTTTAACATAAAATTTTGAAAAAACCAAAAAGATTTTTGACAACTGGTGTTAAAGAGCTAATTTTCAAAATTACAAGTGCTAAACTTGAGGAACTGGTTTGGGAGTGTTGTGTGTGAAAGAATTTTTAGTCTTGTTACAAGTGATCATCTGAAGTTTTGAAAATGATATTCCTTCAAGTGGTTCATTAGAGACTATAAATGTTAGATCATTTTTGTGATATTTACAAGTGGTGTCTGAGTGTGTTAACGTTTAATATTAGAAAACTTATGTTTGTAGTAGAGAATGTACAGGTTTGAGGAAGATCCAGGTTCCGATACCTGAGGACTCTATGAGTTTAACAAGCCAGGCTGCAATCCCAGCATATCGAAAGGGGGAGTCTGAAGATACTTAAAGGAAGGAGTATGTTGGTGATGAAAGGTGAAAGAGAAGATAAAGATTGAAGGATACTTACAGCGTTAAACATTTCAAAGAAAAGAAGCCCAAAGGCTGATAAAGACTGAAAGTGCGAAGACTCGACACTGAAGACTCCGTCAACATCCGAGGGGGAGTTTGTTGGTGCATCCGTCTGTCGTCTTCGTCTTGTATTGAGTCTTGTATAGAATTGTTTAGATTAGGGCACGAAATGTTGATTTCCCACGAAATAGACATGACATTTTCGTGGGGAATTAGAAAATTGTCATTTCGTGGGGAATCAGAAAATTGTCATTTCGTGGGGAATCAGAAAATAGCACTTTTGTGGGGAATCAGAAACACTATAAATAGGAGAGTCATCATGTCATTTGGTGGGGAATCAGAATATTGTACCGAAGTGCTGCTGGTATTTCTTGTGCTTGTAAACGTCATTCAATCAATAGAAACAATAGTTTAAAGTGTATTGCTTGCTGAATTGAACTCGGTTTCTTAGTTTCCGCCTCTAAAACTGAGATAAACTCTTCTGATCGACTCATTCGGGTCCCAAATCGATCCTACACACCCCGATATTTCCACGTATTACCGGTGGGCCCGGTGGGGAGTATCGTGACGTAGTTGATATTATCATAGTCAAACAACACAATATTTAAATGCACAGCGGAAGCAAAAGATAGATTCATTTCAACAAAATAATATGGTAATATCAAGTATCACTAATAGTTGAAAATAATCCACAGGTGGATCAAAAGTAAAAAGGAAACATTGTTCAACAGTTTTGACATCCAAGCTTGCGAGACTTATTATGGACGCTAGGAGAAAGCCAGCCTAGTTCGCGTAGTACCTGCACTTAACCTTGTTGGGAAAATACGTCAGTTTACACTGGTAAATACAATTAACTGACTCATTTTGAGAAGTTTAATAAAATTGATTTGAATGCACGTGGCACAAAACTTTTTATAACTTGGGATAATTATTTGAATATAATACTTGTAAAAGAATTACATGTTTCTTATGCGTTCAGTAGCCCGGTTTGTGTCGGGTTAAAGATCAATAGACACACCACATTATTTATTTAGGCACTGACGGGTGTACGCCTACACCCCGTGCTTAGGTCGTGGCCATTTCATAAAATGATGCCAAGGATATCCGGGACATGGTCATTAACCCCCCAAAGGCTTTAAGCAAACAAAACAATTCAAACGGGTCATTTCAATAAATTATCCATCGTACAATTAAAGATTCAATGCCCGACCAAGCGGTATTTTATATACCGTACCCCAAGCCCGTATAAGGGAAAATAAGTTAAAAATATTTACCTTTGCAAGTAATAATCACAACAAGAAAGTGCACGTAGCTTTTACCGGGTCTCCTATTCTGGAACGAAGGTTTATAATAATCTATTAGAATCCTAACGGGCTTTTGATTAAGCCTAAGCCTAGACCGGTTAGTTTTAAAGGAAGATATGGTTCGAACGCATGATTAAGCGAAGACCGGAATAGAATGTGATTTAGACCCGACAAGTTTGAAGACTTGTATATTATGGGCAAACTAAACACATTCTGGATTTTGAGATAAATATGATAAGGTTCGACCCGTTTCGGCTAATTTATGCAAACTAGTTACATAAACCGAACCGAACGCGTAAAAAGCGTAAAGGGTAACCATAAGAGTTACTAACAGGTTTCCTAAGTTAATATGCCTTAAATATATTGTGATATCAGTATGATACCTTCCATTATGCCCAAAACGAGTTTAATCTCAATTTAAGCCCCGTAGGGGTATTTTGGTCATTTAAAAGATTATAAAAGAGATTAATTATAATTCTGAGATTCGGGTCTAAAATAATCATTAAAACAACTTAATTTAATAGGTTATATCAGTTGGTGATAAGTCTTATATGACAAAATGGTTTTAAACCTATACTATGTGTTTAATACGCGTAAAAAGCCGTTTTAAGCGATTTCCGGGTTTAACAGGAAATCTGAGTTTTCTGATCAGGTTATAAAGTTCAAAATACTTCATTTATAATATAAAATCAGTGTCCAAATATTTGGTATCAATTGGCTAAGTAAAACTCATTTTATAAGCAAAAGGGTATAATCGGTAATAACCGAATCAAGGCAATAACCTTAGGTTATGATCAGGTTAAAAATAATTAAAAATCTTTAAAAATCCCAAAATATTATATTACATCAGTGGGTAAAAGGTTTGATGTCAAAAATTGGTTTTAGATAGGCTTTATGCTAATTACGCCGTTTAATTAATAAAAAGCTTTCTAATTACGCTATTGAGCATAACTCCTAATCTAGACCTCCAACTGATGTGAAATTTTAGGGACATGTTTATAAACCAGTAACAAAGATTATTGTCCTTTCACATTTCCAAAATTCTCGTTTTAAGGTCAAATGGGCATATTGCTCAACATTAGGCATTTAACGGAAACATCGGACAATCAACGAGTCAAGTAGTATAAACGCAGAGGGTTATACTATCATACAAGAAGGTCCTAATGGAGCTCTAAGGTATTTCTAAATCATGTTATTACGGGTCAGAACTGAAAGTCAAAGCAGTGGTCAAAGGATGCGACTTTCGGTTCCGAACCGGTCCTAAACTGAAAAGTGTCGGGTCGAACATGCTTAGACATGTTCTTACATTTATTACTAAGTTATATGAGTGATAAAATAGGTTACACACCTTCCACATTGCTAATTAAGTGTTAATTTGAAAAATATAATTCTGTTGACTTTTTCGGATTAAGTTTGACCCGACATTTGACCTAGTTAGAGCGGGAATTAGAGGGTGCCCTTTTAAGGGTTTAATGCCCACATAGTTACCAACTTATAACAACTTTTAATTTGGCTAAACACTGAACCATTAGTGATTAATCGATAAGTCAAACCTTAATTACGACGGGTTGACTTTTAAGCTAATAACTAAGTAAAACTCGATTAAGGAAGGTTAAGGAAACTTACCAAGGTCCTATGCACGACTAGTGATGCTTAGGGAATTGCCTTGAGCTCCAGAAATGATCAGAAGTTGAGATTGGAATGAATGACCAAAGTTTGCAACAATGTGGGACTTTATATAGTGCTTTTGATTGCTCATGATCATGACAAACCAGCCTATGAGGTGATCCCAGATCAATACAAGTGTTCCTAGTGCCTAAGAACTAGTTTATGTTGCACATGGAAGTGAAAAATGGCAATATAAGTCGGTTAACTCGTTTTAACAGGCAGCTGTCAACTTTTCTGTTACTAGGGCTGTCTTACGGACCGTAAGCTGAGGGTCTTGCGGTCCGTAAGACCTCTTACGGACCGTAAGACCTCTTACGGACCATAAGACCAAGTCTTTGCGGTCCGTAAGCCTTTACCAGAAGGCAAAAATTTTGTGACCTTTCAAGCTTCAAACAGGCAACTAGATATTACGAATTTGGGCCTCTATTATCAGTATGGGGCCTCTTGATTGGGTCCTGAACAGTTTACACCACCTTGATATGTTTTAAAGTTTTCCTTGGATTCTTTTAAAAGGCCATAAACGAAGATCGTCGTGCACATCCTCATAGGATCCCATTCTTTACAATTTGAATCAATCATTGTTAGTATTAACCAGATTAGGATGCTTATCGGATGTTTAAAACACAGGTTAAGGGTTGGGATTTATACATAGGTCGCTCAGAGGTACGTATTAACATGTCGACGCTTTTAACCCCTCATATACGAATTTTTATCATAACTTTCTCTTACGATAACGAAACTTGGTGAAATTTTTATCATTCATTCTAGTGAGCATATTTAATTGTTACAAAGCTTCGGGTTTGCTAAAAGGTCACTCAGAGGTATACTTTAAACATGTTGACACATTTAACCCCTGTAGTTTGTAATCTCTCACTTTCTTCCACAATTAGCTTCGTATGATCCATGCTTCATTCGTTTAAGGGTATAAACATCGTGTAGGGTTATTGTAAAGTATATTTATTCATTGTTGACATTTTGAACCCTTATATTCACATACTTTCCTTGTTTGTCAACTTTAGTCCTTCTAAGGAAATCCTTTACACGTTTCAAGCCCGTGACACATGTCGATATAATATTGGACATGAAATTTCGAGGTGTGACATCCTCACCCCCTTAAAAGAAATCTCGACCTCAAGATTTACTGAAATAAATGAGGGTACTTTTCTTTCATTGTGGACTCTACCTCCCACGTATACTCGGGACCTCTACGGGCATCCCATTTCACTTTTACAATCGGTACATGCTTCCTTCGAAGCATCTTAACCCGTCGATCTTCGATCGACACAGGTTTTTCAACAAACTTCAAGCTCTCATCGATGTGCACATCTGTATGTGGTATAACTAGCGATTCATCAGCTAGACATTTCTTCAGATTGCAGATGTGGAATACGTTATGAATACCACTGAGCTCTTTAGGCAACCTTAACTTATAAGCGACTGATCCGACACATTCGATGATCTCGAATGGTCCTATGTATCTCGGGCTTAACTTGGCTTTCTTACCAAATCGCATTACCCCTATCCAGGGTGATACTTTAAGTAGAACTTTATCACCAACCTCGAACTTTAGAGGTTTACACCTTAAGTCTGCGTAGCTTTTCTGCCTATCCCTGGAAGCTTTGAGACGATCACGTATCTGTACAATCTTATCTGTCGTCTCCAGGACTATTTCAGGTCATGTCAGTTGGACATCTCCAACTTCCGCCCAACATACGGGCGTTCTGCACTTCCTACCATACAAGGCCTCGAAAGGCGCAACCTTAATGCTGTTATGATAGCTATTGTTATACGAGAACTCGACAAATGGCAGGTGGTTATCCCAACTACCACCTAAGTCAATCACACATGCTCGAAGCATGTCTTCCAAAGTTTGGATTGTACGCTCACTTTGACCGTCCGACTAAGGGTGGTAAGCCGTACTGAAATTTAAGCGCGTGCCCAGAGATTGTTGGAAACTTTTCCAAAAATGTGACGTGTATCTAGTATCTCTGTCAGAGATAATAGACACAGGTACGCCATGTAGAGATACAATCTTATCTACGTATAATTGGGCTAACATGTCGGAGCTATAGGTCTCCTTAATGGGTAGGAAATGTGCTGACTTAGTTAGTCTATCCACTATCACCCATATAGTATCATTTCCTTTCCTTGTCTTTGGTAACTTGGTGATGAAATCCATTGTCACCATTTCCCACTTCCACGTGGGAAGCTCAGGCTGTTGTAGAAAACCTGACGGCTTCTGATGTTCAGCTTTGACTTGCGCACACGTCAAACATTTAGCTACATAGGTAGCTATAGACTTCTTCAAGCCTATCCACCAAAAGTTTTCTTTCAAATTGTAACAACTCTCATCAAAAGTCATATTTATTTAATTAATTTGCCCAATAGGAAACCCTAATTGAGACACCCAAATGATTCTGCGTAAACCTTAAAATTTTCAGAACAATCGGAATCAGGATCAGGGCCCATAAAACTCAGGGGGGGTAAACCCTAATTAGTATTATCAACACAGTTTGTTGTCAAGAATTCGAAATAACGCGAAACCAACTCAGCAAGCCTACTGGGACACAAGGCTACCCTAGGGTAGTTTGTTACCTCCCGCGATACACGACAGAAACAGGGACATCCTTCGCGACACGCGGGGGAAACAATTTTCAAGTATAAATAGAACAGTCTGTTTCAAGCAATTGAGTGCCAGTTCAACGTAAAAATTCCATACGTACGTTGAGATATTGCTTAATTACTACAAAACACACACATAACACGAAGTGCTGCCGCAAAACAGGGTAATAACTCGATCACTATTACGATTCATTGTCCGATCGATCAATATATCCAATGGATGTTTAAGTGCTGCCCACATTAGGGTTATACTTTGTCATTCGTCGTTAAATCGATGGATGTTTAAGTATCGCACTTTGTCATTCGTTGTGAGGGTTTAATCTCGTGAGTTATCGTAAATGCTGTATTGATTACTAACCCAGTTTTGTGTGCATTGTTATTTAAATTAGGTTAACAAGGCTAATCCATAGACTAGACTCTATCCGTGTTAAATCTGCAATGTGAGTCATTCTCTTTTTATCAAATTACTTTCAAAAGCATGTTTATTTTCAAAAGTTATAATTACAGGGATTAAGTCTGTGTAATCACCAAATTACAGCCGGTATGTGGGGTATTGTATACATTACTTTTTCCCGCCACCATTGGACAACGAGTTAGCCAATGGGTGGTCTGACCACAGTCACAGAAATAAGTCGAGTGACAAATACTGTAGGTAGTTGGTTGATATAGAAACAATGTAATCACCCTTAATACTGTAAATTATAACAAACAAGTCTTTTTTATTAAATAGAATGATTCACTCAGTATTTCCTGCTGACAAAACCTTTTTCAAACATGTTTCAGGTGATCTGTTGTGATTCAGGAAAGGTGCTGTGGAGCACTGCAAGCTTAAGAAAGTGGCTCATTATAAAATAAAGAAATATATTTTGTAACATAAAGATTTCTCTGTGAAATCATACTATTGTAAATTACCGGGGTTTTATCCCGAGTTGTGAAATAAAATAATCGGGAAAAATTTTGTTTAAAAAAAAGATCCTGATAATAAACTTCCGCTGTTAAACTCAATTAAATAAATACCACAGGATTTCTGTCCCGCGGCTCCTGAAATGGGTCAAACCGGGTCGGGGGCCGTGACACAAATCCTGGTACATCTTGTCAGCTCCAGGATGAACGGAGTATTTAGAACTGTGGGCTTCCTGGAGGATAACATCTTGAAGCCCTCCATAAACTGGAACCCATATTCGTCCGTTTAACCTCAGAATTCCGTCCTTGCCATAGGATAACTGTTCTTCAGTTACTTCTAGCTTTTCATTAGGATAGTTAGCTTCCAGCACAGCTTCCTTCTGCGCAGCTAACAACCTTTCATTCAACCCATTCTTTATCTCGATGCTCTTGTCATTGATCCTTATAGGCTTCATTCTTTCCTTTCGACTCAAGGCATCGGCGACTACATTCGCCTTGCCGGGATGGTATCTTATCTCACAGTCATAATCATTCAAAGTTTCCATCCAACGTCGTTGCCTCATGTTCAAATCCTTTTGGTTAAACAGGTGCTGGAGGCTCTTGTGATCAGAATAGATCACACACTTGATACCGTATAAATAGTGCCTCCATAGCTTTAGTGCAAATACAACGGCACCCAACTCCAAGTCATGGGTGGTGTAATTCTTTTAATGCACCTTTAACTGACGTGAAGCATAGGCAATAACTTTTCCTTTCTGCATAAGCACACATCCCATCCCGGTGTGTAATGCATCACAATATACCACAAACTCTTCTATTCCATCAGGCAATGTTAACACAGGTGCATTACTTAGCTTCTGCTTAAGGATATCAAAGGATTCTTGTTGCTTCGGTCCCCAGTTGAACTTAATATTCTTCCTAGTCAAAGAAGTTAGGGGTGCATCAATCCTTGAAAAGTTTTCAATAAATCGCCTATAATATCCTGCCAATCCTAAGAAACTGCGAATCTCTATGGGCGTCTTCGGCTCTTGCCAATTCATGACAGCTTCAACTTTAGCAGGATCTACCTGGATTCCGCGTTCACTAACCACATGTCCAAGAAATTTGACTTCACAAAGCCAAAATTCACACTTAGAGAATTTGGCGTAGAGCTTTTCTCGATGAAGCAGTTTCAGGATGCAATGGAGGTGCTTCTCATGGTCAGCTTGACTCTTCGAGTAAATAAGAATATCATCGATGAAGACGATGACAAATTTATCCATGTAGGGCTTGCAGACGCGGTTCATGAGATCCATGAATGCGGCTGGTGCATTAATGAGTCCAAAAGGCATCACTAAGAACTCGTAGTGACCATAACGAGTCCTAAATGCAGTTTTATGTACATCTTCATCCTTGACCTTCAGTTGATGATATCCTAACCTTAAGTCGATCTTGGAGAAGTAACTCGCTCCTTGAAGTTGATCGAACAAGTCGTCGATCCTGGGCAATGGATACCGATTCTTAACAGTAACTTTGTTAAGTTCTCGATAGTCGATGCATAGACGCATCGATCCATCCTTTTTCTTCACAAATAGGATTGGTGCTCCCCAAGGAGATGAGCTAGGTCTAATAAATCCTTTGCTTAACAAATCATCTCGTTGAGTTCTCAACTCTTTCATCTCCGTTGAGTTCTCAACTCTTTCATCTCCGTTGGTGCCAACCTTTAAGGTGCTCTTGCAACAGGTGCTGCTCCAGGAATAATGTCGATCCTGAACTCCACTTGCCTATCTGGGGGTAAACCAGGTAGTTCTTCAGGGAATACTCCTGGATATTCCGAGATAATGGGTATGTCTTCGATCTTAGCCTTTGGTTCATCAATGGTTACTTGTGCTATGTAGATAACACAACCCTTCGTCGAACACCCTAATGCCTTGAGCATAGACACTTGCTCAGGAATTCCGTACTTAGTATCTCCTTGGATTGTCAAAGGCTCGCCACGAGGAGTCCTAACAACTACTTGCTTCTTAGCACAAACGATCTGGTCTTGTTTGCGAGACAACCAATCCATGCCTATTACTATATCAAAACGGTTGATGTGGTTTCTATGGTTCCATCAGCTAATTTCACCTCATATTTCACACTTAAGGTTTTAACAGGTAATTTCAATAATTCACAAAACTTATTATCTACGAACGACTTATCAGCGCCTGAACCAAAAAGTACTCTTGCATAGACATCATTTATGAGGAAGGTACCTATGATCACATTGTCGTCCTGGACGGCTTCCTTTGCATCCATCCGGAAGACCCTTGCATTGGTCTTTTTCCCATCTTCAGTCTTCTTTGCAAGTTTTGGGCAGTTTGACTTGATATGCCCTTTTTCGTTGCAGCTATAGCACGTAGCATCCTTGATTTTCTTACAGTCTAGGGTCTTGTGCTCAGAAGACTTGCAAATCCCACATGCCCTTGGCTGTTGCTGGGATTTCGACTCATATCTGCATTTCCCGAAGTGACTTTTCTTGCAGATATTACATTTGGGTTTATCACCCGACTGATGACCATCTTTCTTAGATCCAGAACTCTTTTTGTGGTCATTGTTTCCCCTATGTCTCTTATCTGATCGCCGTGAGCTATCATCCTCACGCTTCCTTTTCTCAGCATCAGTGTTTCTCAGTGATTTATGTCTGACCGCGTCCAGAGTAAGAGATAATGCTATATCAGCTGCAGACCGGAAAGTAGCTGGTCTGGAGGCTTTCACACTAGCCTTAACCTCTGGGGCTAAACCCCCGATGAATCGAGCTATACGCTTAGGTTCTGGTGTAACCAGGTATGGAACCAACCTAGACAGGGTATTGAAACTTGTAAGGTAGGCCTGACAATCTAGGTTTTTCTTAACTAGCGACAAGAAATCAGCTTCAATCTTCTCAACCTCATGCTGAGGGCAGTAGTTCTCCTTGATCAATGACACAAACTATTCCCAAGTCATACTGTACAATGGGGCTTTCCCTGTAGCTTGGATCAAAGACCTCCACCAAGCTAATGCCTCACCCTTGAATGACTGAGACACGAATTTCACCACATCCTTATTGGCGCAACCACTGATATCTACCACTGTGTCCATCTCATCCAACCAAGTCATGTAGTATATAGCTCCTTTTTCCCCAGTGAAATCCCTGGGTTTGCATGAAACAAAATACTTATAGGAGCAACCCTTATCACGGGGTCCTTGGTTCATTACGGTCCTTTGAGATGGAACACTTCTTTGGTTTGATGAGTGTCGTTCATCATCTTTCTTTGGCTCGTCCTTCTTAGAGGGGGGTGGCTTGCTGTGAGCCTCAGAATGAGTCTTAGGCTTGGAATGCGGTGCAGATAGGGTCCTACTCCGAGTCCCGCTATATTCATTATACTGCCGCTCTATTGCTTTTGTAACAGCGTTGTCTATCAATGTTTGTAGTTCTGCACCCGCTATGTTAATTCGGGTATTATCGTGATCCTCCCTTGGGTGACTGTTGATCTCATCCGAGTCAGCCATGTAGTTTGAACTACTACATAAGATATTGACAATAATTTATTTGGGAGTTTATTAAGGAATTGTCTTTTATGGCAATTCATTAACCATGGTAAACATAGACCATATTTGGTTAATTTATTACCCATATGTATTTAGGATTTTTATTATGATTTTTCCTAATTATAAAACAATAACAGTATTATTAGTGGCACAAAAGGCCTAGTCACAGGGACATTTTAATTATAAGCCATGATTTCAGAGAATCAAGGCATTAAGGTTTGAATATAGTTCTTTAACTTTTTCTGACAGGGAGTCGTAGACTACTACCGTCTTTTGTCTTATATGACAATGAGTATGGCCCGTAGGCACTACATTATCAATGGATGGTTAACATATGATCATCTTAATTGATGATTTAAACCCATGATTTATAGATTATCAGGTTAGGATATGAATCTTTTAAGGGATCCTATTATAAGAATGACGTGTGTGATTTTAACGAATCAAGTCTGCCAGGAGTGTTAACATGTTTTCAGATGTTAACAGGGATTTGAATCTTTTAAACAGGTCTTACCATCTTGGCCAAGTCTTATAATAACATGCAGGCTAGGTTATACCTTTAAGATTCTTTATTTAATATTTAATAGGCAGATTATTTTTAAAAGGAATGATTTTGATTTATTTATTTCATATATTTATGCATATAATGACAAAAATGAAATTCATAAACTTAGCATTCCATTAAATATTAAAAGGATTACACATTGCCCTAACGGGACTTTTAACAGAAACAACTTGCCCACGCAGGGGCTAAATCGATAATACAAGTTCTCGCAGGGACTGATTACTAAGCTAGATGTCCTCGCAGGGACTAAGGAAAGACAAGTCCTCGCAGGGACTAAGGAAAGACAAGTCCACGTAGGGACTAAGTACATAGATAAATGTCCACGCAGGGACTTGATTGAAATAAGTAAATACAACAATACATATAGGAATTCAATGATCCCTCTTCTTCTTTCCTTTTAACAAGCTTGCTAGACCCTTGAGAAATCCGTTGTTGTTCCTACGTTCTTCTTGAAATTCATGTTCCACCCGACTTAGTTTTTGGAGGATTTCCTCCTGTTCCGGAGGGGAAAATCGTGGTGGCTGCGACTGCTGCCGAATCGGAGGTCGAGCAGGTATTTGATACCCATGAGCTGGATATCCTACCCCCAAGGGGCTCCATATGGTCCTTCAGGATGAAGGGCGTTGTAGTTTGCCGCTACAAGGTACGGGTCGGCTTCAGCATAGTTATAATGAGTGTGAGCCGGCTGCTCAAACGGATTGTACGCCGTTGAACCGGCGTATGTAGGAATCGGGTTATAAAAACCCAATGGTGGCGGCGGTGGTGCAACTGGTGCAGAATTTACCTCTGGAACTGGGTTCGAAGGCCCACCCATTTGTGGGTCTTCATGCAGTGGCGGATAGTGACTGCCACTTGAGTGATGGGGAGTGCTAAAGTGAAAATCCCCTCCTCGCGCGGATATTCTTGAGCCTGTTCTCCTACGCCTTGGTGGTTCTGGAGATGCTTGATGAACTGGCAGCGGTGGCGTGACTGCCACGAAACGCGAATCCTTAGAGGGATCCTGCTGATGTTGTTGCTGTGGGTTATGAGCGGGTGTAAAATACCACTCATACTGGTTGAACCTTGCTTGGTAACTGTCTGGACCACCGTAGGGTGATCCGTGGAAGGATGATCCATCAGAGATCTCGATGGGATGGTTGGGGGTCCCGGTTGCAGGCTCGACGGGATCCGTGTCCTCGTCCATGTCCATTGCATGGCCTCCCGAGAAATGGTCTTCAGGTCCTAGTGGGTTAAAACCCACTGGTTCTTCAATATAGTTTGCCGGGTTGAACCGGCCCTGAAAGACAGGAGTGGGGTTGCCAAAGGAACGGTGCGAAACGGACCGCTGCAACGGCAAGAAGGAATGGCAGGAGTCTTCGGGCTCGTTTTCTGAGTGCGGCCCAAAGGAGTGACGGTAAGGAGGCGTTGAGCTGTGCGAGACAGACTGTCTAGCGGGCTCCAAATGGTTCCTCTAGTTCCCCTGAGGATCGGCACTCATAGTAGTAGAAGGAGTTCGCCGGTGTGAAGGCCCGGCTTCGTGATCGTTGGGGGCGTGGATTGGCCCCTTGCCTCGTCCTCCTCTTCGGAATCTTAGCGGCATATTTCCTGTTAACATAATGAAAGATACAACAAAGAAATATAAAGGACAAAGTTAAAATAAAACAATTTGGATTAGTCCTAAGTTCTTGTCTAGACTCGAAAATTTAGGAATGTTCAATTGTGTAACTGAAATTAAACACAAAAATGCTAGTGTTTATTTCACTCAGTGTTGGCTCTGATACCAACCTGTCACACCCCGATATTTCCACGTATTACCGGTGGGCCTGGTGGGGAGTATCGTGACGTAGTTGATATTATCATAGTCAAACAACACAATATTTAAATGCACAGCGGAAGCAAAAGATAGATTCATTTCAACCAAATAATATGGTAATATCAAGTATCACTAATAGTTGAAAATAATCCATAGGTGGATCAAAAGTAAAAAGGAAACATTGTTCAACAGTTTTGACATCCAAGCTTGCGAGACTTATTGTGGACGCTAGGAGAAAGCCAGCCTAGTTCGCGTAGTACCTGCACTTAACCTTGTTGGGAAAATACGTCAGTTTACACTGGTAAATACAATTAACTGACTCATTTTGAGAAGTTTAATAAAATTGTTTTGAATGCACGTGGCACAAAACCTTTTATAACTTGGGATAATTATTTGAATATAATACTTGTAAAAGAATTACATGTTTCTTATGCGTTCAGTAGCCCGGTTCGTTCCGGGTTAAAGATCAATAGACACACCACATTATTTATTTAGGCACTGACGGGTGTACGCCTACACCCCGTGCTTATGTCGTGGCCATTTCGTAAAATGATGCCAAGGATATCCGGGACATGGTCATTAACCCCCCAAAGGCTTTAAGCAAACAAAACAATTCAAACGGGTCATTTCAATAAATTAACCATCATACGATTAAAGATTCAATTCCCGACCAAGCAGTATTTTATATACCGTACCCCAAACCCGTATAAGGGAAAATAAGTTAAAAGTATTTACCTTTGCAAGTAATAATCACAACAAGCAAGTGCACGTAGCTTTTACCGGGTCTCCTATTCTGGAACGAAGGTTTATAATAATCTATTAAAATCCTAACGGGCTTTTGATTAAGCCTAAGCTTAGACCGGTTAGTTTTAAAGGAAGATATGGTTCGAACGCATGATTAAGCGAAGACCGGAATAGAATGTGATTTAGACCCGAAAAATTTGAAGACTTGTATAATATGGGTAAACTAAGCACATTATGGATTTTGAGATAAATATGATAAGGTTCGACCCGTTTCGGCTAATTTATGCAAACTAGTTACATAAACCGAACCGAACGCGTAAAAAGCGTAAAGGGTAACCATAAGAGTTACTAACAGGTTTCCTAAGTTAATATGCCTTAAATATGTTGTGTTATCAGTATGATACCTTCCATTATGCCCAAAACGAGTTTAATCTCAATTTAAGCCCCGTAGGGGTATTTTGGTCATTTAAAAGATTATAAAAGAGATTAATTATAATTCTGAGATTCGGGTCTGAAATAATCAGTAAAACAACTTAATTTAATAGGTTATATCAGTTGGTGATAAGTCTTATATGACAAAATGGTTTTAAACCAATACTATGTGTTTAATACGCGTAAAAAGTCGTTTTAAGCGATTTCCGGGTTTAACAGGAAATCTGAGTTTTCTGATCAGGTTATAAAGTTCAAAAACACTTCATTTATCATATAAAATCAGTGGCCAAAGATTTGGTATCAATTGGCTAAGTAAAACTCATTTTATAAGCAAAAGGGTATAATTAGTAATTATCGAATCAAGGCAATAACCTTAGGTTATGATCAGGTTAAAAATAATTAAAAATCTTTAAAAATCCCAAAATATTATATTACATCAGCGGGTAAAAGGTTTGATGTCAAAAATTGGGTTTAGATAGACTTTATGCTAATTACGCCGTTTAATTAATAAAAAGCTTTCTAATTACGCTATTGAGCATAACTCATAATCTAGACCTCCAACTGATGTGAAATTTTAGGGACATGTTTATAAATCAGTAACAAAGATTATTGTCCTTTCACATTTCCAAAATTCTCGTTTTAAGCTCAAGTGGGCATATTGGTCAACATTAGGCATTTAACGGAAACATCGGACAATCAACGAGTCAAGTAGTATAAACGCAGAGGGTTATACTATCATACAAGCTGGTCCTAACGGAGCTCTAAGGTATTTCTAAATCATGTTATTATGGGTCAGAACTGAAAGTCAAAGCAGTGGTCAAAGGATGCGACTTTCGGTTCCGAACCGGTCCTAAACTGAAAAGTGTCGGGTCGAACATGCTTAGACATGTTCTTACATTTATTACTAAGTTATATGAGTGATAAAATAGGTTACACGCCTTCTACATTGCTAATTAAGTGTTAATTTGAAAAATATAATTCTGTTGAATTTTTCGGATTAAGTTTGTCCCGACATTTGACCTAGTTAGAGCGGGAATTAGAGGGTGCCCTTTTTAGGGTTTAATGCCCACATAATTACCAACTTATAACAACTTTTAATTTGGCTAAACACTGAACCATTAGTGATTAATCGATAAGTTAAACCTTTATTACGACGGTTTGACTTTTAAGATAATAACTAAGTAAAACTCGATTAAGGAAGGTTAAGGGAACTTACCAAGGTCCTATGCACGACTAGTGATGCTTAGGGAATGGCCTTGTGCTCCAGAAATGATCAGAAGTTGAGTTTGGAATGAATGAACAAAGTTTGCAATAATGTGGGACTTTATATAGTGCTTTTGATTGCTCATGATCATGACAAACCAGCCTATGAGGTGATCCCAGATCAATACATGTGTTCCTAGTGCCTAAGAACTAGTTTATGTTGCACATGGAAGTGAAAATTGGCAATATAAGTCGGTTAACTCATTTTAACAGGCAGCTGTCAACTTTTCTGTTACTGGGGCTATCTTATGGGCCATAAGCTGAGGGTCTTGCGGTCCCTAAGACCTCTTACGGACCGTATGACCAAGTCTTTGCGGTCCGTAAGCCTTTACCAGAAGGCAAAAATTTTGTGACATTTCAAGCTTCGAACAGGCAACTAGATATTACAAATTTGGGCCTCTATTATCAGTATGGGGCCTCTTGATTGGGTCCTGAACAGTTTACATCACCTTGATATGTTTTAAAGTTTTCCTTGGATTCTTTTAAAAGGCCATAAACGAAGATCGTCGTGCACATCCTCATAGGATCCCATTCTTTACAATTTGAATCAATCATTGTTAGTATTAACCGGATTAGGATGCTTATCAGATGTTTAAAACACAGGTTAAGGGTTGGGATTTATACATAGGTCGCTCAGAGGTATGTATTAACATGTTGACGCTTTTAATCCCTCGTATACGAATTTTTATCATAACTTTCTCATACGATAACGAAACTTGGTGAAATTTTTATCATGCATTCTAGTGAGCATATTTAATTGTTACAAAGCATCGGGTTTGCTAAAAGGTCACTCAGAGGTATACTTTAAACATGTTGACACATTTAACCCCTGTAGTTTGTAATCTCTCACTTTCTTCCACAATTAGCTTTGTATGATCCACTCTTCATTCGTTTACGGGTATAAACATCGTGTAGGGTTATTGTAAAGTATATTTATTCATTGTTGACATTTTGAACCCTTATATTCACATACTTTCCTTGTTTGTCAACTTTAGTCCTTCTAAGGAAATCCTTTACACGTTTCAAGCCCCTGACACGTGTCGATATAATATTGGACATGAAATTTCGAGGTGTCACAAAATTGCAATAAATGAAAGTTAAAACATGTTTTAAAGGACCAGGGACCAAAACTGCAACATTTGAAACTTGTTGACCGGAGATCAACCTTCACGCGGCCCGCGTAGACCCTCTAAGGGATCTTACGCGGCTCGCCTAATGGTTTTTCATGCATAGCGGACACCTGGGATGATCAAGGACACTTGTAGACCTTGATGGAATGATCTTATGCAATCTAAGTCACTATATAATGAGCTCTATGTTGCAACAATTCACTTGTTCATTTCAAAATCATTTCTAAACCTTCTCTGGAGCTCTCTGGACCGTTGTAAGTGTCCTTAACCCCTTAAGTTTAGTTTTATTAAGCTTAATGACCAAAAGTCAAACTTATCGTAATTAAGCTTTGACTTAGTGATTAATCACTAATGGTCCAGTCATTTTTCCAATTGAAAGTGGCTATGAGTTGGTGATTATGTGGGTAATAAACCCTTAAAAGGGCACCCTCTGATTTTCACTCTAACTTGGTCAATTGTCGGGTCAAACTTAATTATAAAAAGTCAATAGAAAGATAATTTGCAAATAAACTCATAATTAATAATGTATAAGCTATGAAACCTGTTTTAACACTTGTATAACTTGGTAATTAATGTAAGAAGATGTCTAAGCATGTTCAACCCGACAATTTCAAGTCTAGGCTCGGTTCGGAACCGAAAGTCGCAAAAGTAGACTTTTGCTTTGACTTTCAGTTCTGACCCGATTTAGATTGTTTTAGAAATGCCTTAGAGTTCCATTAGGACCAGGTTATAGGTTAGTATAACTCTCTGAGGTTATACAACTTGGTTCCTAATTAATCCGATTCATATGCATGTTTCCGTTAATTGCTTAAATGTTGACCATTATGCCCTTTTGACCTTAAAAAGAGATTTTTGGAAATGTGAAAGGACAAAAACCTTTTTTACTGATTTATAAACATGTCCTAAAAATTTGACACCAGTTTGAGGTCTAGATTAAGAGTTATGCTCAATAGCGTAATTTGAAAGCTTTTTATTAATTAAACGGCATAATTAGCATAAAGCATATCTAAACCCAAATTTTGACACAAAACCTTTTACCCAATGATGTAATATAATATTTTGGGATTTTTGAAGATTTTTATTTATTTTTAAACTGATCATAGCATAAGGTTCTTGCTTTGATTCGATAATTGCCGGTTATACCCTTTTTGCTAATAAAATGAGTTTTACAAAACTTTTTGATACCAAACTTTTTGCTACTGATTTCATATGATAAATAAAATAGTTTGAGCTTTATAAACTGACAAAAAACTCAGATTTCCTATTATAACCCAAAAATCGCATAAAAACGACTTTTTACGCGTTTTAAACGCATAGTATGGATTAAAACTATTTTTGACATATAAGACTTAATACCTACTGACGTTTTAAGTAAATTTTTATACCATAACAGTAAGCAAAAGTTTTGAACTCAGATTTCCAGTTTTGACCTTTAAAGGTTATGTGAAATTACCAAAATGCCCCCACGGTGCATAGTTTGGTTATAAACGATAAATTTCACATATATGCAATACCATACTGTTATGACTTACAAAAATAATTATTTCTACTGATCAATTCAGACCCGAACCTCAGGTTGTTATTTAATCTCTTTTATAAGCTTTAAAATGACCAAAATACCCCTACGGGGCATAAATTGATTTTAAATTCGTTTTGAGCATAATGGAAGGTATCCTACTGATATCACAACATATTTAAGGCATATTAACTTAGGAAATCTGTTCATGACTCATTTGGTTACCCGTTATGCATTTATCGCATTCGGTACGGTTTATGTAACTAGTTTGCATAAATTAACCGAAACGGGTCAAACCTTATCATTTTCACTTCAAAATCCAGAATGTATTTAGTTTACCCATATTATACAAGTCTTCAAACTTTTCGGGTCTAAATCACATTCTAATCCGGTCTTCGCTTAATCTTGCGTTTTGAACCGTATACCTTTCCTTAAAACTAAACGGTCTAAGTTTAAACTTAAATAAGACCCGTTAGGAATCTAATAGGTTAATTAAAACCTTTGTTCCAGATTTAGGAGCCTAGTAAAAGATACTTGCATTTGCTGATTTGTACGGGTGGGATAAATTTGTATAATTTGCTCAGGTAAATACTTTTAACTTATTTTCCCTTATACGGGCTTGGGGTACGGTATATAAATTACCGCTTGGTCGGGTCTTGAATTTTTAATCGTATGAAGGTTAAATTATTGAAATAACCCATGTAATCTGTTTTGTTTATTTTAAGCCTTTGGGGGTTAATGACCATGTCCTGGATATCTTCGGCTCATTCTTTGAAATGGCCAAGACTTAAGCACGGGGTGTAGGCATACACCTGCCGGTGCGTATGTAAAATAATGTACCCACCTATTCGAGAATAACTCGCCGTGGGATATATTATGTGGTGTGTCTATTAATCTTTAACCCGGTATTCAACCCGGGCTACTGAACGTATAATAAACATGTAATTCTTTAACAAGTTTATTTTTAAATAATTATCCCAAGTTATAAAAAGATATTTGTGCCTTGTGCATTTAAATCAATTTTCTTAAACATTTTCAAAATGAGTCGGTTAATTGTATTTACCAGTGTAAACTGACGTATTTTCCAAAAAGGCTAAGTGTAGGTACTAGGCGGAATAGGCTAGCTACTCCTAGCATCAATAAAGAGTCTTGCAAGCTTAGATGTTTATAAATCTGTTGAACAATCTTCCTTTTAACTTTGATCTGCCTGTGGATCCCTTACAACCGTTTTTGTAATAATTGATATTACTTTCATTCGATTTATAAAGTTTTTATCATTCGACTTCCGCTGTGTATTTAAACAGTGATAAATTGTCTATGATGATATCAACTACGTCACGATACTCCCCACCGGGCCCACCGGTAATACGTGGAAATATCAGGGTGTGACAGGTTGGTATTAGAGCCAACATTGAGTGAATTAAACACTAGCCTTTTGTGCTTAATCTCAATGACACAGTTTGCACATTCCTCGACTTTCGAGTCTAGACAAAGAACTTAGGACTAATTCAAATTCATTTTTATTTTGTCCTTTATTGTTTTCCTTTGTTGTTCTTTTGTTTGTTTTGACAGGATCAACAAAAATGCCGCCGAGGTTCCGAGGAAGAGGAAGAGGCAAGGGGCCATTCAACGCCCCCAACGATCACGAGGCCGGACCTTCCCACCGGCAAACCCTGTCTGTTACCATGAGTACCAGTCCTCAAGAAGACTGGAGGACCTATTTGGAGCCCGTGAGGCAATCTGTCTCGCTAAGTTCATCACCCTCTTACCACCATTCCTTTGGGCCACAATCGTAGAACGAGCCCGAAGACTCGCACCACTCTTTCTTACCATTACGACGGTCAACCTCATATCGGGCCTTCAAAGACCCGACCCCTTATTTTCAGAGCTGGTTCAACCCGACAAACCAGAGTGAAGAACCAATGGGTCATAACCCATTGGGCCCTGAAGACCATTTCCCTGAAGCTCAGGGGATGGATATGGATGATGACCTAGATCCCACTGAACCACCATCTGGGACACCTACTCATCCCATCGAGATTTCGGATGGGTCGTCCTTTCATGGATCACCTTATCGTGGTCCAGACAGCTACGAGACAAGATTTGCCCAATACGACTGGGTGTTTACTCCCTCCTACAACCTGTTTCAGCAGCAGCAGCAGCATGATCCCTCTGAGGATTCGCGTTTTGTGGCGGTCACGCCACCGCCACCGCCACCACCACCGCTAGAGCAGCAACTGCCTCAGGAGCCACCGAGGTGAAGAAGAACACGTGCACGGATGTCCGTGCGAGGAGGGGACTTCCATTTCAGTACCCCTCAACATTCAAGTGGCAGTCACTACCCACCACTATACGAAGACCCACAAATGGGTGGGCCTTCAAACCCCATTTTCTAGGTGGACTCTGCGCCAGTCGCACCACCACCAGTGGGTTATGACAACCCAATTCCTTCATACGCCGGTACAGCGGCGTATAACCCTTTTGAACAGCCTGCCTACCCGGGGTACAACTACTACAATGCCCCCGATGTTGACCCATACCTAGTAGCAGCCAACTACAATGCTCATCATCCTGAAGGTCCTTACGCATCCTCCTACCAAACCGGGTACCCACCTTATGGGTATCAATACCCACCACCTCCTCAACCTCCGCAGCAGCAGCCACCACAGTCTCCACTGATTCAGCCCCAACAGCAATAGGAGATTCTACAGAGGTTGAGCCAGGTGGAACGGGAGGTTCAAGAGGAACGTAGGAACCACCGGGGATTTCTCAAGGGTCTGGCGAATCTAATCAAGGGAAAGAAGAAAATGGATTTTTGAAGATTCCTTATTTATTTATTTGTATTGTAATTTCCTTGTTTCAATTAAGTCCCTGTGTGGACATCTATTTATGTATTCAGTCCCTGCGAGGACTTGTATTTTCAGTTTAGCCCCTGCGTGGGCAAGTTATTTCTGTTAAAGTCCTGTTTAGGGCAATTATGTACTCTTTTAAATTTTAGTGGCATGTTATAATTTAAATTTCATTTTTTTCATTATATGCATAAATACAATATATATGAATAAATAAATTCAAAATATGTCATTCGAATTTAATATTGATCTGCCTTTTATATTAAAAGAAAATCTTGAAGGCAAAACCTAGCCATGTGTCATTTTAAGACAGGGCCATGATGGTAGTTCTTTGTAAGATTCAAAATCCTTGTTAACATATGAAAACATGTTAACACTCCTGGCAGATGTGATTCGTTGAAATTACACATGTCATCCTTATATTGGATTCTTCCAGATTCCTAATCTAACCTAATGATCCATAAATCATGGGTTCAAATCATCAATTAAGATGATCATATAATAAACATCCATTGGTGATGTAGTGCCTACGGGCCATACTCATTGTCATATAAGACAAAGGACAGTTGTAGTCTACGACTCCCTGTCGATAAAAGGTAATGAACTACGTTCAAACTTTAGTACCTCGATTCTTTGAAATCATGGTTTATAATTTAAAACTGTCCTTGTGAATAGGCCTTTTGTGCCACGTTAATACTTTTAATGATTATAATATAGGATAAATTATAATGAAAATCCTAAATAAATATGTTTAATAAATTAACCAAATATGGATTATAATTGCCATGGTTAATGAATCAGCAAAGGGATGATCCCATAAATAACCTCTGAATAAATCATTGTCATCATTTTATGTAGCAATCAAGCTACATGGCATAGTCTGAAGAAGTCAACAGTCACCCACTGGAAAACCATGACACTGCCAGGATCAACATAACTGGGGAGGAACTTCGAGCATTGATTGATAATGCTGTTGCTAAAGCAGTGGATAAGCAACTTAGGGAATCCAGTGGTACACATAGCAAAACCTTATTAGTACCCCATTCCAAATCACACCCTAAGGCTCAATCTGAGGCTCATAGTAAGCCACCCTCTAAACCTCATGAGTCAAAGAAGGATGATGCTCAACACTCCTCAAATCAGCATAGTGTTCCGTCTAAGAAGATTGTATTCGATCAAGGGCCACGTACAAAGACCTGCTCCTATACGTATTTTGTATCCTGCAAGCCCAGGGATTTCACTGGGGAAAAAGGATCCATTGATTGCATGACGTGGCTAGACGAGATGGATACTGTGGTTGATATCAGTGATTGCGCTGACAGGGATATTGTGAAGTTTATGTCTCAGTCGTTTAAAGGTGAAGCCCTAGCTTGGTGGAGGTCATTGATCCAAGCTACTGGAAAGATCCCGTTATATAACATGACTTGGGATCAGTTTGTTGCTTTAATCAATGATACTTTCTGTCCTCAACATGAAGTTGAGAAGATTGTGACTGACATCCTGACATTAGTTATGAAAAATTTGGACTGTCAATCATATCTTACGAGTTTTAATACCATGTCTCGATTGGTTCCTTACTTAGTGACGCCGGAACCAAAACGTATAGCCCGTTTCATTGGGGGTTTAGCCCCGGAGATTAAAGCTAGTGTGAAAGTGTCTCGACTGACTACCTTTAGGTCTGTAGCTGATTTGTCACTATCTCTTACCCTTGATGCGGTCAGGCAGAGATCGCTTAGAAATTCTGATGCTGGGAAGAGGAAGCGTGAGGATGATAACTCACACCGTTCAGACAAGAAGCACAAGGGGAACTCTGACCACAAAAAGAGTTCAGGGTTCAAGAAAGATGACCAACAGTCGGGTGAAACGCCCAAATGCAAGACCTGTAAGAAACGGCATCTGGGAAAGTGCAGATATGAATCAAAGTCCCAATCGCAACCAAGAGCTTGTGGGATATGTAAGTCTAGTGAGCATAAGACATTGGATTGTAAGAAGATTAAGGATGCAACTTGTTACAACTGTAACGAGAAGGGGCACATCAAGTCCAACTGCCCAAAATATGCTAAGAAACCCGAGGAAGGTAAGAAGACCAATACTAGGGTCTTTCAAATGAATGCACGGGGATCAGTTCAAGATGACAACGTGATAACAGGTACCTTCCTTATAAATGATGTTTATGCAAGGGTATTATTTGATTCGCGTGCAGATAAGTTATTCGTCGATAATAAGTTTTGTAAGTTATTAAATCTGCCTGTTAAAACCCTGAGCATAAAGTATGAAGTAGAATTGGCCGATGGTACCATAGAAACCGCCTCAACTATGTTAGATGGATGTTTTATATCCATTAGCTGGTTTCGACATAGTCCTTGCTTCCTTTGAAATTAGCTGGTTTCGACATAGTGATAGGCATGGATTGGTTATCTCATAACCAAGCCCAGATTGTTTGTGACAAGAAACAAGTATTTATCAAGACTCCGTATGGTGAGCTACTTACCATACAGGGAGATACTCAGTATGGGTTGCCTAAGCAAGCGTCTATGCTTAAGGCATCAAGCTGTATGAAAAAGGGTTGTGTCATCTACATGGCACAAGTAACCATTGATGAACCAAAACCGAAGATTGAAGACAACCCTATCATTTCTGAATACCCTGATGTATTCCCTGAAGAACTACCTGTTTACCCCCAGATAGGCAAGTGGAGTTCAGAATCGACATTATACCTGGATCAGCACCTGTTGTAAGAGCACCTTACAGGTTAGCACCAACTGAAATGAAGGAGTTGAGAATTCAACAAGATGATTTGTTGGCAAAGGGATTTATTAGGCCTAGCTCATCTTCTTGGGGAGCACCGATTCTGTTTGTGAAGAAAAAGGATGGATCAATGCGTTTATGCATTGATTATCGAGAGCTGAACAAAGTTACAATTAAGAACAGATATCCATTGCCCAGGATCGACGATCTGTTCGATCAACTTCAAGGAGCAAGTTACTTCTCCAAGATTGATTTGAGGTCAGGATATCATCAGCTGAAGGTTAGAGATGAAGATGTGCACAAGACTGCATTCAGAACTCGCTATGGTCACTACGAGTTCTTAGTGATGCCTTTTGGGCTCACTAATGCACCAGCAGCATTCATGGATCTCATGAATCGCGTTTGCAAACCCTACTTGGACAAGTTTGTCATCGTCTTCATTGATGACATTCTTATTTATTCAAAGAATCAGGTTGACCATGAGAAGCACCTCCGATGTATCCTTAAACTGCTTCAACAAGAAAAGCTCTATGCCAAGTTTTCAAAGTGTGAATTTTGGCTTCGTGAAGTCCAATTCCTTGGACATGTGGTTAGTGAGCGTGGTATCCAGGTGGATCCCGCTAAGATTGAAGCTATCATGAATTGGCAAGAGCCAAAGACGCCCACCGAGATTCGCAGCTTCCTGGGTCTAGCAGGATATTATAGGCATTTTGTTGAAAATTTCTCAAGGATTGCTGCACCCCTAACTTCTTTAACTCACAAGAATATTAATTTTGACTGGGGGTCCTAAGAAACAAGATTCCTTTAATATTATTAAGCAGAAGCTAAGCAATGCACCTGTGTTGACATTGCTTGAAGGGATTGAAGAATTTGTAGTATACTGCGACGCATCACACACTGGAATGGGATGTGTGCTCATGAAGAAGGGAAAAGTTATTGCCTATGCTTTCCGACAATTAAAAGTGCACGAGAAGAATTATACTACCCACCATTTGGAGTTGGGTGCAGTTGTGTTTGCACTAAAACTTTGGAGGCATTATTTATATGGCACCAAGTGCGTGATCTATTTTGATCACAAGAGCCTTCAATATCTGATTAATCAGAAGGATCTGAACATGAGACATCAACGATGGATGGAGACACTGAATGATTATGATTGTGAATTCTGATACCATCCAGGAAAGGAGAATGTGGTCGCCGATGCTTTGAGCAGGAAGGAAAGGGTTAAGCCCATTAGAATCAATGCCAAGAGCATTGAATTGAAGAACATCTTAAATGAAAGATTGTTAGCCGCTCAGAAGGAAGCCGTAATAGAAGCTAACTATCCAAGTGAAAAGTTGGGTGTAACTGCTGAACAGTTATCGTATGGTAAGGATGGGATTCTAAGATTAAATGGACGGATATGGGTTCTAATCTATGGAGGACTTCGGGACGTGATCCTTCAAGAAGCTCATAGTTCCAAGTATTCTGTTCATCCTGGAAGTGACAAGATGTACCAGGATTTAAAGGCAACTTACTGGTGGATAGGTTTAAAGAAATCTATAGCCACTTATGTGGCCAAATGTCTGACATGTGCTCAAGTTAAAGCAGAACACCAGAAGCCGTCAGGTTTGCTACAACAGCCTGAACTTCCCACCTGGAAGTGGGAAATGGTAACTATGGATTTCATCACTAAGTTACCAAAAACAAAGCAAGGGAATGATACTATTTGGGTTATAGTGGATAGACTGACTAAGTCAGCCCACTTCCTACCTATTAAAGAAACACACAGCTCAGATAAGTTAGCTCAGCTGTACGTGGACGAGATTGTATCTCTTCACGGAGTGCCAGTGTCTATCATCTCTGATAGGGATACGAGATATACATCGCATTTTTGGAAAAGTTTCCAGCAATCCCTAGGCACTCGATTAAACTTCAGCACTGCATATCATCCTCAGACGGATGGTCAGAGCGAGCGTACAATTCAAACTCTGGAAGATATGTTAAAGGCTTGTGTTATTGATTTAGTTGGAAGTTGGGACGATCATCTTCCATTGATTGAATTTTCATACAATAATAGTTATCATTCCAGTATTCAAGCTGCACCTTTTGAAGCTTTGTATGGAAGAAAGTGTAGAACGCCCGTTTGTTAGGCAGAAGTTGGAGATGTCCAACTAACAGGGCCTGATATAGTCCTGGAGATGACAGATAAGATTGTACAGATATGAGATCCTCTCAAAGCTACCAGGGATAGGCAGAAAAGCTACACAGATAAAAGGCGTAAACCTCTAAAGTTCGAGGTAGGTGACAAAGTATTACTTAAAGTATCACCCTGGAAAGGGGTAATGCGTTTTGGCAAGAAAGGCAAGTTAAGCCCAAGATACATAGGACCATTCGAGATCATTGAATGTGTCGGAACAGTGGCTTACAAGTTAAACCTGCCTGAAGAGCTCAGTGGAATTCATAATGTGTTTCACATCTGCAATCTGAAGAAATTTCTAGCTGATGAATCACTAGTCATGCCACATACGGATGTGCATATTGATGAGAGCTTAAATTTTGTCGAAAAACCATTGTCGATCGAGGATCGACAGGTTAAGAAGCTTCGAAAGAAGCATGTACCGATTGTAAAGGATAAATGGGATGCCCGCAGAGGTCTCGAATACACGTGGGAGGTAGAGTCCATAATGAAACATAAGTACCCTCATTTATTTCAGTAAATCTCGAGGTCGAGATTTCTTTTAAGGGGGTGAGGATGTAACACCTCGTAAAATCATGTCCAATATAATATCGACAAGTGTCATGGACATTAAACGAGTAACAAAGTGATTACGAGGGACTAAAGTTGACAAACAAAGAAAGTATGTGTGTAGAAGGATTCAAAGTGTCAACATTTGATAAGTTTATCTTTCAACAACCTTACACGATGTTTATACCTTTAAACGAATGAATTATGAATCATACAAAACCGTTTGTGGAAAGAAAGTGAAAGTTACAGGCCGAAAGGGTTAAATGTGTCAACACGTTTAATTTATACCTCTGAGTGACCTTTTAACGAACCCGAAGCTTTGTAACGATTAATTATGCTCACGATAATAAGTGATAAAAATTTCACAAGGTTTCGATATCGTATGAGGAAAATATGCTAACATTCGTAAATAAGGGGGTTAAAAGCGTCAACGTTGAAATTCACGACTTATTCGGTGATCGTATAACTAACCGGGAGCTTAACGAAGTTTGTTTATGACTTAGGGTCCTTAAAAGTCAAGTTTAGGGGTTAAAAGTGCAATAAATGAAAGTTAAAACATGTTTTAAAGGACCAGGGACCCAAATTGCAACATTTGAAACTTGTTGACCGGAGATCAACCTTCACGTGGCCCTCGTAGACCTTCTAAGGGATCTTACACGCCCTGCCTAAAAGTGCCAGCGACAGAATTCTTGGATAGATGCCTGTTCAGCCTGTTCCACCGCCTTAGAAGCCATGTTTTCGATTCCAGGGGCTGCTCCAATGGTTTTTCATGGATAGGGGACACCTGGGATGATCAGGGAACACTTGTAGACCTTGTTGGAATGATCTTATGCAATCTAAGTCACTATATAATGAGCTCTATGTTGCAACAATTCACTTGTTCATTTCAAACTCATTTCTAAACCTTCTCTGGAGCTCTCTGGACCTCAAGCAAGCTTCCTTAAGTTTCAAATTCGTGCTAAGGACCATTGTAAGTGTCCTTAACCCCTTAAGTTCAGTTTTATTAAGCTTAATGACCAAAAGTCAAACTTATCGTAATTAAGATTTGACTTAGTGAGTAATCACTAATGGTCCAGTCATTTTTCGAATTGAAAGTGGCTATGAGTTGGTGATTATGTGGGTAATAAACCCTTAAAAGGGCACCCTCTGATTTTCACTCTAACTTGGTCAATTGTCGGGTCAAACTTAATTATAAAAAGTCAATAGAAAGATAATTTGCAAATAAACTCATAATTAATAATGTATAAGCTATGAAACCTGTTTTAACACTTGTATAACTTGGTAATTAATGTAAGAAGATGTCTAAGCATGTTTAACCCGACAATTTCAAGTCTAGGCTCGGTTCGGAACCGAAAGTCGCAAAAGTAGACTTTTGCTTTGACTTTCAGTTCTGACCCGATTTAGATTGTTTTAGAAATGCCTTAGAGTTCCATTAGGACCAGGTTATAGGTTAGTATAACTCTCTGAGGTTATACAACTTGGTTCCTAATTAATCTGATTCATATGCATGTTTCCGTTAATTGCTTAAATGTTGACCATTATGCCCTTTTGACCTTAAAACGAGATTTTTGGAAATGTGAAAGGAAAAAAATCTTTGTTACTGATTTATAAACATGTTCTAAAAATTTGACACCAGTTTGGGGTCTAGATTAGGAGTTATGCTCAATAGCGTAATTTGAAAGCTTTTTATTAATTAAACAACATAATTAGCATAAAGCGTATCTAAACCCAAATTTTGACACAAAACCTTTTACCCACTGATGTAATATAATATTTTTTGATTTTTTAAGATTTTTATTTATTTTTAAACTAATCATAGCATAAGGTTCTTGCTTTGATTCGGTAATTGCCGGTTATATCCTTTTTGCTAATAAAATGAGTTTTACATAACTTTTTGATACCAAACTTTTTGCTACTGATTTCATATGATAAATAAAATATTTTGAGCTTTATAAACTGACCAAAAACTCAGATTTCCTATTATAACCCGAAAATTGCTTAAAAAACGACTTTTTACGCGTTTTAAACGCATAGTATAGATTAAAACTATTTTTGACATATAAGACTTAATACCTACTGACGTTTTAAGTAAATTTTTATACTTTAACAGTAAGCAAAGGTTTTGAACTCAGATTTCCAGTTTTGACCTTTAAAGCTTATGTGAAATTACAAAAATGCCCCTACGGTGCATAGTTTGGTTATAAACGATAAATTTCACATATATGCAATACCCTACTGTTATGACTTACAAAAATAATTATTTCTATTGATCAATTCAGACCCGAACCTCAGGTTGTTATTTAATCTCTTTTATAAGCTTTAAAATGACCAAAATACCCCTACTGGGCATAAATTGATTTTAAATTCGTTTTGGGAATAATGGAAGGTATCCTACAGATATCATAACATATTTAACGCATGTTAACTTAGGAAAGTTGTTCATGACTCATTTGATTACCCGTTATGCATTTATCGCATTCGGTACGGTTTATGTAACTAGTTTGCATAACTTAACAGAAACGTGTCAAACCTTATCATTTTCACTTAAAAATCCAGAATGTATTTACTTTACCCATATTATACAAGTCTTCAAACTTGTCGGGTCTAAATCACATTCTAATCCGGTCTTCGCTTAGTCTTGCGTTTTGAACCGTATACCTTTCCTTAAAACTAACCGGTCTAAGTTTAAACTTAAATAAGACCCGTTAGGAATCTAATAGGTTAATTAAAACCTTCGTTCCAGATTTTGGAGCCCAGTAAAAGATACTTCCATTTGCTGATTTGTACGGCTGGGATAAATTTGTATAATTTGCTCAAGTAAATACTTTTAACTTATTTTCCCTTATACGGGCTTGGGGTACGGTATATAAAATACCACTTGGTTGGGTATTGAATTTTTAATCGTATGAAGGTTAAATTATTGAAATAACCCGTTTAATCTATTTTGTTTATTCTAAGCCTTTGGGGGGTTAATGACCATGTCCTGGATATCCTCGGCTCATTCATTGAAATGGCCACGACTTAAGCACGGGGTGTAGGCATACACCTGCCGGTGCGTATGTAAAATAATGTACCCACCTATTCGAGAATAACTCACCGTGGGCTATATTATGTGGCGTGTCTATTAATCTTTAACCCGGTATTCAACCCGGGCTACTGAACGTATAATAAACATGTAATTCTTTAACAAGTTTATTTTTAAATAATTATCCCAAGTTATAAAAAGATATTTGTGCCTTGTGCATTTAAATCAATTTTCTTAAACATTTACAAAATGAGTCGGTTAATTGTATTTACCAGTGTAAACTGATGTATTTTCCAAAAAGGCTAAGTGCAGGTACTAGGTGGAATAGGCTGGCTACTCCTAGCATCAATAAAGAGTCTTGCAAGCTTAGATGTTTATAAATCTGTTGAACAATGTTCCTGTTAGGCCCTAAAGTGTGAGACTGACGCATCAAATTAACACAACGGGCTATGGTTACGAGCTGGGCCTTACCGGGTTAGTTTACATTAGGATGTGGACCTTTATAGGTCACTTGGGCCAAGCTTTAGGCCATGTGGGCCAAGCAGGCCCAAGGGGAGCCCATGTAGGGACTTGGGCTTAAGTTAGTATATAAACAAGTTTCTAACTTGTTTTAGGGTTGGATATTCATAGTTACAATTTCTCTAGAGAGAGAGAGGCAATTGGTGGTGAACTTGTACCAGACGATTTTGCTTGTCAAAGTAATAGAATCGTGTGCAAGTTTAAAGGTGATTCGGTTTGTTCATCGTTTCCATATTTTCGGTTCGTATTTTCATATTTTTCGATTTGTTCTTGAATCACATCAAGTTTGGATTCCGCACAAACTTGGTGTTGTTTGATATCATTGAAAGATCCGGTTTCACGGGACTTACAAGTGGTATCAGAGCCATTAGAACCTGTTTCTAGGCTCGGTTTGATATCAAAGATTCAAGATTTTCGTTATTTTTGGTTCGGTGTTCTTCGCGTTCTTCGTAGTGTTCATCAAAATTTTATCAAAAATCGTTATATTTTGGTAGTTTGATCGTTTTGGAAGTTGTTAAAGGAGTGAGGATATTGTTTTATCTTTTGAAAAGTATTTAAAATTAAAAATTGATTTGAAAATTCCATTATTTTCGAATCAACTTTTTCAGATTCAATCTCTTTCAAAATTTTCTCCTAATTTAAAAATTATAAATAAAATCATTTTTTTTTACATCATTCTCATCTCAATTTTTTTTTGGAAAGTTGTTGACTTTCACCTCCACTCTCGACATATCAAATGTTTTCAAATTTTAAAGGGGATTTCTGAATATCCCAAGATTTTCGGATTAGAAGAGTTCTCGGGTCGCAACATTCCAAGTCGCAATCACAAGAGGTCTCGAGTGAAAGTTATTACAAGTCGCAACCTCTGTCGATCTTCACCATTGTTCCGAGTTCTCCGAGTTCTCCGGAGTCGCAACCATTCCACTCGCAACCATCTAGTTGCGGCTCATCACGTTCCTGTTACGACTCATCACGTTCCTGTTACGACTCGCAACCTCAATCTTCTTCACTTCTGATTTCGAGTCATCACTTTTGTTGTCTCGACTCGCAATCTCGACTTGTCCGACTCGCAACCATCTTCACGGCTGTCACCTCCACGTCTTCTCCATCTTCTCCAATCGTCTTCTCCATCTTCTCCGATCATTGTCGTCGGTTCCGAGCACCGGTTTCGACTCACAACATACTCTTCAAGGTCTCGAGTAATCATCTCTGCTGATTTCGAGTCGCAACCGAGGACATAGCCTTCAAGGTCTCGACTCTTCACGGTTTCAAGACTCATCACTGGTCTCGACTCCGATCTTCAAGGAAACAGCTCGGACTCGCAACCATCATAGTTTCGGCTCGTCTTGTTTTGGTTACGACTCGCAACCTCGATTACGAGTCGCAACCACCATTCCGACTCGTTCGACTCGCAACCATCATTCCGAGTCGCAACCGAGATCTCGGTTCATCACGTTTGTTTTCGAGTCGCAATCATCAGCTGGTCTCGAGTCATTTGTTCCTGTGTCGCAACCGCGGTTTCGAGTCATCTTCTCCATCACCGTGAAACCTGCATCACGCTACGCTCTCCGTTCACCATCAAACGACCACCATTAACAACCACCTGCAACTCTGGTCATCATCATCATTTGACCATCGTCCTCACTGTCATCTTCCGTGAACCATCACTGAACCGTTATCGTCAAACTTCATCATCCTAGCGTCTGTATTAAGCGGAGAAGGAGATATAAAATATTGCAGCTGAGTTGAGTTTTGTATTAGGTAGAAGATAAGGTTATTGCGACGGATTGGGTGTCGGAAATAACGAAGAAGAGAACTTTTGTGAAAGTTTAGGTGTCGGGAACTGTTGAGGGACTTTTCTACAATCTGATAGTGACATTTTGACATTTAGGTTTTATTATAATAATCATAAGTTAATCATTACCTTATCATTAGTTAATTATAATAATCATTATTCATTAATAAAAATAATAATAAGTATTTTTACTTAAAAAAAAAAAAAAAAAAAAGGGAGTTTATTAATTAAAAAAAAAAAAAAAGGTTTGTTTGTTTGTGATAAAAGTTTTGACAGATTTTTGAGGTACAGTTCAGAAAGCGGGTTCATTCGCGTGCAAAGGGTTTGAGTTAGCAATTACACGGGTTCTCATTTGGTTTGTGTTTTGAGGAGAAGAACAAAAGTATTAACCACCCGTTGAAATTATGGCATTTGTGTTTCACAAACCTGCAGCTCAAGAAATTACTCGTGAAGAGATACTTTCTGTCTTTTGCACTCCTGAATGTAGAGAAAGGGTTGAGGCATATCATTTACACAACGCTGAGCTAATACAAGATTATCAAGACATAAAAAATAAAAACTTTACTTTATCTAAAAATGAAAAACTTTATAAAGAAAAGATTGAAGCTCAGCGCAAAGACATCATCAAACTCAAAGATGATGTAAGTGTAAAAACAGCCCATTTCTTAGAAGCTCAGGAAAAAGTATGTATTTTAACTAAGGAACTGGAAGATATTAGAGAAAGATATCAAATTAATGAACTTAATATCAAGAAATTTGATTCTTCCAGCAAACTAGTTAAAAACCTGTGCGATCAACAGCTTGCGTACAAAGAAAAGAAAGGGCGTGGTTTGGGTTATAATCAGACTCCTCCTCCATATAATGATAATTACACTTATCTGCCAATGACTGAGGAGGAGATGATGAATGAGAGTAACATGACTTTTGGTTCCAAAATCAACAAGTCGTCTTCTCATGACAGAAAAGTTGAGAAACAGAAGTCTACTCCATTAAATTTTGTTTCAAAAGGCTCGATTGATCCTAACGTTTCATCTTCATGTGCAGATGATATTTCTGAAGTAAAGTGTAGAGATGTTCATGGGAGTGAACCGGTTATTATTTCAAATGTTTCTGAACCATATTTTGAACATTATTCTGAACCAACTGAGTCGGACATTGCTTTTACTAGTTCTTTGTTTGCGTCGTTTTCAGCTTATGTTTCGTCTTGTGAGCCTGTTGTTTTGGGCAAAACTGATAATGTTTGTGTGGATGATTTGAACAATAATTGTGGTGATGGTTGTTTTTCAACTAATGTTTGTGATCCTAACATCTCTAATGTTTCAGCTTGTGAAAATGTTACAGGTGAGGTCCCTCAGGATGCATTCAGTGAAACCACTGAAACGACTTCTCAAGAAAATCAAGAGTATCCTGATTCTTCTTTTGAATCTGTCTCAGTGGGTGTCCCTAATGTTGAATCTAGTGGGACCCCATTGGAAACTGTAGATGAAAGTAAACCACAAGTAGATTCACATGATACGTGTGTTGATGAAACACGTGTTGATGAAACTTCTACATCTTCTGAAATTAAAACTGAACCAGATTTTGAAAAGGAAGAGGTGGTCACATTAAATGAAAAGTCACAAGAAAATGTTTCTGAAAAGGAAATTAAAACAGAAACTGAATCGTCTTTTCAAAATGATTCTGATAAAATTATAAAAGACGAAAAACATCATCTGTCTGAATCTCATGCTTGTGCTAGTTCTGATCAACAGGTACATAAGAACTCAGAAAAGGCACATGGAACACATGCAAAGCAATCAAAGCAAGCTTGTTCATCTAAACCAATCAGATCAGCTTCTGCTGCTAGCTCTTCGAATCTCCATACATTGAAGCGACAAACATGTTACAACTGTGGAGTTCCTGGACACATTGCTAGAAATTGTGTTCATCGTCAAGAAGTGCAACAAAAAGTCAACACTCACTCTTGTTCTGGTGTTTGTGAGCCGGTTCACAACACACAAAAGGAGCCAAAATGAGCAGATCAAAGTCGAGGATATAAGAAGTATGCTCATCAAAGACAATCACGATCACATAAGGCTCATGACAAGGTGATTGAAAGCTTCAATCAGGGAGAAAAGACGAAGAATGGTGCTCAAAGCAACAAGACTTTTGCAAACAACAAATACAAGCACCCCAATTCATCTTTGTCTAAGAGAAATGTGCAGGCACATTCAGCGCAAAAAGGACCGGTTTGTCCTTCAGGACCTGCTAGAGCGAATCAAGCTGCTCAAAACGTCTTTCCGATGAAAAGACAAACTTGCTACAACTGTGGCATTGCGGGTCATATTGCTAGAAACTGCACACGGCGTCCCTATGTACCCTACTATATGCAAAATCAGAGGGTTACATCAAAGGATAACAATCATTCCAAGCCAATGAAGGTATCATCACCTAAGGCAATGAAGAATGTGAATCCCAAGGTTAAACCTTCTGATGGGGATTGGAATGCTGCTAAAAACAAACGCAAGGCTGTTCAGGAACAAAAATGTTTTTCTAAAACTAACAAATCTGAAACAACTAAAGTTGCTCAACCGAAGGCAACAAACGCGTTTGCTAGACCGAAACAGATTTGGAAACCCAAATCCAAAGCAGCAACATCTCCAATCCTTGAAATGAAAGGGGACCTATGTTTAAAAGAAGTGTCTTATTTTGATGCTTCAGGAAATCCCAGGACCACGATGGCCTGGGTACCCATGTCTTACTAATCTCCTTACCTTTCAGGAACAACCAAGGAGGAGCTGTTGACAATCTCTGGAATGTTGATAGCGGTTGTTCCAGAGATAAAAACGGGTAACATTTCACTGTTGCAAAAAGTTCAAATTTTTTTTACAGATGATATGTTTCCTTTGGAGGAGATAAGAGAAATAAGAAATGATCAGCAAAAGGTACCGTTTAAATTCAGTACTTTGATTTGCATATTGATTAGTCTTCAATCTGATGACAGAATGGTTAAGCAAAAATATTTTTCTCTCTTTTTCTTAGTTTATAACTTTGTACATACTGTGTCCTTTCTCTAGTAAATGGTAAATTTGCGCAAAAATACAAGATTTATGCACAAATTTAGGGGGGGAGAGGAACATTTAGATAGATATAGAGTTTAGGGGGAGAAAAATCAGAAAACACAAAAAGAGTTTGCTGTAAATATGTATTGTGTTAGGGGGAGAAAATGAGAAAAATACAAAAACATTTGAAAAATGAAAAAGCCAAAAAGAAAGATTGCATGATATGGGAAGTGAAATAAATGTTCGTGTTAAAGGGTTTGACTAACACATGTAAGGTGCCATAGCTGAAAAGACTAGGATCTACTGCGATATGTCGATAGGCTTGACGCTCAGCATGATAAAAGATACTAAGTGATATAAACATAACGAACTATGTACCATGTGGGTAACATACCAACGGCGTATGATTTTATGGTCTTAAATCTTGCGTTGATAGATAGCCAACATCTGAGGTTTCGGGTCTTTATATTGTTGAATCATCCGGGGATATCTTGGCTGTTCTTCTGTTCAGAACTAATATTGTACATGACCCCAGGAAAGAAAGTCACTTGGAATTAGCTCATTTCTATTTGAATGTTTGTATGTTGTCCCGATATACACAATTTTGATCTGATTCTGAAATCTTCTCTGAAAAAGTCGTGTACCTCCTCTGCTGCATCCAGATATATGCTGACCTGGAGGTGCTAGGCAACGACAGCTTCTGCTGCATCCAGATACATGCTGACCTAGCTGTACGTTGTCGCGCTATAGATCTAATACACCTGAAAGAGGCCCTCAAGTGCCCAAAAGAAACCCAAGAAACCTATATCAAATTGAGAAAAACTCATTTGATCTTGTATATTATACCATCTCTACTTAAGATCTATTCTGTTCTCTTCTCAACCTATTCCCAGTTAAGATTTCAGAAATCTGGATTGGACTTGTGAAATATGTGGTAGGGAAGATATTTGCATGATAGAGTGTGCTGTTTATATTTCCAGGATTTGATTAGTATTTATTTGGGTGTTCATTGTTAAGAAATCAAAACATGATAAAACAGATTATATGCAGACCTAGACACAGTCAGGATATCTTAAAGGATGACATCAGTATACTCACCTGCTACGATGAATCGTTGTGCTTACCTTGATCGCGGGGGTATGCCTTGGAATGAGACACACGGGTAGAATAGTATAATATTACCAAAAGCATATCACGAAGTTAAAAATTGAAAGTTGAGCGTTAAAGTTTAAGTGGACAAACATATTGGCAATCGCATAGACCAGTTTGATTAGGCTCGTACTGAAAAGTGTTCCTTAGTCTGCCTGAGAACGAATTTTGATCCCATTGCAATTGTAATTGTATATTATGGTAGTTGTTTATATTTTGAGTTTTTATTTGTTTTTGGTTCTTAAAATTAAAAAATATATACAAAAAATAATGTTTTGCTTTTCTATAAATCAAAAATCCAAAAATAGAGTGCTTATTTGTTTTCTTAAAATTAAAAATGTAACCGTTCTTGAAGATTTGACTGATCATCAAAAGTTGAAAGACTTTAAATTGTGAAATTTCATGTACCTAATGTTCATGTGGTACTCTCCCTGTTGCATAAGAAATGTTTGCTTATGAGTTTGTGAGCATGTGCAGAACTTGATTTCAATCAAGAACAGGGGTTGATGAAGACTGAGATGCTGTTAGTTGCTGAAGAAGCCTGAAGCAGCACAACAACAAGATGTACCTGAGTCAGAAGAATCGGATACGAATTGCCGTCTGACAGTGATAATGCATTTGAAGAAGTACCATGAATCTGCTTGGAAAACAAAGACTGAAGAAGAAAAGAGCTGCTGAGAATCCTCCTCTCACATTCTTTTTGACAAAGATATTTCAAGCAAAGCTGATCGAGATCTTGATATGAAGCTAACCACAAGAGCTGAAGAAAGAGACCCAGTGCTGAGAGTTCAGAAGTCAAGAACTTCCACAACATCTGCAGCATAGAGACAACCATAGACTTCGTTGAAGACGTTGCTGAATTGATGGTATGAAGACAATTTGATGGCATCAGTCTAGGGGGAGATTGTTAGGCCCTAAAGTGTGAGACTGACGCATCAAATTAACACAACGGGCTATGGTTACGAGCTGGGCCTTACCGGGTTAGTTTACATTAGGATGTGGACCTTTATAGGTCACTTGGGCCAAGCTTTAGGCCATGTGGGCCAAGCAGGCCCAAGGGGAGCCCATGTAGGGACTTGGGCTTAAGTTAGTATATAAACAAGTTTCTAACTTGTTTTAGGGTTGGATATTCATAGTTACAATTTCTCTAGAGAGAGAGAGGCAATTGGTGGTGAACTTGTACCAGACGATTTTGCTTGTCAAAGTAATAGAATCGTGTGCAAGTTTAAAGGTGATTCGGTTTGTTCATCGTTTCCATATTTTCGGTTCGTATTTTCATATTTTTCGATTTGTTCTTGAATCACATCAAGTTTGGATTCCGCACAAACTTGGTGTTGTTTGATATCATTGAAAGATCCGGTTTCACGGGACTTACAGTTCCTTTTAACTTTGATCCGCCTGTGGATCCCTTACAACCGTTTTTGTAAAAATTGATATTACTTTCATTCGGTTTATAAAGTTTTTATCTTTCGACTTCCGTTCTGTATTTAAACTGTGATAAATTGTCTATGATGATATCAACTACGTCACGATACTCCCCACCGGGCCCACCGGTAATATGGAAATATCGGGGTGTAACAATTGTGAAAAAAGAAATTGGAAAAGCGAAATATAAAATGACCAAAAAACCCTTCCGACCCTGATCATGCCCCGCGCCACGTGTTGGGCCAGGATGCGTTCTCACCGTTCTCACACTTTTTGCCATTTTCTCTAGAACCCGTTTCTATATATATATATATATATAGAAACGCGATCAGGAGAAAACGCTCAAAAGTGTGAGAATGGTGAGAACGCATCCTGGCCCAACACATGTCACGCGACATAGAGAAGGGCGGAGGGGCTTTTTTGTCCTTTTATCTTCTACTTTTCCAGTTTCGCTTTTCCCAATATTGTTTTATTTTTTGGGGTTTAAGATTTTTGGCGTTAATCAAATTCAATAACTAATGGCGTTTAATGGTTTCATTGTATTAACATTTTGGCGTTTATGGCGTTTTTCAAATCGTATTCCATTGGAACCCTAGGGGAGTCAGGAAATCTATCTGAATTGCATTTTTTCAAGGCGTTTTAAACAAGAAGGCCCATTGTTCTATTATTTTATATACATTTTGGCGTTTGTGGTATCTTGGCGTTTTACAATTGTAAGATTATTGATGCGTGTGTAGCGTTATATATTTTATTGATATTTTAAGCCCCTTTTAACACTTTAGTCGAGTTTTAAATTGATAAAACACGATATTCTACTAACACTAAACACACATATGGGAAAGTGCACCCATCGTTAGCGTAGTATAGCGTTGGTAAGATACCGAGGTCGTCCAAGGACACAAGAGCTTTTAATATCGGTTTATCCTCAACGTCTAATCAAATCAAAAGTTTTGAAAAGGTTTTAAACATGAAAATTAAAAACTAAAATGCTGAAAATATAAATAAAAATAAAACAGATAGACAAGATGAATCACTTGGATCCGACTCGCCTTTAGTGTAAGCTTTGATGATTTCCACACTTTTGCACTTTTTAAGAGATTGTGTTAGTTATAGTAGTAGGCCCCTCTTTTGAAGGTGACGTTACCCTCAACCCAGTGGTTTGAGTCAGCAAGGATACAATCCCAAAGGGTTGGAATATTGAAAGATAATTAATTAAGTTATTAATGCGTAATGTGGTAGGCCCCTCTTTTGAAGGTGACGTTACCCTCGGCTAAGTGGTTTGAGTCAGCAGGGATACAATCCCAAGTAGTCGGGTTAATGTATTAATAGTAGTTTATATATGAGGGGATCAAGCCATTCAAACCCTCGCCAACCAATACCAGTGGGTATTGAAGGAGGTCCTAGTAAGCTTGACCCTGGTCCTTGCAGGATCTATACACTGAACAAGGTAAGAACCTTACCAAACCATTCCCTTAACCCCCGACCAGGTAGCCAACATATCTCTATATAGACCGTAGAGATATGAATGATGAAATTTTTTTTATTTTATATAGACAGTAAAATAACGCAAAGACACCACAGACAAATGATAAGGACGTTTCACCTTCAACATAAAAAGTGTGAAAAGATTAAAAATCAAAAGTATTACACTAAATGCTTGTCTTCACCAAGTGATGTAAGAGTCTTAGGCAAACATGGCCTTTGATTCTCAAGAACTCTTACTATCAATCTTGGATCCCGAGACTACTACACACACTCTAAGATGGATGATGGATGATGGTGGTGGATGTGGGTTGTAGTGGTGGTGGAGTGTGGGTGAAGTGGGAGAGAGGTGGTTTGCCAAGAAGCACCCCTATTTATGGCCTGCACAGAAGCCCGGACACGGCCCCGTGGCCATCCTTTTACTCTTTCTTCATTAATTTCAATTTGTCTGCATTAGCTCCACACGCCCCCGTGTTCGCTGGGCACGGCCCCGTGTGCAGAAGCGTATCTGTACTATCAAGATTTGCAAGATTCTGCGAATCTTAGCGTTGACCACAGCCCATGTTGAGCTGGGCACGCCCCCCGTGTTGGGAATAGAAGCTTCTATAGCTTTGTCCTTTCTGCAGACAACTGGCCACGCCCCCGTGTTCGCTGGGCACGGGGCCGTGGTCAGCCTTCTGTTCTCTTGTTTTTGCTTGGGAAGATGTTGTCGAGGGGGCGTGCATGCCACGTTTAATCCTTTTCTTGTATTTATGTTAGATTTTGCTGCATATTTGTTCCTTTTGTTCATTTACGCTCATTTAGTCCTGAAAATACAAAAGGAAGAAAAAAGCACACTTTTTCCAACATTTGTACTAAAAAAAGGTTAGTTTTATGCCTCAATTGATGTAATTTATATGTTTGCATTTTACACACATCAAATACCCCCACACTTGAATCTTTGCTTGTCCTCAAGCAAAACTCTTTATAATGTGGCTTACACTCCCAAATGGAATGGGTAGAAGAGAAGTTTTGGGCTTGTCTTGAGTGTCGGGAATCCAAGATCTTTATTAGGTTTTATTTTTATGCTATTTACAATCTTATTCGTTATGATTTATTTAGAACGTTCTATAAGAGAAATTACTTATTAGGGCATAACATGCCTCTTTGAAATTTCATTTATATACAAGTTCACATACCTCACGGGATATCACCCAACACTAGACCGAAGATGTATTTTTGTGAAACACTCGAGACCGGCATGGAACTTATTTCTACCATATGCTTGCCAAGCAATCAATCCTCCTCCTTTTTAACTATATACTGTTGTAAATATCAAGAGGACTTGGGGAAGGGTTTGGCTTGGGTTAAAGGTGAGTGGTTTTGGGTTAGTGGTTGGTAAAAAGGGCTATAAGCGTAAAAAGCGTCGGCCGTCGTAAAACTTTTTGTTTTTATGACTTTTATTCAAACAAAGCATTTTCAAAAAAAAGTTTCTTTGAGGAACTTGTTTGTTTGTTGCTAAACTTCATTTTTTTATAAGCAATGTCACATGAAAACCGAGCTTTTTACTAAAATAAAGGGTTTAAAAATAAAAAGGGTTTTGGTGGGTAAAGGGTGTTTGTTTTGTGGGTTTAGAAATGAAAAGGTTTAGGCTGAAAGGGGTTAACTAGTGGGATTTTGGGTAGGTGAAAAAAAATGAAAAATAATGGTGTTGAAAAGAAAAAGGGTTAGTCCTAATGCCTCCATCATTTACTTACTTGGGTTTAAGTTGGTAAGGACCGGGAATGTATCGTCATGGCAAGTTCTAGAGTCGTAAGAAACCAAGCGGCTATTCACACAAGAAATGAAAGATGAGCATTTAATGTAAAGATGTATGCTTGTATGCTCAATATAGGCTCAAAACTAACTTTTTGTGGGAATGGGTTTATAATGTGATCAAGTATATATAATCAAATTTTAACTAGATTTGTCATGTCGTTTCATAATTTTCTTATGTTGGTTCTTTTTATCACGGCGCTATCGGTTGTAATTTTTTTAAAATATAACCTTTTTAGAACTTGTTATTTCCCAAATTAAACCAAGACAAGTAAAAAAAATTAAAAGTTTTTGAAAAAAATTTGGGGTGATTAGCGGTTCCAATAGAGTTTTGTGTAAGGCTTGTTATTAGGACTTGCAAAATTCAAGTTTTAGCATCCCCCCACACTTAAATTACACATTGTCCTCAATGTGTCCCAAAAATAAGTTTTTAGGTTGATTGAATGTGTAAAAAGGTGTTTAAAAACAAAATTTTACGTTACTGGGCGTCTAGACACGGGCCCGTGTTGGTCCGGGCACGACCCCATGTTCAGATTGCCAGTATCATAATTAACAAAAGACTAGGCACGAGGGCGTGTTCAGTGAACATGGCCTCGTGTCTAGTTACATGAACTTGGTGTTTTCTACATCATAATTAGCAGAAGCCTGGGCACGGGGGCGTGTTCAGTGAACAAGGCCTCGTGTCCAGTTACCTGAACTGGGCGTTTTCTGCAGAGCCTTGGGCACGGGGCGTGTTGGGCTGAGCACGGCCCCGTGCTAAACATGCTGTAATGAAGAAAAAATGTCGGGCGGCTATGTTTTAGTGCATGGAGTGTGGGTTCAAGTTTCCCTGAGTAACCTCCACCATTTCGAGTGTGTTTTATCCATTACAACATCATCCAAAAACCATTTCAATACTTAGAAACCATCATTCATTAAAGAGTGAATTACATTAGTTCCTAGAAAATAAAAGCATAAACTAAATCTGGATAAATAGGTCATGAAACACAAGAAATCTAAAACCACAAAGAAGTCCTAGCCTATAGTTGATTTTAAGAGCAAAATTTCCGAAAACGATAATTTTCTCGGTTGAATGCGGCTAGAAGAACATCTTCTCCGGGAAGGGCCCCTCATACATCGTTAAGCCATTCTTCTATCTCTCGAGGGAGAAGGAAGGCGGGCTCATTGGCGTCCTTGTTTTTAGGGGGGGTGTGACTCCCACCGGAACCTCGTGTAAGTTGTCAAGAGGGGGTTCCGCGGGGATGTCATCCCACCCGGTGGGATTAATGACTCCTTGAGCTAAGTTACAATATTCTTGGGGAAGGATTGGTTCCATGGGAGGTGTTACAAGAATGTTCAACCTCTGGTGCAAGAGGTTGATTTCTTGGAAACTGTTTTCTAGCCCCACTGTGAGATAATTAATACGGTCGATTAGGACTTCTTCTACGGATGTCATTTCGTCGGGAGCTTCTCGTAGTGCCATCACATATAGCACAAGAGTTACTTCGATTGAAGGCCTTCATTCCCTACGACTGTTCCTTGAATGTGCTGAAGAGGTTCCACTATTCTGGCTCGACATTCTACGAAAAACAAGTCGAAAAAGTTCAATTTAATGAAACAGTACCCCGACCACGGCCCCGTGCTCGCTGAGAACGTCCCCGTGGCCACCTCTCTGCAAGTTTTTGAAACAAGGAATCTTGGAGTTTTAACTTATTTTTATGACTTTAGAATCATTTTTAAGCAGAAATAACTTAAAACAGTGTTGTAAAACTTATTTTTGGCAGGATTCCTTGAATAAAAACCTAGCAAATATCACAATAAAGCTTGAAAACATGGAGATTTCAAACTTTAATGGAGGTTTTGAGGAGAAAATGAAGAAGGCAATGGACAAAAGTAGAAAAGACAAGATGGTTGTTGAGAACCTTCTTTAGAATATACCTTGTATGGTATATGTGAAGATCCCACCAGATCTTTGTCTTTGGAATAGGTCCAAGAGTGCAGGAATCTTGCTGCATTTATAGAAAACGACAACACGCTGGACACGGCTCCGTGTCGGCTGAACACGGCCCCGTATGCAGACAAAATTCTGACACTTTTTTGTCCGTATTCTGCCCAAAAGTCAGACGGGAATCTTCGTGTGACAACTGTCAAATTTGCATGCATCCGTACAATTATTAGACAATGATTAATGCTTAATGACTGTGCTGATTCACAATTAATGACTTGAATTACTTTCTGATTATTGTTATCATACATACATGTGCATCATGTATTGCAAATGACATGCCATTCTTGCATGCAAAATTTATTGATTCAAGTGATGCACGAAACAAAGCTAGCACAGTTATCAGACATATCAGAGAAATGCTGACGGAGTTCGGTACATAGACAGACATGGTTTTGAGATACAGAATGGGCCAGAAACCAAGAGTTACACTAGTATAGTGTGTAGGAAAGTAAGGATCATAAAACTGCCTTCCTAGTGATAGTTTAAGTGACGGAAAGTGCCAAAAACTCACATAAACTGCAGAATTCAACAAAATTCAGCATTTAAACACATTAATGTCATGCAGAAATATGGTTAAATGGTCCTGAATGCTTTCCTAAGTGTCGGGAATCAAAATGGTCACGAAAGGTAACATAAAGCACACTAAACTGCATAGTTTAGCACCTTAATGAACCAGTAACTAACCAAACAACTGGACACTACCCGAAACACCAAATTTTCACTAGAAGCGTTGTTTTAACATTACCAAGCTAGTTATGGTCCCCGAACATCATAACACACCTTATAACAACTAGTAACTAACTAACACTAACTAGATACTTGAAACCTAGCTAATTCTCCTAACTATTAGTTACATTCCAACCCTACACCCCCCACCTACGGCCCCAACAAGGGTGGCCCACCACAGATTTTATTTGTTTATAATAATAGATTATGTTATACCTTTACTAAACATAATATACAATGGACTTAACATTTGTGGGGTATTATAAGTTTAACCTAAGATACATAACCTTCATTTCTCAAAACACACTAACACTTGAGCTCCTCTTCTTCTTCCTCCCTTGGTTTCGGCCAAACCTACATCACCACACTCCACCACCATTCAATCAAGTTTCATCCATTCCATATACATACAAAGGTGTTAGAAGGGGTATAAGGAAGCTTGGAGTTCTTGGAAGTTGAAGGACCTTTCTCTTGTGCTTTTATCCACTCCATTTCATCTAGTGATCATCCCTAGCCTTGAGCAAGTAGTAAGAACACTCTACACTTCATTTTACATCTTGTTTAAGTGGTTAAAGAATGATACATGTTGTTAATCATGAAGAACACTAAGAATCTTGAACTTGAAACTTGAACATAAGCTTAAAATCATAAGAAATCATGATGTTTATGTGTTGTTATGCTTGTTGATTGTTGTTTACTCATGTTATTGATGTAGATCATCATATGATCTTGTTAGATAATGATTAAAAACATAATCTAGCAAGATGAGAGGATGAAAATGTTAAAGAACAATAGATCATCCTCATGTAAATCATGAACTTGAAAGAATAAGTTTTTTCTTGTTAAGTGATGATCAAAGTGTGTATAAAGTCTTGTAAATCTATGATATCAAGAATGGTTTTTCAAGAAATCAAGTCAAAAATACAAAGTTTACTTAATATTGGTTCTTCAAGAAATAAACCACATTTTTGGTAGTTAATAAAGTGTAGGATCATGTATTTAACAAGAAAAATCCAAGAAGAAACATTTTTAGAAAATGTAATTACAAGTTGTAAAGAACTAATTTCTTTAAAAATGATGTTTTTAAAGAAACAACCACACTTTAAAGGGTAACAAGACTTAATAAATACACTAGTAAGTTACTACACATTTTTATAAATTTTCAAGTTCATGAGGTAGTAGTTTGTGCTTGATTTTGGCAAATTGGTAAGTGTAGATTGATTTGTTGTTGATTGTGTTGATTTACAAAAGAAAATGATATGCCTTGAAGGCATGGAAACCTCCATTTTTAGGGGAAACTATGGCAAAATTTTTCTAGAAATTAAATACTTAGAAAAATATTTTTAAACAAATATTTACAAGTATATTTTTAAGCATGAATTTTCATATAAAGTTTGCCATAAATTTTGTTACAAAAATTATAAATATTGGAGGTTGGTTTTTATAAATAAAAGTGACTAAATATGTATTTAGGAAATATATATTTAGAAGTCACCATGTGTGTGATTATTTGCATATTATGTGTATTAGTTATATTATTTTAGGACTTGACACAATATAACTCATCAAAATACCAAAAATTACAATCCAAAATATTACCAAAATTCCAAGAGAATGAATATATAAATTATACCCAAAATATTGGAGAAACCAAACAAAGGAATATAACTTACAAAATATTCCGGAAAGTTTATTCGCAAGTATATTCTGGTAAATAATATTTTGGACACCAAGAGAACAAAAATATGATTTTTACAATTATTACAAAATATATCATATTTTTACAAGAAGAAAATATATTACTTTTGGCAAGTAAAAAATTATATATATTTTTCTTGGAATTATTAGATGTATCCTTTTTGGAAGAAAGTATATATTTTCTGAAACAAACATGAAATACATCATTTTTGGGAGAAAATGTATTTTCTTAAATAAACTTGAAATATATTATTTTTGGAAGAAAAATTGATTTATATATATTTTCTAAGTTAGACTTGGAAATATATTATTGATGGAAATCAGAATTACTTCAAAATTACTGTTAAAAAACAGATACCTAAATAACCATATATATATCTACTGGTAATAATCAGATCCTTACCGAGTGTTACTGATAAAAAAACAGATACTTAAAGCATTGCACTTTGCCCTATTTTTAATCCAAAGAAACCCAAGCGTGTTAACTTCCTCCTTCAGACGTGTCAGATTCGTTTGCTTCCTATTAAAAACATCATTCATGTTTCTCCATATAAACAATAGCATAATCTGAATGATTGAGAGCATAACCTGTTTCCATTTTTTAGATCCGCAGTATCGCTGATGCAGATACACAAAATCCTTGAGATCTAGCACGAATATTGATCCCAACTTGCACCATTCAGCGACAAAATCCCATAGACTTATTAACATAATCTAACATTAAATACAAATTATGCACATGTGCATATTAACATATTTTGTCAAGCTATGCACATGTGCATATCTATATATCACATAACACTACCTTATTAACATAATCTAACATTAAATACAAATGTGCATAACTATACATCACACCAAAATACAACTAAATACCTTATCTAATGTTACCTGCATCAACATTAAGTACCTTATTCACATGTTATTGCACACTATACACATGTGCATATTGACTTATTATTACAATCTATGCACATGTGCATAACCACATATTACACAAGAATTACCTTAATAGCCAATTCTGTTAAACCTATGATGTCAAAATATACACATGTGCATAGCTATATATCACACAATACAAAACGAAGCTTGAATCGACAAATAATCTATCATATAAAAGTACAAACGACAAATTATCTATCATATAACAATATAAACGAATTGTATAAACTTGCAAACGATGTCTCGATTAATATGACCATATCTATATTACCAATCCGTCAATGATTTCGTTGGCGGCGGCAATTTCGACGGCGATTAATTCCGGCGATACCGTCTTAGGGACACACTCATTGAATCGTCTATTCTTATAATCACTGGACGAATTTTGGGAACTAACCTCGATTATATGACGAAATATGAAATAACTGCTGGTAAAATCTCAAATCTGAGATAAAATCTCAAATCTGAGATAAAATCTCAATCCAGATGCTTCGATATGGTGAACTGATGATGGTGAAGTGATGATGTATTCGAGACGATGATGAAATCGATTGTAATCGACGAATTGTTGATAGATTCAGGTTGACAATCGTTGAGAGACCTGGATGTACTCAGAAATTTGGAGAGTGGATATGAAAGTTTGTATTAAATGTAGTTTAATTTTGGCTTGAAGTCCGATATAGTAAAGCAGGTAAGCGTGTTTTTTTTAAAGTTATTTGGTATTTACAAAATTGCCACTTGTTCACATTGGTTCTCGCGGTTCTCGCAATAAGGGTGGTTCTCGCATGAACCTTACCATATATATATATATATATATATATATATATATATATAGGATTAAGTTAAAATGAGAACCATCTCGAGTTGTAAGAACCGCGAGATTGATCCGGACCTTGGTGGACCAATTTTTTTTTTCAAAAACGTAGATGCATGTATAAAAACAACATTTGTAAAAAAAAAATTCAAAAAAAAAATGTCGTGGGTGTAGTTTTGAGCAACACAAGTTTGTGTTTACGGGACCCGTAAATTTTCCGGCTAGATTTACGGGTCCCGTAAACACAAACCTGTGGCGCTCAAAACTACACACACGACATTTTTTTTTGAATTTTTTTTTTACAAATGGTGTTTTTATACATGCATATACGTTTATGAAAAAAAAATTGGTCCACCGCGCCCCCCACAGTGTAGTTCCCGCGGTTCTTACAACTCGAGGTGGTTCTCATTTTAACCTTCCCCTATATATATATATATATATATATATATATATAACTTAATACATAAGATATTAACTTTAATTGATAAGATATTAATTCCACTTTTAGTATCTTATGTTATTAACGTGATAGAAGTGGTTTAATATTTTCAAATTATGTAGTATTATCTTTTTAATTCCACTACATAATTTAGGTAACGCAATGTCAGATAATCTTACAATATGACTAAATTTTATAACACGTTAACATAATACATTATAATTATAGCTTAAACCTTGGAGTGTTTTATCATGGAACAACATAAGATATTAACGATTAAAGAGGATAACATAAGATATTAACGATTAAAGAGGATAAAATAAGTTAATATAGATTACAATGTAATGTTGCATTTAGTTTATCATTAAATCATATGAAATTTTAAAAAGAAAAGTGACAAATTATAGGTAATCGTACCTCAACAATTAAATTAAATATAATTAATCATATATGGATATAATTAATAGGCAGACACTTCTCTATTTAAGAATTTCACTTTATGTTCTATCATTTTTTATAGATTCTATTTCTCATATATATAAATATTTTAAATACTAATACTAATATATTAGAATTATACAAATATATTGTGAAAATATAATATTATAAAAATATATTGTAAGCATATATTAGTATTATAAAATATATTGTGAAAAATATAGTAGTATTATAAAATATATTGTGAACATAATATAAAATATATTGTGAAAATATAGTAGTATTATAAAAATTGAATTGATATAATACTAATACTAGTATAATTAACTATCTGAATTTCAAGTAAACTAAAATTATACATAAATATATGTAAATATATATATATATATATATATATATAGGATCACGCTAAAATGAGAACCACCTCGAGTTGTAAGAACCGCGAGAACTTTTTGATCCGGGCCTTGGTGGACCGATTTTTTTTTTCAGAAACGTAGATACATGTATAAAAACAACATTTGTAAAAAAAAAAAATTCAAAAAAAAAATGTCGTGGGTGTAGTTTTGAGCAACACAAGTTTGTGTTTACGGGACCCGTAAATTTTCCGACCAGATTTACGGGTCCCGTAAACACAAACTTGTGGCGCTCAAAACTACACACACGACATTTTTTTTTTGAATTTTTTTTTTACAAATGGTGTTTTTATACATGCATCTACGTCTATGAAAAAAAAATTGGTCCACCGCGCCCCCTACGGTGTAGTTCTCACGGTTCTTACAACTCGAGTTGGTTCTCATTTTAGCATTCCCCTATATATATATATAGGTAGAGGATCCTGTAAAAAGTGCTCAAAGTGTATTATAACACTGTATATAATACTATATAACACCATATAAACACCGTATAACAATATGTAACACCATATAATACCATATATCACTTTGTGACAATATATATCATTATATAACAAATATAACACTATAGGTTGTCTGATAGCATGTCTATGATAGATGTATAGTGTTATATTTGTTATATAATGATATATAGTGTTACATAGTGTTATATGGTATATGGTGTTACATATTGTTATACGGTATTTATATAGTGTTATATAGTATTATATATGGTGTTATAATACACTTCTCACACTTTAGGCCCTTTTTTACACTATCCTTACCCTATATATATATATATATATATAGGTAGATGATCCTGTACAAAGTCCATCTTTTGTAAGAAGTGTAAGAAATAATTTGGGAATGACAAGTGTCCCTCATCTTAATTAATTCAAAAGGGTATATTAATAATTGTACATTCTTGTCAATTAATTGATTTCCAATATAACTGAAAAAAAGAACTGGCGATGAGAATGTTAAGGGATTGATTCGACTTTTGTATTTTTTTTTGCAAGATCCAATACGATTGTTATCTACGTATCATTCTTCATCAATTATAAATACAAGAAGTCTTATGAAATCGCTAGAGACAATACAATTGTTTAACTTCTGCGCCATTCTTCGATTCTGGTGTTTTAAAGGGTTATATACATAAAGCTTCGATCTTGAATTGGTGTTTTAATGTGTTTTGGATTCCAGATAAAACACCATGACTTGAATCATAGTCATGGTGTTTTAAAATCTGGGAATGTTTTGTATTGATTGTCCAGATGTTAAAACACCATGGATGTAATCACAATACAATGTTTTCTGGATTCTAGATAAAACACCATGACTTGAATCATTGTCAATTTATCCGGTTGTTTTAAAACACCATGCCATGAATCTGATTATACAATGTCTCCATATAAAACACCATGACTTGAATCATAGATGTTTAAAACACCACACTATGAACAATGTCTCCAGATAAAACACCATGACTTTGAATCATAGTCATGATGTATTAAAATCTGGGAATGTTTTTGTATTGATAAAACACCACGCCATGAACAATGTCTCCTGATAAAACACCTTGACTTGAATCATAGTCATGGTGTTTTAAAATCTGGGAATGTTTTGTATTGATAAAACACCACGCCATGAACAATGTCTCCAGATAAAACACCATGACTTGAATCATAGATGTTTAAAACACCACGCCATGAACAATGTCTCCAGATAAAACACCATAACTTGAATCATAGTCAATTTATCCAGTTGTTTTAAAACACCAAGCCATGAATCTGATTATAGATCTCTTTATGATAACATATGAAGAATATGCAACCAAAGACATCCTACAATTAAGGTGAATCATTAATTCCGATATTTAAGGAAAAAAGAGTGAATGTAGGAGTTTTTGGTTGTGTAGGTTACGGTTACCATATTTCAAACATTTAAAAAGACACTATTGCCCTTCAATTTTACATAAGGTCTCTCTAATTAAAACACAATTTACATTTTTATACCCTATTAATCTCAACCATTAGATCAAATATCCAATGGTTTAAAACACTTCTTACTCTTCTTACATTTTAGACACTTTTTACCATATCCCTACCCTATATATATATATATATATATATATATATATATATATATATATATATATATATATATATATATAGGGCTGGGCTATATAGAAAACCCTTAAGTTTTTAGAAAACTCTGGAAACTCAAATCTCCCCCCATTTTTACCCACTCTCCCGAAATTTTTTTTTTTGAAAAAAATAACACATGTAATATACATGTTTTAAAGTGTTTTGGGCCAAAAAAAACAAAAAAGCGCCGAAGGGATGTTTTTAAAAAAATAAACAAATTTCAGCATGCTTCGGGTGACTAACATGTGTTAGGCACAAAAGGCATAAACTTGCTGAAACTTTTTTTTTTTTTTAAACATTCATTCGGCGCTTTTTTGGTTTTTTTGCCCCAAAACTCTTAAAAACATGTATATTACATGTGTTATTTTTTTCAAAAAAAAAAATGTCGGAGGTTAGGTTTTCTATTGGTTTTCTCAAAATGAAGGGTTTTCTATCTAGCCTATATATATATATTCAAATTCATGTTATAAAACAAATGCAAACATATATAGATATACACAAATATACATTGTAAACATTAAAGTTTATATAAGTTTTCAACATATATCCTGGTTTAAGTTATATATCTAATTTATTTACATTTTGTTATAATCGAAACTGACTAAACTTTACTCATAGAAATAAAGCACCTTATAATTTATAACCAGTTTGCTCCATAAGAACCAACTTTAATATAAATAAAATAAAAAAAAGAAAATACAGTTATAATAATCATAATAATAATAATAATAATAGTTATTATTATTATAATATTAAAATCATAAAAGTATTAAAAGAACTATATATACTATTATAATATGATAATTACTATTCATTTGTCACATCCCGATATATCAGAGCATGGCGTGACTGGACTGGTATCTTCATTGCACAGCTGAAGCAGTTAATGCTAAGACTTTAAAATCGAATAGTTAGAGGTGATAAATCGATAGTTGTGGGTGGCAACGACCAATAACCAATAGTAAGATGTGATAAAATCGAATAACCCTTTGTAAAGATATAGTTTGTTATATAAAATTAAAGTTCTTCTAACTCGCGTAATACACGGGTTATTTAAATGTGTAACTTTGTTACTTAGTACTAGTGGGAAACCCGCGTGTTGCATCGGAGTCGACAATATAGGGAGGGATCATAATTCAACCCTTAAAATGATAAAAAAATATCATATATAAGTAGTGACTCTTTCATGTGGTTTATATTTCTGAATTGGAGACACTTTTCTCTTAAGTAGCCTACGATAAACCTTTCACAGATCCAACAAGTCATGTGTTATGCATAATGCCTCATGCCACATAGGGTGTTTTATTGGCTCAAAAATTATGTCCACACGCATATTCGCCTGAAGCACATGGCCACTTTTGACAACGTACTATCAGACTGTTCAATAGATAACTTAAACCACATGTCAAATACCCATTTATACAATAAAAGAAAATGCAATCTAGGCTGCTATAAAAAGAAACAGATAATTAATGGCAAATTTATATATATATATATAGGGAGAAGATCATGCGAGAACCACCTCTTATTGCGAGAACCGCGAGAACCAATGTGAACACAACCAAAAATGCCTAAAAATAGCTAAAAATCACAAAAAAAAAAAATTAATATTTTTTTATATAAAAATCGCTACTTTTCGAAGCAAAAAAAAATTAATTTTTTTTTTAAATTTCTTTTTTGGCCACTAAAAGTAGCGATTTGAACATAAAAAATATTAAAAAAAATTAGATTTTTTTTTTATTTTTTTAGATTTTTTTAAAGATTTTTTTAGTTTTTTTGGGGGTTAGTTTTTAGCATTTTAGCTTTGGGGGGGGGGGGGGGGGGGGGGGTTTAGGTTTTTGGGGGGTGGGGGAGGGGGGTTTAGGTTTTGGGGGGTGGGGGGTTATGTTTTTTTTAGGTTTTTTGGGGGTTTTAGCATTTAGCTTGGGGGGGGGGGGGGGGGTGGGGGTTAGGTTTTTTTAGCTATTTTAGGTTGTGTTCACATTGGTTCTCGCAATAAGGGTGGTTCTCGCATGAACTCCTCCCTATATATATATAGGGGCTGGTTAACGTACAAATGCGCTTATCGTACATTACGTACGCTACAATCTCAGCCGTCAGATCATCTCCCCGCATTGAAAATCGCATGTGAAATTGAATTACCACATGCGAAATTGTTACCAAAATTATCACATGCGAAATTGAATTACCACATGCGAAATTGTTACAAAAAAACAACCTGCTATTTCATCAAAATTATCACATGCAAAATTGAATTACCACATGCGAAATTGTTACAAAAAAAACAACCTTCTATTTCATCAAAATTATCACATGCGAAATTGAATAACACATGCGAAATTGTTACAAAAAACACCTGCTATTTCATCAAAATTATCACATGCGAAATTATTACAAAAAAAACATGCGATTTTCATTGCGGGAAGATGATCTGACGGCTGAGATTGTAGCGTACCTAATGTACGATAAGGGAATTTGTACAGTACCCTTTACCTATATATATATATATTAAGAATACTACCTCTATCAAGCATAATTTGTTGATGACGCAATATTTGTTACTACTAACAAACAATATGAGATCTTTAATGGAAAGTCCAAATACATACTTTTTGTCATCAATAAAACACAAATTCTTATAAAGGTCACTACACAATTAATAATATATCATAACAGTTTATATTTATTAATTCAGTAGTAGACAAGATGTTGGTATTGTAATTAGTAAACATCATTTACATATATATTGCTTGCTGCATGGAAGTTGTTAATTTTTTTTGGATGGAACCAGTCCCACGGCTTTGACCTGATCAGACAGACAGCTAGTACAAACCTACGACCACCACCCGGCCTCATTCCAAGAACCAGCTGCTGCTGGTAACCAAATCCAACCTAAAACCAAAAAATAAAAACATCAACATGCTGCTGACAATTGAGCTCGAATCTGTTGTACCAAGCAAGCAATGCTTGGTATGGTTCGTCATAGAACGGTGCATTGCTGCTGGTGTCTTTCACCATTTTATTTAAAAACAATGGATTCCCCTCAGAAACCAACCTTACAAATGTGGGAGCATGAAATTGACTGTTATCATTGTAAATCATATCCTGGCTATGACCTTTGTGAAGATTTTCCTCCAATGACCATGTTGATCCCGACTTCAACAATGCGTTGTTGTGAGAGCACTTTGTAAAGACCAATGAGCTTTTCACTGCTCATCGTGTCGGTCAAATCGTCTGCTGCTGATATTAATGAATTTATTTAATAATGTGTAAACGTGAATGAAAATCGAAGGGACTAACCAACTTAGTTCGGTTATAGCAAAAGGTAAGATCAACAACTCCAGCTACAACCATGGCTGGAAGGTCAAATACCGCTCTTTTGCATTCCGTAACCAGACGCCATTTATCAATCGTTATGTCATAAAAAAGCGATCAACACGATTTTAATTCTCAATTGCAACTTTCGATCGAAAATACATATTAAAAAATTTATCTAACACTGGTAGCCTCTTAATTACTATAAACAAAAATGCATATTAAATCAATCATAGATAAGAATACATCAGAATGTTCAGATTATATTCATAAACCAATAGTTGAACATAGTGAGTCCTAAATCCATTAACATTACTCATAATCAAAAACCCTAACTGAAACAAAACCCTAAGTAACAGAACCAGTCAACCAGATCATAATTCCATATGCAATGAAACAGTGAGAAACTGCAACAGTCATTCATAAATCATAATTCAATAATAGATTATCAGAATAAGAATCAAAATGAGACCGAACTTACCGAATATTCAACCTGGAATGATGGTTGTGAGTTTATGAATCAGTCGAATGTGGACTCCATTTATACGGAACTCATTGTTTTATTCTCGCAACAATTTAGGAGGTTAAATACATTAAAATTAAAATTTGAGCTCAAAACGCCTTTCAACACGTTTTTAACCAACCCACACCCCCTTTAGCAAGAACTCTTATTTGACCCGTTTCATATACAACACAACCTAGATCGGCCTACTCATAACTATAAGAATAATTGAGTGTTGAAAAGTTGTAACTAATTCGTATACCTTGGTTGCTTTTTTGCGAGGGTAAGAGCGACACCAAGAGCGCCATGACAAAAAGAAGAGTCCCTTGCAATCGGACCTGTGACACGAATAAAAAAGATCAGAGCCCAATCAGAGGCGAGATGTATATGAGTATTTAAACAACAAACCGACTAATCGTGCACGGTTATCTCCATATAAGCGACATCCGGTAAGAATCGTGGCCGAAACCCTTTCTTTCTGTTTCAGATGGTCCGTAATTGCTCATCAAAGTAACATGTTATCACTTGCTTTTATCATTCCAAAATACATAAAACAGTTAAAGGAATTGCATACACTACTAGAAAAAACACCTTTATTGACATGCATTGCGTGTCATAAAAGGGTCTTTATGACACGCAAATGCGAGTCGTTGATTGAGGAGTCATAAAATTAACATGACATGCATTTGTGTGTCATGTTTTTATGACACACATTTAATGACACTCATTCATGACACACATTTAATGACACACATTTAATGACACGCATTCATGACACACATTCATGACACTCATTTTACGACACTCATTTTATGACACCTTTTAATGACACACATTCATGACACTCATTTTATGACATTTTTTAATGACACACGTTCATGACAAGCATTTATGACACATACGTATGACATTCATTTACGCGTGTCATGCTTTTAATTGTATTAATTTTTTTTATAAAATTACTAATTTGCCCTGGATACATGTATAATAACAAAAAACAATAAATCTTTTTCATAAAACAAATACACATATATATATATACCAAAACAATCCATTACACAATCATTTGTCAAGTATACTACAAATATTTTAACGTTAACAAAAAAAGAATTGTTTGTCAATACATTATCGACACCTAAAATACGATTTATAACTTAAAAATAGAGTTAACCACATAAGTCGACCAATCTTCACGAATGCCATCCATATCCGCAGCCGAGTATTCTTCTACTCCTTTCCCAACCCGAGACAACAATTAAATACAATAAATCTTAAAAAACAGAATTTAATCCTAATATATGAATTTAAGCATTTGTTTGGATATATAAGTACATATTTCTCTAATATATAGACTAAAATATGACTAAACTTACATTATCATTGTCAAGTATTTCAACTCTTTCGTAAGCTATCTCCTTCATGAACTTCATCACATAGTAGCCGCATTCAGTACCTCCTGGCTGACGTGGACACTACCACAATTAAAAATATCAAGAAATGTGAAACCATTGCGATTTAAGTTTAAACTAAAGGGTGTCAATATTTACAATATCATTACAACCACAATTTACATAAGGGATTAAGTGCTTACCCAAGCGTTAATCCATACGAGTTTAACCCTTATGTTGGCACTACTTTCTGAAGCATACACGGCCATTGCCCTGTAAAAAATCAAAATTATATCAAAGTATATTCCAACTATTTTATCATCCATTATGATAATTTGTATTACTTACGTATCAATAATTTGCCTCAACTGCTCATCGACACTTCTAGGTCGTAAGGAATCAAGATAATAACAAGTAGTTGTTTTCAGGTTTAGTACTGCCAACACCCAATGGTTTCTTCAAAATCCAAAATTCAATCAAAATAAATTAAGATAATAGGCCTTTACGAAAACTTATTTAAAAGGAAAATCAAACCCGAGGTTGTAGGGCAATAGGATGATGTCATTGCCCTTTCTTTTATACAATCGATCTGCAACCGCTCTACTTGCATCCTCGATGTGTTTAGGTTTGGGTTTGCGTTGATCAGCCCGTGAAATTACAGACGGGTTCATAAAACATATTCCACGATCATGTATTTGCTCTTTCTTAATTTTCTCATACAGAAACCTGCAATTAACATACATAAATCGAATCAATAAAATAAATTTAGTTTTATGAACGGTAATTTATACTAGATATAGGCACTTACATTATATAAGAAGTGATGACAGCACCAGTCAGCTCGGTGAATGTAAAAACCGCTTCAAAATCATCACAATTTAAGTACATGTAACTATCATGCCCAAATAGATCAACTCTAGTCTTCTAGAATCCTCCTTTGAAAGGAATGCACTATCGACCAAAAATGCACTCATCGTCAAAACTCCACTTTTTTCCATTCTAACCCTTTGATTCCTTTGTGCTATCGTCTTGATTTTTCCTTCATTCTCTTTAGTTAGTTACAGAAATGGAACCATTTATACACTCAAATGACTTTAATATTTACTTAAATGCAACATTCTTTATACTCAAATGCAACTTTTTAGCATAGTTGTTTAAAACACTACAATTGATATTTATATGCACTAATATATCAATAACACAAAAACAATAATAACATAGATATTGAAGATAACTTATGGTGTACTTTAACATGTCCATCAAAAAGAACAATGTCGTCAACAAAAATTTGTCAATTACAATCATAAAGAGTAACAAAAAAATAGACTTATTAAAATAACAAATTTAAATAAGTATAGGTGTTGATATAGAACTAGACATTTGAATTTGTGAAAAATGCTCAAAATTGGCTAAATGACTAGTTATGAAACTTGGTTATTGATTTAGCAAAACTATGCCCTTTAGGTGTTTGTTGAAATGCCTAAAAGAAAACTAGATGTTAAAATTTTGAGTAAAAACGCATTTTGAATGCTATGGTGAATTATGCGTTATATGAAATTATTCGAGTTCTAAACAAGTCATTGATTGAACTCTATAGGCAAAGGAATTGAATCTTCAAGCGAACGAGCCAGAGTTGATGCGCGCTTGAAGGAAAAGCACTAAAGGTACGTAACTTCGGTTTCGTTACATTATGCATAAACAATAGTCTTAGAAATGTTAATGAGATTGTAGTGTCAATTGCGAGTTTGGTATGTCATAGAAGTGACGAAGTTCGCTCGACAAACCAAACGGGTCAAAATAGTTAACTAGAAATGTTGGTTGATAATATTGTTTAATTAGTCATGTATGTAATGTAAATAAAGTGATGTAACTCACTAGATAAAGAAACAAGTTAAAATAATGGTCGAAATGGTAGTGTTCGAAGTGACTTAAACGTCACTCATTAAGTTGGAGTTATAAAAGCATAAACCATGGAATGGGCGTGATACACTAAGATTTACAAGCTCGGGAATAGGTAATTATGGTTAGAAACCAATGTTGATGAATTATGTAAGTATGTAACTCGATCCGTTACATTGGGTAAATTTTGATAATTGGCATGTAACACCCCGAAAACGGGTTTGGTAATCAAACCACGTTGATACTACAGGACGGGTAAAATACCGTTAGCGGTAAAATTTAACCCGGTAAATATTAGGACTTAAATAAATAAACTTAATATTAATTAAAAAGGAAAAATAAATACTTTGAGAAAACAAAGTATATAAAAAGCCCAAATTAACGGGACATAAAACATAACGGGTTATAATTTCCCGAACCCGTTAAAGTAACTAGGAATAATTAACCTAGTTAGTAGCATATAATTAAGTCACTAACGGTGAGTTGTAGCTTCATTTGATCAAAATAAAACATGAGGGACTAATATTGACAAGTGGGAAACTTGTTTTTATTAAAACAAGAGTTAAACACCAAAACACACACTTAGAGTGTGTGTTCTGGTCGAAATATCCACAGGAGCCAGGGAGCTCAAACCCTAACATTCACTAATCTCACAAATTGAAGGATCAAACCAAGTCCAAACCGAAAATCGAGCATAGATTAATGATCCCCATTGCAAGGAGATCATAAGGTATGTAAAATTTGACAAAAATTCTCTACTTGAAATTCTCATGAATTTAGAGAACTTGAAATCTGATGATGCATGTATGAATTGTAGATGAATTAAGAACATTAAAATGTCTAGGAGTAAACCCTAGACAAGTACATGTTGAAATTATGCTAAATTCTAGTGAAATCCATGGTCACCATTGTAGGTGACTAGTGGGTTATGTAGAACTTGATAAACACTAGGAAATTTGGGGTTGTTCTAGTGTAATTTGACATATGCGAAGTTATTTCAGAACTTTAAAGGCAAATATTTGTGTTAAATAGTTTGAATGATGAAAATTCGGGTTATATGACAAGTCATGAGCTTGTCAATGAATTATTTATAGAATATGCCCATAAGGTGTTCGATGTAATGCCTAAGTGAAATTGGGTATCTACTAGTTCGTAGATAGAACTTGGTTTGGATAAGTATTTGGATAAATGCCTAATAACATGACAAAACGGGTTTCACTTATAGAGGGAAAACCCATAGATTTTGTGAGATAAAGAAATATAGTGTCTTCGATAATCAAGAGCTAGGCTAACTTAGTGTTAACAATAGCATGAACTCGAGTTAAAAGATTCGTTAGAACGATGGCTTAAAGGAACGCCCACTGGGTAAATTGAAAATGCCTAAACTAGCTAATGAACATGAATGTGCATTTTATATATTAAGGGATGTTTGACTTTCAAAAAGTCAAACTGACCTATAATACGATAAAAGGTAATTTTTGATATGAAATGCGTAAGGTGGAATAATCGTATTAAATTATGATTAAACTAACCACCTTGAAAACGATGACGATAGTTTGATGCGTAACAAGCTAGGTGGAAGCTTGATGAGGGAGCGGGTCAAACGAATCAAGAAGGAAAGGAAAAGCGTAGTTCGGATGCGAGGTAAGTAAAGCTTACGCCCCTTTTCATTATTTACAAATTACATGATTGCAAGTATAGTATATGAATGCTACTAAGTGGTTGGCATAGGATGTTCCGACACGATTCAATGAGAGTCGGAACGAGGGGAAAATGGTAAGAAATCATAAGTTATGGACAAAGGGGTAAAATGGTAAATTAGTCATGTAATGACGAACAAACAAAAACGGTTTTAAGTAAAACGAGTTCAAGGAAAACCGGGATAGGTTTAAAGGGGATGAAATGGTACTTAAATACCATCTCATAAAGAACAAATGGTCAATTAGACTAAATAGGTCAATTGGTGTGGGTAACGCCATTTGACAATAACATTTGACAATCGCTTGTTGAGTTTTGTAATCACAGGAAATAACATAAGCTTGCGTTGCTTTAACTATAAAGATTTAAAGCAAAACTTAAGTAAACGGGTCAATACTTTGACCCGAGCCAGGTACGTATAACTAAGCTTTTTGGTTAAACATACAATTTTGGTCAAAATATTTAGCGAAAGTCCTTCGTCGTGAAGTGAGGGACTAAAGTTGACCATAACACCCTTGAAGGGTATATTGGGCAAACGACTCATAGGGGTCGTTTAGGAACTTGCATAAAGATTATGGAATCATTAGACATGAATAAAGGTCATAGGAATGTACATTCGCGGGTCAAATGCTCAAAAATGGTCATTTGCGTAAAATGACCAACCGATGGGTAAAATTGAGAAAAAAGGGGTTCATTATGATAAATCCACCACAAAATAGTTGTGGTTGAATATTTGTAGTTAATTAGATATGGAACTTTTGTAGCGACAAAAGAAAGGCACAAGTTCTAGACTAAAATGCATAAATACCCTTAACGGGTCAAAATATGCATTTAAGCGTAAACGGGATTTTATTACTTAAGAAACCCGTGATTTGAGATTAATATTGTAGGAGATATTGAAATAATTAATTTCATGAGTTTAACGATCAAATAAACTTGTTGGTGTGATAAAATTATGAACGAGTCAATATTTGGTAAAAAGGGTAGTAAGCTGAAGACTTAAAAGTCTGAAATTATGTTAATCCGGATGTCGGATTTTAACTCCATAAGATGGAGAATTAAATTACGGACGCGTAGGAAAAAGAATCGGGTAAAACGGATTAAAAACGAGAGAGTTATGCTCGTTTCCGTGAAATCGGGTTATGCTGGGAATGTACAGCAGCTGTTAAGCAACAGTCTGTGAAAACAGGGGCTAGGCGTCACGCGACGCCCCCCTGTTCCGGAAAAAAATTATTTTGTTGTTGTTTGACCCATCTAACTTGTGTATACTGATTATTTAACTATCAAAACTAACTTTTAAGTTGGTTTTGATCATAGGTGATCGCCAAGAGTGCCCGGATGAAGATCAAGCTCGATAAGGAACAGAACACGATAAAGTACAAGCTTCCGCGCGACGTTTCGTCGTATCTTTTAAACGACGAACTTATTTATATTATGTTGAAAACTTTTAAGTTGTAAAAGTTTTAGATTACTCGTAATTTCTAAGGATACTTAATCGTAATTACATGTTTATTTTCGTTATTAATACGAAAACCTTTAAAATAATAACAAGGGTGTTACATGGCATTTGTGTAGTTGAATTGTAGAATAAAGGTTGTGTTGAATTAAAGCGATAATGTCCGTTATATGGGATAAAAGTCAAGAATTGGTTAAGATCTCGTTGGTAGTCTTCATAATGGAGGATTCAGTAGATGAGCCAAACGGGTCGGATAATCAACTAATGCGTGGCTAATGCTTCGTAATATGGTTAATTGGTCTTTTATCATTTATTAATAATTGACATATAGAATACGAGAGTTTAGCGTGTTGGTTTGTTTGAATAATGGAATCCACAAGGGTAAACTAAACGGGTCATTAAGAGAAGGTATGAGTCGAATAACGGTAGTACCTTACTTCTAGATTTCGAGCCCGAGTGACGGGTAGTGAATTACTAAACACGCAAACTGGTGATGGGAGCGTGGGTGTTGAAAATGAGGAATCCGAGGTTTGGGTTTGGATGAAATAAACAAATCAGCCAAACAACAAAATTACAGAGACTACCGTAAGTTACGGTGATACCGTAACTTACGGTAGAAAACCCAAATGTTACGGTGACTCACCACTATGTTACGGCAGACTAGTGTCACCCAGTGTCTACCATAACTTACGGTAGATACCGTAAGTTACGGTAGAGTCCAATAGCTTTTGTTAATTTCTGCACATCTTAGTTAATCGAATCCGTTTCTGAGCGTAGTTTCGATTATGCAAATTTCTAAGAACACTAATACTAATAATTGTTAAAAACATTTCAGTTTCTAGGTATTGCAAGTATACGGATGGCGGTCAAGCAAGTTTTTGAAGAACCGAACACAACTTTTGAAGCTTCCGCGATTTCATAACTTTGTTAAACAATGTTCTATTTCTTTTGAATGTAAACAACTTGCTAATCAGGTCATGAATGTTTTAACTAGTCGGTTGTTGACTAGTTTTGATTACTTGGAACTTTATTTTGGTAACTATGTTTAATTTAGACACCTTTTATATAAATCGTATGAATTTTTATTAAATTCAAGTAATAATTAGACGGGTGTTACACATAATTCCGTACAATTTTTTCTCTTTAACAATTTTCAAGGTTTTCCTATGATTTGCTATTGGAAATTAACTATGATGTCCATACTACATAAAAAAATAACTACTATAGGAAATTAACACTTATGTTTATATAATTTTTTTTTATGACGCTCAAAATATGACACACAAAAACAGTGTCATAAATTTATTAAATTTTCTACAACCATGACATTTTTTCTTGACACGCATTGAATGTCATAAAATAAGTGTGTGTCATTATTCTCGTGTCAAGATAGATCTTGTTTTTTATGACGCTAAAAGGATGACACACAAAAAATTGTGTCATAAATATATTGAATTTAGTAAAACCATGACATTTTTTTCTTGCCGAACGCTTTCGAATGTCATAAAATGAGTGTGTGTCATTGTTTTCGTGTCAAGATAAATCTTGTTTTTTTATGACGCTAAAAACATGACACACAAAAAAGAATGTCATAGATTTATTAAATTTTGTAAACCATGACATTTTTTTCTTCACATACGCTTTTGAATGTCATAAAATATGCGCGTGTCATTGTTCGCGTGTCAAGAGGAGTGTATTTTCTAGTAGTGATATAACCATATTCAATACATATATTTGCATGAAACTTTTTTTATAATCATCCAATTTTAAAGACTAAAAGCCAGTTAATATAAAACTTTACAGATATACATTAATTTGATCTTATATACATACATGATATATATATATATAGGGTGGGAGTTGGCTCCAAAGTCTATTCTTCCTACAAAGTGTAGAAAGTCATAAAACACCACAATTTTAGCCATAAAACACACTCAAAACCCATAAATAACAAAGTAGAGATTACTAAAACGTCACATTTGTTGGTTTTGTGTTGTGTTTTGGATCATAAGGCTTTGATTTTCGAATAATTAACATTAATGTGTTATATGTTGATTATCATGTTGTGTTTTATATTCATAGTTCTACAATGATGTGTTTGAAGTTTTTATGGACTGTTAGGGTTTGAATATTGTGGTTTAGTGATCTTCACTCTGTTATTTGTGGGTTTTGGGTGTGTTTTATGGCTGAAATTGTGCTGTTTTATGACTTTGTACACTTTGTAGGAAAAATAGACTTTGTAGCCGAACCCCACCCTATATATATACATATATATATGTATATAAAGATATATATATATATGTATAAATGTATATAAATATATATATATATATATATATGTATATATGTATATAAATATATATATATATGTATATATATATATATATATATATGGTGGGGTTCTAGAGTGAACACCAGTGTATTTGCGAACTGAGTGAACAAATCCTGGCCATTGATCTACACACGTTTATGGCCAGGATTAGTTCACTCAGTTCGCAAGCTACATTAGTGTTCACTCTTGAACCTAATCATATATACACATGTGTAGATCAATGGCCATATATATATGTATATATAGGGTGGAGTTATTGTAAAAAAGACCAAAAGTGTGAGAAAGGTAAGAAAGAATCTCAGCCATTAGATCTAAATTAATTGAAAAGGGTATAATTGTAAATGTATTAACAAATTCAAATATGGTAATCCTTGATTTAAGGATTTGGAGAGAGAAAATCCTTGATTTAAGAACTTATAACCGTCCATAATTAGAGCATGTTCATGACATGGTGTTTTAAATAAATTCATAGTTCAATTCATGGTGTTTTTACAAAATAATATAACACCATTCAGTAAACAAAATATAACACCATTCAGTACACAAAATAACACCATTCAGTACAAGATATAACACCATTCAGTAAACAAAAAATAACACCATTCAGTAACGAAAATATAACACCATTCAGTAAACAAAAAATATAACACCATTCAGTAACGAAAAATATAACACCATTCAGTAACGAAATATAACACCATTCAGTAACGAAATATAACACCATTCTGTAACGAAAAAATAACACCATTCAGTAAATAATATAACACCATTCAGTAACGAAATATAACACCATTCAGTAACGAAAAATAACACCATTCAGTAACGAAAAATAACACCATTCAGTAAAAGAAAAAAACACCATTCAGTAAAAGAAAAAAACACCATTCAGTGAAGAAAATAACACCTTTGTATCATCTTCTCCACTTTCGGCACCACCACTGCCGCTCCGCCGTCGCTGTCGTGTAGGGAGAGAGATCCGCACCACCACTGCCGATCCGCACCACCACTGCCGATCCGCATCACCACTTCCGGCACCACCACTGCCGCACCACCACTGCCGATCCGCACCACCACTGCCGCTCGCTGCCGCCGCTGTTCGAGCGATTAGAGAGACAGACGAAATTGTAGAGAGAGAGAGAGAGAAACTGTTCGATCGATTGGAGAGAGAGATCGGAATTGTAGGGATTTTGATTTACAGTTTCCTATTTTGAATGGATATAAAGACTTTATTACCCCTAGAATTTTCAATTCAGTCCAAAAACTAAAACAAATTTTACAATTTGGTCTCTATTAATCTCAACCATTAGATCAAAAGATCTAATGGTGTAGATTCTTTCTTACCCTTCTCACACTTTTGGTCTTTTTTACAGGATCTTTTACCTGTGTATATATATATATATATATATATATATAGGATTAGGTTCAAGAGTGAACACTAGGGTAGCTTGCGAACTGAGTGAACATTCATGACCATACACGTGTGTAGATCAATGGCCAGGATTTGATGTTGAAATACACTAGTGTATTTTACGATTTGATGATGAGATCCTGGCCATACACGTGTGTAGATCAATGGCCAGGATTTGTTCACTCAGTTCACAAATACACTGGTGTTAGAACCCCACCCTATATATATATATATATATATATATATATATATATATATATATATATATATATATATATCCCTATTCCTAAATACCACCGCACTCTATCAGATCATCACTATCATCCATTCCCTCTACAACCCGATTCCATATATATATATATATATCTCACACTTTTTAAGATATTCAAGCAAGATTTGATCTAAAAAAATCTCTATCACCACATCCATTGGCCATACCAGAAGTTCAATCGATGATTCACGTAACAACAACAGAACCAAAGGATTGTGGATACACGTATGAAGCCTTAAATAAGATAAAGACAAAAGAAAAAACATACCAGTTGAGAGAAATAGCATGGAACAGAGCAACCGCACCTCGGAAAGTGATAAGGAGTCCCTTGCCGGAGGACTGGAGGAGGAGAGCAGGCGGAAAATGCGGATGACACTTCGTATACCTTGACTAAAGTCGTTACCCCATCACATCACCCTGGTCGTTCTTCGGAACCCTAGTAGTCACTCTAAGATGTGGCTGCTGACCACCAACGAACTACCATCACCATCGTCACTATGTCACCCTTGAGCGGTGACGTTACCCCCCCCCCCCCCACATCACCCTCGCCGTCGTGTCCTGAGTAACAGAGGGTCACCGGGTAATGTAGCCGGCGACTGTGCACTCTCTCTCCAGGCCCTCCCCCCATTATCTTTTTGGAGATTTATTCTAGATTCTCTGTATATGTATAAATTGAACATGATTGAAGGAACTGAATGAATTAGAAACCGAAGCATTCAATAGGAAGGTTGAAATCCCCCAATTAACCCTCTAGTGTCTTTAAACTTTGGGTGAAATACAGATTTAACCCCTCTAAAATGGTTTACTCATCCTCGTACATGGTGCTTGATAACTTGTATGTATCGTAAAATTACAATCTTATCCATCACATTTGCTTTATATAGTTATATATAGATATCCAATTGGAAGGAACAATTTCTAGATCACATAGATGTTTTGGATAAAAATCTTCTTATACCATTGCTTGAAGGGTATACTTTGTTGTATGAAGAGGGATTTAATGAAATTAGAGGAAGCGAGTTATAGGTGTCGCAACTAGCCGATGAACAAAAGATAACATATGACAGAGAAAAGAAGCCTTATACAACGTTAATAATCGTGTTAACGTGTGATATCTTACATCAATTTAACCAGTATTATACATCAAAAAGTTTTTGGAAAGTTTGTGATGATAAATAAACCGGTTTTAGTGTCTGATGGCTCATCTGGTGGTCTTGGAAATCAATTTTGTTTTACTGTCCCAACTCTTCAAATCCAGAAGCAGATGTGAAGTCTGAAATCTCAGAGACAATCAAGGTATCTTCTTAACAATCTACTAAATTTGTTTGTAGTTAGAAACTAAGGTTGTGAGGTATTAGGAACATAATAAAAGTTGATTGATGATTTGAACGTTTTACATCAATCGCTAAAGCTCTTCAAAGAAAATGAAAATATTTTTAATGAGAAAATTAAAGGTTTAACTAATAACGCATCAGATCTTAGAAAGGTTCTTTTGATAAAATAAACTGTTGTTAATAACTATATTGGACTTTTAGATCAAAGTCAAAAGGAGGTTGTGACTGTAAAATTTGAGTATCTAGCTTTCAAAAGAAAACTAGAAAGTTATTCAAATTGATCGTTCGTTTTGGATCACATTATTGACCAAAGGATTCCAAACGGATCAACTTCCAAAGGTATCGGGTATAATAAGTGTCATCGTCCAATGAGCAATAATAATGGGTGAGGGTATTGGTACATCCCCCAAAAGTAGTGACACCCCCCCAGCAGCCCCGTATAAGGCAATGAGGGTTGTATAGGGGTTGAATGCATTAATTATGTCAGAAAAAGTAAAGTTGTGACAACCCTCAAAATCCCATGTATTCCGTACAATTTATTAACGAAAATTTAAGTGCTTGATGACTGTGCTGAATCATTTAACTGTTCTCTGATTACTATGTTTTACTTACATGTGCGTGTTAACATACTAGTAGTATACAGAAAGGTTACTAAATAGTCCGGTATGTTTTCCTATGTGTCAGGAATAAATTGCGTTACAAATATATATATATATATAAGACATCTTACGGAACAATTAAACACTTTAACGGAACAGTACACGACCGAACAACCGGAGATTATCCGGGACACCAAATATTTGTCAAACACGTTGCGTTATTATTCTTGGCTAGTCATGATCCCCGAATACCATAACACCCACTAGAAATATACTAACTAATATATGTAACTATTACTTGAACTTGAACTAATGTTTATCAACTATCCATCAAATGTTACACATAACCCCCCCCCCCCATGTGCAAACCGTCCCCAAGGGGACCCCACCAAGATCACCATGATCATATTAAGATCTCTTCATATATTTTGTTTAGATATCATTTGATGGCTTGCTTGATCCTTTAAACAAAATATTGGAAGACATGATATATGTAAGGCACTAAAGATCACAACCATCATTCACCAAAATTCACTCTCTCACCTCACTCCCTTCTCTCTCTCTCGGCTCCTCCTACATCCGCCACCATCACCACCCTTCCACCACCCCATTCATCCATCTTCAAGTCCCATTCAAGCTAAAAGGTTGATACAAGAGGCTTGCAACTTGTGGAAGCCTCAAAAGGACTTGTTCTTGCTTGTTCATCATCATTCACATCATCTCTTCACCATAGATCCTCCCCTAGCCTTGTGCTAGTAGTAAGTCTCTATTTAACCCTTGTTTATGTCTATTGTAGTTAAAAAGATGTAGTATGTTAAATCGTTAAGAACACTAAAAGGGTTTAAACCAGATGATGAACATAAAAGTTACATGAAAGATTTACATGATGATATGTTGTAGTGAACATGTTGTTGATTGCTTGATGATTTACTTGCTGATATTGATGTTAAATGTCATTATGGATCTCTAAACATGTTAACGGAATCAATCGAACACACTTTAGAATGTTAAAAAGCTGAAAATAGTTTGCTGTTTGGTGATTACAGCCAACTTCAGTTGGCTGTAACCGAACCCTAATTAAGCGAAAAATGTATTTTCTGAAGCCTAGATTTATGTACTATGAAATACGGTTCTAATGGCACTGGAATCATAATTTTTGGACTTCGTTTACTATTTTTAAAGTGTGGTTTTGTAACAGCAGCTAAAGATGCATTTTTCCTGCTGAAAATATGCGTTCTGTTTTCTGTCATAACTTCAATTCTGGGTAGTGTTAGATCATGAAATTTGTACAGTAGATAGATGACAACTGATGTATTTGTAATTACCCCACTGGAATTTCATAAATCGGACTCTCGACGAATTTTTAATAAATTATTCCGTGGACTGCAATCAGAAAAAGATGAATCTGATTGCAGTCCGGAAAATGAATTTTTATAAAATATTGGTAATGAACGGGACCCCTAGATTTTTATACAATAATATTTGGATCGTTTAAGACCTTCTGTAAAAAGTTGAGAATTTTTTGAACAAGTTAACTATTTTATTAAAATCCCCGAAACAGCCCAGTTTCGAGTATAAAAGCTGAAACGACATAAGGAGTGATTTGCGTGTCTAAATGTCGGGTAGGTTATCCGAGAATGATATTACATGGTATATGTCTATAAAAGTGTTATGTGCAATGTCGTATGAGTGGGGAATGGATGAGAAGTTATATGGGCACGAACCGTTAAAGTGATGCATGTTATGTGATAGATACGTGTAGGAACTTTGTGTTCTATTTGAAGTCATTAATAAACTAAGTGGTAATCATACTAGGACGTGATTGACCGACCTTGACTGTTAGCTATATTTGAGAGTCAAACCGAGCAACCGAGGCGAGTTCACACTTTCTACAAGGCATGGGATTCCCGGTGGTTTGGGAATGGGTTAAAGAATTTAAAACTAAATCTACACATCCTCCTTGGGTAGGATATGTACAGCCATCCTCCTTGGGTAGGATGCCATTATTAATCCTACGAATTCTCCTGGTGTAGAATACGTACGTTCGTCCTCCTGGTGTAGGACAACAACCTTAAGAACTAGCTAGACAAAACTCTATCAATAAGCCCCTCTTCATTATATCGACTTAATCGCCGAGGCCAATGGCGAGCAGGTCATTAGTTAATAGCGCTATTAGGTTTAACAAACCTCACACCGTGCCGGTCGAACGGGCATGTACTAATGGACTATGGCAGACTATCAGTGATGATAGACACTGATAAAGGGCACAACTTATTTGCGTAGTAGTCGATATCATACCGTCTAGTAGTTCAAACGGGGAAAGCCCCCACTGATTATGGTTATGGTTTGGGTAATGACAAAGGAACTGTTAAACATACTGTCAACTACGGGGTAACCCCCACGGCAATTAAGCCAACGAAAGTCAAACCACGTTTTTCAGAAACAACTTAAAACTAAACAACCAAACGTGAACTCACTCAACTTTGTTGTTGACTCGTTGTTACATGCCTTACAGTTCGCTAAACGCTTGGAGCTTGCACGAGGAAGGAGTCGTTGTGGTGTACGGATTGTTATGTTCCGTGCTTATTATTTAAATCCTTATGAACTTATTAAACTTGCGTTTTGAACGTTAACTTATAAACTATGGACTTATGCTTTTGGATTTACTTTTATGCTTCCGTTGTTTAAACTAAACATGGTTAACTAGCTTTGGTCACCAATCGTATTGTGGTTGGTCTTATTTGCTTAATTACGATGTTCAATATGATTGGTGGCTCGATCCTGGTCACGTCACGCCTCCAAGCGGTGATACTCCGCATGGTGGATTTTGGGGGTGTGACAGATTGGTATCAGAGCCATTGGTTATAGTGAACTTGATTTTAAAAAGGGAAAAGTTTTTGATAAAACCAGACTATAACCGGTACAGTGCTCAACGATCCACAACGACGCTTCGCTCCACGTGCAAGACTCAACACACTAGGTGGTATGATTTAAGTTTATATTTCTTACTTGCTAGATTACTTTTGTCCGGTGTGGTGTTTATGGTGTGTTTATTTAGGGTAGTAGCATGCTGTCTATTAGCCCTACTGCGTTCTTTATGACACGCAATTGTTTACTTGAAATTTGACAAGTGGTGGTCAAATTCTTTTTTGATTTCTCGTCGCCCCGCTACGACAACTGTTTATGCATTCTATCTATTTACACGCTTATCTCGACATGACGTCATCATCTGACCCTCCGTACATTCGGCTTGTACGTCCACATTCACGAAGACCAGACCTGGCTCAAACGAACTCGGGTTTAGGAGAACTATACCCACGTATCCCTGCTGATGAACCCCATCATCCCCACTGGTCGTCGTTACCAGAAACGAAGCAGCCACAATTACACGCGTTCGTCGCTTTGCAACTCGCAACCCTACCAACCAAACTCTGTTTTGGACAAGTGATATACTTCCGTGATCGTGATGCAACGAACTTCCCTTTTTGTGTCATGCCGCCACACCTCACTACTAGAATTGCTTCTAAGCAACAGATTACTTGGTTGAATTCTCCTGTTAATGGTGGACCCCTGTTTTCGCTCGATTCTTCGCATGAACCTCATAAATTCCCTGTTTCTTTGATTGGCAACTGATTTAACGAAACGCCAACAACCATACTATGATTTTCACCGATCACAAGACTACCTTATTACCATGTTGGTTGGTTTATTAACTCTCTCGTATACCCAACTCAGCGAATGAATACCATTACTGGTGAAATAGTCTTCAGGACATTTGGGAATGGAGATATGGATCACTCAACCCACTGGCAAACACGATAATTTATACGTTTACCTGACCCACCTTACACTACAAGAAATGTACTTTAACTTTATGATAGTTTTTCTTAAATATGCGGAATCTTTGCACTAGCTTTTGTACCGACACATGATTGTTGATTTATGTTAGGTCTAAATTCTACCATTTGCTTAGACCAAACCGTCATTCTCTTACCACAGTGACATTTCGTTCTCGCTTCTCCATGCGAAGACACTGAAACAAACACCCTCTAGCATAGAGAGTTTGGAAGGCTCGACTCTCGATCCTTGGTGATCACTCTTGGAAACCTTGAGGGTGACGCGAGGAACGATCCCAACGTTGTGATGGGTAAGTTTCTTCTAGATGACTTCTTTGTTACTGTTTTATTCGATTCTGGTGCCGATGCTAGTTATGTGTCCTTAAAAGTTAGCGCACCCCAACGCTTTTGAACACCAAACTCATGGTAGAGCTGGCAAATGGTAAAAGTCTCGAGGCCACACACATAGTTAAGGGCTGTAACCTCGTCTTAGCTGGTCAGACCTTCTCTATCGATCTTATCCCTATTGTACTTGGTAGTTTCGACGTCGATATCGGGATGGATTGGCTATCTCATCATCAAGCGGAGATTGTTTGCAAGGAGAAAATCGTCCGCATTCCTCGTTCTGGTGAAGAACCTCTCGTGATTCGTGGCGACAAGAGTGGTGTTGTCGAAGGCATCATCTCTTTCCTTAAGGCCCAGAAGTGTTTGCGAAAGGGCCACACTGCCATTCTAGCACTCGTTACAGACATATCAACGGAAGAGAAGAGTGTTGGTGCACTAAATGTCTGCTGATTACGTCATTATCAAGTCTTGTGTCTAGGATTGTTTGAATGATCACACCATAGGGTTTAAGTTAGGGTTTTATGTATGAAACATGAGATTTCGCTTGAATGGGTATGTATATGCTTGAAGCGAAATCAGCATAAGAGGTTTCGCTTCAACATGCTCAAGCGAAATCATTATGTTCTATATATAGGTGTGTGGTCATTTGAAGCGTAATGAGAGTTGTCATTGTATGTGTGACGAAGTGCTGACGGATCTGTATCAGAAAATCTTGTACAAGCACTCATATTAATCAGAAAAGAAAAGTTAAAAGGATTAGAGCTGTTATGACTTAGTTTACTTTGATTCCGCCTCTGTAAACTGAGATGAATTGCCTTGACTGACGGTTTAGGTCGTACATCGGTCCAACAAGTGGTATCAGAGCTCAGGACGAGGAGTTCATACCATAGCAGCGGATTTTCTTCTTTCTACTCATTTCTTTTTACATTTTTCAGATCTGAACTAGTTCCAACGGTCAAAATGGGCTAATTTTCGAGTATAACGTGTAAAACAGTGTTTTAACAAAGCCTACAAAGATTCGGATTAAAATTCATCCTAAAACATGTTAAAATTGACCTAGAACAAGGTTTCGCTTGAAGTTGTTCGTAGATATCAGGTTGATTTCGCTTCAAAGTAGACTATTTGGACTGGTTCGCTTGAAACTGTTGAAGCGAAATAGATTGTGCTGGTTTTCGCTTGAGGATTTTCTGAAGCGAAATAATAGATTTCGCTTGAAGGCCTGATTTGGTTGAAGTGAAATAGATAGTTTCGCTTGAAACAGTTTTGGATTTCGATTGTATTGTTGAAGCGAAATAGCAGATTTCGCTTGAATCAGTTTTGTTAACTGATTTCGCTTGAACAGTATCATAGTGCTGATTTCGCTTGAAATCATTACATTTCATAGTATTTTGCTTGAACTTGTTAATTTTTCAAAACCTAAAAATTTTTCTAAGTGTTTGATTGACTTTGTAGGAACGATCAAGATGGATAATATTTTCATGAATCCTTTCAGTGACATGTACGCATTCGCTGGAGATTCCGGAAACAACGATACTTCTTCAAGTGATGCAAACAAAAGTCCACCGAAAGAAAGAAAGAAGGAAGCTTGGGAGTCCGAAAGCGCATTTGGAACGTTTAACAAACCTCCTAAGTTGATGGCTATAGAAGATTATAGCAGGTGGACAACAAAATTCGAAGATTGGTTGATGGCATTTGCTTTTCCTAGCTGGAAGAGTATGAAAAATGGTTTTGCCCAAGGAAAGAAGAATGGTGAAGCATTAAGATCAGTTGAAGAGATTGATAATTTTGTGGCTGAGCAAAAATGTGTGGCATTATTGTTTCAATCGGTGCGTGAAGACATCATTTCGCTGATAGATTACTCTAATTCTAAAGACTTATGGGAAAAACTCGAAAAGAAGTGTCTTGGAAGCAAAGAGATTATAAAAAACAAAAAGAAACTTCTTAGGAAAGATTTTGATATGTTTAGTTGTATGAAAAATGAATCGGTGTGTAAAATGATTGAAAGGTTTGGTCATCTGAAGCTGGAATTAGCAAGACATGATATCAAATATTCAGATGATGAGCAAGTAGACAAGTTGTTCGATTCATTGCCAGACGAGATGGAGTGGAGATATTATGCTCTCATGCTTAAAAATACTATTCCTTCTGAATTGTTGACTCCAGATGTGTTGATTGAAAGACTGGAAAGTCATGAGCTAGAGCTGAAGAAAACATTTAAAGTCAATAATTCATCTTATCAGCAGAATCTGGATTTATACTATCCAAAGAGTATGATGCAGAAAGCTACTTCTCCAAAGACTGCGTTTTCTGCTGAGAACGTTTCTTCAGCAAACAAAGAAAGTCAAAGTAATTCAAGCAGTGGAGGCCATAGTGGTTATCACAGTGGATCTACATCTTCTGCAAATCATTCTGATGCAAAGTTTTCTTGCAATATCGCAATAGATTTGAAGAATGCACAGAATTTTGATGCAGAGTCAGCCAAGCAACAAATGGTCTTTTTGGCATCTGTTCTGGAATCCTATGAGGGGTTGGTGGCTAGAAAAATCGGGAATACAAATCTGACAAAAGAAGACTACGATCAGATAGATCCTGAAGAAATGGAGCTAATTGACATTCGTTGGGCAATGGCAAGTGCAGTCCGACGTGCACAACGCTTCATGGAGATTACAGGGAGAAAAACAATTGGTGGTGCTTCTACCAAGCTGGGGTTCGATAAATCGAAGGTGACTTGTTTCAAATGTAAGCAGAAGGGTCACTTCAAACGAGAATGTCGAAACGCTTATGCGGATGAGTCAGAGAACCCTTTCAGAGATGATTATTACAAGAAGGCAATCTACCATCAGAATAAATCTGAGCCGCCTAGATTGAAGCAGGTTGAAGACAACAGAGACAAATCAAGGGCTCTTGCTGTGATTTATGATGATGAGGGGTATGATTGGAGTAAGGAAGTTCTACCGGAAGAAGATGCGGTTGGTTACGCATTCATGGCAAGCAATGATGAACCTAAGCCATGGAAAGATGATCGTACTGAAGAAGAGAAATATCACTAACGGAAGATGACTGCTGAAACCAAGATTATCAGACTTTCTGGTATCTTTCTGGAAGCTAGAAGAGCAAACAGATGGGATCCAGATAGAGAGTGCTATCTTGATAGATATGGCAATATTGCGATTGATGACAAAACGTTAGATATCGAAGCCATTATCAAGGAGTACAAAGAAGAAGATGAATATTGGCAACACAAGTGGTGGGGAACTCCAACTTCAAAAATGATTGAAGAAGCGAAAGAGAAAGAGGAGAAAGAGAAGAAAGAAAAGCAGGTTGATACAGGCTTAATCGATACTACGCAAGAGTTGACAGCTGAAAACCTGGGAGTGATGGCTGACAAAGTGCTAGCTGCAAAGGCACTTGAGGTAGATCCTAATTCTGTTACTGAGTCAAAGGAGTCGGTCAGTCAAAGTGTGTCAACAAATGCGTCAGGTAACAAAAATGCGTCAGGTAACAAAAATGCGTCAGGAAACAAGAATGTGTCAGGTAACAAGATTGATGGAAATGCTGACTGCAAAAATTGCACCAAACAATGCAATTTTTGTAGCACTGTCACGTATCTTAACAATGAGAAAATCAAGAATCTGACAACAAAGGTTAGAAATGTTGAAAATCAGATTCTCGATCGTGACAAAAGTGTAAGAGCTTCAACTGAACGGAACAAAGAATTAACAACTCAAATTGAAAATGATAAAACTGAACGTGAGAAGATAAAATCTGAAAATGAAAAGTTAATTTTTGAAAACCGACAGATTTCTGAAAAGTTTGAGAAATTGAAAAGTGTTGTTAAAGATAGTGATGATCGTAATGGCAAAACATTTAAAGAAAATGAACATCTAAGAGCTGTTTTGAGATTAAAAGAAGAATCAATTAATGAACAACTAGATCAAATTGCTAAATTGAAAATTAAAGTTCAAGAAGCTGAAATTGAGAATGAACGAATCCAGTTGAAGCTTAACAGCTATAAATCGGCAAGCTTTGTTTTGCAGCATATTGTTCCTAAACCTATAGGGAAAAACAAAGATGGCGAGGATGTGTTTTCTGATGGAACGGGTGTAGGTTTTCACAAAGTTCCACCGCCAATTCTAGACAACTACACGAAAAAGCAGTCTAGTTTGGTGGAAATTGGGGAAGAAAGTGAAGTTAAACTTCCTGAAAACATTGATGTCACGTTCACATCTTCCAATGACGAGGGTGTCCAAAATGATGTGGTGAAAAGTGTGGTAGACAAAGTGCTTAAACCGGATTGTGACACTTCTGAGGAGGATGGGGGTTTCTTGGACAAATACATTCAGAAATCAAAGTCCAAAAACAACTTAAGTGATGAACCGGGTCTTGTGATGTACAAGATGGCTGGATCTGATAAGTTGTATTCGGATTCTGAATTTCCCATTGAGAATGTTAACATGAACAAATTGACAAATGTTTTCAAATTGGTTGAAGTTGAGTTGTCAGAAGTGAACAGTTTGAAACAAACAAAAAGGCAAATGAATTTTGAGAAAGATAAAGCTTATTACAAAAAGCCTATTGTTCCACCATGTTTTTATAATAACAATCGAAACAATTGGTCGGGTGGTTATCGAGGTGGTAAGAGTTATCAGAAAAAGAATTTTCAAAACAGAAGGTTTGCTGAAAAGAAGGTGTTTGTGAATGGTTCAAGTTCACTTTCTGATGAGGAAAATGAATTTTTTTCAAAATCAAATGAAGAGTTCTTTGAGAAAAGAGCTTCACATTATCAGTCTGAAGGAAAAAGTCTAGGTGTTGATACTCGTACTTGTTTTAGATGTAATCAAGTGGGTCACATTGCACGAAAGTGTACAAATGTGAAGCCTAAGACTGAAAATGTGAAGTATCAACAGAAGAAAGTTGATGTGAAGGGTAAAGCACCACTCGTTGTTGAGAAAAAGAATGTGAAAAATGACAATATCAAATTGAAAAATGAACCCGTAAAGAAAGTGGTAACTAAAAATGACAAATTTTACAAGAGGGTTGCATTATTTCAACAAGTTTGGAAACCAAAAACAGAATTGAAAATTTCAACTTCTGAAGTGAAAAAGGCTGAAGAATCAATTTCGGTTGATTATGATGCAAGTTTTCCACCTTTGAAGGCTAAAAATTTCAAAATTCAAGTTGCTAGAGTCAAGGTTACACCTAAGGCTGATGAGGCCTGGGTGGACACCATGTTCGAATAAGCAGTTTGAATTGCCGGAGCTTCCTGGATTGCGAAGCATGAATCGGCATCTTTATTGAAGTGTTTTAAAATCAACTTGTGGTATATGCAGGATCTTCCAAGAGCCATTTCAAGATGGATCATGGATAGTGGGGCATCTCGACATATGACAGGAAAAACTGCATTACTATATGATGTGAAGAATATCAATGGTGGTTATGTGGGATTTGCTGGTCATGAAGGTGGTCGAATTGTTGGTGAAGGAACGTTATCTAACGGGATTGTGACGTTTGAGAGAGTTAACTACATCACTGAACTGGAGAACAATCTGCTTAGTATCTCGCAGATTTGTGACAATCAGTATACTACTCACTTCACTAATAAGGAATGTTTGATTCTGAAACCTGGTTTTGTTGTTCCTGAAGAATGGATTATTATGAGGGCACCTAGAGTAAACGATTTATATGTGTTAGATATGTCGGTAGCAACTACAACTACTGGTCAAGCACATTGTTTCGTGTCTAGAGCAACTGAGAAAGAATCAAGATTGTGGCACCGAAAGATGGGGCATATACATCTTAGAAAAATGAATCACTTGGTGCACAATGATTTGGTATTGGGAGTAAATATCAAAGGTTTTCATCTAGAAGGGGAGTGCATTAGCTGCATCAAAGGCAAGCAGAAGAAGAAGTCACACCCTACAAAGCAAGTCAATTCAGTTTCGAGACCTCTAGAAAGACTTCACATGGATTTGTTTGGTCCGGTGAATGTTAAGAGCATTACAGGAGATTACTATTGTTTGGTCGTTACTGATGATTATTCCAGATTTTCATGGGTATCTTTCTTGAAGACAAAAGATGAAACATTTGACAGTTTGATGGGTCTATTCAGGAAGATTGAGAATTTGTACCAGAGGTGTATCAAGAGAATTCGAAGTGATAATGGTACTGAATTCAAGAACAGTAAGATGGAAGAATTTTGTGATGAAAGAGGTATTTTGCATGAGTTTAGTGCTCCGTACACTCCGCAGCAGAATGGAGTTGCAGAACGCAAAAACCGGACGCTAATAGAGACGGCTAGAACGATGCTCGCAGATTCAAAGTTACCGATTAATTTTTGGGCTGAAGCTGTTTCTGCCGCATGCTATACGCTCAACAGGGTTCTTACTGTCAAGAAGTTCAACAAAACATGCTTTGAGCTTATCAATAATCGCAAACCGAATTTGAAGTATCTAGAACCGTTCGGGTCACCTTGTACGGTTATAGAGCCTTTTGGGAAGTTTGGTCCGAAGTGCATTGAGGGTATATTTGTTGGTTATTCAAATCCATTGCGACGTGTCTTCGTTCCAAGTGAGAAGCGGATTATTGAAGCTGCTAATGTTGAATGTCAAGGTTATACTATGCCGCCACAGAATCCTGGTGATTCATGGCGTTATCATTATGACAAACTTTGGGATTCGTTTGACATGAGAGAAGAATCAGAGGATGATGAAGATTTCTTTGATGAGTTGGATATTTTGCGTGAATATGAGTCGCAGTTAAGATTCCCAGCTGAGTATTCGAGGAGACCACGGGAAACTTCAAATGATGATGAAGCAGGTCCAAGTAATGCTGGTGAACATGATGATGTCCAACAGAATGAAGTTGCTCAGGATAATCAGTCGATTCAGAATGATAATCTAGAAGATGAAAACATGCCAGTTTTTGATCATGGTGATTCAGATTCAAATTCTGAGGGGGAGCAAATTCAGATTTCAGGTCAAACAAACCAAGTTGGTGAACAAGATGCAGAACAGAATGTTACTAATCTGGAGGGAAATGTAGATGTTCAAAGTGAAGTGATGCCGAGAACTTTTTCATATCATCCAGAGGAGTTGATCATAGGAGAATTACAAGCTGGAGTTCGCACTCGAAATCAGATTGATAAAGGGCTTACTTGTTTTTATACAAAAGTTGCTCCTTTGCAAACTGAATTCTCATTAAGTTGTTTTATCTCGCAGATTGAGCCAAGAACTTACAAAGAGGCGCTTACTGAAGACTCTTGGGTCAATGCTATGCAGGAGGAACTTAGTCAATTTGAGAAATTGGGAGTGTGGAAATTAGTTGATTTGCCGGATGGTCATAGGAAAATTAACACTAAGTGGGTGTTTAAGTGTAAAAGGGACGATAGAGGAGTTGTCGTAAGGAACAAAGCTCGACTCGTTGTTCAGGGATTTAGTCAACAGGAGGGAATTGATTTTACCGAAGTCTATGCTCCTGTAGCACGACTAGAGGCTATCAGAATTTTCCTAGCATTTGCGTCTTGGAAGAACTTCAAAGTATATCAGTTGGATGTTAAATCGGCGTTTCTTTATGGGAAGGTTAAAGAGGAGGTTTATGTCGGTCAGCCGCCGGGCTTTACCGATCCAATCCACAAAAACAAGGTCTACTTATTGGACAAAGCGCTGTATGGTTTACACCAAGCCCCGAGAGCCTGGTACGAGACTTTGTCTCAACACCTACTCGCTAACCAGTTCATTCGTGGAAAAGTGGATGCCACTCTCTTCACTAAAGTCGTTGATGGTCATCTTCTGATAGTTCAAATTTGTGTGGACGATATAATCTTTGGGTCAACGAATGAAAATCTATGCAAAGATTTTGAATCAGTGATGAAGCAGAAGTTTGAAATGTCATCAATGGGGGAGATGAAATTCTTTCTGGGATTACAAGTTGAACAACTTCCTGAAGGAATTTTCATTCATCAGTCAAAGTACGTTCATGATGTTCTAGAGAAATTTGGGATGTCAAGTTCTACTTCAGCTGCTACCCCACTTGCAACAAATCATGGGATTCACCCAGATCTCACCGGAGACAGGGCTGATGAAATTTTTTATCGATCCATGATAGGTTCTCTAATGTACCTAACTGCTTCACGTCCTGATATTATGTACCCAACGTGCCTCACAGCAAGATTTCAGTCTAACCCGAGAGCATCGCACATGATTATTGTGAAGAGGATATTGCGCTACCTGAAAGGAACTCCTTCATTGGGGTTGTGGTATCCTAGAAAAGGCGATTTTACGCTCGAAGGGTATTCCGATTCGGATTTCGGATGCTGCAAAGTCAATTCAAAATCAACAACTGCAGGATGCCAGTTCTTTGGTCCTAGATTGGTTACCTGGCAGTGTAAGAAACAAACGTCTGTGGCGTTATCTACATGTGAAGCGGAGTATGTATCTGCTAGCAGTTGCTGCTCTCAGATCTTGTGGATACAGCAACAGATGCGCGACTACGGTTTGCAGTTTCTTAACACACCTCTTTTTGTTGATAATGAGGCCGCAATATATATAACTAAAAATCCAGTACATCACGCTAAAACTAAACACATAGAAATTCGTCATCACTTTATTCGTGATTGCTTTGAGAAAAAGTTGATACGAATTGAGAAAATCCACACTGACGAACAGAAAGCTGATTTACATACCAAAGCTTTTGATAAAAATCGGTTTAAATATTTGTTAAAACTGAATGGTATGAAGCTTCTGTCGGTGTCGGATGGCATACTTGGCGTTGATGAGGGTACTGTTGCGGATGAAGACGAGAAACAATCTGCAATGGTTTGTCGAATTTTTATTTGTTTTGGTATTTAGGGGGAGTAGATGTTTGTACATAGTTTATTTTCAGAAAATACAAAAACAGTAAAAAATGCAAAAATTCAAAAACATGATAAAATGAAAAAGAGCTTGTGTATATAGGGAAAATGATAGTACATCAGCTAGACGATCACAGTATGCTAAAGATTTGAAAAGTATAAAAGAGTTAAACAATCTTACTGATGATGTGTCGATAGGTTTTCGTACATTTAGTAGATTTATTTTGGATATAAACCTAAATTTCAAACTTGTGAATTCGTGGGGAACACTACTTGGATATATAGGTAACCCCTGAAATCTCGTTTGAAAGGTCTCTTAATCTGATATACTAGGTCTTTATACTCTATGATATCTGGGGTATTATTCCGGGACTTCTGCTGAACGGTAGTTCTGACCTAGTCCTTGGCTAATACTTGCTTCAATGCTTGAAACATAGCATTACACCCTCAGCATGCTGAAACAATTAAAATTGATATATGCTGCTGTTGTAAGCAAAAAGATCCTCTAAAGGGGACACACCGAAGAGTCGAAGCTGATATCTCTCTGCGTATACGGAAGTATCGATCTGAGATCCCTCGGCCCTCGCATACCTAAATTATATACAGATATCATTGTAGTATTCTCACCTGTAAGACTGATTATTGAGATTCTGGATACGGGAGTATATTCAAGAGGTGGGACACATGAATGATCTAAGTTCTTAATTCATCTAAATCGTATCCTGAATAAGTTGAAATTTGTATGAGAATTTAAGATGGATCAGTATATCGACAATTGAGGTAAATTGTTTAAGTCTGAGTATGAAATGTAGCTTAACGGTATTTGTGATTTGTCTGAAAAGCTGATATGATTCCTTGACACGCTCACCAAAAATATGTTTGTAAATAGTTTACTTTGTTTACTTTCTGCAATTTAAGTATTCTGTATTTCATTTCTTAGTTAAGAATATTTTGATAAAATCCAAAAAGATTTTATTTCTGCTTTATTTTAGACAAACCAAAGTGGAGAGTTGATTGTTGGATTCTCAGATGTTTGAAGCAGATGCAGGAAATTCTGGACTGAAGAATGAGGAGAGCTTACTTTGAAGAAGTTTGAATTGTTTGAAAAATCAAAAACAAGTTCATTAACTTGATACTTGTTATTTTCAGAAAATGTTTGAAATTGTTGTTTAAAAACAGTATTGATTCGTCAAAAGATCAACCAAGGTCATTAATTTGGACTTGGTAGATTAATTGAGTAATCAGGGTCATTAACTTGGACCTGAATACTTGAGTGGATTGTTAAAGCTGATTGAGTTTGTGTTTTATTGTTTGAAAAGATAGAATGGTTATGTTTGTTGGTTGAGTAACAGGTTTGATCTTTATTATTCCCAACGGAAGCTAAATGACAAAGCTTGAACCAGATTTCTCAAATTCTAGCATATTGAGAGGGGGAGTTTGTGAAAGGGGGAGTCTGGATCAACGATCAAAGGGAAGCTTGAAGATAAAGATTGATGAGAGTTTTTACAATGTTTGAAGATTGTTAAAGACAAAGACTTGAAGCCAAAGACTTCATCAACATCCAAGGGGGAGTCTGTTGGTGCACTAAATGTCTGCTGATTACGTCATTATCAAGTCTTGTGTCTAGGATTGTTTGAATGATCACACCATAGGGTTTAAGTTAGGGTTTTATGTATGAAACATGAGATTTCGCTTGAATGGGTATGTATATGCTTGAAGCGAAATCAGCATAAGAGGTTTCGCTTCAACATGCTCAAGCGAAATCATTATGTTCTATATATAGGTGTGTGGTCATTTGAAGCGTAATGAGAGTTGTCATTGTATGTGTGACGAAGTGCTGACGGATCTGTATCAGAAAATCTTGTACAAGCACTCATATTAATCAGAAAAGAAAAGTTAAAAGGATTAGAGCTGTTATGACTTAGTTTACTTTGATTCCGCCTCTGTAAACTGAGATGAATTGCCTTGACTGACGGTTTAGGTCGTACATCGGTCCAACAAAGAGGATAGAAGACATTCCTATTGTGCAAGATTTTCCTGAGGTATTTCCTGAGGAATTACCTAGTCTTCCGCCTCATCGACAAGTCGAGTTTCAAATCGAGCTAGCTCCTAGAGCAGCACTAATAGCTCGTGCACCTTATCGACTAGCTCCGTCAGAACTGGAAGAACTGTCCAAACAATTGCAAGAACTCTTGGAAAAGGTTTTATTCGTCCTAGCTCTTCGCCTTGGGGAGCTCCAGTATTATTTGTAAAGAAGAAAGACGGTACCTTCCGTATGTGCATAGACTATCGCGAACTTAACAAGGTGACAGTGAAGAATCGTTATCCTCTTCCACGCATTGATGACCTATTTGACCAGTTGCAAGGGTCGAGCTTCTACTCCAAGATTGACCTGAGGTCAGGCTACCATCAACTGAGAGTCCAGGATGAGGACGTCTCTAAAACAGCATTTAGAACTCGTTACGGCCATTACGAGTTTCTGGTTATGCCTTTCGGATTAACAAATGCACATGCGGTCTTCATGGATCTCATGAACCGAGTATGCAAACCTTACCAGGATAAGTTCGTTATTATTTTCATCAAGGATATCCTGATCTATTCTAAGAGTCAGGAGGAACACGAGCAGCATCTACGACTTATGCTGGAACTTCTTCGAGCAGAGCAACTGTATGCCAAATTTTTGAAATGTGACTTATGGCTTCGCGAAGTCCATTTTCCAGGCCACGTAGTGAACAAGGATGGGATTCATGTTGATCCATCCAAGGTTGACTCGATCAAGAACTGGCCTGCACCCCGCACACCAACAGAAATCCGCCAATTCTTGGGTCTGGCGGGCTACTACAGACGATTTATCAAGGATTTCTCAAGGATTGCGCAACCTCTCACTTCACTGACTCAGAAGGGTGTCATCTACCGTTGGGGAGATGCACAGGAGTCCGCATTTCAGCACTTAAAAGATAGACTTTGTAGCGCACCTATCCTCTCATTGCCCGAAGGCACAGATGATTTCGTGGTTTATTGCGACGCTTCCATTCAAGGACATGGTTGCGTGTTGATGCAACGTAACAAGGTCATTGCCTACGCATCACGCCAACTCAAGGTTCACGAAAGGAACTACACCACACATGATTTAGAGCTGGGAGCTGTTGTTTTCGCGCTCAAGATATGGAGACATTATCTGTACGGTACCAAGTGCACCATTTACACCGATCACAGGAGTCTCGAGCATATCTTCAAGCAAAAGGAGTTAAACATGCGACAACGTCGATGGGTCGAGCTCTTGAACGATTATGAATGCGCTATCAAATACCATCCGGGCAAGGCCAATGTTGTGGCCGACGCCCTCAGTCGAAAAGATACTATACCTAAGCATATACGTGCTTTACAACTTACCATCCAATCCAACCTCCCTGCTCAGATTCGCGATGCTCAGGTTGAAGCATTGAAAGCAGAGAACATCAGGGCTGAGTCCCTACGAGGATCGAGGCAGTGGCTAGAACTAAAGGAAGACGGCGCCTACTATGTTAACGGGCGCATATGGATTCCACTTTATGGAGACCTACGCGAACTTGTGATGGATGAAGCACACAAGTCTCGTTATTCGGTACATTCTGGTTCAGATAAAATGTACCACGACCTCAAGACTACGTATTGGTGGCCTGGCATGAAAGCCCACATAGCAACCTACGTCAGTAAGTGCTTGACATGTGCGAGAGTCAAGACTGAATATCAGAAACCATCAGGCCTACTTCAACAACTAGAGATCCCAAAATGGAAATGGGAGCAAATTTCCATGGATTTCGTTACTGGCCTGCCCAGATCTCAACGCGGAAAAGATACCATTTGGGTGATCGTAGATCGACTGACCAAGTCTGCACATTTTCTGGCTATCAAAGAAACGGATAAGTTTTCTACTCTTGTAGACATTTACCTAAAGGAAGTGGTATCAAGGCACGGAGTGCCAACCTCCATCATTTCTGATCGTGATGCGCGTTTTACTTCTGAACTGTGGCAAGCTATGCACAAGTCTTTTGGCTCACGTTTAGATTTGAGCACCGCTTATCACCCACAGACGGATGGGCAATCTGAACGCACCATCCAAACCCTCGAAGACATGCTTAGGGCATGCGTAATCGACTTCGGCAATGGCTGGGAAAAACACCTCCCGTTAGTGGAGTTTTCGTATAACAACAGCTACCACACCAGCATCCAAGCCGCTCCATTCGAGGCATTATAAGGACGCAAATGCCGATCACCACTCTGTTGGGCAGAAGTTGGTGACAGCCAAATTACTGGCCCAGAACTCGTAGAAGACACGACTGAGAGGATTGCTCAGATACGACAGCGAATTGCGGCTGCTCGTGACCGTCAGAAAAGCTATGCTGATAAGGGAAGAAAACCACTCGAGTTCCAGGTTGGGGATCGAGTGCTACTCAAAGTCTCACCTTGGAAAGGTGTAGTCCGTTTTGGCAAAAGGGGCAAACTCAATCCGCGATATGTCGGACCGTTTCAAATTATTGAGAAAATTGGCAAAGTCGCCTACAGGTTGAATCTACCTAAAGAACTCAGTGCAGTTCGCATCGTTTTTCACGTGTCAAATCTGAAAAAGTGTCTGTCAGATGAGACCCTCATAGTTCCTTTGAAGGAGCTCACTATCGATGATCAGTTGCAATTCGTTGAGGAACCAGTTGAAATCACGGACCGAGACGTTAAGGTCCCCAAGCGCACCAGAATACCTCTTGTTCGAGTTCGTTGGAACTCCCGTCGTGGCCCAGAGTTTACCTGGGAATGAGAAGATCAGATGAAACTCAAATATCCCCAGTTATTCGGAAACAGTGCAACCACTACTGAGGCTGAAGCTACTGCAGAATTTTGGGACGAAATTCCAAATCAACGGGGGGATGATGTGACACCGCAGGAAAATCAGGAAAACAACGCAACTTAACTAGCTTCCTCAGTAACCACGCGCTAAATTTCGGGACGAAATTCTCTTAACAGAGGGAGAATGTGACAACCCTCAAAATCCCATGTATTCCCTACAATTTATTAATGAAAATTTAAGTGCTTGATGACTGTGCTGAATCATTTAACTATTCTCTGATTACTATGTTTTACTTACATGTGCGTGTTAACATACTAGTAGTATACAGAAAGGTTACTAAATAGTCCGGTATGTTTTCCTATGTGTCAGGAATAAATTGCGTTACAAAAATATATATATATATAAGACACCTTACGGAACAATTAAACACTTTAACGGAACAGTACCCGACCGAACAACCGGACATTATCCGGGACACCAAATATTTGTCAAACACGTTGCGTTATTATTCTTGGCTAGTCATGATCCCCTTACACCATAACACCCACTAGAAATATACTAACTAATATATGTAACTATTACTTGAACTTGAACTAATGTTTATCAACTATCCATCAAATGTTACACATAATCCCCCCCCCCCCCCCCATGTGCAAACCGTCCCCAAGGGGACCCCACCAAGATCACCATGATCATATTAAGATCTCTTCATATATTTTGTTTCGATATCATTTGATGGCTTGCTTGATCCTTTAAACAAAATATTGGAAGACATGATATATGTAAGGCACTAAAGATCACAACCATCATTCACCAAAATTCACTCTCTCACCTAACTCCCTTCTCTCTCTCTCGGCTCCTCCTACATCCGCCACCATCACCACCCTTCCACCACCCCATTCATCCATCTTCAAGTCGCATTCAAGCTAAAAGGTTGATACAAGAGGCTTGCAACTTGTGGAAGCCTCAAAAGGACTTGTTCTTGCCTGTTCATCATCATTCTCATCATCTCTTCACCATAGATCCTCCCCTAGCCTTGTGCTAGTAGTAAGTCTCTATTTAACCCTTGTTCATGTCTATTTGGTGTAGTTAAAAAGATGTAGTATGTTAAATCGATAAGAACACTAAAAGGGTTTAAACAAGATGATGAACATAAAAGTTACATGAAAGATTTACATGATGATATGTTGTAGTGAACATGTTGTTGATTGCTTGATGATTTACTTGCTGATATTGATGTTAAATGTCATTATGGATCTCTAAACATGTTAACGGAATCAATCGAACACACTTTAGAATGTTAAAAAGCAGAAAACAGTTTGCTGTTTGGTGATTACAGCCAACTTCAGTTGGCTGTAACTGAATCCTAATGAAGCGAAAAATGTATTTTAAGAAGCCTAGATTTATGTACTATGAAATACGGTTCTAATGGCACTGGAATCATAATTTTTGGACTTCGTTTACTATTTTTAAAGTGTGGTTTTGTAACAGCAGCTAAAGCTGCATTTTTCCTGCTGAAAATATGCGTTTTGTTTTCTGTCATAACTTGAATTCTGGCTAGTGTTAGATCATGAAATTTGTACAGTAGATGACAACTGATGTATTTGTAATTACCCCACTGGAATTTCATAAATCGGACTCTCGACGAATTTTTAATAAATTATTCCGTGGACTGCAATCAGAAAAAGATGAATCTGATTGCAGTCCGGAAAATGAATTTTTATAAAATATTGGTAACGAACGGGACCCCGAGATTTTTATACAATAGTATTTGGATCGTTTAAGACCTTCTGTAAAAAGTTGAGAATTTTTGGAACACGTTAACTATTTTATTAAAATCCCCGAAAACAGCCCAGTTTCGAGTATAAAAGCTGAAACGACATAAGCAGTGATTTGCGTGTCTAAATGTCGGGTAGGTTATCCGAGAATGATATTACATGTTATATGTCTATAAAACTGTTATATGCAATGTCGTATGAGTGGGGAATGGATGGGAAGTTATATGGGCACGAACCGTTAAAGTGATGCATGTTATGTGATAGATACGTGTAGGAACTTTGTGTTCTATTTAAAGTCACTAATAAACTAAGTGGTAATCATACTAGGACGTGTTTGACCGACCTTGACTGTTAGCTATATTTGAGAGTCAAACCGAGCAACCGAGGTGAGTTCACACTTTCAACAAGGCATGGGATTCCTGGTGGTTTGGGAATGGGTTAAAGATTTTAAAACTAAATCTACATATCCTCCTTGGGTAGGATATGTACGGCCATCCTCCTTGGGTAGGATGCCATTATTAATCCTACGAATTCTCCTGGTGCAGAATACGTACGTTCGTCCTCCTGGTGTAGGACAACAACCTTAAAAACTAGCTAGACAAAACTCTATCAATAAGTCCCTCTTCATTATATCAACTTATTCGCCGAGGCCAATGGCGAGCGGGTCATTAGTTAATAGCGCTATTAGGTTTAACAAACCTCACACCGTGCCGATCGGACGGGCGTGTACTAATGGACTATGGCAGACTATCAGTGATGATAGACACTGATAAAGGGCACAACTTATTTGCGTAGTAGTCGATATCATACCGTCTAGTAGTTCAAACGGGGGAAGCCCCCACTGATTATGGTTATGGTTTGGGTAATGACAAAGGAACTGGTTAAACATACTTTCAACTACGGGGTAACCCCCACGGCAATTAAGCCAACGAAAGTCAAACCACGTTTTTCAGAAACAACTTAAAACTAAACAACCAAACGTGAACTCACTCAACTTTGTTGTTGACTCGTTGTTACATGCCTTACAGTTCGCTAAACGCTTGGAGCTTGCACGAGGAAGGAGTCGTTGTGGTGTACGGATTGTTATGTTCCGTGCTTATTATTTAAATCCTTATGAACTTATTAAACTTGCGTTTTGAACTTTAACTTATAAACTATGGACTTATGCTTTTGGATTTACTTTTATGCTTCCGTTGTTTAAACTAAACATGGTTAACTAGCTTTGGTCACCAATCGTATTGTGGTTGGTCTTATTTGCTTAATTACGATGTTCAATATGATTGGTGGCTCGATCCTGGTCACGTCACGCCTCCAAGCGGTGATACTTCGCATGGTGGATTTTGGGGGTGTGACAAAAGCTATACGCCCCTCATTGCCCTATGAGCGGTGTATTAGAAAGGTGGTAGTTGGAGCATTAAACCCTATACGCCTCTCATTGCTTTATACGCTGCTCATTGGTACTATAATCTCTGAATTTATGGTATATTGCTGACAAGACAGTTAAGTTCAGACTGAAAAGGCTGAAAAGGTGATCCGCATATACGCGCTCATGGCCCTATACGTTGCGTATTGTTTTGAATTTTTTCCCTTTACCCCAAGCTTACAGGATTCATATAATACAAATGTTAAATTAGATAAAATTTTTCCCTTTCCCATAAAAGTGATGAAAATGATAAAAATTTTCAACTAAACAGTCTGGTTAAATTAGATTCGAATCACGATGTCAAATTGGGACTTTGGATATTTTTTTGGTGAAAGTTCGAATGAGTAATGCGTCTCCGAAAGCGTTTGGTTACCCGGCGTTGATCGAGGTGAGGAGGAGGTGGTTTCCGTGCGTCGTTGTGATGAAGGGAGTGTGCGGCCCGTGATGCCTGATTTGAACCAGGTAAAAAATTCATATTGTCGTTTTGGGTATTTTAGTCTAACCATTAAGTTGTTTCAGGTCGTAGAGGAGGCGGGACCATCTTACGTGGCTCAAAGCTATCCGCAACACGCATACGGGACTTACCATTCCCATCAGGAAAAACAACACAAGAAAAAGTTCGAGGAAGGTGCTTTTGACTTCGAGGAAGACGATAACGAAATCGAGAAAGGTGTTACACACTTCGAGGAAAGTGATCAAGACGAGGACGATGGTGGTGGCTGGGACGATGGTGGTGGCGGTGATGATGGTGCTAATGACCCGAAAAAACAAGGAAATGTATAACATAACCGTCACTTACGTGTTATTCGTTATGTATAATGTTTATTAAATTTTAGACAATTTTGATTTTGTATACGTGTTATTCATTATGTATAGGTTTATTAGAAAGGTCCCTATTAGAATATAGACAAAGTTGATTTTGTTTACATGTTATTCATTATGTATAATTTTATTAGATTTTAGACAATGTTGATTTTGTATACGTGTTATTCGTTATGTATAAGGTTTATTAGATTTTAAACAAATATAGTTTTAAATATAGTTTTAAATTACCGTTGTTTCAGGTATTTGCGACACTTCACGAGTTAAAGAATTGGGCTTACAAAACAGAAATTGCGAAAGGTTACGTCATTGTGACCCAATGAACGGTAACAAAAGGCGAAGATTCGTCAGCAAGGACAATGAATATATGCTTGCAATGCGACTGTGGATGCACATACAAAAGTAAAGCAACAGTTCAGCGTTCTGGTAGCAAAAAAATTGGGTGTCCTTTTAAAATGATAGGGAAACTAGACGCAAGTAGTGGCAATTGGAGCTTAGTGGTGAAGCAAAAGGATTATAACCATGAGCATGCGGTATTTCTCGAGGGTCACGCGTTTGCGAGAAGGTTGACCCCAGACGAAGAATCATTGGTAGAGAGACTTTATATTCAAAACATGGAGCTTACGAACATACATTTAACCATAAGAAAACAAAACCCACAGAGCGCGTGCATTCTACGAGACATACAAAACGTGATAAAAAAGATTAAAGTCAAAATGTACGGTGATCGGACTCCAATGCAGATATTGGAGCAAATGTTGCATGAAGGAAGGTATGTTTACCACACCCGGGTGAATCCCGAAACAAATGAAGTCGAGGAGGTTTTTTTTGTTCATCGGTACTCGTACATAATGTGGCGTGCTTTCCCACATGTGTTGATGATTGATACCACCTACAAAACGAATGAGTATAGACTTCCGTTTGTTCAAATTGTGGGTGTGACATCGACACACAAGTCGTTTTGTGTCACACATGCTTTTATCTCTAAAGAAAAACATGATAACTTCTTGTGGGTCCTATAGAAGCTCAAAGGATTGTTGGTAGAGGGTATGGAACCGCACGTGATAGTAACAAATTGCGATAAAGCTTTGATGAATGCTTGCGATAAAGTATTCCCAAAAGCATCCAAATTGCTATGTAGGTGGCACATCTCACAAAATATTCTAAAACACAACAAGGCAAAATTTGCAACGGCTGAAGAATGGAAAATATTTAAGCTTTCTTGGTCTCGATTGTGTAATTCTCCCACTGAGACGCTATACAATTATAACTTTGAGCGGCTATATACGCGACTGACTAACGACCATAGATCAGGTACGTATTATATTACTTCACATTCATTCATGTATACACACATACATGTAACCTCCCTGAATTTTATATACGCAATTATATTTTACAAACTATAGGGGCTTATTTTGACATTTTGTGAAACTATAAGTTGAGGGACTTGTTTGTCATTGTTTGAAACTTGCTTTAAAAATGGTTAAAACCAAGTCCAGGGACTAAACTGTCATTTATTGAAAGTTATAGTCTAGGGGTTATTTTGACATTATTTAAAAGTACAAAGTATTGGGCATAAAATGTAATTATTGAAATCTAAAGTATAAGGGTTGAAATTGCCTTGTTTGAAACTTATTTTAACTCTAAAATCTTAACCGAGTTAAATGTTGAATAAGAAATCCTTTAAAAAATTAACTTAGTTAACTATGTTAATTAGAATAACAAAAAAGGGGGGTTTCTTGTATAACCCGCCACTTAGCAAAGATCAAACCCGGACCACTCGTGTAAAAGCACCCCTTCTTTACCAGTTTATCCTCCATTAGGAGCTGATTGATACCCTAACATTAGTGTTTTATACACTTCTTAAAATCCAACCGGGCACACACCTTTTATTTTATTTTTACATTTTTTTATCACTTTTATAAAAACTAACATTTTTATAAACTCATATACATCAAACCTGATTTACTAAAAATATAAACTAGAATTATTTCCGGTTTTATCTAATTATTATGAATTAAGTTAGTTTTAATCTAATTAAATTCATTAAAAATAGTAAACTAATTTTATAAAACCTGAAAATTTTTATATAATTATTTTAACATCAGAATGATGTTCGAAAATATAAAATTGATATTTTTCCCAAAATTCGATTTTTAGCCAATTTAATACAATAATTACATAGTTTTATTTGTTTAATTAATTATTTAAAAATAGTTAATTTATCAGAAAAAATTAGTTTCAGCCTTTGGTCGGGGTGTTACAATACAAAATTACAAATCGTTATATTCTGTTTTTTTTTTCAGGAGTTTTGGACTATTTGTATACTGTCTGGCTACTACCCTATAAAGAAAAGTTTGTTTCAGCCTGGACTAACAGAAGCCCTAACTTTGGTCAACATACAACCAACAGAGTTGAAAGCCAACATGCTAAGTTTAAGAGATACCTTAAGGGGCCAAACAGCTCGCTCCATAGACTTGTGTAGCTTGTTGACAAAGTTGTAGAGTCACAACGCATACAAATAAACCTCACTTTTCAGGATAGCCGGTCCTTGAAAATGGGGGACCACATGATATCATTGTTTGATAACCTACGTGGTAATGTTTCCCTGAAAGCATTAGATTTGTTGCTTGTGGAGGAGAAAAAGATACGTACGTTGCTCGCAGTAGGGGGACTTGTGGTCACCAGCTTTTTACAAGTTGTGGGTTGCCATGTGATTGTCAGATGGAGTGGTGGGAAAATACAAGTAATAAAAACAGGCTTCAACCGCTTATTCTACTTCATATGAATACCCACCCCCCTCATTTCTAACTATTGTTTTTAAAATACAGATTGCAAAATTCCTCTTGCTGCCGTAGACAAATTCTGGACAAAACTAGATTTGAATGCTGCAGAACTTAAGGAAGACGATAATAATCTTCGGGAGGAAATTGAAAGAGTCCTACAACAACTGAAGGCGCAACCACCGATAGTGTTAAAAAGTACGTTGTCGAAGATAAAGGAGGTGGTGAATCCAAGTATGACTGACCATCAACCGCCTGAGGTACAACAAGATACTCGGGGTGCCCAACCTCTAAAGCACAACAAAAAACGAAGGAGGAGGTTGCGAGACGTAAAGATACCCAGTCCAAAGCAAAATGCAAAAGCTAAAAGAAGGACGAGGACGCTCAAAAGCCAGCAGTGCAACGCAGTCGTTCAAAGAAAAATAAGGCTAAAAAGACAGTTGAAATTATAGATGAAGATTTTCCACTGTTAGTGGGGGATAGGTACGTCAACAATCATTGACCTATATAAAATCCTACGTATTTCCATACATACATTTTCCCTGATAAAGATTTTCCACAATATATTTTCCAATTACAGGTACAAAAACATGATCGATCGTTTTAAGGACTGGCTTCCATCTATGTATCGGAGATACATAACACATATGGAAGATGCCCAGCCTGACGGTAACTGTGGGTTTCGATCGGTGGCTGTGGGTTAGGGGTTGGACTAGAATGCTTGGATGTGGGTCCGCCAAGAGCTACTGGATGAGATGTTCATTAACAAAGACCGGTGGTGGCCTATTCTTGACTCTTTTGATCCGGGATTTTACACTACAGTATATCGATCAATAAACTGGTTGCACGTGGAACCTGCACCAATGGCATGCTGGATGTTCTTTCCATACACCGGATTGTTGGTGGCTCAAAAATTTGGTGTGGTTGTTCAACATTTAAGCAATGGTGTTTGTCAAACATACTTTCCTATGTTTGATGGTCCGGCGGAGGGCCATTCTGTTCTTTCGATTGCCTATGTTGAAGATGGTCATTTCATCATGGTTAAGTTAACGGATGATGGTCTGATGCCTCCACCGAATGGACTATGGAATATGTATCGAAGTACTGAAGCTATGGAGTGGGAGACAATGTACATGTCTCGTCTTTCATAGGGTAAGAAGTTACTTCGTAGTAATAGAAGTGTTCGAAGAGACTTTATTAACTTGTTGTAGGTTCTCATTGTAACACGTAAAACTGTTTAATCGTATTATTTTTTTTTAATTTAGATTCTATTATCTTTCAAATATAGTGTAATGGACATTTATTTTATAAAAAATGTTAATTACATTGTTTTATAATGTAAAAACACTTATTTAGATCACTATTTTTATTAAAAAAAGGCATCATATGCAGCATATTGGGCAATGAGAGGTGTATACCAGCCTCTATATGCCGCTCATAGCACAATAAGCGGTTGCTGGTAAGCAATCTATAAGCCACGTATTGGCCAATGAGGAGTGTATACCAACACAAACAACTTTTCAGCTCACTAAAGAGGGAAAACTAGATCAAAATCAATTCAAACACACACACACACACACACACCAAAACACCTAAAACACACACAACTCTCTCCCGTATACCATTTCTATCTCGTATCGAACCATACGGTGCGAATTGTCACAAGAGGTTAGTAACATCTTCATCTTTCCTTTTTGTTATTGTTTTTTTACGGGTTTTTTTTTTCTGAAATATTTTGGTTGTGGTGTTTGGCGGTAGAGGTGTTTGACGGTGGTGGTTGTTAGAGTGGTATAGGTTAGGATGGTGGTGGTTGTTAGAGTGGTTGAGGTTAGGACGGTGGTGGTTGTATCTATGGGTTAGGGTTTGACGGTGGTTGTGGGTTGGTTGTGGTGGTTGTGGGTTGGTTGTGGTGGTTGTGGGTTGTCGTAATTTTATTAATATTTTGACAAAATATTAACTTTTAATTGTTGCAGATATGCCGTCAGATGAGGAACAACAGGCACCAAATGGTGGTCCGGTATTCAATCCGATGGCCGGGGGTAATTGTGAGCAGTACGATTTTTTAGACTTCCCCCAGCGCAGTACGGAATACAGACGTTTTGCCAAGTTCCGGGGTATGAGAGTGAGGCAGAAGAGGGCGTTGTGTTGGGGCGCGTTACGGGAGTGTGGCGAGGAGCAGAGGGCCCGAGGTATAATCAGGGAAAATAACCTGTGGAATCGTATGTTTTTTCATGCGGCTGGGTCTTCTTATAGGCCTATGATGGTGGAGTTCCTCTCTACGTTTATCTATCGACCACGGCCTGCTGAGTAGCCTAACTCATATATGGACGATCTGATGGTGGAACCAACCCCTCCTGAGGTAACATTCTGTTTATTCTGGGAGCGATAGAATATGTCGCTGCGTCAGTTTGCTTTGGCCACCGGATTCTACACTGATAAGGAGTTGGTTCAGGATATTTATACCACCGCGATCACATCTATGCCTGATGGTCAGTTGCTTGCTTGGTGGCCCACCCTCTGTGATGTACCCTTCGGTAATAAGGCCTGTGTCACGTTGATTCCTGACCCACTCGTTCGCTACATACACCGTTGCATTGCCACGTTGATATCTGGGCGTGGCAAAAGCAATGAGTGGGTCATGAAAACCGACCTGTTCTATCTTTACTGTTTATTCACGGGGACGCCGTGCGCCCTCCATCGCTGCCTGGCGGAGTATTTCGCCTCATTTTCCCGACGTCAGAAGCGTGGCGGATTGCATGGAGGGGCGTTCATCATGCGTATTGCCCAGCATTGCGGTCGGTATTTTCCATTCATCGGTGAGTTGCCACCGCCTGCCCCTTTCGTGTATTTGGGTATTAGGACGATGAGAAGGATGAACTTGGCGGTGAACTTTCCGGGCATTGGTTATCAGTTTGTCGGTTTGGAGGATCAGATTTTCATAGCCCATCCGTTAGTACATCAACATCTGCTGGAGGCTACGGGGGTGGATATGCCTCATGTTGTTGACGAGCCTATTGGAGAGGGTTACGTCGAGCCTAAGGTTGAGCAGGGGCATCCGCAGGAGCCGCCACAGCATCCTCGGCGCGTCTATCATGCGGTGAGGTTGCCTCAGTCCACTCAGCGTCTCCTCGAGAGGTTTGTGGCTGGTCAGACGGCTGTGATGGGGAGGTTGACGCTGCAGGATTGGCGGATGGACCGGATGGAGGATATGATGGAGTGGATGATGGCTAGCGAGGCTGATAGGCGGACCCAGGCGGGGTTGCCGGTTCGAGACCCGCCACAACCACGAGTGTATCCGGGGTCCGGCTCGGAAGCCAGCCCGTCCGGCACGCATGCAGGCCCTTCCGGCACGCAGGCAGGCCCGTCTGACACGCAGATGCAGTTGACATGTTATGATAGTGGTTCTGATGATAGTGACGAGGAAATGGCTTAGGAGTAGTATTTATTTGTTTCGTTTGGTTGTATTTTGGGTTTAATGTGGTTGTACGAACAAATATTTATTCCTCTTTTGTTATTTATGTTTAGTTGTATGCCCGGTTGTTTTTGTATAAACGTTTAATCTTTTATCAGCATGTATGGATGGTAACATGTTTAATATTTTATCAGTATCTATGTTGGTTTTTTTGGATTTTACAGCTGTATTGTCATGTTTATAAGGTTCATTGCTTGTTCAATCCGGGTTCCATAGGTATTGGGATTCTTATAACGAAGGGGTATATTGGTCTTTTTTAAAAATGCTAAGCATGTGCAGAAGGGGTATAAACGGTTATAAGAATTTCAGGGACTGGATTTGAAAAATTAGAATTACAGTTAGTTTTTAATAACTGAGCAGGGACTGTTCTTGTGTAAAACAAACCTCAGGGACTAGATTTGAAAAATTAGAATTACACAAATAAAAAAGGGAGGGGTCCTTCTGTATCGGACCGGCCTCCCCATGGTTTCGAACTCGCACATTTCGCATAGAACACACAAGCCTTAACCAGTTTATCCTCCTGTACAGGAGCTGATAAACTGGTTATAGTATATCCTTTATACACTTGGATTTGAAAAATTAGAATTACACAAATAAAAAAGGGAGGGGTCCTTCTGTATCGGACCGACCTCCCCAGGGTTTTGAACTCGCACATTTCGCATAGAACACACAAGCCTTAACCAGTTTATCCTCCTGTACAGGAGCTGATAAATTGGTTATAGTATATCCTTTATACACTTCATACGCTTTAACTTCGTCTTCAAACCCAACAACTCCTATAAGGTGCTCATTGAACCATACGGCTCTCATTGAACACAAACGCTTTCCCAACTTCAATAAAGGGGTAAACTAGATCTAAAATTTGAAAAATCACACACTAAAAACCAACAACAACACACACAAACGCTTTGGACCACACGATTTTCACAAGACAAAATCTGGACCACACGATGAAGGTTAGTTTGTATTCCAAATTTTATTGCTTACTCTTCAACCTTTTTTTAATTTTTGGTTTTATTTCCGCCGTTTGTGGTGGTGTTGGGTTTGACGGTGGTGGGGGATTGACGGCGGTGGGGGATTAGTGGTGGTGGGGATTGACGAAGGTGGGGGATTGACTGTGGTGGGGAATGACGGCGTTGGTGATTGACGGCTGTGGTGGTGGTGGTTGTGGTGATGGTGGTGGTGGTTGTGGTGATTGACGGCTGTGGTGGTGGTGGTGGTGGTTGTTGTGGTGGTGGTGGTGGTGGTGGTAGTGGTTATGGTTGTGGTGGTGGTGGTGATTGACGGCTGTTATGGTGGTGGTGGTTGTGGTGGTGGTGGTGGTAGCGTAACCCTACCCGACTCCCGGCCTGACACGTTTGTCGGGTCGAGACTTATATCATCGTTTTTTTTTAAATGTGCATATGTTATTTTTATTATTATATTTATTATTTTTAACAATATATTTTCGGATGTCGGGTCTAATGCTATTATTCTATGTTTTATTAACAGGTTATCGAAAGTCGGTGTTTTGACGGTGGTGGTAGCCTAATCCTTATGGAGATGTACACTGCGTTCATATTTCAGATTCAAGCGCTTAACTGCGTTCGTATTCCAGATTCATGCACCAGAACGTCCACCAACGGCTATGCTTCTGCACTCACAATCTGTGACGGTGGAAGTAGATATTTACTGGTGACTATGAGGGTTAACTAGAATGTCCTGGAACCTCCACCAACTACAATGCTTCTGCGTCAGCAACCTCGAGGGAGAACTCCTTCTGTATGGATTGGTTCTTCATGCTGTGGAACCGGTTACTGAGAATTCTTCTGCAACGAGGGAGCGCCAGATCAGGTCGGAGGTTCTTCATGTGGTAATGGGGAAGCGGAAAGCACGTTTACCGTGGAACGCATCCTTAAACTTGATAGCAACAATATGGTGACCGAATAGAGATCTGAATAACTGATACAGTTTGCAAGAATTTAATAATATGTAACAGTTAGCGATTTAGGGTTTAGGGTTCAGGGTTTAGTCGTTACATTTTGTATTAAAATGACATGTTTTGTGTATTAATATAAAACGATGTTTCGTGTATTTATTGCGTTATGGTTAATAAATGACAAGTGAAAAATAATTAAAGACATAATAATAATTGATAAATAAAAAATTTGACATTTTATAATGCACAAAATTCATTTCATAAAATATCGTCATGGGTCAAAAACCCTACCCGACCCCCAGCCCGACCCGTTTGCCGGGACTAGATATAACATCGTTTTTTTAAATGTGCATATGTTTATTATTATAAGTTGCATAAACTCCCAAGACATAACATTCCGCCAAATCACCAAAGTACGAGAGTCATTACATTCGTTTACATAAGTTGCATAAACTTAAATACAGCTAACGACAAGTACAAATATAGAAAAAAAAACAAAATCCAATAGATTATCAAACAGGTGTCCCTCTTACGAACAACCCTTGAATTTTTATTTTCCATTTCTGCTACTTGCTCTTTATACATTCGAACCTCCTCTTTCAAATAGTTGACTTCGTCTTCAAGTACTACTTTCGTATCCAGCAAACCTCGGATGACTTGAACTGCCCGAGGACACATGGGAGGGGTCGATCCACGCAAAGAATTTGCACCGAGAACGCTGAAACTGAAGGCGAATTAGTGTTTCTAAGTGCAAAAAATACGTCCCATTAAAAGTGTCATATTTTGAATTTTCAAAGTCTTTATTTATAAACTTTGACTTTAATTATAGATTTTTGAGTAAACTGCCATTTTGGTCCCTGTGGTTTGGCCAGTTTTGTCACTTTAGTCCAAATCTCAAACTTATTACATCTGGGCCCAGTGGTTTGCATTTTGTTGCCATTTTAGTCCAAAATCCAAAATGTCTGATTTTTTACTGATTTACTGACTCTTTTTTGTCCTGTTGTGGAGGGGTATTTTGGTCATTTTGGAATTATTATTAACATTTTTAATTAAACAATAAACATTAATCAATAAACCCAATAAACCCATTTTGACTTCCTACATTAATCAATAAACCCAATAAACTCAGATCCATTTCCCCCAAATTCATCCACCTTCACTACGGTCAACACCGTCAACCAACAGCCACCGTCAACACCGTCGCAACCAGCACCACCACCGCCTCCTCCCCCTTCGCAACACCGTCGCAACACCACCCTCTCTCTCTCCTGAACTCTTCTTATTCCAGCGATGGCGGATAACAACCACCGTCAACACCGTCGCAACCACCACCACCACACATCCACCCCCGCCCCGAGCCATTCGACCATCACCACCGCCACCTCCTCCCCCTTCTCACCACCACCGCCACCATAACCGTTCCCCAAAATCAACCAAACCGTCATTTTAAACCCACAACGAATCACTCGCCAAAAAGCTCTTAAACGCTGAAGAACAGCTCGAACAGCTGTACTCACGGAGAAAAGAGGATGATAAAGCGAATGTGAGGGTTGTTGAGATATTCGCCAGCCACCGTCACGGGTGGCAGCATGAGGAGAAGCGGCTGCTCCGCCAGATCGATGATGACGTGGAGGAGATTGCTAATTTGAGGGCTAAAGTTGAGGATCTTGAAATTAGGGTTCTTGAGTTGCAGAGAGAGGTGAGTGAGAGGGATGAGTTGTTGAATTTTATGAGTAATAATAATAATAATAGGGATGATGATGATGGAGAGTTTTATGGGAAATTTAGGGGTTCAGATGAAAATGTTAATTGTAATGAAAAGGATTACTATAATGTGGGTGATTTGGGGCTACAGTGCCTCCCTTAACTGTGTTTCTTCAGATCTGACACTGTACAGCTCCGGTGATGATGGGGGTTAGCAGATTGTGTGATGGTGGCTGTGGGTGGTGGTGGTGGTGGTGGATAGGGAGTGAGGGTTTTGGGGCATCTGGGGAAGATGAAGAACATTGATCTTTTACAGGGATTAGTTTTATTTAATGTTTAAAAATGACCAAAATGCCCCTACACTACAGGACAAAATAGGAGGGTGCAACAGTCAAAAAATAGGGTTTTTGGATTTTGGACTAAAATGGCAACAAAATGCAAACCACAGGGCCCCAGATGTAATAAGTTTGAGATTTGGACTAAAGTGGCAAAACTGGCCAAACCACAGGGACCAAAATGGCAGTTTACTCTAGATTTTTTGTGTTATATAAAACTTGATGAAAATTAACCCGATAAAAACACTTGTAAAACACACTCAAATCATATAACTTTCATCAAGTATTATCTAACACAAACAAAATTATTTAAGGTCAAAGTTTATAAATAAAGACTTTGAAAATTCAAAATATGACAATTTTGGACGGAGGTAGTAGTGCTTAAAGTACATACCAATTGAGAGCAGGTGTAAAATTGACGCCCGGGATTAATATCCGTCCAAGATGTTTTTATCCCAACTTGCCTTCCACATCTACAAATAACCATTGTGAATGTCAAGATGGATATGGATTACACTTTCTCGTACGTAATAGTATTTGTTTAGAAAAAAAAAGACTCAATACGCCGCTCATAGCACAATGAGATGCGTATAAAGTACAAAATCTAACCACTTTTTCAGAAAAAGTAAATACATATGCCTCACATAGTGCTATGAGGTCCGTATAACAAAAAGTTAGGTGGTGTATATGCCTCACATTGACCTATTCGGTCGTATACACTGACAGCTTTTCAAAAAAAGTAAATTCATACGCCCCTTATAGATCAATGAGGGCGGTATAGACTGACAACTTTTTCAAAGAGTAAATACATACGCGTCATATAGATCAATGAGGGCCGTATATATTCGTTTTGTTTGACTTATTTAGCAACAAGCCTGCTCTTTGACGAACTATATACCCAAAAAGGTCTTGGACCACACGAGTCCAACGTTGGACCACACGATGAAGATCCGGAAGTACACACACACGCACGGATTCTTTGTCTCTCGTATTGTTATCGCTCTCGTATCTCTTCATACGCTCGGAGTATTTAAGGTTAGTTCGTATTCTGTATTTTTATGTTTAATTTTCATTTTTTTCTCTAATTTTTGTGGTTTATTTTGGTCGGGTATATTGGTGTTGGGGTGGTGGGTTTTTGTGGTTGACGGTTGTGGTTGTGTTGTTTTGTGGGTGGTGGGTTGTGGTGTTTGTGGGTGCTTAGGTGGTGGTTGACGTTGGTGGTGGTGGTGGTGGTGTGCAGTCGGTGGTAGCCTGTGGTGTGTGTGGGTAGTCGGCTGTGGTGTTGGTTTGTTAAGATTGACGGTAGTGAGGTGGTGGGCTGTGGTGGTTGAGGTGGTAGGTTGTGGTGGCTGACGGTGGTGGCTGTGGTGGTGTTGTGTTGTGGGTGGTAGCCTGTGGTGTTTGTGGGTGGTGGGCTGTGTTGTTGGTTTGTTAAGGTTGACGGTGGTGAGGTGGTGGGTTGTGGTGGTTGTGGTGGTTGACGGTGGTGAGGTGGTGTTGTGTTGTGTTATGGGTGGTAGGTTGTGGTGGTGGTGGTGGTGGTGTGTTGTGGTTGTTGGGATGGTGGTTTTGGTGGTGGTTAGGTTGTCGGTGGAAGGTGGTGGGCGGCCGACTGGTTGTGGTGGTCGGCTGTGGTGGTAGTGGGTGGTCGGCTCTGGTGGTGGTGGGTGGTCGGCTCTGGTGGTGGTGGTGGTGGTGTTGTTTGTTTATTGTATTTTACAATATAATTTCTAATATCGAGTCTAACACTATAATTCTATGTTTTTTAACAGGATATCGAAAGTCGGTGTTTTGACGGTGGTGGAAACGTAATTCTTATGGAGAAGTGCATTGCGTTCATATTTCAGATTCAAACGAGTACCTGAGCTCATATTTCAGATTCATGCGCCGGGACGTCGGTCTAGGGTGAGGTGCTTGGCGGTGGGGGATCAATCATCCAACATCAATTGCCAAGTCACCCGGAACTCCGACATTGTCAGATGTTACCGTACAAATAGCACGGAACTCTCATATTGTCGATTCCGGGTGCACTCTTGATAGGATCTACCGACGCGCGGTAGTTCCGTCACCGGCATCTACCGACGCCCGGTAGTTCTGTGACCACCATATACCATCACGCGTCTGAACCGGCTTTTAAACCGGACGGAATCTACGAAGAAACTGTTCGATTTCACGGTTTGTTTGAGATCCTAATTCAGATACACAACGGTCTCTTTGTTTCGTCCACTAGAACTATTTGTGTATGCATTCTTTTGGTAGTTAACAACGCTTTGAAGTCAAACAGAGAAAAAACAGCTTCGGAGAAACCGGGCCGGCTTAGAAACAAGCATGTGAATCTAAGTAATAATATGTAATAGTTAGCGATTTAGTGTTTAGGGTTTAGGGTTTCGGCTATGTATTGTATTACATTTTGTATGAAAGTGTTGTGTTTTGTGTTATTTTATCAAACAATGTTCACTTACATTTTGTATTTACGTTTCTTCTTGCATTATGGATTATAGAGAATTTGACATTTTATAATAACACTTGATAAAAAAATGTAGAAGTTTTATAATACTAATTAAAAAAAAATGTTGACGTTTTATACTAACACTTGATAAAAAAAATGTAGAAGTTTTATAATACTAATTAAAAAAATGTTGCCGTTATATAATAATAATTAATAAATAAAAATGTTGCCATTTTTCTAAATATATTAAATAAAAAAATACATTTATTTACCTTCCTTTTAAAACAATAAATAATAATAAATATAAATGTTTATATTTTTTTTATTTTAACTACAATTTAAAAAAATATATATAAAGTTTTTTTTAAATAATATTCAACCACTTGAAAACCCTCTATACCCTTCAAATTTATTCCACACAAAAGAGCTAATGATTGGGCAATCATTGGCTAACACCCAATCATTGACAATTAATAGGATGTGTGGAAAAGTAACCAAAAAGTAAACGTATAGGGCAATGAGGGGCTTATTAGGTGAGTCTATTTTCAGGCGTATAGAGCAATGAGGGGTGTATAGGGTTAGGAGATGTGTGGATAAATTGAGGGGATGTGTGGATAACCAAAGCCATAATAATACCATGTTACCTAATGAAGATAAACTCTTATAGTTGGAACCAGCGACTTCGTTGGTAGTTGATCCGGTTTGCGATGATGTCGTCCAACTGAGAAAGTCGTTAATGTTGGAGATGTTAAGATTTTGAATGAAAGTGTCAAACAAAAAACTATAGACTTTGATGAGGTCATACTCAAGGACTGTGATACTGATTCTTCTGATGATGAAATTTTAAATGATGATGTCCTAATTAAAAATAAATAAATTCCAAATAAATAAAAAATAAAATTCAAAACCACCCATTTACTGATTTGTCAAAAATAAAAGTAGAAATGTTACAACTTAAAAGTAGAAGTTTTTAATGTCGCATGAAAGGTATTGTTTCCATATATTTTCCTTATAAATCCAAAGAAAAATATACTAATTTACCTAGAGAGTATTTGCCACATTTGAAAAATAAAGAAACAAAAGTTAAACTTTCTTGAAAGGACAAAAGGATAAACTGATAAGAAAACAGAAGAAAGTGAGAGAATATCTTGAAAGCATTTTATCTTGCGACTCAATTTCTTCAAAATCATCAAGTGAAAATATATTTTGAGAAAAAAGAAAAGAAACGGTTGGAATAAGAAACTTTTCATCAAACAAATGTGAAACTAAATAAATGTTTGAAAGCTAAGGTTCCAAGGAGTCTTCTGGTTTCTCAGAAGATTCATCAATGTTTGATGATAGGATTGTCTAGTGATGAGCATATGTCACCGAATACCGATCCCATACCGATCCCGATCCCGAAATACCGATACCGTGCACTTTTCGGTATCCACTTTTTGGCGTTTTCGGTATCGGTACGGTACGGTATCGGTATAATACCGATACCGGCCCTCAAAATACGGTATAATACCGATACCGTACCGTACCGATACCGAACCGACATGTTTCGGTATCGGTATCTAGTTTGGGTGAAATTCGGGATCGGTATTTGGCGGTATCGGTATCGGTTCGGTATCGGATACCGCCTTGCTCATCCCTAGGATTGTCAATGGACACATATTACATACATTGATGAATTCGACAAATCCAAGACCACAGTGGGCTGAATTCCAAGCATTAACTAATTTGTTAAATGAGTGCAGGACAACCTTCGAAGGCTGTTGATAGTAGTGGATCCGCAGTATCTGTGCCTGAAAGAATTCGTAAATAATAAAAGTATAGGTTTGTATATCACATCCGAACACACGTTTTCTTGAGTTCACATTAAACTTTTTGTTAATTTAGTGTGGTAAAATGTTGTTTTTTCTTTAATTTATGTCTTAGAGCAATATTTTGTTAAAAACAAAAAATTAGGGTAGAAATCTCATTAAACCAAAACGATTTGGTATATTTGGATTGGTTTAGGACGATTATTAATTTTTTTTGTTTTGAAAATGATACAAACATTGGAAAATTCAAAAATGAGTTTCATAAAGCGAAAAAAAAAGGAAATAATAGTATATCAGTGGATATTGTCTATCACATTCGAACTAAATTGCTTATTAGATTAGTAGATTCATTATATGTGTGTCGGTAGGCTCAACATTACTTAAAAGCTATAAGTGATATAAAGACAACGAATTGTTAACTATGTGTATGAACATCTCATTGGCATATGGTCTTAGTATCGTAATTTCGTTTGATAGATGCCACGATTCTAGGTCTTCATATTGCTTGCCATCTAGTATCATAGTCGTTCTTTTTTCTGCTTGTGGTTCTAACCTAGAACTTCGATGATACTTTGTAGAAATTTCTTCGCTTACGTAACCTTGGGCGGATTTCTTTTCTGCCGAACTATATTACTAAATGGTATATACGTTCCAATCAAGCTAAATCAATATCGTGAAAGAATTCGTGAATGATAAAAGGATAGGTTTGTATATCACATCCAAACACACGTTTTCTAGCGTTCACATTAAACTTTTTGTTAATTTAGTGTGGGAAACTCTTGTTTTTTCTTTAATTGATGTTTTTGAGCATTATTTTGTTAAAAACAAAAATTTGGGGCGGAAATCTCACTAAACCAAATAGATTTGGTATCTTTGGGTTGGTTTAGGACGATTAATTTTTTTCGGTAAATTACTTTTTGAGTCCCTGTGTTTTAAAGGTTTTAACCACTTGAGTTCAAAAATCAAAATGTTTAATGCCCTGAGTCCATATAGCCACTTTTCTTAACCATTTGAGTCCAAATTTCTAACACTGTTAGAATTTTTTGGTTAAGTATTGTTAAATGACCAAAATACCCCTGGTTTATTACTTGCCCTGTTATTCTGTCAAGCTCTTTACCCAAATAAACCATATTCTCTGCATCCTGCCATAAACTTGACAAAAACACTAATGTAATACATGAAACAATTAAGTATAAAGGTATGATCAGCCCATATCAAACAACATCTGTATCAATTGTTGAATTTGAATAGAAATCAGTTTAAGTCAAACTTCAGAGGAGGTAGTAATTAGGCGGTGGAGTGTTACACCGATGAAATCGTGTGAAAGAAAAGACTTACCGATCGGAGACATCGAAAGAAGCCATAGCGGCGATGGTGCAGAGCAGTAAGGCTGAAATAGGGGATCGAAAAACCAATCCATTCCGGTCGTAATTCAAACCCTTGCTTTGCATTTTCACTCAACGATACTTCTTCTTCACTCAACGAGACTTCGATGATTTTGATAATTACGATGATTTTAATACGAATTGTTGTTAGGAGTTCTTTGGATCTTGACCTAGTTGACTTCGATTAGTCAAAATTGGAGTTGATGATGTTATGTTATATGTGCAGTGAGTTAGGTAGGTGATTAAACTAGTTGTGTTAGGAGGAATCGGTTTAGTGTTTTGTTGTTGGAATGGATTTGTGATGAGGAATTGGTTGAATTTGGAGTTTAGTTGAAGGAATTCATAGGGATGAACGTTGATTGCAGGTTGAAGGTAGGTGGTAGTGGTTATGACAGAGGTGGCGGTGATGGTGGTTTTGATCTAGAAGAAGATAAAGAAGGATTTAGGTTTTTACAAGGGTAAATTACTTTTTGTGTGTAAATGACTAAATTGCCCTTGAAGTTAACAAACTTGGTGGATGGCGTTAGAAATTTGGACTAAAATGGTTAAGAAAAGTGGCTATAGGGACTCAGGGCGTTAAACATTTTGATTTTGAACTCAAGTGGTTAAAACCCCTAAAACACAGGCACTCAAAAAGTTGTTTTCCTTTTTTTTTAAATGATACAAACATTGGAAAATTAAAAATGAGTTTCATAAAGCGAAAAAGAGGAAATAATAGTATATCAGTGGATTGTCTATCACATTCGAACTAAATTGCAAATTAGATTAGTAGATTCATTATATGAAGTGTCGGTAGGCTCAAAATTACTTAAAAGCTTGCATCAGTGATATAAAGACAACGAACTGTTAACTATGTGTATGAACATCTCATTGGCATATGGTCTTAGTATTGTAATTTCATTTGATTGATGCCATGATTCTAATATACTAGGGTCTTTATATTGCTTGCCATCTAGTATCATAGTCGTTCTTTTGCCTGCAGGTGGTGCTAACCTAGAACTTCGATGATACTTTGTAGTAATTTCTTCGCTTACGTAACCCTGGGCGGATTTCTTTTCTGCCGAAGTATATTACTAAATGGTATATACGTTCCAATCAAGCTAAATCAATATCGAAAGATATAAAGTTAATGTATACAAAGATACCTTAATGGTACAATTCTTCAAATTTGAGCTTTAATCTCTTTGTCTGTAGAGGGGTACTAACCTGAGCTCTTGAAGTCTCATAATAGCCTAGTTATTGATGCAAGCAATATGCTCACCTATAAGATTAAATTCTTGCGCATACCTTGATACGAGAGTATGTCGTGTGCGTGGGAACCACTAGCTAGTCAGTTATGATATTTACCTATTTAATATCACATAAGGAATGCATTAAATTTGATGCTTAAGTTTAAGTGGACAACAATAACGATGATCATAATGGACTACTATCTAGAATCTTATCTAACTGAATAAAGATGTGATTATAACTTATTTGAACATTGTTTGTTATAGTGAACATATATGTTGCTGCAACACGCATGAGGTGCATAATTCTAAATACTCACCGGAGTGAAGAATTCACGAAGACCACGAGATACTTTAACACCTTACAACAAACGACAACGTGCAAAAGTGAAATTGTTCCTCAATTAACAGAGGATACCAAGCTAGGATCTTCCCCCTACATCTTATGAAGCACTCGATTTGGACGATTGGATGTTGGAAGCATCAGCTTAGGGGGAGTCTGTTGATACCCTCAAAGCTGACATTTCAAAATGAAGAGCTACATCTCTGGTTGTTGCCAAAGCGGAGTCTGTAAGTGCACGATTGGTGTCAACAACTTGAAGATCTCGTTTAGTCGCGTATTCAATATTGATGTGTCGAGATATGATTTGTATAGAGATTGATTATTAGACATTTAACATGTTTAATGGGGTTATCAAATGAGACCTACTATACGAGGAGGCTCATTTGCATTTTGTCATAACTTTCCCTCACAATTTCTAGAGCAATCTTAGATTCACTCTCCAAGACCCCAAACCCCAGATTTCCAATTCTCTTAATCAACTTGTTAATGTGAATCGAATACAAATTAGTGTAATTAGATTGTTGTGTTTATGTTTGATAGATCGATTGTTGGATTCCACACACCAATCAATCCAAATTGGTTGAATATTGTGTGTTCTTCATCTTTGTAAAAAACAAGATCCAAATCTGGGCCTACATGAAGGCAAGACGCTCTATTGGTTTATCTTTAGATCGTGGGGTGTGGACTCGGTGACCATGTTGGGGAAGCATACGTGGCATCAGTGGAATGGGGGAACACCGCCCCTTAATCCAAAGTCGAGATGCTCTTGGAGAATGCATCGACGTTGCTGATCAGTCTAGCAGTTGGAAAGGACCGTTGAATGGTCAAAGTTAAAAAAAAAATTTCCAAATTCATTTAACCCACTATTTAAATCAATTAACCTTTTTAAAGTTTCCACCCTTCTACACCGTTTCTCTATACCATTCAACTCATTTTATTTGAATCTTTCTAGCAAGGGTCCAAACGACCACTATTTACACCACCACCCATTGATCCTTCTATGTATGCATTTTCGATTTCAGACAAGCTCCGAGTGCGTTCCAAATGTAAACGCAAATTAAACAACATATGCAACAAATGCCCCGGCAACAACCATTCCACGAAGTCGAGCATGATTTTGTTTCTCTAACCCAAAACAATGAAGAGGAAGTTGTGCCCAATACCCAACCACAAAAATCCATGAAAAAGGGAAAACCGACACAAGAAGAAATGAGTGGCAAGAGAGAAAGCATACGCCTTGGACCACGATCGAGGAGGAAGTGTTGACACGAGCGTGGTTCATGTTTTGGTAGATCCAATAAAAGGTTTATTTGTTTTTCAATTATATACATTATTATTTTTAACTTGATACATTATTTTAACTTGAAAATTTCCAAGTAATAACTATTTTTTCATGGAAATATAGGTAACATTCAAACAAGTGATGGTTCTTGGAATAAGGTTAGAAAATAATTTCATTTGTTGATGAAACGATAGCCATGCTGACTATTACATTCTGTTATAGCTCAAAGTATAGAGACATGAACAAGAAAATAAGATGGTTTGTCGGTTACCACATCAATGCTGGTACAAGTGATAATGTTGTGTTCAAGATGTCAATTGAAAAATACAACATGGAACATGGGCCTTTTCAATTTTTTGGGCCATGGGAAATTTTGAGTGCTTGTTGGGAGTGGGCTTTGGTGACGAACGAGGTGGCACAAGCTACAAGGTCTATGATGACTGAGTCAATGGATTATAGTGTTGGTGGTTTGGATGCGAGATGCAACCATAACAACCCATCGGGTGGGACAAAGCAAAAAAGGCAATATCTTCTAAAGATCAATCACATTCACATGGAGAATCAAGATTAGATAAGTTAATGAGTAGGTTCTCCCATTTCATGAATTACCGGCCGGATAAGCAACAATAATGTTAGAGAAACAACCCAGAAATTAACCCAGAGAATTAAGCCAATGATTAACGATTGAATCTTATTGAATTGAAAACGAATTACAAGAAAGAAATTACAAAAGAAATTGGAAATTGAAGAAGTACCTACACCTATTACAAACCATCTATTTATACTAAAAACCCCAAATTCAGTTACAACAGACCGTTGTAAGAATTTTCACAAACACCCCCTGTTCTTACAAGAATGTAAGAATCAGTCCTTGAAGCCCAACTACTGTCCTCACCTTACCAGCTCATTGACATACCCTAACCACTGCTTACTATCCACTGCTTATCACAACAACAGTTGTCTTACAGTTGTTCACCATCAGTGATTACCATCAGCTGTTTAATCTATATCAGTGGTTTAACACAAATAGTGTTTATAAGGACTTCATCAGTTGTTTGCCTCTTTAGTATACAAACAAAGGATTGCCTTATTCATTTAATACTCACCAGTGTTTACAGTGTTTACAGTTAAACTAAAATGTTACTTCCTTTCAACAATCTCCACCTAAGTAACAATTTAGTTTAACCTAAACTTAATGAGTTAAAGCAAAAAATTAAACTTTGCACCTGGCAAAGCCTTGGTCATCACATCTGCTGGATTTACATCAGTTCCAACCCACTTGACCAACACTTCCTTTGAGGTCACCACATCTCTGATCCAAAACATCTTCACATTGATGTGTTTGGTTCTTTCATGAAATACACTGTTCTTTGACAACTGAACAGCCCCTTCATTATCACAGTTGACCTCCACACCATCCAATCTGATCCCCAGATCAGCTACCAAACCCTTTAACCACAAGGACTCTTTTACCCCTTCAGTTAAAGCAATGAATTCTGCCTCAGTTGTGGATAGTGCCACCACATGCTGCAACTGAGACTTCCAGCTCACCACATTTCCCATAACTGAGAACACATAACCTGTTATTGATCTGCCATTATCTTTGTCTTTAGCAAAATCAGCATCAACATAACCACATATCATGTTCCCCTTCTTTTCAGCATGGTCTCCAAACTTTAAACCAAGTTTCTTTGTTCCAGCCAAGTACCTGAGAATCCACTTCACTGTTGCCCAATGATTTTTACCAGGATTAGCCATATACCTGCTCACCACACTAACAGCATATGCAATATCAGGTCTTGTGCAGACCATGATATACATCAGACTTCCAACAGTGTTTGCATATGGAACCTTGCTCATATATTCTTTATCCTCATCTGTTTGAGGACAATCTTTCTGTGATAAATTGAAATGAGCTGCAAGAGGAGTTGTAACAGGCTTACACTCTCCCATTCCATAATTCTTTAACACTTTCTCAATATAAGAAGATTGAGACAATGTTAACACTCTTTTTGCCCTGTTCCTGTGGATTTCCATATCAAGTATCTTCCTAGCTTCTCCCAAATCCTTCATTTCAAACTCTCTCATCAGCAGTTGTTTGGTTTCTTCTATTTGGCTTTTGCTATCACAGGCTATCAACATATCATTGACATACAAGAGTAAATAGACAAATTTACCCCTGTCATACTCCCTGTGATACACACAACTGTCATAAGGACTCCTGCTGAAACCACTGCCCACTATGTATTCATCAAAACTTTTGTACCACTGCCTAGGAGACTATTTAAGTCCATACAAGGACCTCTTCAGTAAACATGCCTTATCTTCTTGGCCTTTAACTTCATACCCCTTTGGTTGTGCCATATAGATCTGTTCCTCCAAATTACCATGCAAAAATGCAGTTTTCACATCCATTTGTTCCAATTCCAGATCTAATGATGCAATCAAGGACAGGATAACCCTAATTGAGACATGTTTGACTACAGGAGAAAAGATCTCATTGTAATCAATACCTACCTTTTGACTAAATCCCTTGGCCACCAATCTTGCTTTATATCTCGGATCTTCTCCTGGTTTAACACCTTCTTTAATCTTGTAGATCCACTTGCAAGACACCAACTTTTGATTTTTAGGCTTGTTCACCAATTCCCATGTACCATTCTTGTATAGGGAATCCATCTCCTCATTCATTGCTTGACACCACTTTTGACTATCTTCTGAATTAACAGCTTCTTCAAAATTTAGTGGTTCATAGACACTTTCATTCTCTGCTGCTACAAAGGCAACTGCAGAAATATCTTCTTGATCTCTGTACCTCAGTGGTTTCACAACTCTCCTTTTTGACCTATCTCTCACCAAAATGTAATCTTCCAAATTTGGTACACTTTGACTTTGTTCATCCTGACTTGAACCAGGACTACCACTTTGACTTGATTCATCCTGAGTTGTACCAGACCTTCCAACATTCACCTTTGGTCTGTTTAATACTGGCTCCACCTCAAACTGAAGTTCATCTTTCTTGGACACACTTTTGTTCATTGACTCCATGATATCTTTGTACAGAACATTCTCTCTGCACTGAACATTTCTACTCACAATCACCTTTGGATTTTGCAACCTCCAAAGTCTGTATCCTTTTACACCTTCAGTATACCCCAACATTACACATTTTTGAGATCTTGGATCCAACTTGTCATCACTGACATGTGAATACACCATAGACCCAAAAACTTTCAAATCCTCATACTCAGGCTTATCACCAGACCACATCTCCATAGGTGTCTTCATCTTAATTGCAGATGAAGGACATCTATTGATCAAATAAGCTGCAGTGGACACAGCTTCACCCCAGAACTTCTTTGGCATTCCTGAGGTAGCTAACATGCACCTCACTCTTTCCAATAAAGTTCTATTCATTCTTTCAGCCAAACCATTCTGTTGAGGAGTACCAGGAATGGTTAAGTGTCTGGCAATACCATTTGCTTTGCAAAATTGATCAAACTCATGATTACAAAACTCCAGCCCATTATCTGTTCTGAGTTTCTTCACTTTCCTCTCAGTTTGATTCTCCACCAATACTTTCCATTCTTGAAACTTCTTGAAAGTATCACTCTTGTGTTTAAGCACATAAACCCACACTCTTCTTGAGTAATCATCTATGTTGGACAAGAAGTATCTACCACCCCCCAAAGTTTCTGTTCTTGCTGGTCCCCACAGATTAGAGTGAACATAGTCTAAGACTCCCCTAGAGCTATGTTTTCCTTTACTGAACTTCACTATTTTATGTTTGCCCAAAACACAGCTTTCACAAAAGCTTATATCACAGTTCTTTAAATCACCAAGAACTTGTTGTTTGGACAACTCAATCAGACCTTGTTGACTTATATGTCCAAGTCTTTTATGCCACTTCAGGGCTTCATTATCACCTTCTTCACTTACCACAGTAGCTACTCCATCAACAACTTTACATTCCAACATGTAAATGTTGTTCTTGATTCTAGTACCACTGAGCACCACCATAGACCCTTTTATGACTCTAGCCTTTCCATCTCTAAGACTAACATGATATCCCATCTTCTCTAAAGTACCAAGAGATAACAAACTTCTTTTAAGATCAGGGATGTACCTCACATCTTTGAGATCAAACGTGATGCCAGATTCTGTCTTCATTGTGACTGTACCAATGCCAAGAATCTGACAAGGCCTGACATCTCCAAGCTTTACAGACCCCATGTCCACCATCTTCAATTCTTTGAAGGCTTCTTTCAGAGGTGTCATATGGAATGAACACCCTGAATCCATTACCCATTTTTCTTGATTACATTCACTTGTGACCATAAGCACATCAGCACTGTCATAACCTCCTTCTGACTGATCATCACATGACTGCTCTGCCCCTTTGAGTAATTGCTACTTTGCCCTCTTGAATAACTGCATTCACCTTTTCTTTTCTTGAATTCTGGACAGTCTTTCTTGAAGTGTTTCTCTGAATTACAAACAAAACATCTCCTCTTGAATCTTGACTTGGATTTTGACCTGGAATTTCTGCTGCCACTGCTGTAATTCCTTTGATCTGACATTCCCCTCACAAACAAATCGTCTCCACCTTCTTCTTTAGAATCTGACCTCTTCTTCAATTCTTTTGAATTCAAGGCAGACAATACATCTTCCATAGATAGAGAATCTCTACCATACATCAATGTATCCACAAAGTGTTCATATGATGATGATAAAGAAGTGAGAAATATTATGGCCTGATCTTCATCATCCAATGCCACCTCTATATTTTCAAGATCCAAGATCAACTTGTTGAACTCATCTGTATGATCTTCAAGGCTCGTTCCAGATGACATGTGGAATGTATACAACCTCTTCTTCAAATACAGTCGATTTGCCAAAGATTTAGTCATATATAATGACTCCAACTTTGCCCAAATCCCTGCAGCAGATGTCTCCTTTGATACTTCATGAAGAACTCGATCACCAAGACTCAATATGATCGCACTATGAGCCTTCTCGAGCATATCCTTATTCTCTTTATCAGTTAAGCCTTCAGGAAGTTTATCTTCTCCTTTCAGCGCATCTACCACACCATTGTGAACCAGAAGAGCCCTCATCTTCACACGCCATAGACTAAAATCATTCCTTCCATCAAATTTCTCCAATTCAAACTTCGTCGACACCATCTTTGATCTCTGATTGCGGAATTGAACGTTAATTTCTTCGAATCGAGCCACCAATGGCTCTGATACCACTTGTTAGATAAACAACCTAGAAATTAACCCAGAGAATTAAGCCAATGATTAACGATTGAATCTTATTGAATTGAAAACGAATTACAAGAAAGAAATTACAAAAGAAATTGGAAATTGAAGAAGTACCTACACCTATTACAAACCATCTATTTATACTAAAAACCCCAAATTCAGTTACAACAGACCATTGTAAGAATTTTCACAAACACCCCCTGTTCTTAAAAGAATGTAAGAATCAGTCCTTGAAGCCCAACTAATGTCCTCACCTTACCAGCTCATTGACATACCCTAACCACTGCTTACTATCCACTGCTTATCACAACAACAGTTGTCTTACAGTTGTTCACCATCAGTCATCAGCTGTTTAATCTATATCAGTGGTTTAACACAAACAGTATTTATAAGGACTTCATCAGTTGTTTGCCTCTTTAGTATACAAACAGAGGTTTGCCTTATTCATTTAATACTCACCAGTGTTTACAGTTAAACTAAAATGTTACTTCCTTTCAACAAAGAAAAACAAGAAGCGACAGAGAGGGAAATCCAAAGGCTTCGGATGAAACAAGAAAAGTAACGAGCGGCCGAAATGGAAATAGAGAGGCTTTGGTTAGATCGTCAAAGACAAGAATTGGAAGAGTTTCAAATCATGACTACCAACATCAACATCAAGAAACTTCTATCTAGAGAGCGCGAAGTGGTGAGAAAGATCCAACACAAAATTATGGAGTGTAAGAGGGTGTTTAAATTATGTCTATCTATCTAGAGAGCGCGAAGTGGTGAGAAAGATCCAACACAAAATTATGGAGTGTAAGAGGGTGTTTAAATTATGTCTATTTTTAGTTACGTCGTTTGTTATATTTAGAAATCATGAACTTTTTTTAATTTGTACTTTTTTATATAATATTAATGAAATGTTTAATTTTAGTTTTTAATTTAAGAAAATTAAATTAAATCAAATGATAAAAATAAAATAGTAAAAAGGAGGAATGGGAAGGAAAGGGGAACATGGAGGGAAAGGGGTGGGCAAAACATGTGTAGTTGGTATACAATCTCTTTCGAATTTGCCCTTTTATGAATAAAATAATTTCCTACTATTGTTATTGTTATGATAACCATTGATCTCATAGACGAATGGTGTAGACTATTTATGGTTATCCCTTGAAATATTGCGTTTGTCTTGATAATGGACTAAAAATTTTCAAAAGCCAAAACAATTATCAGTTGACCCTTCACTTGTTCTTTGTCCTCTTCTACATTTTCAATTCAACTAATATGCTTTGTGTAATGATTTTGAATGAAACCAATTGAAGGTGGACTCCGGTGGAGACACAAGAGAGTTTTTTAAACGATTATATTGATAATCAATAGTTGTTTCCAAAATCTTAAGATTTGCAATCTACCGAATATCCATAGGAGTACTTATTTAAATGAAGGGAGCAGCAGACATTTCTACAAGTTCTAAAATGTCCGAATATACAGTATGTTCAAAAGCTACAGCCGCATCGGTCATACCTTTTTGCACGTCTATCTTCACGTCCAAAGCCAAAACCTCCATAAGGAGCAATATATGAACATAACAGTGTGAATATATATCAAGTAGAGGAATGATGGGGTTTCTTGGATGAGGATAATTTTTTTTTTTTTTACATTTTTTAACGTCTAAACACCACTTAACCTTACACTTGCATGACTTAAACACACACTTATGTTGGGGTAAGCACCGAACTACTAGACCACTAGGTCATGGTGGATGAGGATAAGTAATAAGAGGTTCTGAGTCCTGACACAAAGATATCCACATGAAGTATAGTTGAGTCCGGACGATCATTAACAACGTCATCCCCAACCAATATGATCGTATTAGACTAGTAGATATAATTATCATATCTAGAAGGTATCCAACTGAGATGAAGATTCTTCTTCATGAAGATGATGGGTATTCTTGTTTCTTTAATAGTTAGTTGCACCATTCAGAGCTATCTTGTTTCTTATAACGTAGTGCTCGGCGGCAGGTGTCATCAATCACAAATTCATTTAACCAGTATCAAAATTTACAAATTACAGCCTAAATTAAGAGATTGATATCAGAAATATAAATGGTGTCTCAATTGGTATGTCTTAATTATTAACTCCAAAGAAAAATAAAACAAAGGGATTATCCATGAACAAACTATGTCATCACCATCACCTACTTTCTCCAATGATATTATCAAGCATATAAGCCCGGAATCATGATTAGGCGTGGTTGTTGAAATAGTGGAGTGGCTTGTACTTGGCATAGAATTTGTACCTAAAATTGGAGTAGTACTTTTACAGGTGGTAGCATCTTTAAAATTAAAACCATTCAGATACCCGGGCCGAGTAATGACACTATTTGCTTCTATATCTCCTGAAAGCATTGCCACCACTCGCGACATTGGCGGTCTTTGCATCGGTGAGGTCTGTGTGCATAAGAGGGCGATTCTAGTCATTTTTTTACTTCATTCTCATCAAACTCAGACAATTCTTCATCCACCAGCTCAATTTCACTATTAGCTTCATGTAGGTTCCATGCCTAAAAACACACCAATGGAACCAACCAGATAGAAGTAATTGTATACTAATAATAAAGATATTTTAAAATTATAAGTAATATTCAATAAAATGAAAGATGCCCACCTATTCAAGAAGATAAATTTGCTCATCTTCCAAAGGTGAATCATAATTAGTCCTTCCACTAACAATCTCTAGAGCTACAACTCCAAACCCAAACACATCAGCTTTTTCTGTAAGGTGTCCACACATTGCATACTCCGGTGCCAAATTAAGGGTGTGCATATTGGCACAACAGGGTGCGTATTTGCACACCAAATCCTAACAAACCCTACCTTTACTTACAATGCGCATAGAGCTATACGCAACGTATATGGTTAGCTCTATACGCTGCGTATAGGGTTAGCTCTATACGCTGCGTATAGGGTTACCTCTATACGCTGCGTATAGGGTTACCTCTATACGTAGTGTATATAAACCATCATATTTTTTTGGGTCATTTTGGTAGGTTTGAGGCATCAATTTTTCACAAAGTTTATATACGCTGCGTATAGAGCTATACGCAGCGTATATAACCTTTAAGAATTTTTTTGGTCATTTGGTGTATTTGTGGTGTAAATTCTCATCCGGTTCCAATGTTAAATCGTTTAAAATATATAACCGTTAACGTTATACCGATAATATTATATACCGTAAATTTTTTTTGATACACGTATATACGGTTCGAATATATTATAATGTTAACGTTATACCGATAATATTATAAGTTTGTATATACAAACGAAAGATATAATATGACTGAATATAATATATACAATATAAGCATAAGTTTGTACATACAAACAAAAGTTATAATATGACTAAATACTAAGGGTAGTCACATCACAAAAGATATACAATATAAGCATAAGTTTGATAGACGTATATACGGTTCCAATACTAAATACATAACAAAAGATAAAATACTATGCCAGCGGCTCCTGCTGCTCCTGCTGCTGATGCCATTCCGCAGGCCGAACCAAGTGTCGTGGAGGTAACCCCTTACGCTGTGAAAGCCTCTGCAGCTCTACAGTCATCCACTCCACCACATACGCCAGCCTGTCAACGTCGCGACGTAGCCGCGGATTTGATGGGGCAGGACCGGGCCCAACATGTCGTGGGAAGTGAGGCGCCTCGAGTGATCCACGCGGCTGTGGTGGCTCCGGAATGTACATGTTCGGCTCATGCTCCGGCACCTCCGGATCGCGTGGGGGATAAACCAGCTCGAACTTTGTCGGCAGCTACGTAGGCTTTTAAGGTTGGCCGTCCACACCCTTAAACCGCTTCCCGCATGGAAAATTTTTGGTAACGTGCATTCCCGATATCGTGTTCATCCCCATCCGCTTCGGCTGTATCGCCTTGCCTACACCCGGGCCAGTCTCCGGGTGATAGCCTAACGAAAGGGTTATCACAGTGACGTAGGCGCCGTGGTATAATAATCCGCGCTCGTGTCGATGATGCGCGGATGCGAAGTACTGCGCCAACCCGTGTGCGAGAGCGCACGACCTCTTGTACAAGAGGCAATATAGGAAAAACAGGTCATCTCTCGCACACCCCTCCTGGCTCTTGTTTCGATCGGTGATGCAAGTGGATATCATCTTGTGAAGATACCTACACAAAAGGAAACCGGTCAGCAAATAATAGTCAACGACATCGACTAAATAAAAAAAACAATATATTTTTGACTCGTTACGGATTTCGACGCGCGTAACGGACCTACGCTCGTAACGGACGACATCGACTAAATAATAAAAAGATTATATATTTTGACTCGTTACGAATTTCGACCGCGTACGTCCCTAACAAGTGTCGAAACTAAGATCGTCGTTAAAATATAATTTTTTTATTATTTAGTCCAAGTCGAATCGTAACGCGCATAGGTCCCTAACGTTAGTCGAAACTAAGTTCGTCGTTAGGGACCTACGCGCCTTACGGTTTGACTTCGACTAAATAATAAAAAAACTATATATTTTAACGACAATCTTAGTTTCGACGCTCGTTAGAGACCTACGCGCCTTACGGTTTGACTTGGACTAAATAATAAAAAATATATTTTAACGACGATCTCAGTTTGGACGCTCGTTAGGGACCTACGCGCCTTACGGACGACGCTGACTAAGAAACAAAACTTATATATTTTAACGACGAACTTAGTTTCGACTAACGTTAGGGACCTACGCGCCTTACGGTTCGACTTCAACTAAATAATAAAGTTATTATATTTTTAAACATAAAACTGTGTTTTTTTTAACAGAAAACTATTTTTTTAAACATAAAACTGTTTTTTTTAAATATAGTAAACTATTTGTTTAAAACAAACAAAAAAAAACAGTTTTTATAAAAAACAGAATACAGTTTTTATAAAAAAATACAGAAAAACAGTTTTCTGTTTTAAAAAATAATAACTTTATTATTTAGTCGAATTCAAACCGTGAGGCGCGTAGGTCCTTAACGTTAGTCGAAACTAAGTTCGTCGTTAAAATATCACTAGTACAAAAAGAGACATCTAATATGACAGTTTTTCAATCAAATATGACGGTATATTAATCGTCTTAAAAGACACCGTCATTTTTGGTCATTACCGTCATATTTGGTATTAAAACCTTTTAAGACGTTTCAATAGACCGTCATATTTGATATGTTTTAAGGTTCCATATTAAAGCCTAATATGACGTTTGTGTTTGTTAACCGTCATATTTAATATATATAAAGCGTCATATTAAAGCCTAATAAGACGGTTTGTGGTGTGTTAATAAGACGGTTTCGGTGTATTGACCGTCATATTTATAAAGCATTATATTAAAGCCTAATAAGACGATTTGTGGTGGGGCTAATAGTCGGTTGGTTAGGTGGTGCATCCATATATTTCACCCCAATTCGTGTTGATTCATGAGATTTACAAACACATATATGAAAAGGATATACCAAACAATGAACCGTTTTATAAATAGCTAAAGAATCCATCTTGACCCATTAGTCTGAAGCATTCAATTTAACAAAGAAAAAACATAAAAAAACATCAAATCATTCAGTTTTACACCCATGCAAAAAAACACTAAAAAAACCTTTGACTTTGTGCAACTTCCTTCATCCACCACAAGCTCTAAGTAACACCAGCTAACTAGAATTCTGTTGCCACTGATCCAAACACATCAAATATTTATAAAAATTAGAAAAACTTTAAAAAAAATACTATGAATAGATTCGCATACTAATACACTTACCTTTATTGATCATTCTCATCCTCAACGTCACCAAAAGATGATATAAACACCTTTAAAGTACGCTCTACAAATTTATCAATTTCACCTTGACGAACCATTGTAGTTTTATTTACCAACTAAAACATAAAAATAGATAAAAGTTAGGCTATAGTTTAATACACATTGATGTTAAAGGTATATAAATAGGAATGTACAAAATATACTTACCATATGTTCTCTGTTACAAATCACAAAATCATACATAGCCAACATAACACAATAACCGCACTCCCATCCATTAGGTTGTAGACGACACTAAATAGTTAATTGAACATACAATTAGTTAACTAAAATCTAAAAATAAACAAACTATAGAAAATGAATCAGAACTTACTTTAACCTTAGCCCACGTCATATTTTGTTCTATGGCATGTTCGAATAATGTTATAATCTCGTAACATGAAAAATCATCATCATCTTTACCTTTACGTGAATCAAATACGTAACCCTTCCAAGTTTTATATATCGGATGATGTTGAAGTATAATTAATGCCCAGTGTTTCCTGCGTAAAATGGTCTGATTTAAGAAATACTTAACAAATAAAAACGAAAACAATATTCAAACATAACTAAAAGAAAGTTGAAGCATTAATATAAATGATCTTGATATGAAACAAATTGAATACCCGGCTATGTATGGTGCAATAAACCATTGTTTATCCTTATGAAAAGAGATGACCTTTTTGATGTGGTCAATCACAAAGTCACCATCATCTGAGACAAGTTCACCTTCAATATAACGGGGATGAAAATATGCAGTATTATTTAAACCCTCCCGTTCCCCAGCTACATATAAATACCTGACATAAAAGTAGTAAGAAATGTGATAAGATTAGTAACCCTCGATTATATTGTAAAAAATACTAGCATAAATATTTAAATAAAAATTAGCGGAACATACATTGTGAACCAATGCACAAAGCAAACATCTGCCCAACCGTTGACACATAACTGTATAACCGCCTCAAATTCAACCGTCTCTTGAACACGTTCCTCATACATCCCAGTTGGCGAAGTAAAAACCGTAAACAAGGCTTTTTAAGATTGAAGTGCCAGTTTTTGTGCTAATCCATATATGTTTTGAGGCCTGGACCTCGCCATTTCTAAAAGTTTTAATACTTTTGTTTTTTCTTTTGATACTTTTGTTTTTTCTGTTGAAGGTTTAGAAGCAACAATAGGTTTAGTATGCTGACAATCACGAATGGGCTCGGTAGATTGATTAGCATGAACGGTCTTCGTAGGTTGATTAGCAATCACAGGCTTGGTCTGTTGATAAGCATGAACAGGCTCAATAGGTTTACGAAAAGAAACATACTCGACCGTTGTATTCTCAGAAAACTGTTTATCAATGAAATACATCAATCAATAACAATGTTATTAGTAAACAAATATAAATAGAAACATAAACACACACATATATATAAATAATGTGATTACCAATTGATTAAAAGTCTCATCATCTTGTAGTGCATACGAGTATATTTGATACTCGTTTCTTTCATTTGAAATCGCTTGTTGCTGGTCAGCAGGCGTTGCCTCAAACTACAATGGCAAAGCAAATTGTTTTTAATACAAGTAATTAAAAAATAATAATATATATTAAACACAACCTGTGGCCTATAAGGTGTACTTATAAAATGGTGACGCGGTTCTACAGTTTGAGGAGAGTCTTTGTTCAAAATCTGTACGTTGTAAAGAATATTAGTATACCAATAATGATATCAATATACAAATATTATTCATATAACATATACCTTTATTAATTTAACGGGCCGTTGAATAAAACTTCCTTTCGCATCTTTCAAAACTTCTATTTCACCATAAATACATGACTCTGGCAAAAGACGAGTCGACCCGCAACCTTCTACAACTCTATCTATTTGAACTTTGACGAAACCATCTCTTATTGGGCATCCATGTACAAACCTATCATCAGTAGGATGAACACGACCAATTGCTACAACCTTAAGAGCACCTTGGTCGTCAAGATGCAGAAGTTCACATTTTTGAACAGACTGTAAAAGGTATCTTTTAGTATATATACCTAAATTAAATAAATAAACAAACTTTGATATTATATTACCAAGATTTCTGACGAACTACCGGCCACAAGGCCCATGCCAGGACTAGCAAGAATCTCCCCAGTCGTTGTCTCTATAGCCTCGCTCCTGTTTTTCTTTGTGGAATAAGAGCCATCATCCTTCAGTTGTTTCTGTTTTTCTTTTTTATCCTGTTAAAAAGATGTGAAGGTTAAAATTTTGATTACTATAAATTTATACAATAATTATATAAATACTTACCAATAATTCAAGTAATCCTGTCAAATCCCCATTTGATATAAGATTTTCTCTAAGTTCATATAGCTTTGTGACCGGATTAAAACGTGCTTTACTTACTGTATTCCTTATAGAGCTAGGATGTTCAATAGCATCTAAATGTGGATAGCTTGAAACAAGTTGATTCCATCTACTTTCAATGTGGGGCTCCAGTCCAACAAAACCACATCTCCCTACACACGCGGGGTTAATGTTTTCTTTTGCGCTCTTCTTTGCTTTTTCACTTATTTTCTTCAAAAATATTATAATAAGTGTTAATAATAATAACAAATAAATAAATAAATCACAAATTACCTTCCACTCTTCGGTATCAACACTTGCAACGAAAGACTTCCATGGTTCCCCGTCTAGATAATCGTAATCTTCAAAGGGAGTTTCGCCTTTCTCTTTAACGGGGTTTTCATTTTTATCTTTATCGGAAGATTCTTCTTTATAGATATATTTTTTTCTAAGTTCATAACGAAATTGCCTCATTATCTTCTTCCCCTTTTCTAAAGTTTTTTTTTTCCCAAGGTCGTTAGGAATATCCCAAATTTGCTACAGAACAAAATTAACAATCAAACATTAGCAAGAACAATCAATTAATTAAAGACGACAACAAAGAATTCCAAAGCTATTGCCAAGTTAATAAACAAAAAATTAATAAATATATATTTTTTTCAAATTCTTATATATATATATATATATATATATATATTAAAAAGCTATGTTGGTGGCTATAGTGCCACCGATTATAATGAGGATTTTTTTTGTTTGGGTATGCTTAGGATTGGGTGTAATTGCAGTTGTTACTTAAATTTTGGGCTGTTATAGGACTTAGAATTTATGATGTGGCCCACACAAGTTTAGCCCTATGAGATTGAATTTCACTCTACATCAGGTTGGGGTCCATCACATCAGCCATGGCATTTTTTACATCTATTCCTTCTACTCTCTTTTTTATTCTATATTAAAAATGTGACTAAATTAGATGGAGTTCTTTATTAATACGAAAAGTGGAATCCTAACATGGAGCAAAGAAAGCTTACGATTTATCATTTTTTTTTCTAATTTTGATGAAAATAGAGTTGTATTAAAAATATAGTATTTTTTGTTATAGTAAATTATAGCAAGTGCCGGTATCGTAACGAACCTAATCGATACCGACCGGGTTCCGACGCGTAGTGCGGGGAATCCCACTAGCTAAAAGAAAAAAAGAAGAAACAATACCTTAGCGTATTCCCAAATGTCTTCGTATATTTTAGGGTTTACTTTTCTAGCACGTTTATGGTACGGGATCTTTCTTTTACATTCGACACCAATCCAAGACATAAAGTTCCCTGCATTCTTACCGATCGCTATACCCTCCTCGTTAAAATCAACTTTAGATTGATCCGGATTTGAAAGCTTCTTTTTGCATTTAGAAACTCCCCTCTTTTTCTTCTCCGACATTTTTAAACTTGGTTTCTAAAAAAACACAATATGAAAGTGATGTGTTGCGTGTAACAAAGAGACAAGTAGAGGTCAAATTGATTATGACACTTTAACCATCTTTAAATATAAATCATGAAAAATAGAAGAACAATCATCATCATTTTGCTGCTACCTTTTGTGATGATATTTGGTTTTTAGTAGCATGCTGAAGGGTTTACTTCAAAAAAAAACTAATTAAATTAAAAAGAATTAAAACTCAACTAAAAGTTAAATAATTCAATTGAGAAATCCACACCTTCACTCAGTAGCGTAAAAAGAAAAGTTTTGGACTTTGCCCTGCAACAAATAGTGTAACCATCCGATAGAACATTAAGAGATTAAGCAAGGAATCAAACAACAACATTGAAATTAAACAGAATCATACGCATCCAGCAAAGAAGCGATTATAACTTACGATGATTGCAGATGAGAGGTTGGAGATTATCGATTGATGATGGTCTAGCAGATAATTTGGGGCTATCGTTGTGAAAAGAGCAATGTTAATTTGGGGGGAATAATTTTAGATGAAACCGAATTGGCGAATTCCCGCTTGATAAAAAATGTCCCGCCCCAAAACCCACATTATAATTTATTAAAAAAGCCTAACAATAACTTGTTTCATTATTGCTTTGGAAGTGGAACTGCTCGTTTAAAAAAAAAACTTATAAAAACACCCAGCCAAATTACTATATTATATTATCTATATTTACGACAATTTCAAAACATGGGACCTCATTGGTTTTCATACGTGTAGTATATCAGTTGATAAAGAAAATTAATCGATGCACGTCACTAAAATTTAAGTAAATGCATAAGTACGAAAATTTAAGTAAATGCCTAAGTACGATAATAATATTATAAGTTCATAAATTCATAAAAGAAAAACATAGTTGTAGACTAAAAACATGGAATATAACTTGTTTATCTATAAACATCTCTTCTTTGTGCTCAGATCGTAAGTATTCATCATTGTTTGTCCTGCAAAAAAAAAAAAAAAACTTTTGTTATAACTTTAGTTTAGTTTAATTATTTATATAGATAGAATATGTGTGTGTGTGTGTGTGTATATATATATATATATATCAAACCTTTGACTTCTTGGTTTGGGTTGGTTTTTCTATAGATATCCCGTCGTCGTGGTCAGATCGTCGTAAGTATGAGGTGCCAACGGTGATATAGTCGTTACCCTGTTGAATACCGACAGAAAATGGTGGTAATTCGTCAAACTGGTTGTATTCTTCCTCGTCGTCAACATCATCAACACCAAGAATACGTCGCTTACCTTGCAATACTATATGGTATCTTGGATTGCATGGGTCTTTGACAAAAAATACTTGTGTGGCTTGAGTTGCGAGAATGAATGGTTCTGATTTATACCCATCCGTTGTAAGGTCGACAAGTGTAAAACCATGTTCGTCAACTTTAACACCTGTGCGATTATTGACCCACTTACATCTAAACAAAGGTATTGTGAATGAATCATACGATAACTCCCAAATTTCTTGTATGACACCGTAATATGATTCTTTGGCGATTATCATTTTGTCACCTTTTGTACTTGAGGCTATTTGTGTGACTCCGCTATTTTGCGTTGCACTTTTATCATCTTGTTTTTTAGTGTAAAATGTATAACCGTTAATATCATACCCTTGGTAAGATATTACTCTAAAATCTGGCCCCATCCCCAATTTCTCCACAGTTTTATCAACATTTGGTTCACCATAAGTTTCCTCCACCTTTTTCTTCAACCAATCAGAAAACCCCTCGTTATGTTGTTTGGTATACCAATTATCTGACTTGCGCAAGTGTGTCGACCGTAGTATACTCTTGTGTTCATTGACATACGGAGCAATACATGTCATGTGTTGTAAAACTGTAAAATGAGCAATTTGTATCTCATCAGATGGTGGGGTGATTAATCTCTTACCAACTCCTCCAACGCCTGCAAGTCGACCTGAATGACGTGATTTAGGAACACCAATACTTTTAACGCCTTCCAAATACCCTATAAATAAATCAAGTATTACAATGTCATTTATGATTAACAAAACTCAATTATTTTACAAATGTTGTGATATCAATACCTGTGCAGAACTCAGTCGCCTCTTCGGATGTATACCCTTGAACAATGCTACCTTCTGGTCGATTAGTGTTTCTCACATAACCTTTTAACACACCCATGTATGATTTCAAAGGGATACATGTATCGTAGGAATACAGGACCACAAGACTTTATCTCTTTTACGATATGAGATACTAGATGAACCATTATATCAAAAAAGGACGGTGGAAAGTACATCTCTAGTTCACAAAGGGTAACATAAATATCCTTCTCCCAACTATCCAATACTTCGGGATCAATAACCTTTGAATGAATCATGTTAAAAAACAAACAAAGTTTTATGATTGTATGTCGGACTTCCTTAGGTAACAACCCGCGAATTGCAATAGGAATCATATGTGTCATCAAAACATGGCAATCATGAGACTTCATACCGAGCAATTTACATTCTTTCATCGACACCAGCCTTTTAATATTTGCTGAATAACTAGATGGAACTTTAATATCGTGTAAACATTGACAAAACTTCCTTTTTTCTTCACGTGACATGGTATAACATGCCGGTGGGAGATAAATACTCTTAGCTCTCTCAACAGGGGCAAGGTCTTTACGTATTCCCATTTCTTCCATGTCTTTACGAACATTAATCCCATCTTTAGTTTTTCCAGGAATGTTTAGCAATAGGCCCAACAAACTATCACACACATTTTTCTCAATATGCATAACATCTAGGCAATGTCGAACTTCCAAACTTTTCCAGTAAGGCAAATCCCAAAAAATTGACCTCTTTTTCCAATTGTCTCTGGTCTCGGTACGAGATCTTTTTCCTAGAACGGTATTCATATTTTCTACTCGTGAAAATGCATCAAAACCTTTCCTAGCCCTTCCGAGCTCCTCATTTCCGTCAAACTCTTCTGTGAGTCTTCGATAATGGTGATCTCTTGGAAGAAATCGTCGATGTCCCAAATACACAGTTTTTTTGCAATGTTTTAATCTTATAGAGCTTGTTTCGTTTTCACACACAGGACAAGCTAGTTTACCTTTTGTGCTATATCCTGACAAATTGGCGTATGCTGGGAAATCACTTATAGTGCAAAAAATCATGGCGCGTAACTTAAAGTTCGTCTTTTCATAAGCATCGTACATGTCTACACCTGAGCTCCATAGGGTTTTAAGGTCATCAATCAAAGGAGACAAATAAACATCAATGTCATTACCAGGTTGTTTTGGACCCTGAATTAACAATGACATCATTATGTATTTTCTTTTCATGCATAGCCATGGAGGAAGGTTGTAGATGCATAAAAGAACCGGCCAAGTACTATGACGACTACTCATGTTTCCGAAAGGATTGATACCGTCTGAACTAAGACCAAATCGTATATTTCTAACCTCGTTTCCAAAATCGGGATAATCGTAATCAAAGTTTCTCCACTGAGGTGAATCCGCCACATGTCTTAACTTTCCATCATCCTTACGCTCTTCGGAATGCCAACGCAACAACTTTGACTCTTTAGGATTAGCAAATAAACGCTTTAATCTCGGTATAATAGGGAAATACCATAATAATTTAGCTGGAGGCCCGTTTTTCGTCACATCGTCGTCATAATCATTAGTTTCATTTTTACGTTTGTACCTCGATTCACCACATGTAACACACGTATGAGCTTTCTCGTACTGATTTCTATACAACATACAATCATTGGGACATGCATGTATTCTTTCCACCTCTAATTCCGTTGGACACATCAATTTCTTAGCTTGGTACACAGATATGGGTAGCTCGTTGTTTGTGGGTAGCATATCGTGCAATAACTCCAATAGACATGTAAAACTCTTATCGCTCCAATTGTAGTTTGTCTTTAAGTTAAAGAGTTTTAACACAGCGCTAAGCTTAGAAAATTTTGTACAACCAACGTATAACGGTTTTTCTTCGTCGGCAAATAATTGTTGTAGTTTTTCTAGATCACTGTCATCAGCATTAGCTTCCAAATCATCGCGCATGTCATTTAAATTATCATTGGCCTCGTTTATATTATCATAGCCCTCGTTTAAATTATCATTGTCATCTCTAATATGCGGAGCGTTGTTCTCATCATCATGATTAGAGCCTAAATTTATTGAGGTTGTGCTACGATTAGCAAGTGACTCCCCGTGTTTTGACCAACAAGTATAATTAAACATAAATCCATTTCTCAACAAATGATACTCGATGTCTCGTATATCCTTGAAGTCGGTAAAATTTTTACATTCCATACAAGGACACGGAACAAGTTCGTTTCCTTTTTTCACACGATCCTCTTGAGCAATCTTAAGAAAAAGTTTCATGTTGGTCACAAATCTTGGGTCAGTACGTCTAATTTCATACATCCAATAGTTACGATCCATCTGAAATGCATAACCAAACAAAAAAAAAATAGATTTGAATTGAAATATTAAGTATGATGTGGATGAATCAACGAAAATTAATATAAAGCGGTGAATCCAACTAGGGGTGTTCACGGTCCGGTTTTATTGTTTTTTAGGTCAAACTGTGAACCAAACTGTTAGTAACGGTTTTTTATTGTTGAAAATCAAAACCGAACCGTTAGGAATTAAAATCGAACCAAACCAAACCATTACTAACAGTTTGGTTCCGGTTCGGTTTAGACTTCGATAATAAATTAAACTTAATTAAAATAATAACTATCGCTCCTAATCTAACTAACGATCTAAGTAGATCTTTATTTTATCTAATATTACAAGGTGCAGACTTTTTAATTGATTTAGAAATAATTATCGTTATATATGAGATCGATAGTTATGGATAAAAAGGAACTTCTTTTCGTTTAAAATTTTTAAATAGCTGTCATCTTAACCTCTATCTCCTATAGGGCCAGTTCCAAGTACAAAGTGGCATTTACACACACAAAGTATCCAAAATGCATTGGAGCTAGGGCAAGGGTGGATACACTCGTAATGTATCTATCTATTGCTAAATATTTAATAAATATTTAATAAAAATTAATCAAATTTTACGGTCCGACCCGGTTTTATACGATCGGTTTTTGGTATAAACCGCAAACCAAAGCGTTAGCTACAGTTTAAAATACCTGAAACCGACCGACCGAAAGTGAAAGAAATAAACCGACCGTGAAACCAAACCAATGACCTGCTTAGACGGTTTCACGGTTTCAAACCAAACCGTGAGCACCCCTAAATCCAACCCACTTTTTGATTGTTATATCTCATTAAATTAGTGAGTTCATTAAATATAATAAATTAAAAAAGTATTATCATAAGTGTTACCTTGAAGTGTGAAGATCCACAATGAAGGAAACTAGGAATGAACAACTTGAGTAGATGTAGTTTTAATGAAGAATGAACTTTAACTTGAATTGATTTGGCTTGAACTTTGCTGAGAATATGAACTTTAGAATTTGCAACAAAATCTTCTATTCTTATAGAATAAATAATGATAGAAATTTTGTGTTTAAATTTTAAAAGTATTATCTTTGTTTTTGTTTAATGATAAAAGGATTAGTATGAATTTTTATTTAAAGTTAAAAGGATTTTTTTTCTAATATTAAAATAACAATTAATTAGATGGGCATAACTTATCGGTAACCATATTTTCAATTGTGGCGCATTACTCTTATATAACAATTCTTATAAACAGTAAATTAATTAGACAAACTTGCTTATTAATTATGATATTGCATTATTGCCATTGAGAATAATAATTAAATTGTATATGTAGAGATGAGTCATAAATTGAGTGCAAGAGTGGATTGTCTACACTTTTTTTCTCAATCAATATTTGCGCCAAGACTTGGGGGAATTTGTATTGTTTATATATAAAATTTTAATAATAAAATGAGAAATATATGAGGGTTCCATATAATAAAATAGGCCTAATATGACGGTTTAATATATTAGATCTAATATGACGGTTTAATGGAGATTTCATAAATCTAAATCTCAAATATGACGGTTTCATTTATTAAAATAAGAGGGTCCAATAAAATATGTTTTATTCCAAATCTCAAATATGTCGCTTTCCATAAAATCGTCTTAAAAGCCTTTTCTAAACCGTCTTATTTGCTCTTTTTTGTACTAGTGTATATAAGTTTTGTTATTTAGTCGACGTCGTCCGTAAGGCACGTACGTCCCTAACGAGCGCCGAAGCTAAGATCGTCGTTAAAATATAATAACTTTATATTTAACGACGAACTTTGTTTCGACTAACGTTAGGTACCTACGCGCCTTACGGTTCGACTTCGACTAAATACTAAAAAAATATATTTTAACGACGATCTTAGTTTCGACGCTCGTTAGAGACCTACACGCCTTACGGTTCGACTTATACTAAATAATAAAAAAAAAATTTAACGACGATCTTAGTTTCAACGCTCGTTAGGGATCTACCGCCTTACGGACGACGTCGACTAAATAACAAAACTTATATATTTTAACGACGAACTTAGTTTCGACTAATGTTAGGGACCTACGCGCCTTACGGTTCGACTTCGACTAAATAATAAAGTTATTATATTTTAAAACAGAAAACTGTTTTTTTTTAACAAAAAACTGTTTTTTAACAGAAAACTGTTTTTTTTAACAAAAAACGATTTTTTTTAAACAGAAAACTTTGTTTTTTTTTTAATACAGAAAAACTGTTTTCTGTTTTAAAAAATAATAACCTTATTATTTAGTCAAAGTCGAACTGTAAGGCGCGTAGGTCCCTGACGTTAGTCGAAACTAAGTTCGTCGTTAAAATATATATTAAGTTTTGTTATTTAGTCGACGTCGTCCGTAAGGCGCGTACATCCCTAACGAGCGTCGAAACTAAGATCGTCGTTAAAATATAATTTTTTTATTATTTAGTCCAAGTCGAATCGTAAGCCGCGTAGGTCCCTAACGAGCGTCGAAACTAAGATCGTCGTGAAAATATAATAACTCCATGAAATCGCAAAGTGGGCACGGACATGCATCTTCCGAAGCTTGTCGCAATGGACAACCACTACTAGAAAACAGGGGGGTTTCCTACCAAAATTTCCGACAAAACCAATTTCGTCGGAAAATTCCGACCATTTTTCGACAAAATACCAACTAAAAAAATAATCTGGTTTTACCGACTATTTTCCTACAATTTACCGACCAAAAAAAAATGGTCGGAAATTTGAAGGAAACTTCCGACTAAGTTCCGACAAAAAAAAAAGAAGAAAAGAAGAAAAAAAGTGGTCGGAAAATGGTCGGAAAAGTTAACTATACAAAAAATAAAAATAAATCTTTGTCGGAAACTAGTCGGAAAATATAAAACCAAATTCTAATTACTGTATATTTTAAAAATAATATTTATGAGTCTTAGTTCGACCATTTTCCGACAAAAACTCTCATTCGTCGGGAAGTTGTCGGAAATTTCCGACCATTTTCCGACAAAAACTCTCATTCGTCGGAAAGTTGTCGGAAATTTCCGACCATTTTCCGACTAAAACCATTATTCTTTTGTAATATAATCATGTGGGGGTATATGTGTGTACGTAAATGTATTTGCTTGTGTCTATATGTATGTAAGTATATATATATATATATATATAGGGGAAGGTTAAAATGAGAACCACCTCGAGTTGTAAGAACCAGTGAGAACCACCCCCGCGGGGGGCCGTTGACCACGAAATTTTTTTTACACCTAGATCCGTATATTTTAACACGGGGGGTAAATTTTGGGTTCAAACGGCGCGCCCGAGGGGGTAGTTTTTTACGCCCAAAGTTTGGGTTTTTTTAATTTTTTTAATTTTTCTTTTTTTTTACCAAACTTTGGGCGTAAAAAACTACCCCCTTGGGCGCGCCGTTTGAACCGAAAATTTAAACCCCCCGATAAAATATACGGATCTAGGTGTAAAAAAAATTTCGTCGCCGACGGCCCCCCGCGGGGGTGGTTCTCGTGGTTCTTACAACTCGAGGTGGTTCTCATTTTAACCTTTCCCTATATATATATATATATATATATATATGTATGTATGTATGTATAAGTATGTGTTTGTCCTACATACACACATACATATATATACACATACTTAGCCTGTTTTAATTAATGGGTCCCGATAGTATACATACACGTATAAACGTGTACAATGCGTATAAGTTGGTAAAGTAAAAGTATTTCATGTATAATTAATGTGTACAAAAGATGGAATGGAAAAACGATGTTTAAAGGTTGAAAAATGAAAAAAACAAAAATTAGTGTCGGAAAATGGTCGGAAATTTCCGACCAATTTCCGACGAAACACAACATTAGTCGGAAAGTTGTCGGAAATTTCCGACCATTTTCCGACTAAAACCTTTATTGGTCGGAAAGTTGTCGGAAATTTCCGACTAAAACAATTATTCTTTTCATATTTAATTATACCGAGTTGTATATCTATATATACAAACGTATTTCTTGTCTCTATATGTATATGTATGTGTGTATGTATATATATATATGTATAAGTATGTGTTTGTCCAAGTGTACACACACGCATACATACACACATACATATATATACACATACTTAGACTGTTTTAATTAATGGGTCCCGATAGTATACATACGCGTATAAACGTGTACAATGCGTATAAGTTGGTAAAGTAAAAGTATTTCATGTATAATTAATGTGTACAAAAGATAGAATGGAAAAACGATGTTTAAAGGTTGAAAAAATGAAAAAAACGAAAATTGGTGTCGGAAAATTGTCGGAAATTTCCGACCACTTTCCGACGAAACACAACATTGGTCGGAAAGTTGTCGGAAATTTCCGACCTTTTTCCGACTAAAACCTTTATTGGTCGGAAAATAGTCGGAAATTTCCGACTAAAACAATTATTCTTTTCATATTTAATTATACCGAGGTGTATATCTATATATATAAACGTATTTCTTGTCTCTATATGTATATGTATGTGTGTATGTATATATATATGTATAAGTATGTGTTTGTCCAAGTGTACACACACGCATACATACACACATACTATATATACACATACTTAGCATGTTTTAATTAATGGGTCCCGATAGTATACATACACGTATAAACGTGTACAATGCGTATAAGTTGGTAAAGTAAAAGTATTTCATGTAAAATTAATGTGTACAAAAGATAGAATGGAAAAACGATGTTTAACGGTTGAAAAAATGAAAAAAAACGAAAATTGGTGTCGGAAAATGGTCGGAAATTTCCGACCACTTTCCGACGAAACACAACATTGGTCGGAAAGTTGTCGGAAATTTCCGACCTTTTTCCGACTAAAACCTTTATTGGTCGGAAATTTCCGACTAAAACAATTATTCTTTTCATATTTAATTATACCGAGGTTTATATCTATATATATATTAACGTATTTCTTGTCTCTATATGTATATGTATGTGTGTATGTATATATATATATATATGTATAAGTATGTGTTTGTCCAAGTGTACACACACGCATACATACACACATACATATATATACACATACTTAGCATGTTTTAATTAATGGGTCCCGATAGTATACATACACGTATAAACGTGTACAATGAGTATAAGTTGGTAAAGTAAAAGTATTTCATGTAAAATTAATGTGTACAAAAGATAGAATGGAAAAACGATGTTTAACGGTTGAAAAAATGAAAAAAACGAAAATTGGTGTCGGAAAATGGTCGGAAATTTTCGACCACTTTCCGACGAAACACAACATTGGTCGGAAAGTTGTCGGAAATTTCCGACCTTTTTCCGACTAAAACCTTTATTGGTCGGAAATTTCCGACTAAAACAATTATTCTTTTCATATTTAATTATACCGAGGTGTATATCTATATATATAAACGTATTTCTTGTCTCTATATGTATATGTATGTGTGTATGTATATATATATATATGTATAAGTATGTGTTTGTCCAAGTGTACACACACGCATACATACACACATACATATATATACACATACTTAGCATGTTTTAATTAATGGGTCCCGATAGTATACATACACGTATAAACGTGTACAATGCGTATAAGTTGGTAAAGTAAAAGTATTTCATGTAAAATTAATGTGTACAAAAGATAGAATGGAAAAACGATGTTTAACGGTTGAAAAAATGAAAAAAACGAAAATTGGTGCCGGAAAATGGTCGGAAATTTCCGACCACTTTCCGACGAAACACAACATTGGTCGGAAAGTTGTCGGAAATTTCCGACCTTTTTCCGACTAAAACCTTTATTGGTCGGAAATTTCCGACTAAAACAATTATTCTTTTCATATTTAATTATACCGAGGTGTATATCTATATATATAAACGTATTTCTTGTCTCTATATGTATATGTATGTGTGTATGTATATATATATATGTATAAGTATGTGTTTGTCCAAGTGTACACACACGCATACATACACACATACCACTACAAGAAATTGGGGTGTTTACCCACACATAATTTACCTACACATGTAAATGTGTTGGTATTTACCTACACATGTTCGTATATGTGTGGGTAATAGTTGATGACATATTTTCATAATGATTAACACTTAATATGTGTTGGTAATACATTTTAGCCACACTTGGTATTGGTGGGAAAATTTCCCCCCTAAAATTGCCTACACATGTAGCAAATTTTCGTCATGTGTAGCTAAATTATCTACACATATGTAAAAAAACTAATATATATGTAGGTAAATGATTATGTTTACCAACACATAAGAATTTAAAAAAAAATATGTAGATAAACTAAGTTAATATAGACTTTTTTTTTTTGAAAATGACGTGGCAAATTAAATGCTTACACATGATTAAAAATGTACAATATGTGTAGATATTACATACCTATAAAGTAACTAAATATATATTTTTTTGATGATGTGATAAAACATATCTACACATATTAAAAATGTACAATATGTGTAGATATTGAATACGTATAAAATAAATAATTAAATCTTTTTAAGATGACGTGGCAAAAAAATACCTACACGTATTTTGAAATGTAAAATATGTGTAGATATTGGACACATAAAAAATAAATTATGAGGGCTCCGAGCTCCATCTAAAGCTCAGTTCGTTGGTAGTTTTTCAAGCTTCGACTCGGCTCGTATTTTATTTATTAATTAGTTTATATTAATTAGAGTAAACAATTTTGGCTCCTGTGGTTATATCACTTTTACCCTTTTAACCCAAAGAAGAATTTTTTAACATCTGAGCCCCCAACATATTTTTTCTAACCCTTTTGGCCCCTAACGTCTTTTTTTTTCTAACCCTTTTGGCCCCTAACATTTAATGGATGGGGTTAGTATTAGGGCCAAAAGGATTAGAAAAAAAGACGTTAGAGGCTCAAATGATAAAAAAAATTCTTTATTGGACTAAAAGGGTAAAAGTGATATAACCACATGGGTCAAAATTAGGGGTGCAAACGAGCCGCGCCGAGCCCGATTCGAGCTTGAGCTCGGCTTGATTCGAGCTTTATTTCTAAAGCTTGAGCTCAGCTCGAAGGTAATTTTTCAAGCTCGAGCTTGGCTCGGGCTCGACCGGTTTAGTATTTATTAACTAATTTATATTAATTATAATTATTATTATGCATATAATTTAGTTATTTTTTTTATATTTATATAAATGGTAATTATTATTATATAAATATATGTTTAATATATTTATAAAAATATATAAACAGAAAGCTCGTTTAGGCAAGCGAGCTGGCTCGAGAGCTAGCTCGAGCTCGATAAGCGAAGCTCAGGCTTGAGCTTGTTTAGCAAACGAGCTTGTTTTTAGGCTCGGGCTCGAGCTCGTTTAAGCTCGGCTTGTTTGAGCCGAGCTCGAGCTTGGGCTCGAGCTCGTTTAAGCTCGGCTCGTTTGCACCCCTAGTCAAAATCGTAATTTACTCTATTAGTTATAATAATTTATTTTTTCAAACTTTTATATATAACATAATCTTTACTATATTATAATGGATATATAAGAGAGAAGGTTGAAACCCTTAAATTTAATAGTTTTACAACCAGTAATGCTTAAAGTACAACCATTTAAGCACCTAAAAACACATCACACGGATTATAATACTTACTGCACACGGATTATAATCCTCACCGTTGATTTATGGAGAAAACACCACAACAATAATAATCTTCACCGTCAATTGGGAAAACCTCCATCAAGTCTCAACTTTTGTTTTCTTCTCCATATGCTGCTGTTTTTCCTTTTCATTAATTACAGCTTTCACTTGTTTACACAGGGATTCAAACACATCTACGGTTTCCAAATTCATTCTTCAGATCTCATATTTTTCAAAACATCTGCCGCCCCTTTCTCTCTCTAGTGATTCAAGAACAAGAAGACGATTTCACCAAATCAACAAAGATTTCATGAGATTGATGAAGAATCCGACCTCTCGTTCCGAATTAGGGATTTTTTAATACACAGCTGATTAGGGTTTTAGATCTACTGCTGATTCTGGTTCCGGTCGATTAGGGTTTCGGATTTCACGGTGCTGCAAGTCTTCATTATTGGCGGATGTGATGGTGGCTAGCCTTTCTTTGTGGTCATTTTTCCGACGACATGGATTAGGATTTCAGGGTTCTATCTTTCTATGTGCTATTGAAAGACATGTTTTGAGCAAATACGGACGGACTTATGTGGTAAGCTTCGATTCACATATGTATTCATTGTTGTTTTGAATTTAAAATTTCTTTTGAACAGGTGTATATTAGCAGGAAAACTAATATTTATTAGTATTTTATTAGTCACTAATTTATGCTTCATGTTATAATTAGTATTTTATTAGTCACTAATTTATGCTCAAATTTTTGGTGGATTAAAATGTGAATATATATGTAAATTTAAGCATTATTTTTATTTTTTATGGTGATGGTTGATTATGGATCTAAAACTTGGTTTCACAGTAACATGTCTGATAGTGTTTGTTGTTGTTAACGTGGATTATAGTGCATAAGTCAACTTTGAAGGATTAGTAATTAAAAATTGATTGTAGGTAAATTAGTCTAAATTTGTGTTCAAATCTGATTCGGGGAATTAATTAAAGAAGTAATATTTACGGTTCAAAAAAAAAGATAAAATTAGTCTAAGGGTTGCTCGGCTAGCTTGCTAAATGACCAGTTTATCTATTTCATTGTAGAGATCTTTTGTGCCTCATCTGATACTTGATGGTTACCACATATCTTTAAATTGTTTAAAGACTCATTTGAAACTTAATGGTTAAAGAAAATCACATATCTATAAATTATTCAAAGACTTATCTGATACTTAATGGTTAAACCAAATCACATATTTTTAAAATTGTTGATGAGATGAGTTGCCTTACAGGACCTGCAGTAGGCAAGTTGATTAGTAAAGTTCTCTATGTTAAGCTCATGTATTGCATACAATAAACAAGCAAGTTGATGAGATGAGTTGCCTTACAGGACCTGCAGTAGGCAAGTATTATTGAAACCAATCATCGCTTTGTTTTATGATTATTATTACAGTTTGATCATCAACTTTATCGCACTTTTGTTGTTAACTGTTTTGGTTTTTATATGCAGTGAAACTGGTACAAACAATTTAACTATTTTGTTAAGCGTTCATGAGTATCCAACTACAGAGACAAGAGAACACACTCCCTGAAATGTGTTGTTAACAAAGCCACTTACATAGATGCTGAAACTGTCGCAACAAGTTCGTCCAGCCCTACTCCCACAGTTAAGTTATCCCACCCAACAACACTAGCCCAAAAAGGAAGCATGGGAACCTCAGCAAAGAGGCACTTGCAGATTCAGAGACGCTACCGAAAAGGCCAGCTAAAAGCAGAATGGCGGACTAAAACTTAAAACGGTGAAGACGTCCCTTTTGTCCACCTAAAAGAAGAAGCAACGGTGGGTAGCAGTCCAAAACCAGAATTGCTAAAGTCATTTCTTTTGAACTAATCATACTTGAAACTCAACACATCTACGACTGCCTAATGACTAGAAGTCGTATGCCTAGACAATGCTTGCAGTTGTACCTGAATTAATCTAACTTGTAATGTCGCGCAACGCGCGACATAAAATACCCCTAGTTAGTTTGATTAAGAATCTTAATTTGTTCATGTATGTTTCCATATTGCTTTGGTATTTGTTTGTACATATTGAATATTTTTATCTACATATAGTGTGGTTAATGTCTACAATTTAAAATATATTTACTAACACATCAATGTTTTTTTCAACACAAATTAAGATCAATACCTACACATCTTCAACATTTACCTACACATAATATTAGTTTTACCTACACATAAGATTGCTTTTACCTACACATATATTCATGCCACGTCAACTGCCATGTTGGATGCCATGTCAACTACCACATCGGATGCCATGTCAACTGCCACGTCGGATTCCACGTCAGTTACCACGTCAGATGTTTTCTAAACAAATTGTTGTACTTTTAACCACACATATAAATGGCTTTTAGCAACACATATATGTGTAGGTATAACTTACTATATGCCTACATATAACTTATGTGTGGGTAATGACTTATATCCACAGTCATGAGCCTACACATCATTACACTTATTTTATGTGTAGGTAAAAACAACTACCAGCACATTATATGCTTTTTCACACATATACTTTGTGTTGGTAAAGAACCAAATTTCTTGTAGTGTACATATATATACACATACTTAGCATGTTTTAATTAATGGGTCCCGATAGTATACATACACGTATAAACGTGTACAATGCGTATAAGTTGGTAAAGTAAAAGTATTTAATGTAAAATTAATGTGTACAAAAGATAGAATGGAAAAACGATGTTTAACGGTTGAAAAAATGAAAAAAACGAAAATTGGTGTCGGAAAATGGTTGGAAATTTCCGATCACTTTCCGACGAAACACAACATTGGTCGGAAAGTTGTCGGAAATTTCCGACCTTTTTCCGACTAAAACCTTTATTGGTCGGAAAATGGTCGGAAATTTCCGACTAAAACAATTATTCTTTTCATATTTAATTATACCGAGGTGTATATCTATATATATAAACGTATTTCTTGTCTCTATATGTATATGTATGTGTGTATGTATATATATATATGTATAAGTATGTGTTTGTCTAAGTGTACACACACGCATACATACAGACATACATATATATACACATACTTAGCCTGTTTTAATTAATGAGTCCCGATAGTATACATACACGTATAAACGTGTACAATGCGTATAAGTTGATAAAAGTAAAAGTATTTCATGTATAATTAATGTGTACAAAAGATGGAATGGAAAAACGATGTTTAAAGGTTGAAAAAATGAAAAAAACGAAAATTAGTGTCGGAAAATGGTCGGAAATTTCCGACCAATTTCCGACGAAACACAACATTAGTCGGAAAGTTGTCGGAAATTTCCGACCATTTTCCGACTAAAACCTTTATTGGTCGGAAAGTTGTCGGAAATTTCCGACTAAAACAATTATTCTTTTCATATTTAAACAAAAAAAATGGAACAAAAGATGCAGACCACGAGACTCGAACCCGGGTCAACACCCTCACACGCACTAACCAGCTGAGCTGGGTCTTCACAACAAACAAGACCGAGCACCTAATCTTTTTATAGTCTCACTTAAATCAAATATCAAACCCTACCTTTTTAAAGTTAAAAACCCTAAACCATTTCTTATTCACAACAACAACCGCACATAACCTGTTCGCTCCCCTTTTCTTTGTATATCTGCTATACACCTCCACTCACACAAAAATGGAGATCAGAGTTCCATCAAACCCACACACCCTCAATCGATTAACCCATGCTCCTTCATACGTTCCGGCGATGAAATAACCGGCCACCACCATCATCGGTGGCGGCGGTGGTGTGGGGTATCCCGAGACTGAGAAGAGGGAGAGTTAGGGGGGGCTGTGATGTTGAAGACGATTGGCGACGGCAGTGGCGTCGCCTCAGGGGGCGGCGGCGGCGGCCAGTGGTGCTGGCGTATGAGGTGGATCCGGGTTCAGGTAACAATTTTAGAGTATATTGATTCAGTTTTGATTTATTCGATTCTCAATCGATTCACCTTAGTTTAGGTCACGCTCCGAGTTTCAACAGGTTGCGTTGTTTTCGGCTCGGGTCAGTTTGGTTCAACACCTCGGGTTCGGCTTGTCTTATTTCAGGTTTCAATCACATATTCGTTTTCCGTTCAGAAGTCAACGGCTCGTTCGGGTCAGACTCGATGTTCGGTACGGTTTTGGTTCAGGTTCGATTCGGATCAGATTGTAGCTCGAGTTCGCGTCTTTTCCTTCACTGTTTCGGTATGATTTGTTTCTTAAATTCAGTTTAGTCTCTTATTACTTCTTATATATTAAAATGCTGAAATGTTTAACCCCAACTAATAATAACTAGAAGTTTGTTTTGTTCACATCATGAAGTGCCAATTGTCTGTTTGTTTCTTGTTTAAAAAAAAAGGGGAAAACAACAGTACATGTGAGCAAATGAAACAAAAACCACAAATTGACACATCTTGTAAACTGGCTCAGTGGGTGTGAGCGTGTAAATCCAATGGGTTTGATCCGGACCTCCTACAAAGTCGTACTTTTGGGTTTGTTTATGATTCAGTTCATGAAAGGTTCAATAGCCCACTTGTTTATTATTATTATTATTATTATTATTATTATTATTATTATTATTACCTTTTGGAAATTTTTACGCATGATATATATAAAAGTAAAGAAAAATATATATAGAATTATAAGCATACATACACACAACGAAGACTTTATAATCTACAACATTTATAATTTTTATATAATTTGTGTGAGATGTGATTTCAAATATTAAGTGGGCTATGAATTAATGTAATTGGGCTGCAACTGGTATAAAAGGATTACAAAGCGTATTTCCTTCCGGGTTAGACACGTAGTCCAGCGGTCGGGCCTACGTGCACGTAAACACAGCGACGCGAATTCAAGTCCCGTCCCAGGCCGGTTTGGCCGGTTTTGGCCACTTTTGAGATTTTAGTTTTAAAATCTTTTTTTTTCCTTTTTGTTTCAAAAATAAAACATTTATCATTTCTATTCTTTTAAAAGTTCCTTTAAAACCTTTTAAACCTTTTAAATCCTTATATCCATTATTAATTAAACGAGTTTTTATCTACAATTCTTTTCTTTTAAGAATCTTTATAAACCGTAAATTTATAAAATAAATATCCTTTTCTATTTTATAATAAACTCCAAAATTAGTGTTATGAAATTTGATTTAATCTATTTTATAATAGTGTTATGATGCTTTTGAGCGATTTGTTCGTCTCATCCCGATGTTTCCGCCATCGGTTGGGGTGTGACAGAAGGCCTGGAAGCAGTTCTTCATCAGGAATGTTCATAATCAGAATCGAAGGTAAATCTTTCAATTGCTGGAAGCAATTCTTCATCAGGTGCCTCGTCTGATACTCAGAGTTCATCTGGGTTTCGAATTTTGTTCTCTTCTTCCGTCTTCAACAGCCAAACGCAGGTATTAGTGTTAATTCTTAAATTAAATAACACATGTATTAGTGTTCTATTCGGTCTTCAAAAATCAGTTGTTGCTCCATGATTTTGAACCATTGGATAACTGGGTACCATGCCTGATGGAGAAGAGAAGGGGAGCGGACCTTGCCTGATGGAAAGAAAACGGCGTATGATGAAAGTGGGGGTAATTAGGGTTATTTAAGTTTGGGTATTTTAACATATAACCTCCTCCATCTTCATTAGTTTATATTTAGTCCTCATACTTGTGAATTTATATATAAACAATATAAAATTAATGGTATATGTATATAATATATATAAAAATACATAAATTATGCATGGTATAAAAATTACCGCTATATCACCGCTATACCACCGCTATAACCTATATATCGTATAGCGGACCTTGACCGCTATCCGCTATTTTACCGCTTTAACTGCTTAGATTAGGATACTTCAAACTTTATTAAAGCCACTCATGAGACGGACTGACGTTTTTATCTATATTTTGATATTTCGTATCATAGGCTAATTGCAGGTGACTTGAGAGTAGTTCCAGAAATAAACCCGAGGCTTATGTATCTTAAAGCCATGGTAATTCAAAAACAACAAGGTTACCAAGCCCAACCGATGTCTTAACTTAATCAGCCGGTAATCATTCTTTTATGTATATTAAAGGTTCCATATTTTTTTAATTAGTAAAGGACTAATTATATGTATAATTTTCTAAATTAGGATGTGGTGTTATGGAAATATATATAGGAAAGTCACTTTGTTCGTGTTCTGTATTAGTTTATTTAGTTTTTGATGGCTTCAATCTATTTGAATCTGTTTGCTTAAATAAATACTCATGGTTGTTTTGTCTTAGTTAAACCCGAGCGCGGCGCAACGCGCGCGGGGTATAAACCTAGTTGGATTAACGTATTATGTCAAACGGGTTGCATCGCATGGGTTTCCTACTAGTGTGTCTATATATATAGCTTTTTTACTAATATTATATATGTTGTTTAGGTATGGAACTTGCAATCCCAAGTGGAAAAGTTAAATAAATGATTCGAAGAGGCGCAACAACCCCACACAGAAGTGTTGCAAAACCGAGTGGAAGAGATTTAATACAAATGAGAGAAGATTTTTTTTTTCTGCATTTTTAGTAGAAATATCTGGATTTTTTAGTTTTTTTAAATTTTTTTATTAAAAAGTTTTTTAGTCGGAAATTGGTCGGAAAAATGTGGTCGGAAAGCTGTAGGAAAACGTCGGTCGGAAAGCTGTAGGAAAATTGTAGTCGGAACTTTGTCGGAAACTTTTTGTCGGAAAATAGTAGGAAAACGACAGTCGGAAAGCTGTAGGAAAATTGTAGTCGGAACTTTGTCGGAAACTTTTGGTCGGAAAATAGTAGGAAAACGGTAGTCGGAAAGCTGTAGGAAAATTGTGGTCGGAACTTTGTCGGAAACTTTTGGTCGGAAAATAGTAGGAAAACGGTGGTCGGAAAGTTGTAGGAAAATTGTGGTCGGAACTTTGTCGGAAACTTTTGGTCGGAACTTTGTCGGAAATAGTAACTTCTTTTTGTCGGAAATTTGTCGGAAATTTAGTCGGTTACTTGTCGGAAATATTTTCCTACAAGGCTTTTTCCTACAAACGTATTTTTGTCGGAAACTGGTCGGAAACGCCGTTTTCCTACAGTTTTCCGACAAAAACCTTACGTTGGGAATTTTAGTAAAAAAGCTATATATATATATATACGCATCGTATGGCTCTATACGATGCGTATATATACGCCGTTTTCCTACAGCTCCCTACAGTTTGATTTGGGGGGAATTTATCCGCCCTTTGTATACGCATCGTATGGCTCTATACGATGCGTATATAAAGTGTCTTTTTACCAATTTACCCAAATGTTGAGGCTATACGAAGCCAAATTCAGGGGTATTTGTGTCATTTTTCGTTTCATACGCTGCGTAGGGAGCTATACGCATCATATATTGTTGATGCATTTTTAGTGTCTGTAACTAGTCTTGTTTAACGATGTATTTTGTATGGTCTTTTATTAATTATCGAGTCTGTATGTTATGTTGACCAAGTCAGATATCCTCCTATCTACTTGTGTACAACTTATTTGTCTCTTTTGATATGTAAAGTATTATGAACAATGCATGTTGCATTAAAGGGTAGTTTGGTCATTACTATGTTTATATGTTGCTGTTTGTTGCTGTGGTTAACAGAAACAACCACAACAGTTGCAGTCCTCGACGAAACAGACCTGTTTCGTCGGAACACTTCATGGCGAAACAGACCAGTGTTCAAACTTCTGTTTCGTTGAAGGTCATGACGAATCAGACCTTGATTCGTCATGTACTGGGCTGTTCCAGGCCCAATGTCTGGCCCATGTTCAGATTCGTCAAACACTTTGTGTGTTTCGTCGATATCATTGGCCCAGGGACTATATAAACATCTCTGTTTCATTTGAACATAGAGATGAGATATTGACCATAGTAACAAAACTCTGCCGAAATTCTGTCTGAACTGTGTTTGTATCAGTTGTAATCGGTTCTCATCCCGTTAATCAATCGAGTGTGTATCATTGATTAATCCGTTGTTATTATTGCTTTATATGTTTGATTTGGCATAGTTACGTGGATTCCGCACACGTAACCGTGTTTACTATAAACAAGTGATTCGGTTCGTAATCGATCCTCAGATTTCGGGACCTACAAGTGGTATCAGAGCATTGGCTCTTATCCTTGTTTAAAATCAAACTTGTTCGGTTTTTATCAAGTATTTTGTGTGTGTTTTTCTGAAAATGAGTTCTTGAAAAATTTTATTTTCTGGAAAAATATTCATAAATCTGCTGTTTTATTGTTGTTTGCTAAAGATTTTTATCAAAAACCTAAGTTAGATTGTTTGTTTATGCTTTAAACCGGGTTTTTAGTGAAAATCTAGTGTATTTTCGTGTTTCGGAAAATTATCGGTGATCGGAAAACTCATCGGAAAACTCATGTTCTTGGATGTGTTCTTGAAAATCTTCATAGTTGTTCTTATATAAACTGAGAATTTGATCTGATAATTTGATTAAAACAAGTGTTGCAACTTATAAAATAATAACTTGACTTTTGTGTAAAAGTTGATAATTGGTCACAGTCTCTGTTTCGTTGAAAATAAGATGTTTCAAACATACTTGTGTCAGTTTTTAAATATCTTGCTGTCTGGTCTTATCCTTTGACTGATCAGTAGATATTTTAAATATCTAAACCAACTGTCTCTTACCCAGTTTTGACGAAACAAGCAGCCGACGAATCACATCTGTTTCGTCGCAACATCTTTGACGAATCAAGCGTCTGTTTCGCCACAACATCTTTGACGAAACAAATTCTGTTTCGCCACAAATCACTATTATCACAAGTCTGTTTCGTCATCAGTCATTTAGACGAAACAAACCTGTTTCGTGAAATCTGTTTCGTCGAGAACATATCTGTTTTACACAGAGGACTTGTAACAGCTTGCTTACTGTTTGTTTTCAAGAATTTGTGCAGGTACTATCATACATACATCAAATATGAGTTGTACTAGTCCATGGGATTGGAGTATGGACTCGAGACCACGTGAAGATCCGACTTCCGCAGCAGCGTGGGTGAAGAGTGTTTTTGGTCAACTTACTATAAGTGCCGGACAATGGGCTTTGGCATCCAATCAGAACCAAAACATTCAAAATCTTTTGATTAGCGAGAGCGAAACGGGCAGCAACAATCGCCCGTCAAAGTTGAATCATATGAACGAGTTTCCATCATGGAAAGGTCGTTTTCATACATATGTTCAAGGTCAAAGTACTGATCTTTAGAGGTGTTTCATTACTCCACGCAATGATGCTCTCGAAGTAGCAGCCTCAACGGCCGAAGGTTTTTCTAACATGCAAGAAAATGACAAGAAAGCATATGAATTTGAGAAAAAGTCGTTTGCTGTTCTTACTCAAGCACTTCACAAAGATATTTATCATCAGTTTTCTTATTGTAAGGACACGAAATCCTTATGGGATTGTTTGGTAACAAGAGGAGAAGGAAATGCAGCTTCCAGAAAGACACGGCATGATCTATTGAAGAAAGAGTTTGAGTCATTTCAGTTCTTAGAAAATGAAACTCTAAATGATATGACTACACGTTTTTACCATTTGATCAGTGAAATGTTTGCTTATAGTGTTGTTGCAAGTGAAAAGGAAGTTTGTGCACGGTTTGCTGATTCTCTACCACCAAAGTGGAGTCCATACATTGAGCTTCTAAAGCATACAGGTATTCTAGATGCTGACACTATAACTATCTATGAATTCGTACAGAAGCTGGAACATAAGAATGATGAAGAAATCCGGAAAGCAAAACGCATTGCTGCTCCTCAGAATATCGAAATGTATTGTGGTGGAGGTTTTGACCCGTCAGCTAGTCTGAGGCAACCAAAGTTACAAACGGCGTTTGTATCAAATACAAACTCTTCTCCGTTTCCTCAACAAACTCAGACTTATTCTGGAGAAGGTTTTATTCCTTTTATACCTCCAGTTTCTACTACTCAACCTCAGGCATATTCTGGAGGAGGTTTTATTCCATCCCTACCACAACCACAAGTCCAACCACAACAACAACAGCAAGCTCATTATACCAACAATCCTCCAACTCCAAACCCTAACACAGTCAAAGTTGATACATCAAACCTCTCAAATGTTAGCATTGAAGTAGCAAAGGAACATATGGAACTTATTAATACCATGGTCAGTGCTTACTGCGGTTTGGTCGCAGGTCAAATTGGAAACATCAATTTAACCAACGAAGACTATCTACAAATCAACCGTGATGAAATGGAGTTGATGGATATACAGTGGGCATTCGCAAGTGCTGTTAGAAGGGCGAAGGACTTTATGGTTCGAACAGGAAGGAGTTCTTTGGAAAGCAAACAAGATACAAAGTATGGTTTTGATAAAGAAGCAGTTACATGCTTCAATTGTGGCGAAAAGGGTCACTTCAAACGTGAGTGCACTAGACCAAGCAGACAAGGCAATCAGAACCCATTCCGTAATCAGACGAGTACTTCAAATGCTAATCAAGACAATCGTGGAAAAGGGATAGTGGCTGTAAACAACACCACTAACCAGAATCAGTCTGGACCATCAAATGAAAGTCGTGCATTAACCGTACAAGCTGATGAAGGGTTTAATTGGTCTTTACAACTTGGGGAAGGTGATCAAGATAAAGGAGGAACAGCGTGTTATGCTAAGATTATCAATCACATCAAGCACGTTCATAAGGAAGAATTTTCTGATAGTGACGACAGTTCTGGTAATACCGGGAGTTCTGATGAAGAAAGTTCTACTTCGAGTTCTGAATCTGATGTGAACAAAGAAGCAAGTTCAAATCTTGATGACTTATTGAATGAAGCAGAAGAGTTGAAATGTCAGAAATCAGTTCTGATTAAGAAGGCTGAGGTAGTATCTAAAGAAATGGAAAAGTTCTTTTCTGAAGACGGATCTTTCTCTTATCAGACTGCCTTTATGGCAAATGTCTCAGATTCTACAAGTCAGGTAAAATCTGAAATTCTTATCAACTGTAGAGATTGTGAGTATATGAAAAATGAATTTGATAGAATAAAGCTTCACTGTGATTCGATTCATATTCACAATCAGAGTTTAGTTGTTGAAATGGCTAAATGCAAAGAATCGAATATGGCTTTAGTTCGAAACGAAAAAGAATTTAAATCTATGATTGAAACTCTAAAGAAAAATGTTTCCGAAGTGACAAAAACTGTTTATCATAAACAAGTTAGTATAAATGATTACATTAACATTGTTGAGGAAACCAAAAAGGAACTAGCCATTGCCAAATGTGAGCATGATGCAATCAAGCAAAAATTGGAGAGTTACTCTAACTCCCGATTTGTGCTCGATCACATTATTGATGTTCAACAACTAAAGGGAAACAAGAAAGGTGTTGGGTATAAGAAGTGTCCGCCCCCTTTGAGACATGATTATGCTTATATGCCTGATGAAGAAGAAATGCCACGGTTTGAATCCAGTGTGCCTCTTGATTATGAGGAAGTTACTACTGGCCTAGGGTTCAAATCGGACAATTCTCCAAGTACAAATTCTGAGCAAAAAGATTCAACATCTACGAAACAAGGTCCTCCCACCATTGAGGACTATGAGTCGTCGGATGATGAACCTGAATCAGATGTGAGTAATCAGGATAAATCACTTGACAAACTTAAAGGAGTAGAAGTTCCAATTGAGAATCATATTCTGTGTGATCCTCCTACTCCTGATGTTCAACCTGTGGTTCAACAAGTGATAGATCCTGTGTCTACCATTAAAAGTAAGATTGTGTTGTACACTTTGGTTGGTGATTCTAAAATCTATTCAGATAATGATTTTCCAATTAAAAATGTCAATCCATCATCGATTGATAATGTTTTTGAAAATAATACAAGTAAGTTTTTGGAAAAGTCGATTCCGGGAGTTATTGTGACTCAATGTAATCCAATTCCTTAGGCTGAAATCAAAAAGAAATTTGGAAATCAGAAATCACCTTCAAAGCAACAACCTGTTGCTTCTAAGGGTAAACAATCAGATCAACGAGCTAAATTGCCAAATGTTTTTAAATCAAAATTTGAAACAAAAGGAGATCGTTATCAGAAGAAAAACAGCAATGTTAAATTTGTGGAATCGAAGGGTACAGATAAAATTGAGACTTTTGCTAACAAGTCAAACACTGATTTTGTACAAGTCAAAATTTTAAAACGTGATAGTCAAAACAATTACACTCAACATTCAAATGGGTGTGATGAAAAAGGTAGTACCTCGGGTTATACAAATTCGACATCTGATCGTCGATCCAGTTCTCCTAAGTTTGTTGAAAGGAGAACGTGTTTTAAATGTGGAGAGTTTGGGCACATCATCAAAGATTGTGCTAACACTCCGAAAGCGAAATTTGTTGAAAGAGCATCACCTGAATCGATTCACCCTACATGTCGTCCTGTTTCACCTAAACATGATAAAAGAACTATTAAAGAACAGGAAACGAAACAACGACATCAAAATGTGAAGAAAATAGAAAAGGCTTTAAAACCTAAGGTCAATTCTGTTCCAAGGGAACCAAGTTCACCTGTAAAACCAGAAATTTCAAAATTTGTTTACAAAACTCAATCTGGTAAACAAAAACAAACTTGGAAACCTAGGAAGGGTGAAAGTTCAGGGGGAGCTGTTCGTTTGGAAAACCATCAACAAATCGAGATCACTATTCGTGATGCTCAGGGACGACCCAAGACCACTTTGGCTTGGGTCCCCATCCTTAACTAATCATTGGATGATATGTGCAGGATGTTCCAGGAGGAATTATCAATAGTCATTGGATTGTTGATAGTGGGGCATCCAGGCACATGACGGGCGACTTACGGCTTCTATATGATGTGAGAAACATTAAAGGAGGCTATGTTGCTTTCGCTGGAGACAAAGGCGGATACATCACTGGATAGGGAATGATCTCTAATGGTGTTGTATGTTTCGATAAGATCAATTATGTTCGTCAAATTGATCATAATCTTCTCAGTGTGTCGCAAATCTGCGATAAAAAGTTCACCGTGCATTTCGATGATGCCGGTTGTTATGTGCTTAAACCTGGTTTCAAAATTCCTGATGAATGGATTCTCTTATCGGCTCCAAGAATCAATGATCTTTATGTTCTTGATATGAGTCAAGCGATTACGACTTCTGCACAAGTCACATGTTTTGTCTCGAAAGCCACGGAGAAGGAGTCTATATCTTGGCACAGAAGAATGGGACACATTCACTTGAGAAAAATGAACCATTTGGTGAAAAACAATCTTGTGAATGGCGTGCTCGTGAGAAGTTTTCATCTACAAGATATCTGTGTTTCGTGCCAGAAAGGGAAACAAACAAAGAAGTCTCACCCTTTAAAGAAAATCAACACTGTTGGCATGCCTCTCGAACGTCTTCATATGGACCTCTTTGGACCTATGAGACACAAAACAACGTTCGGAGATGTGTATTGTTTAGTAGTTACTGATGACTACTCTAGATTTTCTTGGGTAGCTTTTATGGCACACAAGAGTGATACTCCTGGCATCCTCAAGGATCTTCTTACAATGTTGGAAAATCTCTACTCGTTGAAAGTTAAGAGGATCAGAAGCGACAATGGAACTGAATTCAAAAATCGTGTTATGGATGAGTTCTGTACTTCTAAAGGCATTCTTCATGAATACAGTTCTCCTTACACTCCACAACAAAATGGTGTCGCGGAGAGGAAGAATAGGACAATAATTGAAACTGCAAGAACAATGTTGGTAGAGTCGGCGTTTCCTGTTCAGTTCTGGGCAGAGGCTGTGTCGACTGCTTGTTACACATTAAACCGAGTTCTTACTGTTAAGAGACATGGCAAGACTTGTTTCGAACTTCTACAGAAAAGGAAACCTGATCTTTCAATTCTAGAACCTTTTGGTGGTCCATGCACTATGATTGATCCGGATGGAAAGTTTGGAGCGAAAGCTATCGAGGGTTTCTTCCTTGGATATGCTACACCAAATTTTCGTGTTTGGAATTTGACTACCAAAAAGATTGAATCATGGAGTGAAGTAAGGGTTCAGAGATATACAAATCCTGTTAAAGCTCCAGGTGATCCTTGGATGTTCGATTATGATGGGCTTTTCAACTCCTTTGATCTGCCAATCTTTGATGAAGATTCCGCAGCTGCTAGAATGATATTTGATAGTGACAATGCTGCTGAGTCGTCATTAGTCAGACCTGTTGTTGTTAACTCACAAAGTTCTAATTCGTCTAACAACACAGTTCAAAATGAGGAAGTTGAAAATGCTAATGAATACAATGAGTCATCAGAAGAAGATGAAGAAAATCTGGATGCGACTGAAGGCACTAAATCTCCAGTTGTTCCAGTTCAGGGTATTTCTGTTGATACTCCTCATGTGCAAGTCGATGATACTGCTGAAGGAAATGCATCCACTTCTACGCATATTCCAGGTGTAGAGTTGGTTGTTGATCTTAATATTAACAATTTGGGTGTTAATGCTCGTGTTTCTGAAAATCCTGAAATGAGGATACACGATACCCATCCACAGCAGAATATCATAGGAGATGTCCAACAAGGTGTGCAGACACGTAATCAGCTGAGAAACAACCAGAGTGCTGGTTTGTATTCAGCTATTAGAGAATCTGGTCTACAAAACGATTGGTCTTTCGCGTGTTACGTTTCACAAGAAGAACCAAAATCTTGGAAGGAAGCTTTAAAAGATAATTCGTGGGTTGAAGCCATGCAGGACGAACTGCAGCAATTTCAAAAGCTTGGTGTTTGGAAGCTTGTTGAAAAACCGGAGAATTACAAGAAAATTGGAACACGATGGGTTTATAAATGCAAGAAAGACGATCGTGGAGTTGTTATTCGCAACAAAGCGAGACTGGTTGTTCAGGGTTTTCGTCAGATTGAAGGCATTGACTACAATGAAGTTTATGCACCTGTTGCACGTCTGGAAGCTATTAGGATCTTTTTAGCTTATGCTTCTTTCAAAGGATTCAAAGTTTACCAGATGGACGTTAAAAGTGCTTTTCTTCATGGTATTGTTCAAGAAGAGGTGCATGTCGAACAACCTCCAGGTTTTGAAGATCCTATTCACCCCGATCGGGTTTGGTTGCTCAACAAAGCTCTTTATGGTCTACATCAAGCACCTAGGTCTTGGTACGCAACCTTATCAAACTATCTTCTGGAGAATGGATTTAGACGAGGTCTTATTGATTGCACACTCTTTATCAAAGAACAAGATGAAGATCTTCTGCTGGTGCAGGTATATGTTGATGATATAATATTTGGGTCTACTAATGACTCTTTGTGCAGGCAATTCGAACGTGTTATGCAAGAAAAGTTCGAAATGAGCGCTATGGGAGAGATGAATTTCTTTTTGGGCCTTCAAGTTCAACAAACAGAGTCTGGGATATTCATCCATCAGACTAAATATGTTGGTGACATTTTGAGCCGATTTCAAATGTCAGATGCAACGCCCATTGGTACCCCACTTCCGCAGAATCACGGGATTACTCCGGATTTGAAGGGAGAAAGCATCAACTCCTCGTACTATCGTGCCATAATCGGATCTCTCATGTATCTTACCGCTTCGAGGCCTGATATCATGTACCCAACATGCTTGCTAGCAAGATATCAAGCAAACCCGAAGGCTTCTCATCAGTCAGCTGTCAAAAGGATTTTACGCTATTTGAAGGGATGCCCAGACCTCGGTCTTTGGTACCCTAGGGATGATAGTTTTGAATTAATTGCATACAGTGATTCTGATTTCGGTGGTTGCAAAATCGATGGCAAATCGACAACAGCAGGATGTCAGTTCCTAGGAAATCGCCTGGTCACGTGGCAGTGCAAGAAGCAAACGTGTGTTGCTACATCAACATGTGAAGCAGAATACATTGCTGCCTCGAGTTGTTGCTCCCAAGTTCTTTGGATACAACAACAAATGCGCGACTACGGTTTAGAATTCCTATCTACTCGTATTTTTGTTGATAATAATGCTGCTTTACAGATCACTAGAAATCCTGTGCAACATTCTAAGACTAAACACATCGACATTAAATATCACTTTATCCGTGATTGTTTTGACAAGAGGTTAATCGATGTCGTTCATGTCCCCACTGATCACCAACGTGCCGACCTGTTTACAAAAGCTTTTGATAAATCACGTTTTGATTATCTACTTTTGGTCAATGGCATTAAGGTGATACCTGAGTAAACTTCTTTGGCTAATCGTTTTTGTAAATATTTTCTTTATAAACTTTGAAAATTCAAAAATATTTTAGTTTTCGTAAACTTTGCGAATTTTAGGGGGAGATATTTCAACAAAATACAAAAACATTGCAAAAGTTCAAAATCCAAAAAGATGTCTTTACTTTCTGTCGTTTTCGTTTGAAAAATTAAAAAATTCAAAAACAATAGAAAATCCAAAAATGAGTTTCTTGGATAAAGGAAAATGATGAAATTCACTGGTGTGGTCGGTCAATGTGCTCAAAATGCAAAATAAAAAGAAAAATGATAAGTATCTCTACTAACGATGTATCGGTAGGCTCACAATCAGACTAAAATGTGCAGGATGATACAAACCTAACAGACTTCAAAGTCAGGTGGGAACCGCTCATTGGCATATGGTCTTAGTACCGAAATCTCGTTTGAGAGATTGCCGAGATCTGAAATATTCGGTCTTTATGCTGCTTATCATCTGGGTATCATGGTTGTATCAAACCGTAAAAATAACGGAGACGAAGTCTAAGATCTTCCATGATACTATATATACGTGTACATACTGCATTCGACCTCAATAAGTGATCAACAATCACATGTCCAAACAAAATAAGTGATAAATTATCACAGATTCTTTGCGGGAGTCAAGTTCGTCTCTCTGCTGTACGGAAGTACTGACCTGTTCACGGACTTGCTCCTGTGCCCTCATGCATCTGAAAATCAAGTTCCTCATCAATAAGTGATTCTATCACATAGGGCTTGTTTTCAATCAAAATAAGTGAGTTTCTCACATTTTTATACGGTCAAACAGATGATAATCGGTATACTCACCGGTAAGATGAATTCTCGTGCATACCTTGATACGGGAATGTGTCGTGAGTGGATTTACATCGACTTGTAAGTATAATCCTTACCGTTAATCGTATCTGTTAAATTATGATTATGTCTGATCAGTTTGAGCTTATGTGGACCACAATACCGATAATCGAGGTAGTATACTTATCCAGAGCTTTAAACAGAAATCAAAATCATGTTGACTAAGACCGTAAGCTGGTATGATTCCTTGTCCTTGAGATTCGCAAAAAGATTGCACTTGTACAGTTGTTTACTGTTTTTAACAGTTTTCCGCATTTTCATTTAGTTTACCGTGCTTTAAATTTATTTTTAGTATATTTGTGTAAAGTTCGTTTTTGATTAAGCCGAAGTTGTTGCTTGGTGTTTTCTACCGGAAGCCTGAAACCTTCTTCATAAAAATGTTCTTGCATTTGAAAATTCAAACTGAATGGAAATGTGTTCATAATCTGTTTAGACTGCAAAATCTTACCACTGTTTTGACTGCAAAATATTTCCAGCTTTTGTGTTGCTGTTTTGAAAAATATGTTGGTGAAACAGAACAGTCGACGAATCAACATAGTCGACGAATCAGACCATAGTTGGCGAATAAAATCTGTTTCGTCAAAACAGACGACGAATCACAGGAGCCCAACTCTGTTTCGTCATGGGCTAAAAGTTTAGGCCCAAGTTCAAGCCCAAAATTTCTGTTTCGCCGAGCCCATTTCAGTTTCGTCGAGTTTTCTAATTCGTCGAGACAGGGCGGAGTATATATAGGTCCCACTTGGTCACTTTTTCAAATCATCTGTTCTCATCTTCTTCACACAACCAAAAACCCATACCTACGGTTTCTCTTCCAAATCGCTCAAAACATCAGTTTTTAATCAAAATTTTACAAACTTCAAAGGTAGTAACATGTTCTGATTCACATTCCGAACACTTTGAACCGTTCGGTTTTTCATCCGAAACCCTTTGAAACCTTGTTTTCTTTGATTATATATGTGTTGTTGTTGCATGTTTTTGTGTTTTACTTCTTAATCTGATAGATTTAGGTTTATCAATGTTTGATTTTCTTTGATTTGTTAATGGGTTTTTATAACAAAAACAGGGGTTTGTTTTTTATTAATGTTATTAACTGTTTTTACAAGGGTTTGTGTTCGGAAATCATTGATGGGTGTTTATAAATGGTTTGGGTATGAATAATGATACTGAATGTGTTTGTGTCTTTATTTGTTTCCTTGTTTATACCACAAAACGGCGAAACACAAAACCCCCAATTTGACGAATCAAATTTAACCCTAATTCTGGCGAATCAAACATATGACGAATCAGACGACGAATCAAATATCACGAATCAGAAAAGGAACGAAATAGACTCGACGAATCAAAAAGTCGACGAATCAAACCAGTCAATGGTCAACCCTCTGTTTCGTCGTTCAAACTTCTGTTTCGTCGTTGATCTTCTGTTTCGTCGTACATGCCTTAGCAATTTTCTGATGTTGCTGTTTGATCACAGTAGACTTGTTTGATAAGTTATCTGTTATGTGAATACATGAAAGTGTATTCATACATGTCAAAATGCAATGTTATATCAAATGTGACTTATTCTGGACATTTTTATGTACAGATGGCTCCTAAAGCACCGCAAGAAAAAGGAAAACGCAAGAAGGCGATAAAGAAAGAAAAGAAAACTGAAGAAGAGATTATGTCAGAAAAACGCCATAATCAAGTTGCATATTTGGATCCGGAAGACAAGCTCATTGAATTTAAAGATATGACGAAGTGGATCAGGGAGTCACGTATCAATCATGCTGTTACATACTCGACACCCGTCTACAAATCTCTAATTAAAGCGTTCTGGGATTCTGCTAGCGTCGTCAAAATTGATGGAAAGGAGATTATCAGAGGTCGTGTGAATGATCTGTATGTCGTTGTTACTCCGGAGATATTGAATGAAGTTCTTCAATTACAAGATCAACCGAATGCTCCTTATTCAATTCCAATCATGTGTTCGCGAGGCCGTTTGCTAAGGATGAAATGTAAAGGAGATCTTTTCGTCAAACAAATCAACAAAGGTGATCTTCCATTAAGATACAAGTTTTTATTGCATGTTCTTATTCAGTGTCTCAGCAAATATGATATGGCTGGAGATGATCTAGTTGGTTTCATGGTTGCTTTGGTGTTAAACAAACCGTTTAGCATCTCAAAGTATATTTTCAGCAACATGAAAGAGAATATGACAAGGACTGGTAGTAGAACCACCGGGAACAAGTTTTGGATGTATCCACGGTTTCTGCAAATGATTATGAATGTTCAGCATCCAGACCTTCCTAAAGCTGAAAATGATCTTTTGAAAATAGAGGCGATGAATTTCAACTCTTTACGGCTAATCAAGACGATGGCGGCCAAAAGATACACAGAAAGTGTTCCTCCAAGGAAGCTTTTTGGCGCACTAGTGAATACTGATTATGTTGCTCCTGCAAATGACAAATGGCGTCATGAAGACAGCCAATCAGACAATGAAGAACCTGAGTTGGAAAGGTTAAGGATAGAAAAATTTGGTCCTGACCCAGTTGATTCAGATGAATCTGGTAGTGATGATGATGAAAGTAGTGGAGATAGTGATGCAGGTGATGCAGGTGCTGTTGGTACATCAAGCAAAGGTGCTGTTTCTGGTACATCAGATAGTAGTTCGTCAGCAAGTGGTGATGATGGAACTGATTCGAGTTCTAGTGATCATATAGTTGAACCTGGTTATGAAATGTATATCGATATACGTGGAGTAAGAAGGTATAGAAAGATTAGAACAGAGGATGATCCAGAATATGTTCCAGAGGATCCTGAAGGTGAAAGAAGAACAAAAAGAAGAGCAGAAAAAGCTGTTGAAGTACAAAAGAAGAAGTCTAGGAGATATTTGAGTACTTATACTCGAAAATCTGTGCCTCAAGAGTCTTCATCTATTCCTCAGGAGCCAGCTCAATCTGTACAATCTGTACCTCAGGAGCCTGTACAAGAAGCTCCTGTAGTTACTTCAGCTACAGAAACTCCAGTTGCTCCAGTTGTTACATCAGCTACTGTTACTCCATCTGTTATTCCTCAGGCTGTTCCTGAAAGAACTATGGCTTCAGCAATCCGAGCAACCACTTCACAAATCAGTGCTGAACGTCATAGGACATTTGCCGGATTTTCTCAAGATGAAAAGATCAAATATCTGTTTTCTACACTTGAAGCGGCTGCTGATCGTCTTCAAAGGCAATCTCATTTTGGTAATCTCACAAAGCATGATCAACTTAAACAATCAGTGGAAATTAACAAATTGAAGTCAATGGTTGGTCAACAGCAAACAGTTATAGAGCGACAACAAGGTGAAATTGATTTGCTTAAAGCTGAAAATGCTCGCTTGAAGGCTCTTGATGAAGAGAAAGAGAGAAGGCTTGCCATTCTGTGGGACTATCATTGTAAACAACAAGAGGTACTAAAGAAAAAGGATGATGATACGGAAGACCAAGGAAATCCTGATACCTCTGGTACATCACAGAAGCAGCCAACCGCACTTGCTTCTGAAGTTGTTGCAGTACAAACTACAGTTGTTGAATCATCTCAGGGAACTTCTACTGGAAAAGTTCAACAGATAGAAGGTACTTCTTCTATAGTTAGCAGTGCTGATATTGCTCTACAAGCTATTCATCCATTTACAGGAGAGTTGCTTGAAGAAGGGGAGTTAATAGAAGATCTTTCTCAGGAGCAATTGAGTATTTTACAGTCTATGAGAGAAATAGATGATGCTGAGATAGACAAAATGTCTACTGAGACTGATACAACGAATGTTGAAGAGATTGATGAGATTGTGTTTGAAGGTGAAGCACCAAAATCAACATATGTCAGAGAAGATGGTACTGAATTTGCATCATTTGATGAAAATTGGATGAAAGAAAACATTGATGACATAGACGAGCACTTGAAGAATCGGAATTCGTCTGAAAAAGACACATATGCTTTTTCTGAATGGAGAAAACAGTTTTTATCTAAAGTGTCCAAACCTGTACCTGAAAAAGCTCAAGTAGACTATTTGCAATTTGAAAAGAAGCCAAGTGGAAGGATTCTTTGCTGGATGTTTGTTCAAGATATTCACTGCATTGCTATTAAACGTGAATATGGAATTCTGTATTTCAATTCACTGCTGAGCATTCTTTCCTTGCCATTTTATGATGTCTCTGCGTTGACAAGGCTTGAGCTTATCAATCGTGCAAAATACGATGGTGCTACGTTATTTGAGCGTCTGGTGAAAGTAAACAAGAAGTCAGGCTGGAAGGATGAATCCTACAAGCCACAATTTCCTGTTTATCAACCGATCAAGTTTACTCTTGATCCGGACACCAACACTTGCAGATATAAACTTGTGTACCAGCCTCCGAGGGTAGTAGATAAAATCCCATTGATGCCTATGAAGCAGGATTTTCTTGAAGACATGGCATTGTGGTGCTACGACTCGGATACTCATGAAGCTGTAATTGTGTTTAAAGATAATCGTGCTAATTACCGAATGTTGGATCCGATGTGGATCGTCAACATGTCTGAAGCTGATATTAGCAGATTATATCGTCATGATATTTTCTATGAAGATCAAGATGCACGACAAGCTTTAAAGTTTCAGCGAGTAGCGTGTTTTTGCTACTACAGGGGTATACATTCGGGCAGTTCGTGGTCCGAACAACACTGATGGAAGATTAGAAGACCGAAGACGAGTAACAGACAAGGGGGAGTTTGTTGATGCATTTTTAGTGTCTGTAACTAGTCTTGTTTAACGATGTATTTTGTATGGTCTTTTATTAATTATCGAGTCTGTATGTTATGTTGACCAAGTCAGATATCCTCCTATCTACTTGTGTACAACTTATTTGTCTCTTTTGATATGTAAAGTATTATGAACAATGCATGTTGCATTAAAGGGTAGTTTGGTCATTACTATGTTTATATGTTGCTGTTTGTTGCTGTGGTTAACAGAAACAACCACAACAGTTGCAGTCCTCGACGAAACAGACCTGTTTCGTCGGAACACTTCATTGCGAAACAGACCAGTGTTCAAACTTCTGTTTCGTTGAAGGTCATGACGAATCAGACCTTGATTCGTCATGTACTGGGCTGTTCCAGGCCCAATGTCTGGCCCATGTTCAGATTCGTCAAACACTTTGTGTGTTTCGTCGATATCATTGGCCCAGGGACTATATAAACAACATCTCTGTTTCATTTGAACATAGAGATGAGATATTGACCATAGTAACAAAACTCTGCCGAAATTCTGTCTGAACTGTGTTTGTATCAGTTGTAATCGGTTCTCATCCCGTTAATCAATCGAGTGTGTATCATTGATTAATCCGTTGTTATTATTGCTTTATATGTTTGATTTGGCATAGTTACGTGGATTCCGCACACGTAACCGTGTTTACTATAAACAAGTGATTCGGTTCGTAATCGATCCTCAGATTTCGGGACCTACATATATAAAGGTCCATTTTTTGTATTTTTGTTCATTCCTTTGTTTATTTATAAAAAAAAATTATTGTGTGTATTTTGGGGTATTTCTCAGTTTATTTATAAAAAACAATATTATTGTTAAATAATACAAATATAAATTATATAATACAAATATAAATTATAAAAATTAAAAATAATACAAATATTATGAATTATAAAAATTAAGAATGATACAAATATTATGAATTATAAAAATTAAAAATGATACAAATATTATAAATTATAAAAATTCTACTATTAACAAAAATACAAGTTTCCGCTTAATCTTCGATAACATATAAACTCGGGTCTTTGTCTTTGTCTGAGTCTGATTTAGAGTTTATTATCTCGTAGTGGTGATGTAACCGCGACCTATACATTTCTTCCTACTGTTCGCAGCTATTGTTTGATGCGTCGACCACAATGGGCTCACTGTAGGCATGGGGTAGTCTCTTTCCAACTTAGCATGTATGAAGTGTCTCCCGTAAACATGTATGAGCGTTATCGCTTGAGGTCGTGGATCTACAGGGGCATCCGTTAACGGGAAGAAGGTATAGCTCCCTTCGATGCTTAGCTCGTGGACGACGATATCATACCTTTGCGCTACAAGAAACCTTGTGTGGGGCATTTCTATCCAGTGACTTGGAGGGCACCCTTCCACTGAATGCCAATAGATGCTGTTATGTATCCGCTTAAAGTCTCCTTCGACATATCTTTCGAATACATGCGTCCATAGCGGCTCGTTATGGTCAATCTCCAGTAGTAAATCATTTCGAATACGGGGCCATACGTATTCCCCAAAACCTAACCCGACAGCCACAGACCCGTACCCACAATGACCTTATGGGGTCACATCTTATATACACGATATGTAAGAGTGAAAATCCAATGGAATTTGATGCTCAAACCTCTTAATGGTTAACAAGTCCTCGTCCCCCTTTATTAATGGAAAACCATGATAATCCCGCGTCTCCTTCTTTTTAGAACTCGTTGAACAGCTTTGTTGCATTTTAGGTTTTTCAGACTTTACAACCGAACCAGTTCCACGAGAGCCCTGTGACGGTACGTATGAGCTGTGTCGGGGTAAATCGTACCTATGTTGTGGGGAAGCGGTATATACGTTGCTTGCCTCGCCATAGGAGCTGTTTCTCGCAGCTTCATCTAACCTCGCAGCTTCTTCTAGCCATTGTTGTACTTTCTTCGATGTAGGCCGACCGCGAGTATTTTGCTGGACAATCGGTTGTTTCTTAGTTGACGATTTCGGGGTTAAGACTGCTTTTATCTTTCGAAAGAAAACTTTTTTTTTCTGAGCAGGGGATTGGACTCTTATTGTTGCCACACAATATTGAGCTCTGCTACAACATCGACTTCCTTATCTACCAGTTTACATGGTAGTAAGTCAAGCTTACACCAGAATACATCTACATCTTCGAGTTGTATCTTACGCTCTGCACAGTTAAGTCAATACAGTGTGAGAAACAGCTAAATCGCACTAAATAACAAAAGGTTTGTAGGTTTAATATTTTTTACCTGTACGTTTGTACTTTTCCAGCCTACAAGCACACGACAACCCACAACTAAGCCACATATGGCAACCAGATGATGCGTTAAGTTTCCGCAACACCTCCAGCTTCCTCGTTAGCTCTCCTTCAAGCAAATCAAGTGCTGTATGGGAAACCTTTCCACGTAGGTTGTCCAACAACGGGTGTCTGTGGTGGTTCATCATTTTTTCGATGCTTTGGGTAAAATTTTTTTGTATTTCCCCTAACTGAGTTTCAACTATATAAATGACGCATCTTGCCATTCGCTCTAATGAACTCCCGCGCGTAATGTATCTTTTAAAATTTGTGTGCTGGCTCTCAACTCTATTGGTGGTGCGCTGACCAAAGTTGCGACAGTTATTAGTCCACACACAAACGAACATTTCTTTATAGTCTTTGAGCCAGTTTTCATAGACATAATTAAAGATCCCTGCAAAAATAAAATAATGAAATGTAAAAGTGTGTGTAAAATATAATAGAATGGGTGAGTCATTTGTTGAAGGCACACTTACTTTCCCGGTTGGCAGCCACGAGTCGGTTATACAATTTTTCCAAGTTGTACTTGTACATGGGCTCTGAAGCAGAGTTGCACACTCCCCGCCAGTACGACAGAAATTTCTCCCAATCTAATTTATTGAACCCTTACTTGCAATGTTTACATATATTTTGTTCGATGTGAAACCGGCATAGAAACCTAAACGCTTTCGGGAATACTTTAGCACACGCATTAATTAGGGCTAGCTCTCTATCCATGACTATCACACCCGGCATCATACATTCATGCAACATTGACTTGATCCGCTCAAGCACCCACACGAAGTTATCCCATCGTTCTTTGCAAATAACGGCATGTGTGATACAAAAAGACTTGTTGGTCGACGTCAAACCCACAACCTGGACAAATGGCATGTTGTAAATGTTTGTTTTACGTGGCTCCATGTTTTGAGCAGTTAGCTGCTCCACTAGCTTGTATTCAACTTCAGTAAATCTTCGCACAAAAGCGTGGCCCAACAGAATCGTCATAGGTTCGTGGTTATGATTCGGGTTGTCCACTTTTAACTCCCACGTGTCATTCATCACGTCCCGCAAAGCGAGTAATGAAAATGGGTAACCAACTTTTTTGCTACCAGCTTTCCTAACTGTTGCTTTACTATGGTGCTCACCACTATGGTTGCACACGTGTCATTCATCACGTCCCACATAGCGAGTAATGAAAACGGGCAACCAATTTCGATCGGCGGGTAACAATTACATAACCCTTCTCCTTTCCCGTTGCTTGTACCCAATTCTTCAAATCAGTTAGTGATGTGTGTAAAATACAACATATAAATTACATCAAATGAGGCATAAAACTAACCCTTTTTTAGTACCAATGTTGGAAAAAGTGTGCTTTTGTCTTCCTTTTGTATTTTCAGGGTTAAAAGAGCTTAAATGAACAAAAGAAACAAAAACACAGTTAAATCTAACATAAATACAAGAAAAGGAATAAACGTGGCATGCCCGACCCCTCGACAGCATCATCCTAAACAAAAACAAGATATCAGAAGGCTGAACAAGCCCCGTGCCCAGCGGACACGGGGGCGTGCCCAAGTGTCTGCAGAAAAGACAAAGTTGTAGAAGCTTCTATTTCCCAACACGGGGGCGTGTCCAGCGGACACGGAGCCGTGGTCAACGCTAAGATTTGTAGAATCCAAGCAAATCTTGATAGTACAGATACACTTCTGCACACGGGGCCGTGCCCAGCGGACACGGGGGCGTGTCAACTAATGCAGACAAACTACAATTAATGAAGAAAGAGAAGATGGGTGGACACGGGGCCGTGCCCAGCGGGCACGGGGCCGTGTCCGGGCTTCTGTGCAGGCTATAAATAGAGGTGCTTGGTTCACTTCAAAAGCATCCCTTGGCAAACCACCTCTCTCACACTTCACCCACCCTCCACCACCATCACAACCCACATCCACCACCATCATCCATCATCCATAATAGAGTGTGTGTACTAGTCTCGGGATCCCAGATTGATAGTAAGAGTTCTTGACAATCAAAGGCCATGTTTGCCTAAGTCTCTTACAACACTTGGTGAAGATAAGCATTTAGTGTAATACTTTTTATTTTTAATGCTTTCACACTTTTTATTTGGTTTTGTATTAATGACTTTAATAACTAGTTTCTTATGTTGAAGGTGAAACTTCTTTATCATTTGTCCGCGGGTTCTTTGCGTTATTTTACTGTCTATATAAAATAAAAGATTTACACCATTCATATCTCCACAGTCTATATGGAGATATGTTGGCTACCTGGTCGGGGGTTAAGGGAATGGTTTGGTAAGGTTCTTGCCTTGTTCAGTGTATAGATCCTGCAAGAACCTGGGTCAAGTTTACTAGGACCTCTTTCAATACCCACTGGCATTGGATGGCGGGGGTGCGAAAGGCTTGATCCCCTCATATGTAAACTACTATTAATACATTAACCCGGCTACTTGGGATTGTATCCCTGCTGACTCAAACCACTTAGCCGAGGGTAACGTCACCTTCAAAAGAGGGGCCTACCACATTCCGCATTAATATCTTAATTAATTATCTTCCAATAATCCAACCCTTTAGGATTGTATCCTTGCTGACTCAAACTACTGGGTTGAGGGTAACGTCACCTTCAAAAGAGGGGCCTACTACTATAACTAAGATAATCGCTTAAAAAGTGCAAAAGTGCGGAAATAATCAAAGGTTACACTAAAGGCGAGTCGGATCCAAGTGAATAATCTTGTCTATCTATTTTTTATTTTTTTTATTTTATTTTTATTTTCAGCATTTTTAGTTTTTGTTTAAAACCTTTTCTCCAAATTTTTGATTTGATTAGACGTTGAGGATAAACCGGTACTAAAAGCTCTTGTGTCCTTGGATGACCTCGGTATCTTACCAATGCTATACTACGCTCACGATGGGTGCACTTGCCCATATGTGTGTTTAGTGTTAGTAAAATATCGTGTTTTATAAATTTAAAACTTTACTAAAGTGTTAAAAGGGTTAAAAATATAATTAAAAACATATACACGACAACACGCATCAAGTTTTTGCCACCGTTTCCGGAGACACAAGGATTTTAAGAAAGTTAGGAATCAACGACCTAATCTTTTTTTTTTCTTATTTTTCTATTTTTTTAGGATTTTTCTTAAATTTTCAGCTTCTGCAGAGCTCAGCACGGGTCGTGCCCGCTGAACACGCCCCGTGCCCAATCTTTGGTACTGGCAGTCCTGTTTTAAGTCAGACAGTAGCTGAACACGAGGCCGTGCCCACTGAACATGCCCCGTGCCCAAGTTTCAGATACGGAAAACAGAGCCGTAAGATCCCGGCGGCTAGTAATTTCTGACACAATCATGAGTGTTACTGATAATTTTTAATTTCACTCCTCTTATGGTATATGGTGTCAATTATGTGGTGGAAATCATAAAGATTTAAAATTTTATTTTTTAAATTATACTCCCAACTATATAGACCCATTGTTTTCTTGTAGCCTTAAGATGGGTGAAAGTAAAAAATAATACCTATCTCTCCCTCGAATGCGCTCAATCATCCCTTCTAGATGAAATGCTTCTTGAAGAATTCTTTCAGCTAGAAGAGCTAATTCTCCGATGGATAAAAGAACTTGAGATTGATATAATTAATTCATCTCAAAACGACGATCATGAAGAATTAGTGAGGCCGCATTCGAATTTTAACAACATCGTTGCCCTCGAAATCACCTCTAACTCTTGCGAAGACTTGAGCGATAGTCGTCTCTGTGTCAATTGTGCCGTGAAGGACTCCCCATCGACTTTCGTCGATGCATACATAGACCTGAGCGATTCGACATACACCTTCTTTAACGAGAGCCCAGATAAGGGTTGGACTTGTCCACCTACATTTAGCATAGGCATCACCCTTTCCAATAACCTCTTGCGTTCTCGTCTAAAACTAGGGCAATTTAGGTATCTCAGGCACTTCGGTGTTGTCCCAACCAGTAAGGAACCACCCGATCCGGATAAATTCCTTAAGAATAGACAAAACTTCATAAATAGCCTCTAGACACGGGGCCGTGTCCAGGTCAGCACGCCCCCGTGTCCACCAACAGATTCTCGTCTGACTTCCGGTCAGAATAAGGACAAAAAGTATCAGAATCTTGTCTGCACACGGGGCCGTGTCCAGCGTGTTGTCGTTTTCTATAATTGCAGCAAGATTCCTGCACATTTGGACCTTTCCAAAGACAGAGATTTTGTGGGATATTCACACATACCATACTAGGTATATTCTAAAGAAGGTTCTCAACAACCATCTTGTCTTTTCTACTTTTGTCCATTGCCTTCTTCTTCATATTTTTCCTTCAACACCTCCATTAGAGCTTGAAATCACCATGGTTTCAAGCTTTATTGTAATATTTATTAGATTTTTATTCAAGGAATCTTGTTAAAATAAGTTTTACAACACTGTTTTAAGTTATTTCTGCTAAAAAATGCTTCAAAAATCAGAAAAATAATTTAAAGCTCTAAGATTCCTTGTTTCAAAAATCTGCAGAGAGCTGAACACGGGGCCGTGCTCAGTGAGCACGGGGCCGTGTTCGAGGTACTGTTTCACTAAAATGAATTCTTTTCGGATTGTTCTCTTAGAATGTCAAGCAGGAACAACGGAACGTCCTCATCACACTCCAGGAACAACCGACAAGGAAGAAGAGCATCGGTAGAAGACTCCCTCGTCAATTATGTCTATGCCTTGAGAGTGGCCATAGATGAGATGAAGGGAGTTGAGGAAGCTCTGGTCGACCGTATCAATCATCTTTCTGTGGGTCTAGAAGGATGTCTTAGAGAGGTCAACCTTTTGCACCAAAGGTTGAATATCCTCGCTTCTCGTCCTTTGGTACCAATCGTTACGCAAAGGGCATGGAATGTGGTACCGGAAGTTATCATACCAACCGAGTGGTACGCCGTACACACGGAACCCCCTGAAGGCGTACTACATGGGGTCCCGGTTGCCGTCACTCCTCCGCCATAAGATATTGTGGAAGATGAGCTCGCCTTCTTCCTCCCAAAAGAAATAGAAGAATGGCTCAACAATATCTAGGGGACACCTCTCATTTTCGAGTTCTACAACGCCTTTAAAATACCGGGAAGCTATTTCCGGGCTTTTGTTATTCCTATAATAAGGGTAGTCCTTAGGATGACTTTATGTATCACTTGACCTATCTATCTTAGGAACCTTCTTTTTAGCTTTCTTTTTTAGGAACTTTTTGTAACTCTCTCTTTAATGAATGATGGTTTTAAAATTATTTGGTGGTTGGATGATGAATAAAACACACTCAGGATGGTGAAGGATACTAAGGGAAGCTTGAACCAACACCCCATACACAAAAACAGAGCCTCCCGACAATTTTTTTCATTACAGCAAGTTCAGCACTGGCCGTGCCCAACCAACACTCCCCGTGCTCAATGATCTGCAGAAAAACGCCCAGTTCAGGTAACTGGACACGGGGCGTGTTCGTGCCCAGCCTTCTGTTACTTTTTGTTACTTTCTGTTACTGGCAACCTGAACACGGGGCAGTACCTGGACACCATGGCCCGTGTCCAGATGCCCACTAATAAGAAATTTTGTTTTTAACACACCTTTTTACACATTCAATCAACCTAAAAACTTATTTTTGGGACACATTGAGGACAATGTGTAATTTAAGTGTGGGGGGATGCTAAAACCTTGAATTTTGCAAGTCCTAATTACAAGGCTTACACAAAACTCTATTGGAACTGCTAAACACCCCAAAAAAATTTTCAAAAACTTTTCATTTTTTTTTACTTGTCTTGGTTTAAGTAGGGAATAACAAGTTCTAAAAAAAGGTTATATTTTTACGAATTTACAACCGACAACGTCGTGATAAAAAGAACCAACATAAGAAAATTATGAAACGGCATGACAAATCTAGTTAAAATTTGATTATATATACGTGATCACATTAAAAACTCATTCCCACAAAAAGTGAGTTTTGAGCCTTTAATTGAGCATACAAATACACATCTTTAGACTAAATGCTCATCTTTCGTTTCTTGTGTGAATAGCCGCTTGGTTTCTTACGACTCTAGAACTTGCCATGACAATACATTCCCGGTCCTTATCAACTTAAACCCAAGTAAGTAAATGATGGAGGCATTAGGACTAACCCCTTTTTCTTTTCAACACCATTTTTTTACCACATACCAAAAATCCCCCTAGTTAACCCATTTGAGCCTAAACCTTTTCATTTCTAAACCCACAAAACAAACACCCTTTACCCACCGAAACCCTTTTTCATTTTAAACCCTTTATTTTAGTAAAAAGCTCGGTTTTCATGTGACATTCCTTATAAAAAAATGATGATGAAGTCTAGCAATAAACAAACGAGTTCCTCAAAAGAAACTATGTTTGAAAAATGTTTCGTTTGAATAAAAAGTCACAAAAACAAAAAGTTTTACGAAAACCGACGCTTTGTACGCCTTTCGCCCTTTTCTACTAACCACTAACCCAAAACCACCCACCTTTAACCAAAGTCTAACCCTTCCCCAAGTCCTCTTGATATTTACAAAGGTTTATAGTTAAAAAGGAGGAGGATTGATTGTTTGGAAAGCATATGGTAGAAGTAAGTTCCATGCCGCTCTCAAGTGTTTCACAAAAATACATCTTCGGCCGAGTGTTGAGTGATCTCCCGTGAGGTATGTGAACTTGTATATAAATGGAATTTAAAGAGGCATGTTATGCCCAAATAAGTAATTTCTCTTATGAAACGTTCTAAATAAATCATAACAAATAGGATTGTAAATAACATAAAAATAAAACCTAATAAAGATCTTGGAATCCCGACACTCAAAGACAAGCCCAAAACTTCTCTTCTACCCATACCACTTGGGTGTGCAAGCCACATTATAAAGAGTTTGGCTTGTGGACAAGCAAAGATTCAAGTGTGGGGGTATTTGATGTGTGTAAAATGCAACATATAAATTATATCAAATGAGGCATAAAACTAACCCTTTTTAGTACTAATGTTGGAAAAAGTGTGCTTTTGTCTTCCTTTTGTATTTTCAGGGTTAAAAGAGCTTAAATGAACAAAAGTAGCAAAAAGACAGCTAAATCTAACATAAATACAAGAAAAGAAATAAACGTGGCATGCCCGACCCCTCGACAGCATCTTCCCAAGCAAAAACAAGATATCAGAAGGCTGAACACGCCTCGTGCCCAGCGGACACGGGGGCGTGCCCAAGTGTCTGCAGAAAAGACAAAGTTGTAGAAGCTTCTATTTCCCAACACGGAGGCGTGCCCAACGGACATGGGGCGGTGGTCAACGCTAAGATTCGCAGAATACAAGCAAATCTTGATAGTACAAATACGTTTCTGCACACGGGGCCGTGCCCAGAGGACACAGGGGGCGTGGTCAATTTTTTTTTAAAGGTGTAATTCACAACAGACGGTTAATACACACCCGCAAGTCGCAGGCCCGCCCCATTTCTGTCCTAAGGACTATGTTGTCTTAACGGGGCCCACGCCTCGGTAGAAATGGGACATAGTGTAACACCCCGAAAACGGGTTTGGTAATCAAACCACGTTAATACTAAAGGACGGGTAAAATACAGTTAGTGGTAAAACTTACCCGGTAAATTTTAGGATTTAAAATAAATAAATCCAATATTTATTAAAAGGATGGGAAATACGTTGAGAAAGCAAAGTATATAAAAGGCCCGAGATTTGAGATTTAACGGGACTTAAAAATAAAACGGGGTTTGAACAAGATAAATAACTAGGAAATAAATAACCTAGTACAAGTCTTGTAATTAAGTGAAAGAACAAAATTATTCAAGTTATAAACCAAACAAAAGTTGAAGGGCCTATGTTGTTAAAAATTGAAACTTAATAAGCCTAAAACAAAATTAAAACAAACCAAACACCCACTTTGGGGGATGTCTGGTCGAACAAGAAGCAGGGGGCGACAAGAGGCTCCTCACCCAACCCCAATCTTCACAAAACCCCAAATTGAAGGCTTAAATCATGTCCAAATCAATTTTCAAGCATAAATTAATGATCACCTAGTTGAGGGGATCATAAGGTATGTAAAATCTTGATGTTTCGATTCGTCTCAAGTTCTAGGTTAATTGTGAAAAACTGAAATTGAGCTTAAATATGTCATGCATGGATGAATCTTGAAGTAGTATGATGTCTAGGAGTAAACCCTAATCAATAACTAGTTGAATTAGTGTTGAAATTATAAAGCTCATGATCATCCATTATGGGTGTTTAATGGGTTTTGTAGAAACATGATGAACACTAGATTCATGATTGTCAAACTAGTGTTATTTGAACTCTATGAAGTTAATCATGACATATAACCATGAATTTGATGATTATCTAGTAAAAGATGTTAAAATTGGCAAGATAGGTAGCCATAAGTTTGATTGTTAAATTTTATAAAAGAATGCTCACTTGGTGTTTGATATAATGCCTAAGAGAAAGCTAAATGTTGGAATTTCGAATAAAATGCGCATTTGAATAATATGACAATTTATATAAAATGTGAAGTGATAAGGGTTATAAACATCATGTTGAATTAGACTTAATTGTGTAAATCATGTGATCAAAAGTAATTAACTTTTGATAAGTTGAATTAATAAATAATGAGGTCGAACGGTAGTTTTGACATAGAAAACACGTAAGGTGTAATAGTCGTGATTATTAATGACTAATCTAACCACCTTTAAATGATGACGATAGTTTGACACTTAACGAGCAAGGTGGATGCTTGGGAAGAAACGGGTCAAACGAATCAAGAAGGAAAAGAAAAGCGTAGCTTGGATATGAGGTAAGTATATCTTACACTAGTCATATATTTTAGAATATCCTTTTGTCGTGATACGAAAAAGACAATTATGACGTAAGCCATAGTAGGCCAAAAAGTTTTAAGAAATGGAATTATAAGTAAAGTGACCGCACGGTGTAAATCGGAGCGAGTCATATACACGAGGTGGTAATAAATGTCATCTCGCTAATATAATTGGTCATTTAGACCAAATGGGTCAAAAGGTGAAATTACCACCCTTGACAATATCGACTAATGGGTTGTCGAGTTGTATGATTATAGGGAGTAAATAGCACATGGATGTTTACAGCGCTATCATTTAGCAGCCACTAAGGCAAGGTATTGAAACGGGTCAATATATTGATCCAAGCCAGGTATATATAATAACACAACTCATCATGTAGAATTTGGAGTTTTATAAGAGTTAGACAAAGTTAAAATATAGATATTCGGTTATCTTTTTGGTAAGCCGAATAAATTGAGTTATGATTATAGTGTTTTAGAAGCACATGGGTTTACAAACAAGAACTATAGTTAAAGGTCGAATTTTGAGTCAAACAAGTATTTAAAGGTCCTTGTAGTAAAAGAAGGATTAAATTTTACCAAACTGCCCTTGTAAGCTAATTCGAAGGAACGTCCCTTAAAGGTGGATCGGAAACGAGTCTTATGATTAAATAAATGCTTAGAATGAGTATAGGTAGTGAAAGATGTAAATTCTTGGGTCGAAAGACTTTATATGAGTCTTTGCCGTAAAATGATAATTCGAGGGGTAAAACTCGGATTATATAGATCTCCACATTAAATCCACCACAAATATAGTTGTGGTGGAAGATTACTCGGTAAGAAATGTGGAAATATAAAGCTAGATACAAATGAAAACAAATCATGTTTAAAATATACTCAAATACCTTTAACGGGTCAAAATAAACATGCGAGCGAAAACGGGTTAAAATATATAAGAAACCCGCAATTAGAACCTAACATGGTAGAAAATATTGAATTGAAGTGGTTCTTGCGAAATAACGATCAAACAAATATGTTTGCTTGATAAATGCGTAAACGGGTCAAAATTAGTAAAAGGGTAATAAGCCGAAGGCATAAAAGTCTCAAAATTTATTAAGCCGGATGTCGGATTTTAACTCCATATGATGGATAATTAAATTACAAACACGTAGGAAGAAACGGTAGGTCAAATGGACAAGCGGATTGAAAGATACGAAAGTATTCGTGTCAAAAGCGGCAAAATGGAAGGGCTTGTTACAGAAGCCACCGTAAGTTACGGTGGGGGCTGAATTCCTTACGGCAGATATCCCCTGCCTTACGGTAGGGGTATGTTAAAACAGGGCTACCGTAAATTACGGTAGACACCGTAATTTACGATGGACCCTGTACAAAAATATATTTTTAATCAGTTTTGTTTCCCGGACTCGTTTAGATACGTTTTAAACCCCGTATGACTAAAGCATTTCATGTTTATGAAATGTAGGTACTCTTTGGATGCCGGAAGACGATCAAGCTCAACGAAGAACCGAACACGATAAAGATAGATGCTTCCGCACATTGCATCGTCATAAATTTTTAAACGACGAATCTGATCACGTTATGTCGAATAACTTTTGATTTGTGAAAAAGTTTTAATAAATCCATATTTTTATAGTATGTGTAATCTTAATTTCACATCAAATTGAACGTATTTACATGTAAAACCGTTAAGTAGAAACTAGGGTGTTACACATAGCTTTCCCCGAGAAAATTTCCGACCCCCTGCCACTTGACAGGAGTTGCACCCTCCACACGAATCGACCGCCTGTTGTGACAGAGCGACCCGCTGGAGTAAATGCGCCGTAATAGAAAATGATGTGCGTGAAAGTGTCGTATATTTTAGGTGTATATTTTAAGCCCTTTTTAACACTTACTTTAGCCAAGTTTTAAATTTATAAAACACGATATTTTACTAACACTAAACACACATATGGGCAAGTGCACCCATCGTTGAGCGTAGTATAGCGTTGGTAAGATACCGAGGTCGTCCAAGGACACAAGAGCTTTTAATACCGGTTTATCCTCAACGTCTAACCAAAACAAAAGTTTAGAAAAAATGTTTTAAACTAAGAAAAGTAAAACTAACTAAATGCTGAAAATAAAAATAAAAATAAAAACAGATAGACAAGATGAATCACTTGGTTCCGACTCGTATCTAGTATAACCTTTGATTATTTCCGCACTTTTGCACATAATTAAGAGATTATCTTAGTTATTGTAGTAGGCCCCTCTTTTGAAGGTGACGTTACCCTCACCCCAGTAGTTTGAGTCAGCAGGGATACAATCCTAAAGGGGTGGATTATTGGAAGATAATGAATTAAGTTATTAATGCAGTATTGTGGTAGGCCCCGCTTTTGGCGGTGACGTTACCCTCGGCTAAGTAGTCTGAGTCAGCAGGGATACAGTCCTAAATAGCCGGGTTATAGTATTAATAGTAGTTAACTTATGAGGGGATCAAAGAGTTTGGACCCCCGCCATCCAATACCGTGAAGTATTGAAGGAGGTCCTACTAAATTTGACCCAGGTCCATTGCAGGACCTCTAAACGCTGAACAATGGCAAGACCTTTACCAAACCGTTCCCTTAACCCCCTACCAGGTAGCCAACATACCTCCATATAGACCGTGGAGATATGAATGGTGAAAATCCTTTATTTTATATAGACAGTAAAATAATGCCAAGACACCACGGACAAACGATAAGGAAAGATCACCTTCAACATAAGTAACTAGTTATTAAAGTCATTAATACAAAACCAAATAAAAAGTGCAAAAGATTAGAAATAAAAAGTATTATACTAGACACTTTGTCTTCACCAAGTGATGTAAGAGACTTAGGCAAACATGGCCTTGATTGTCAAGAACTCTTACGATCAATCTTGGATCCCGAGACGACTCACACACTCTATGATGGACAATGGATGATGGTGGTGGATGATGGTGTTGTGATGGTGGTGGGTGGTGGATGAAGTGTGAGAGAGGTGGTGTGCCAAGGGATGAGTTGCAATGAAACCAAGCACTCCTATTTATAGGCTGAACAGAAGCCTGGGCACGGCCCCGTGTTCGCTGGGCATGGCCCCGTGCCCGTCTGACACTCTCTCTCTTCATTAATTGTAATTCGCAATTACAATTAATGCGCCTGCAGTACTTTCGGCACGCCCCCGTGTCCGCTGAGCACGGCCCGTGGTGGGCAATAGAAGCTTCTATAGATTTGTCTTTTCTGCTGCTTCATGGGCACGGCCCCGTGCTGGCTGAGCACGGGGCGTGTTCAGCCTTCTGTTTTCTCTATTTTGCTTTGGAAGGTGCCGTTGAGGGTTCGGGCAGTCCACTAATGTTCCTTTTCTTGTATTTATGTTGGATTTAGCTGTCTTTTTGCTTCTTTTGCGTTTTTGAGCTCATTTAATCCTGAAAATACAAAAGGAAGACAAAAACACTCTTTTTCCAATATTAGTACTAAAAAAGGGTTAGTTTTATGCCTCATTTGATGTAATTTATATGTTGCATTTTACACACATCAGAAAACTCGGGTTCCCTCAGGCTTGAACCGGAGTCCTTGCTATCCTTGGGTTGGGAATAACCCCAATGCCTCACCTTTTGATGGAGGTGGGGATCGAACCTCAGACCACTCACATGACCCAAGTCCTTTCCACCACCCCACCAAAGGATCATTGGCGGGCGTGGTCAACTAATTCAGAAAAACTGCAATTAATGAAGAAAGAGAAGATGGGTGGACACGGGGCCGTGCCCAGTGGGCACGGGGACGTGTCTGGGCTTCTGTGTAGGCTATAAATAGAGGTGCTTGGTTCACTTCAAAGGCATCCCTTGGCAAACCACCTCTCTCACACTTCACCCACCCTCCACCACCATCACAACCCACATCCACCACCAACAACCATCATCCATCATAGAGTGTGTGTAGTAGTCTCGGGATCCAAGATTGATAGTAAGAGTTCTTGACAATCAAAGGCCATGTTTGCCTAAGTCTCTTACATCACTTGGTGAAGACAAGCATTTAGTGTAATACTTTTTATTTTTAATCTTTTCACACTTTTTATTTGGTTTTGTATTAATGACTTTAATAACTAGTTTCTTATGTTGAAGGTGAAACTTCCTTATCATTTGTCCGTGGTGTCTTGGCGTTATTTTACTGTCTATATAAAATAAAAGATTTACACCATTCATATCTCCACGGTCTATATTGAGATATGTTGGCTACCTGGTCGGGGTTAACGGAATGGTTTGGTAAGGTTCTTGCCTTGTTCAGTGTATAGATCCTGCAAGAACCTGGGTCAGGCTTAGTAGGACCTCCTTCAATACCCACTGGTATTGGATGGCGGGGGTGCGAAAGGCTTGATCCCCTCATATGTAAACTACTATTAATACATTAACCCGGCTACTTGGGATTGTATCCCTGCTGACTCAAACCACTTAGCCGAGGGTAACGTCACATTCAAAAGAGGGGCCTACCACATTACGCATTAATAACTTAATTATTATCTTCCAATAATCCAACCGTTTAGGATTGTATCATTGCTGACTCAAACTACTGGGTTGAGTGTAACGTCACCTTCAAAAGAAGGGCCTACTACTATAACTAAGATAATCTTTTAAAAAGTGCAAAAGTGCGGAAATAATCAAAGGTTACACTAAAGGCGAGTCGGATCCAAGTGATTCATCTTGTCTATCTGTTTTTTATTTTTTTTTTATTTTTTTTTATTTTCAGCATTTTTAGTTTTTGTTTAAAACCTTTTTTCCAAAATTTTGATTTGATTAGACGTTAAGGATAAACCGGTACTAAAAGCTCTTGTGTCCTTGGACGACCTCGGTATCTTACCAACGCTATACTACGCTCACGATGGGTGCAATTGCCCATATGTGTGTTTAGTGTTGGTAAAAGGGCTAAAAATATAATTAAAAACATATACAAGACAACACGCACCAGTTAGAGACATGAAACGCTAAAAAACAGTTACGTTATTTACAATAATAATATTAATAATTAATTAACAATAATATGTATTTTAACAACAATACGAATATTAACAACAACAACAACAATAATAATAATAATAATTATGATAATTATAATACTAACAGTAACAATATAATTTTAACAATAATAATAATAATAATAATAATAATAATAATTATTATTATTATTATAATATTGAAAATAGTTACATAATTTTAACAATATTAACAGTAAAAATATAATTTTAACAGCAGCAACAGCATCAACTATTATTATTATTATTATTATTATTATTATAATATTAACACTAACAATATAAATTTAACAATAATAATAATAGTTATAATTTTAACAATAATAATAATACTTATAATAATAATAATAATAATAATAATAATAATAAAAACAATATTGACAATAGTTATATAATTTTAACAATAATAATAATAATAATTATAATATTGATAATAGTTATATAATTTTAACAATAATGATAATTATAATAATTATAACAACATTAACAATAATAATTATTATAATATTAAGAATTATAATAACAATAACAATATAATTTTAACAATAATAATAATTATTATAAGAATAATACAAGGGGGTAGAGATAGTGTACATTAATCCAGAAGTGTGAGAAATGTATTATAACACTATTTATAACACTATATAACACCATATAAACACCTTACATCACTATGTAAAACCATATAACACCATATAACACTTTGTAACACTATATAACACTATATAACAATATATAACACTATACATCTATCATAGACATACTATCAGACTAAATATAGTGTTATATTTGTTATATAGTGTTACATAGTGTTATATGGTGTTATATGTTGTTACATAGTAATATATGGTGTTTATATAGTGTTATATATAGTGTTATAATACATTTCTCACACTTCTCACATTTCTGGATTAATGTAAGGATCCTCTACCCAGTGTTGTAGAAGGCGCTAGGCGCTAGTCGGGCGGTGAGGTACCGCCTAGGGATTAATCGGGATTAATCGGGATTAATCGGATTGGGATTTTTATATGTATTTTTTCAAAATTATATATATATACCCAATAATATAAAAATAATACTTCAAAATTCACATAAATACTTCAAGTTTCAGATAGTATGGTTCGATTTTGACCGATTTTGACTGATTCTGACCAATTTTGACCGCCTAGAACCGTCTGGGACCGCCTGGGACCGATTTTGACCGATTTTAACCGATTAATATAGGCCGATTAATCTGATTTTTGACCGCCTAGGACCGCCTAGGACCGATTTTGACCGACTTTGACCGACTCCGATTAATTGGCCGACTAGCTCAAAATTAGTCAGTAACTAGCCGCCTAGCGCCTAGGCGCCGATTAATCGGCCGCCTAGGCCGATTTTTGCAACACTGCCTCTACCTAATACAATGGTAATACAATTATTAATGTGATACCTCTTGAATTTGAAACGGATTGCCCGAGATAGATGGTTGATAATCATCATACAGTGGTGTGTTACGAGTCTCATAACCGTATCCACCGTATCCTACGTATGCTCCGTATCTATCTGAACTATCTTGTTGCACGTAAGGAACTTCACCCCGTATTCGTGACCCGGATACGATTGCTGCGTCGGGTAATATGGTTTATCAACAGGGGCATTCTCAGTACCGTATCCTACGTATCCATCTAGATTACCTTGTTGCACGTACAGTTATTCATACCCGTATCCATAATCCGAATACACTTGATGCGTCGGGTAATATGGTTCTTCAACTGGTGGAGTCGAAGTCTCGTTCAAGTCTAGCAACTGTATTTTTTGATCAACATGGACGCCAGACACACTTCCTCCTCCTCAGTAGCATCATTTAGTCCCCACGCGTCGTTAGAATAGTGATTAATGAAATAATTCCCATCCCAAAAAGATGACATTTTATCTCCACCGATGTGTATACAGAGGAAGTGAAGAAAGAATTGATTTGGTGTTTGGATTCATAGGCAGAGATGGATGTCTAAATACACTTTTGAATTCACAATTATCAGCCTCGTGTAGGTCTATACTCCACGTATAGCATTTTTCACGTGCCTAGACAACATCGTATCAATATCAAATCTGTCCGAGAAACGCTGAGTGTAGACCTATTCCTAGCGTATACCTTTTTGTACATATGCTTCGTATAGATCTATACGCAGCGTATGTTAGAGAGATTTGACATGGTACTAGGTTGATTGTCTGGTCGTGTACCTGCCCCTTACTTACGATGCGTATAGATCTATACGCAACGTAGAAGGGTAACCCTATACGCTGCGTATAGGTATATACGCAGTGTAGGTAAACCCTAAGTGTGCAGATAGCCAACCAAGGTGTGCCAACAGTTTCAGCAGTGCCAAACAACCAATACAAAATACAAAATAAAATCGTAACAACTTCGGAAAAGTTGACTGATACACGCGCACACACAATATTATCCAAAATCTTACATGGTGCCTGCAACACGAGTGCTCATGTGTGTTTTCTTGTCATCATAAAGTTTGGCCAAACCAAAGTCCGAGATCTTGGGGTTGAGATCAACATCAAGTAAAACATTACTAGATTTAACATCTCGGTGTATAATCCTTATTCGAGATTCCTCATGCAGATATGCAAGCCCGCATGCTAGCCCGAGGCATATTTCAAACCGGGTTGCCCAAGTAAGAGATAGCCTATTGTCTCCTGCAACGTACACCCGATTGTAACATTATAGGTTATTACTCTGCAATTCATGTCTAAAAACGACAGTTACGATGAATGTAAAGTGATATTTCTTACCAAATAGCGATACTCGTAAACAATAAGCCGTTTGACTCCTTCAATGCAACATCCATATAACTTAACAAGGTTGCGGTGTTGGACAGCGGATATTGTTGCTATTTCAGCAATAAACTGAGCCTTGCCCTGGTGGGAGGCTACAGAGTTGTTGAACAGCTATTACTCTCCCATCATCAAGTGTTCCCTATTTACAATAAAAAAAATTAAAAACCAACTATGGTTAATCTTGAGTTTATGAAGAAAAAATGGATCGCTCATGAAAATTATGGAGTACCTTGTAAACAGGTCCAAAACCTCCCTCACTAAGCTTATTTGCTGGACCAAAACCATCAGTTGCGTCTTGAGTTCTCCATAACTAAAGGTATATGGTTTAGCGTCAATTCCCAAAGACTCTGTAAACTAGGAGAAGCATGCAAGTTTAGTTAGAAAGCGTGACAAATATGATTACAATCACTATTTCAACAATAATCTGACTTAATAATGAATAAGTTATGCATTATAATAGACTTTGGGTGATTTTCTACCCATTTGACAAGTTTAGTTTTTAGCTATTTTTTTCTTACTTTCCTATAGTGCTGTCCAAAAATCTCGCAGCTCGGAGCTCGCTCGATATGGCTTGGTTTGAAAGTGAGCCGCTCGGCTCGGTTAGAAAGTGAGCCAGCTCGGCTCGGCTCGTAACGAGCCGAATTGGCTCGGTTTGGCTCGCTTGGTAGCTCAGCTCGGCTTAGTTCGGGTTATTTTCTTTATAATATATTTATTTTTATATACATTATAATATATTACAAAAAAAAAACTTGTTATTATTTATATGTGTCTAGGCTTGTAATTTGATATCCATGGCATATTTGAATCTTAATTACCTTGCTAATGAACTAATATTGTATTTCAATGAAATTTAAAACTTATTTTTCGTTGTTGAAAATGATTTTAGCTTGTAATGTATTAGGATAAACTTATTTTGAATATGTTTTTTTGAAGTATTGAATAATATTTTAGGCTACTGAATTTTTGAGAGCTATATATTATATTACAAAAAAAACTTGTTATTATTTATATGTATCTAGGCTTGTAAATTGATATCCATAGCATATTTGAATCTTAATTACATTGCTAATGAACTAATTTTTTTTTTAAATATACATAGCATATTTTTCTTTTTAAAATCGAGCCAAACCAAGCCGAGCCGAGCCAGCTCGGTTTAAAACCAAGCCGAGCCCAAGCTTTCAGCTCGGTTTCAAATCCGAGCCGAACCAGCTCAGTTTATAATCGAGTCGAGGCCGAGCTTACCCTGGCTCGGCTCGGCTCGACTCATGAACAACCCTACTTTCCTACCCTTTGTCTTAATTGTTGAGTGTTATGTGCCTTGTGTCAAGGCTTGATGCAAAACTACTATCGAGCCGGGGGTCTCACTGGAAGCAGTCTTTCTATTCCTAACGGGTAGAGGTAAGGCTGTCTACATCGTACCCTCCTCAGACTCTAACTTAGCTTTGCTATTGGTGGGATTTACTGAGTATGATGAGTATGATGATGATGATGATAAAGGTTATACATAAACCGAGTTAACCATGCAAAAGTAAATGGGTTGCAATTTCATTTACTCCTAATAACTTATACAGTTCTGTGGAGTTGTTTGAGTGTGTCTTTAGATTGTTTTTGCAAGCATTACTAATTTGTATTTATGTAACCAAAACAAAAACTAAATGTGCTACATATGCAAATGGAAAGCATCTTTCATCTATATTAAAAACAAATTCTAGAAAAACAAGATGCGTCCTGCTTTTTCCTCCACTGACCAAAAATATATAGGGCTAATAATAACAGAAAGCAAGCAACTGCAATAAGAATCCAAATAATTAAACGTTTATTCTTCTTCTCCTTTGTGGAAGTTGGAGTGCTGCTCACAGTGGGGCGGAAATCTGTACAAAAAGAAAAGTCAAGTATAAAGTAAAGGGTAGTAGTTGTCAAGTATCAAGAACTCAAGAAAGAATTTTAGTACTTGGAGTGGCACTGATCGCTGAGATAAGAGGTCCAAAAGTCCCTCGCTTAGGTACACAACAAGTCCCTTTTCCAGACCAGAATAAATGAATCTCAAGGTAGTTATCTGTAACCTGGACTGATGCTTGCCTTTGAACAGGACTAAAGGTAGCCCCCCTTGCTGCCCTTTTTATATCGAAATCTTGAAACACCCGGTTTCCCTGAAAGAAACAGGATTAGAGAAACTAATGATAGAAATTAGACAAACTTCAATGTCAAACTTGCTACAAAGTCTCAATTTAGAATTCCTATTTTTCCAACCACTGGTTTAGGAAGAAAAAGAAGTTGTTGATGATGAATTAAGAACTTCATTAAAATTCATTTAAAGTTCTGCAAACCTGCAAATAAATGTCAAAGACGCGCCTTCCACCACTTTTCCAGCTGGGCCCATCTTCTATCTCTAGTTCTGCAAACTGGAGGGTCACTGTGTAATTACCATTTTCCAGCCCTAAACCGTAATATCTTAATGATCCAGTAGAGACTCTTGCTGTCTGGAAAAGTTCTGGATCTAAAGTGCCTGTGAATTGTCTTAAAGAGGAAATCGTATATCGTGGGTTGTCCCTCTGACCAACATTGCTGACACCCCACCTTCTTTCAGAACTCACATAATATGTTGCTGCTCCAAGTGCTTCATTCTCTTCCTCATGAAGTATCTGGTTGGATGAAGTGATTGAAGGACCACCGCAATTTATTCCAAAGCCACTATCTGTAATAACCAACGTTTTAGGGTGTGTGTGAGTTGGCGTTATAAAAAAGAACTTGAAGCTTCATGTTTTGTCTTACATCTTGGGGACCCACGAGCACAAGGGAAATTCCTTTGGAGACACTCTAAACCTGAAGGCAACTCACTGTTTCCTGAATCTCCTAAAGTGAAGTTGTTCACAACTAAGTTACTGCAAATTGCACACATTACAATTATGGCATTATTTCCAAGATCTATACCAAAAAACAGTTTCAAAATTGGTCACTAACAACCGTTTCTAAAATAAAAGACACAAATCAGAATTCAGAAATAATAATTGTATACTCAACATCATGCACTTACAGTTGTAAGTTTGCCTCATTGACCCAAGAAGGAAGTGTTCCAGATAGTTCATTGTACGACACATCACTGCATGAAGAAAATTGTAAATAACTTACAGAAAAAATATGGAAACCAAAGCAGCCATACACTTCACATACATATTTGTGAGGCTTGCACTCTTTGCATCAGGAAGGGTACCACTTAAACTGTTGTTTCCAAGAAACCTGGGAGTGATAGAAGGAATCATAAGAATACTTATAAGATACTTGAAAATTTTGAGAAAACCACTATTAACTAATAACTTCCTTTTTCACTCTTTTTATATGTTATTGGTCTTTGCCAAACAAAAAAAAAACTATATGTAGGTCGCAAGATACATTATATATATGTAATATGAAATGTATTATGTAACTTCGTGAGCTACATATATGTACCTTCGCGGCTTCGTGAGCTATATTTATATATTCGTTATACAATACTACCCTTTTAATTAGAAGAAATAAAAAAAATGACTGGTTTATAGTGGCTTCCCAGGTTTTCGGGTTTTCAGGTTTTTAGTGGTTTTCTCATGAACCTCACGCTATATATTATGTATGTTATCATAGAAAGGGATTATGTATATTACAAGGAAGAGAGTTGACTCAAGTTGAACAACCCTCTTGGAATCTGTCCATCCATATTGTTAAAACTCAAATCCCTGAAAAGTGTGCACCCAAAGTTAGTAGATGCAGTAAGAGATACCTTGAATTTTTTTATATATCTATAAACTTCTATACCAATGTAGATTACTCACAGTCGTGTCAAATTTGGATATCTTCCGATGTCAGTTGGAATTGAGCCAGAAATTCTGTTATTCCTTAAAACTCTGTAAGAAATGATTTGGTTATATTTGTTTTCAGGATAGCATGGGTAGAATTAAGAATGATTAATATATATTTGCTCACAGAACACCAAGGGACTTCATGTTCCTGATAAAATCCAAAGTTCCATTCAATAAACCACTTATTCTCCTGCAACATTCATAGAACCAGAGCAACTGAATTTTAGAGGGTTTGAGTTACAATATCAAAGAATTTGCAAAGTAAAAGACTGAAATCTTGATGGAAAAAAGACTTACAAGTCCTGCAAAGAGGTCAAATTAGAAAATGAAGGTGGTATTGAACCTTCAAAAGAGTTCCCCTCAAACCTCCTATATGAACATCAAGCATGTAAGTAATTACCAAGTTCATCTCATATATAACACCTTGACCGTAAATATCGCATATAAGTTAGCTTACAATTCTACTAATTGTGTCCAATTCCCTATAAAGTCAGGTATTCTCCCGGTGAATTCATTCTCAGAAGCCCATCTGACAGCACAAGAATTAGTATCCATAGTAAATGATGTGAATGATGACAAATAACTAGAACAATAAACATACAGTGCTCCTTCCCTTCAATGGAAATCACAAATTTTCACTCGGTGTATAGTGTAAATGGTTAATATTTGTCAAATATCTAAAATCCCATCAGTACAAACCAAACCAAAGGCGTATATAATAAATTTACTTGTAATGATGACAATACAAAACTATGAACTTGTAACATGAACACTTGCTCAAAATATGACATCTTAAAAAAGAAGTACTACTTAAAAATATCATAAACATAAATGCTCTTACACTGTAACCATGTTCTGTAAATTAGCAAATGTAGAAGGTATTTCACCGCCAACTCCAGAACCATCAATGTAACTAAAAAAAAGAACATATTGGAAGATGATTTAAGATTTGTTCAATGACATTATGTATAAATATGCACAGCAGAAAGGTAAATCCAGTTAAAAAAACTCCAAACGTTATTTCATCTTATATTAAGATGATATATGATTTATTGATGAACTAATCGATTGATCTAGAGAAAAAATAGATGATAATAAACATGAATGTTCTTACAGTTGTTGTAAATTTCGCAAATTTCCAATTTCAGATGGTAGGGAACCATTGAAATTGTTTCCGCTAAACGACCTGCGACAAAAAATTTAACATTTCATTCAACAAAGAATTAAGCAATAGAAGTTGCTGCTAGATTAAAAGTAAATAAAAAGAAAAAAATATACAGCAATCTAAGGTCAGAAAGCTGTCCTAGCTCTGGTGGAAGCTCCCCAGATAAAGCATTGAGGCTCACAGTCCTAAAGATAAAATCAAAATCATTGTCATAAATCTCTGCTTTATTCTTAAAGATGCTGAGATTAAAAATGATCAACGTGTTAGAAGTACAAAAAGGAAACGCTTACAGCCACTGCATCCGAGTTAAATTACCAATTGAAGGTGACAAGGGACCTGTCAAGTAGTTCTGGGCCAAATTTCTGTAGAAAATACTTGATTATTTAGCAGAATACAAGAATAGATATTCATAAGAACTAATGTACATGTGAGTGTACACAAACACACGCAGACATAACTAGTTGTAGGTTTTATATCCAAAGACAAGTTCTCCATTTTTTAGGGGAATGGTTTCTTGGTGATTTTCTACACGTTACAACTGGCATTTGATAACATGCAAAAAGTAAAACAAAATAAACTAAGTATTCTACTTGTATTTTAACGCAAAAGAAAACGTAAAAAATAAAAAATAAACATACCAAAAGCATCTAAACTCATTCACTCACTCACTTTTGGCATGTTGTTAAGCTTACTCAAGTTTGCAACAAAACCACAATTCTGATGATAAAACAACTAACTCAATCGTAGTTTTATTTTAAAAAAAGTAAATTTCATCTATACACTCCATGAGTACATCAATATTAGAACATGTTAGTTTCATCAATGACTTTCTTGATAAAATTACATATTAATTTGGTCTAAAGAAAATTACTGTTTATCATATCTAACTAGACATGTTTCTAAGAGATGTCAAAATGTTTTATCAAAACTATCCATATAGCAAATCAAACATAACTCAACAAATTTACAGCACAATGCAATAGTGAAGAAATAGCTGCATACATACAGAGTCATAAGGTAAACCAAAGTCCAGAGTTCTTCTGGGATTGGGCCCGCCACATCCATTGCATAAACTTTTCTGGGGAAGCAACCATTGTCAAAAGATACATAAATACATATAAGTATAACAGTTGTAGTGGTAAGAAAAGTTGTTCCTAAAGTTCATTAAAGGGAAGAAATCCAAGAGAAGCACTTACAGTTGAGTGATGTGGCAAGTAGAATTAGGGAAATTACAATCACATATGATGCCAGGATTGTAAGTCGGTAAATCAAAGCTGGTAGCTTCCAAAGCAGTGCCGCTGCATGGTTCTCCGCTTAGGTTCCATCCCCTCTGTGTTACTACAGTTTCTTGTATCCTCCATTGCCTGAAGATTTCATTTATAGCTCGCACTGCAACACCAGTTTCATTCACATCAATATCATAACCAAGTTACTACTAACCCAAATCTTCAAATTGACAAATCGAAAACTCAATACACTAGCGAGATCGAGAATGAGGTCTTGATCTTTAATGTCATTTCCAGACATAATGTTATCCAAGCCTAATTGCCAAAAGCCCAAAACTCAACGAACATTTACCTCGCAACGACCATCTCACTCGCTGTAACGCGAATCAAAATCAGTTTTAAATGGAGTATTGCACTGTCTTACCATCAGGTATCAAGAAGAGTGACCTTTGCTGGAAATAAAGTCGCAAGTAAGCTTAGGCAGAACCACCTTAAACCAACATACTACCACCGGCATTATGCTCATTCAGGCGGGAAAATATCAAAATGGTAGTGTGTGGATATTTGTTTCAACTATTGTCAAACCTAACCCTCTACATTCAGTTTATTATGAAAATGCCAATTCCTGTTACGTAGACGATAATCAAGAACTTCCGGGATCCGAGTTTCGGCCGCTCGTTACCTTACGTTTATTAGTTTTATTATGGGTCGAACAATAACTTGTTATGTTTATATTTGTTTCGAATTTGGTTCGTAGGCCACTTTATGTTATTGGGTTAGAAACGCTAGAAGTCCATTAGGTTTATTATTGGGTCATTGATGGTTTGGGTCGTGTTTATGTTTGAAACAGTGTGACTCAGGAATAACCGTATGAGCGGTTATGTGGGAATTGGCATATCCCTCCAGCAAACGTCATGCCTCCTAAGACACACCCATTCGATTAGTATTTATACACGCACCAACTTCCAGTTCATGTAAGCAATTTACGGTTGTAATCAATTGCAAGATTTTACGGTTGTTATTTTCGTTCTTCTCGGTCCGATTGGTCTTGGGAACCCGTTAACTGTGATACCAACATCAGTATCAGAGACAAAGGTTCGGTGAAAATCACAAATGTTCGGTGAAAATCGAGAAGGATGATGGTGGTTCTGGAGATCGTCTAAGGGATAAAGGAAAACCGGTTGGTGCCGATTTCAGTGATGAAAGGTTGAACGCTGGACAGTGCGGTCGGGGCTGCAACAAGGAGAAGTCTGTTGTCCAGGGGAAGCCATATATGCGTTTTTGGAAATCACCCATCAAGAACTTTCCCTAGAAGATGGTTCCGAAGGGTTTCGCGAAGAAGTTTGGCCGTAAGGGAAGTGCACCGATCGGGAGACCAAGAAAGGTCGGGATTCGTTGTTTCATGTGCAAAAAATTTGGGCACATCGCTTTTATTTGTCTGAATAAGTACATCAACCTTACCCCATTACCCGTAGAAAATGAGTATTTAGTTGATGGTACTTGCGGAGGAAGTTGGGATTCAATTTGGGTAGTGGATCCAAGTTTTAAGACACACATAACAGGGAATAGGAGTGTGTTCAAGCGTTTTAAGAGGCATTTTGGTGTGACGGCGGATGACAAGAGAAAAGAATTCTTATTCGTTCATGGGGTTGGTGAAATTAAGATACCGGTGGATGGAAAGAGTAAAACCATACCATGTGTTAGTTACGTTTCGAGACTCAAGAAAAATGCTTTAAGCCTAGAGCAATTGTTGTTTCAAGGAATTGAAACAGTTACTACCGGTGATACTTCTGTTTTAAATAAAATGTTCGGTAGTCAAGCGAAAGGGTTTGATGTTTTTGAGAACAAGTCGGAAGTCGAATTGGAGGAGGAGTATCTAGACAAGTTCTACAATGATCTAGATGTCGAAAACGGGCACCGCAAGGATAAAGAAAAACTCTAAGAATATGTTGAAGGGTATTACGAGATGGAGTTTGAGATATAGAGAGAGAAAAATAGGAAGTTGAACGGTGAAGGCACATCAGGTATTAAAAAGAAGGAGATTGTTTACTCGAAAAAGGCAAAAGTTGGGTTCATGATTTACTACGAGGGTTTGAAAGACAATCCGTTGCAATCTCGACAAGAGTTACTTCAAAGGGTGGTGGTCCTTTCCCAAGATGAGGAGGATGTCATTGAAAATGACATGATTGTTGAAAGTTTCTTGGAAGTGTTGGATTTAATGTTGCTACACAAAGAGTTGGTCGGGTACGATAAGTTTTATGGCGCCACTTTCAAGGAAATCCGTTAATGGTTTATACCATGTTTCCTCGGGATCTTCAAAGAGAACACTATGCCACCAACACTAATTGACGGTAGAGAAGTAAGTTTGATATTGCTACACTGAATTGTAACCGTCAAGGGTGGAATAAAGAAGATGATCGGGGATGATCTTTGGGACGAAGTAGCGTTCGAGTATGGTTATGAACCGGACGACGCTCATATGGTAAAGGTTGCTTACATTTACTATATAGAATTAATCGAGTGGTACTTCGACTTGATGAAGAAAAAGGGAGATAAGAATGCATCAGAAGCGGATGGAGCAAGCACGAAGAAGGCACAAGAGGAAGCGGTCGAAACCGAAGATGGGCTGGACATGGTGATTGTCACACCCCAACCGATGGCGGAAACATCGGGGCATGGCATTGAGCGAAACAGATTGTCCATGTTATAATTAGATAGAAAAGGCAAGGTGGCAATATTGTAAATAAGAGGAAAGCTCTTATATGCCTTGGCCTATAAATAGAGAACTTAGGGTTCTCATTTAGAACTTTTGAAGACTTTACACATTTTGCACTTTGGAGAGCTCTAGTTCTAGAGAGAGAAACTAGAGAGAGAAAGTGCTGTGTACGTGATTCACGGTTCTTGTACGCTATCAAATCTTCAATCGAATCACAGTTAGATTTACTGTTCGTGTGTTCGGTCACAATCGTTCAAGGATTCCGCACTTCGAACGATCGATTCGCAATCGAAACGGAGACGATTCCGGACCTAACAAGTGGTATCAGAGCAGGGAGTTCGATTGCTCAGATCAAACGCACGATTTCGTTCAAGATTTGATCAGATTCAGAGCCTAAATAATCCAGATTTGTCAAATTTCTCATATTTTCTTGTTCTTCACGTTTTTATCTGATTTTTGTTGATTTGAACAGGTTTTTACGGTCGAAAATGGCTGAATTTTGGATATGTTGAGCGAATCTACCTGATCTACAAGCATACAAAATTTCAGTTTGAAATTCAAATCCAGTTAGGAGAAACCGAGAATTTTGTGGTTCGAAAAATGTTAAAAGTTGCTGCTGTTGTTCTTGATGTTCTCCGCGCGGATGGCAATCCGTGCGGATGACCATACGCGTTGACTGATTGTTGACCTATCCGTACGCATAAGTTGCACGCACGGATGACATAATACGTATTGACTTTGTTGTTGACTCTGTCGTACACACGGATAGCCTCCTTTCCCATACGCACGGTTGGCAATCCGTGTCACTTGGTCAAAGTCATTTAATCGATTGTCAGTCAACATTATCAGCATTTCATGTGAAACATTAAATTCATTCGGTGTGCATGTGATTGTCTGTTGTCATCAGGTATCACCTTCATTAATAACAACATCACGTGACAGTCTTTATTGCTTTATCATAATAACCGGCCATCATTAAATGAGTACACGTGATTTGTCAGTCTGCTAGAGTTGTGAATTTGTGCATTCAGTGTCTTCACGTGAACTTGTGCATTCGGTGATTATTACATGTGATTGTTTTAGAATTTTAAAGTCTAGTGCATGTGATATTATTTGTTTGGTCGAATAAGAGTTGTGTCACACGTGCGGTTGGTATTACACACGGATAGCATAAGCCATACGCACGGATTGAGTCATACGTACGTACGAGCCATACGCGCGGATAGCCATACGCGCAGATAGCCATACGCGCGGATAGCCCACCCGTACGCATCACCACCCGTGCGGATAACATTATCCGGATCCCCATCCGCACGCACAGCCATCCGTGTTGACTTTTATTTGACCATACGGGCAGATAACTTGTACGCACGGATAACATTTTCAATACGTGTCATTGCACCTCATTCGACCGACCCACATTTTAGTCAACATATTCAGGATTGTTAGTCAACCTTGTCAGCATTACATGTGACTCATTAATGCCTTCGGTGGTGAACATGTGAATTTGTGTGCTTCAATAAAATTACATGTGATAGATAACAGTTTGTCAACACTAAGAGTGTGGCTCAATCACGTTTGTTTGTAAATTGATGTTGTCGGATCCAATTGTTTGAACATTATTTTGTCATCAGATCATTAAATCAAACGACCCAATCAAAGACAACTTAAAATTTGTGAACTACAAAAATTATTGGATTGAACATTTTGAGTCGTTAAACTTGTGGATCAAGATTTAATTGTGTGATTGTTTGTGATTATAAGCCCAAGATTCATAATTGACGGATCAGTTCTCGAACATCATTTCGTGTAGTCCATTCATTTAGTGATTTCATCCGAACAACATTGAATCGTATCCGCAAGTCTTTGACACAAGTCTTAGATTGGTTTCATCAACACACTGTTACATATTCAATCTGTTTTGAATTGATCATTTATTTGTTTGATTGTTCTTAGTTGTTTGAAGATGTCAAGCAGTAAGGTTGATCATGATAGTAACAGTGAAAAAGTCCTCGCTTCTAAAGTTTGTACGTTTACGATCAGTGGGAGTAATTTTATGGAACAGCACTGGTATTTCTGTTATACATGTGATCTGACCGATTCAAAAGGTTGTTGTTCTGTTTGTGCAGATGTCTGTCATCGAGGACATCGTGTTGTCTACTCTCGATCAAGTAGGTTTTTTTGTGACTGTGGAGCAGGGAGTGTACAGGACAGGAGTTGTCAGTGCCTGAAGCCTAGGAAATTCACTGGAGATGATGGGGATCAGATGCCTGAAGCAGATTCTAGTAATGCTGGTGATTATGTTGATGAAGTTGCTACTAGTAATCAGTTGGCAGTAAATGATGATCAAGAAGTTAAAAACATGCCAATATTTGATCATGGCGATTCAGATTCTGAGGAGGAGAAGATTTCAAGTCAAACAAAATGTGAAGTTATGATGACTGAAAAACAACAGGTGTTTGAAGAAGTAATTACAAAGACAGAAGTTGATGTTGAAAAGATGAATGAAAAATGCTCAAAATGTGATAAACTTGGAGCAGACAATGCCAAATTCTTGAGTGATGCGGAGAATTTGACATTGGAAAACAAAGCTTTAAAGATGGGAAGAAAGCTGATGATGAACAGATTCTGGAGTTGCGCTTGAACTGCGAAACATTAAAATCTGAAAATGACAAACTCTTGAAGAATGTTGAGAGTTTGTCATTAGAAAACAAAAATTTTAAAAAATTAGAAAATGATTTGAAAAGTCAAATAAAGATTTTAGAAGATGAGAGAGATATTTTTGGTAAAGATAATCTTGAAAAACAAATTGAAATCAATTCTCATCTTGCTAAAATCATTCAGCTTGAAAAAGAAGCTGAAAAAGCTCGGATTAAAATCAAAGAGCTTGAAGTTAAAATGAAAGGTTTTGTGACTTCGGCACCATATGAGTGTCCAAAACCGATCAATTCTGTTCCAATAAGTGACAATGTCACAAATTTTGACAAAGTCAAAATTGAAGATTGTGATGACAAAGCTGATGATAAAAAAGAAAAAGAAAAGAAAAGAAAAATATTTTTAGATTTACAAGAAAAATTTAAAAATACTGTTTTACAATCTACTGAAACAGGTGAATGCTCTAAGCAAAAACCTGTTAAGAAGAGTGTAGAACAGAAACAAAAAGTTAAAAATTCGAAAAATTTTAAAAATGAAAATAAAAGCTCATCAGTTCAGTCATCCAATTATTATAAAAAATCACAAAAATTTGTAAATGAAAACTCACAAAATGATGGTAATAAGTGGTGCAGGTTTGACCACAGTGCTCAAATGCCAAATCCAGCATTGCAGAGGAAAAATGTCTATCACCAAGCCAAACAATGTTATGATCTAAAGGTTTGGACTGACAGAAGTGGATGGTACGATAACAGAGTGTGCTACACCTGTGGTATTAGAGGACACATTGCTGTTAACTGCCAGAATTGGAATTTTGAGACAAGAAGATGCTTTGAATGTAATATCAGAGGACATATTGCCAAAGATTGCCCAAGGAGATCAATGGGAAGATCGAGGGTTGAATCTCAGAGAATGGTAAAGAAACCAGTCACTGTCAAGCCCAATGAACAGAAAGTGGAAGATAAGAAAGTAAAGCTTTCATAGGGGCAGAGAGACAGACTGAGGAAGAAGAGGAAGAAGGCGAGAGAATACTTGGAGAAGATTTTGTCTTTGGGTTCACCAGTTGGTTCGAATAAAAGTTCTGATGAATCGATTCACTCGACGGCAAAGTCAAGAAAATCGAATTCTTCAGATGCAAATTTGAGGACAAACAAGAAGAAAAAGAAAGTTATTGGCGATGAATCTGGCTCATCCAAGTCAGACAAGCCAAGTTCGGGCAATGAATCTGATTCCACAAAATCAGATGAGCCACAAGTTGAGGTAAAAAAGGAAGAGACAGTTCCATTAATGAATGATGAGAACTTTCCACCATTACGTGCCGCAAACCTAAAATCAAAAGGTGTTGATGCTGGAAAAATGTTTAATAGCAATGTTAAACATATTTTTAGCAAGATGGCTGATGGAAAGGTAAAAGGGGCAAAAGAATTTTATGAAGAAAAAAGAAATGTTCAAAACACACCCAAGACTGGTCAGGCTTGGGTACATAAATCTGTTGGTTGAATTCCTGACTTGCCGGAGCTTCCAGGTTGGTAAGTGTGAAGCAGGTATCGGCATCATTCTTGAGAAATTCACAGGATGGTAACTGTGATATTTCGTCTTACAAGTGGTTAATCAAGGACATTAAGTTGTACTTGATTTTCTACAAGTGATAGTGGTGTTTGACCTAATAATGTTAAATTTTCAAAATGGTTAAAAAGAGAACAAGGTGATGAGATGACCCCGAACCCACAAGTGATGGGTAAACAAACTAATTTTTCCGGAAAAACCATTCTGATTAAAACAAACTTAAGTGTTTTGAAATCATTATGGGAAAATAGTTTGTTGTAAGGGGGAATTCTGATTGAATACGCCGAAACCCTCACGGCTGAACAAACATGATTACTTTCACAAGATTGAAAAACGGTTTTCAAACTGTCGAAAATCAATGGGTTGTAAATCATGGGGGTACATTATATTTTTCTGCAAATCAGTGCATGAAAAGCAGAAAATGGATGGCGAGACAAAGCTATCAGTATCGGTTTGTCAAATTTTCTTTAAATGGTTTTGAATTTTAGGGGGAGTAATATTTTCAGAAAATCCAAAAACATTAGAAAATTTGAAAAAGCCAAAAACATGATAAAATTCAAAAATTGAGTTTTGTGTAAAAAGAGGAAATGATAGTACATCAGTAGACAGTCACAGTACGCTAAAGAAATGGAATGTTTAATTAGCGTTAAACAGTCTCACTGATGATGTGTCGGTAGATTTTTATACATTTAGTAAACTTTTTCGGGATATAAACCTAAATTCAAACTTGCTTATTTCGTGGGGAACACTACTTGGATATATAGGTAACCCCTGAAATCTCGTTTGAAAGGTCTCATAATCTGATATACTAGGTCTTTATACTCAATGATGTCTGGGGTATTATTCCGGGACTTCTGCTGAATGGAAGTTCTGACCTAGTCCCCGAATAATACTTTCCGCAATGCTTGAAACATAGCATAAACCCTCAGCATGCCGATGAAACAATAAAATTGATAGTCGCTGCTGTTGTAGCTAAAAGATCCTCTAAAGGGGACATTCCATAAAGTCGAAGCTGATATCTCTCTGCGTATACGGAAGTATCGACCTGAGATCCCTCGGCCCTCGCATACCTAATTTATGTACATATATCATTGTAGTATACTCACCTGTAAGACTGATTATTGGGATTCTGGATACGGGAGTATATTCAAGAGGCGGGACACATGAATGAGTTTAAGTTCATAAAACATCTAAAACGTATCCTGAATCAGTTGAACTTTGTATGAAAATTTAAAGTGGATCAGTATATCGACAATCTAAGTGAATTGTTTAATTCTTAATGTGTAACTAAGCTCAACGGTACTTGTGATTTGTCAAAAAACTGATATGATCCTCTGACGCAAACTCAAACAAAAATATTGTCTGTAAATATGTTTGTACATATTTCTTTACTGCTTTATATTTCAGAAAAATAAAAAAATATTTTGATTCTGCTTTATTTTCGACAACCGATGTCAGAGAGCTGAGTTTCAAAATCTAAGTATGCTGATTGTGTTTCTGAAAATAAAACAAGTTCATTAATTTGAAACTTGAAGTTTTTTAAAAATCAAAAATCAAAACAGTTTGTGATATCTCCAAGGTCATTAATTTGGACTTGGATGATTAACTGTGAGGGATTTAGATGCTCATATTGTTAAAATCTGTAAAAAAAAGCTAGTTTCCGATCCGGTTCGTTGAAACTGCCAAATCTTTAAAGATTGTTGATAGGGAGAGAGTATCAAGCATTCCTGGATATATTTCATATTATTACATCTTAGTCCCAGGATCTTGATTTAGAAAGTTTAATAGAGCCAGGTTACGATACCTGGACAACTGAAAACATTGTTACTTATAAATGTTTGAGGATTACAGATTCCAGACTACGATCCCGATAGCCGAGTCTAAGGGGGAGTCTGAAGATGAGCTCAACGCAAGGGGAAGCGTGCATAGGAGCCAAGATTCTTTCCCGGAAGAGCTTGTAACCTAAAAGCCAGGTGTCGATCCCAAAGCACGGAAGCTTGACGAAAGGGGGAGCCTGAAGAGTCTACCGAAAGGGGGAGCTGGAGCTGAAGACAGATCCACGGGGATTCTGTTCGAGCTAAAGAGAGAGAAAGAAAAGAAGCTACGAGTCTGAATGTTTGAGATTGACTGCGGCAATATCCAAGGGGGAGTCTGTTAGTGCATTTATGTCTATCGCCTCCGTCATCTCAAACCGTAGCAGAAACTGATTAAGTCTAGCCTTATATTGTTATAATTAGATAGAAAAGGCAAGGTGGCAATATTGTAAATAAGAGGAAAGCTCTTATATGCCTTGGCCTATAAATAGAGAACTTAGGGTTCTCATTTAGAACTTTTGAAGACTTTACACATTTTGCACTTTGGAGAGCTCTAGTTCTAGAGAGAGAAACTAGAGAGAGAAAGTGCTGTGTACGTGATTCACGGTTCTTGTACGCTATCAAATCTTCAATCGAATCACAGTTAGATTTACTGTTCGTGTGTTCGGTCACAATCGTTCAAGGATTCCGCACTTCGAACGATCGATTCGCAATCGAAACGGAGACGATTCCGGACCTAACACCATGAGTATCCATAACAACTATTAATTACCAGATATTTAAACGTCATGTCCCATACCACAACATATCCAAATAAAACAGTTATTACAAATAATTGTCTAAAAAACAAACACTATTCCGACAACTCAGATTTAGCGTGACATAACTAGACCCCTAGCTTGATTCACCAAAGCACAACATTCCTAGCATCTTAAACACCTGCCACATACGTTAAAATAGAGGTCAATACACATAGTCTAAAGGTGAGCATACAAGTTTAATAGTATACATAGATAGCGAAAGCGGTTTACGGATAACCAGCATGTAACATGTATACTGTGAAGCAAGTAGGTTATCAACAATGAAATATGCACAGACGTGACTGCGAGTTGTAGAATGCGCAACACATATCACCACCGTGACATGTGAGAAAAGCCCTTAACAACCCCTGTCCACGACAGGTGCTGAGTCCAAACTATAGTACTATCGTTGCTAAGGTTAGACAACAATCACTGTGTAAACATAACATACAAGCATTCATCGAGTAACATGTAAACATGCAAGCGATTAGCGTATAAAAGTGTTTGCGTTGTGTGATGATTGTGATTTGATATAACTAACGTATGTAACACCCAAAAGTGCTTAAAGCAAAAAGGGATCGAGTATACTCACAGATCGTGTTTAGTAAATAAAAACTCTCTTGGATTGAAGGGGGCGCTGGGGGAGATTAGCCTGAACAAAACTATAGCGTAAGCGAGGAACGGCGCGTAAAACAGTGCAAATGAACTAAGTGACGAATGGTCATCCGATCGGATGACAATCCAAACGGATGGTCATTCGATCGAATGACAATCCATTCAGATGGTCATCCGTTCGGATGGCCATTCGGTCGGATTGACATTCGTTTGGGGATGTATGTGTTTGTGTATAATGTGAATTTGAAGTTTTCATTGTAGCATTTTGAAAACAGAGAAGTATCTCTACCCTTCAGGTCGTCCAGTCGAACGGTCGTTCGGTCGGATGGTGATCCGTTGGTTAGGTATTTCTCAGAGAACGGGTTCACAGCAGGATCGTCATTCGATCGGATGATCTACCGATCGGATGGCAATCCATTTATGAACTGATTATCTTTGAAAGTTGCATAATAGTTGAAATGTAGAGGACCAGGTGTGACCCGATCGGATTGTCGTTCGATCGGATGGCAATCCGATCGAACGTCAATCCGTTCCACAACGTGATCGTTTGAAAACTTGAAATATTTGCTAAGTTTTGGGAAGTTTGTATTTTAACCGAGACGGTATGACAACGTGTTAAACAACAGGAACCCCACCAGGTCCAGACTATCTGATCGGATGGGAATCACCCCAGTCCGATCAGTTAACTATTCGTGACGGTTTGTTCATGTTCAACCCGTAATCGGTTGTCTCTTTGATAGGAATCAGATCTCAGACCAACACTTCACTAGTGAACGAGTAGAAGGCATGAACGAGCTCCGATTCTATCAGGGTTGAGCGCATTGAGTGTAAAAGAGTTGAAAGAAAGTTATGAAACCATCTTTCAATCCTTCTACTCCTGAAAATGTTTAGATCTGTGCGAAAATAGTGTTGAATCATGTTGAAATCCTTTAGATCTGAGTTGTTCTTGGTGGAATGAAGCCAAATCTTAAAGTTCATAAGAACTCCATGATGACATCACCCAAGAACACCTCAAATCCGTTGATTTCATGGTTTAAAGTTAAGATTCAAAGGTGAAAATGATGAAGAAGTGTGTTTAGATCGTAGAAGTACAAGATTTGAGGAAAAAACTTACAAGAATCGCGAGAAATCAAGAGAAAAGAGGGCTTGAGCTTGCGGGTCGGAAGAGAGGGCTGTCACATCACTGTTTGTGATGTGACAGGGGTATTTATAGGTTGCCAAAAGAGGAAAGAGGAGCACAGGTGTCAGATCGGATGGCACATCGATCGGATGGGCATCCGATCGGATGGTCATCCGTACGGATGACCATCCGATCGAAGTGATTCGACGAGTTGGTTTTCATGTTTTTGTTTCGTGTGTTGAGCATTGCGAATAAGCGATGCGATAGTATTTCACATTATTTATCCAAATATCATAACTAACAGTCATAAAGCTAACCATACTCATTCTACGTTTTACGATGAGACTGCGTTGCGATAGAGTTGCGATTGTGATTAAACACCTCATCATAAACATAACATGCATAAGTAACACATAACAGTACACACACGTAAAACAATATCCATAACCTATCATTCGAGTTGCGATGCGTTAGCGATGCGATTAGCGATGAGTCGATTAGTGATTAAACTGCGATTGAATAACGATTTATTAACATGTACTCCACATAATACAACTAAAGCAGATAAAATAGATTTTCGATTACAAGTCAAAAAGTACAATTCGATAATCAAGCAAGGAGTGATAGATCGCAATTAGCAATCTTTTCTTCCTTTGACTTGTACTTTGACTTCCAAAATGCGGGTTGTTACAGTGATAACCATCGAGGTCACCAGCAACAATGATGATTGAAGTAAGCAAGCGGATCACGGATGTTCATGCTTAGGAGGGAGATTGAAGATGATAATCAAGAACTTCCGGGATCCAAGTTTGGGCGGCTCGTTACCTTACGTTTATTAGTTTTACTATGGGTCGAACAATTAACTTGTTATGTTTATATCTGTTTCGAATTTGGGTTGTAGGCCACTTTATGTTATTGGGTTAGAAACATTAGAAGTCCATTAGGTTTATTATTGGGTCATTGAAGGTTTGGGTCGTGTTTATGTTTGAAACGGTGTGAGTGAGGAAATAACCTTATGAGCGGTTATGTGGGAATCGACATATCCCTCCAGCAAACGTCACGGTCACTAGTTATACACGGCACCAACTTCTAGTTCATGTATGCAATTTATGGTTGAAATCAATTGCAAGTTTCAAGTTTATTCAAGTTCTAGTTTCATTGATTCGGTTAGTTGTATTTCGATTCTTGTTATTTTCGGTTAGGATGAAGTGGTTTGATGTTTGTGGAGATTTTACGTACATGTGTAATCATCGTCTTCTCGGTTCGATTGGTCCTGGGAACCCGTTAACTGTGATACCAACATTGCATGAATCTTTTAGGAGATTCTAGCTTTAAGCTTTTAAGAAAAAACTCATACTTAATTAAAAAAAAACCTTGTTTGCTTGAAGGAGCTTGAAACTTTTAGGTTAGGAGCTTGAAGCTTTTGGTTGAACGCTCGCACAAATAGCGTTTAGAAGGAGCTACAAACTTTTAGGAAAAAAATGACTATTTTAACCTCTAAAGATAATCAACTTTTTAATGTACCAACTTTTTAAATTTTTTTCTAAAAATAACGAAAAAACAAATTTTTAGTTATTAAAAAGATAACGACATTAATGATTTAATAATATTATATTATGTTCTCGACTGTTTGTGATTGACTATTTTTATATAGGCTCAAACTATCTACACACTTGGTGTGTAGATAGCCACCCCAAAAAGTGTTTTTTGTCCTATATGCACACCCTACAGTGTCGAGCTGTGGCCAAAACGCGGCGTTTTGGTCCGGTCAACCAGACAAAGACTGACGGGTGTCTGACGGGTCTATCGACCAGACCAAAACGCCGAGCTTTGGCCGCGTTTTGGTCCTGTGAACCACCCGGTCAGTCTTTTGTCTGGTTGACAGGACCAAAACGCGGCCAAAGCTCGGCATTTTGGTCCGGTCAACAGACCCGTCAGACACCCGTCAGTCTTTGTCTGGTTGACCAGACCAAAACGCCACGCTTTAGCCACAGCTCGACACTGCAGGGTGTGCATATAGGACGAAAAAACACTTTTTGGTGTGCATATATGCACATTGGTGTGCCAATAGTTACACCCTTTATAAAATTTAAAATGACCATGTTTTATTTATTTGAGAAAGAACTTATATGTGTGTGTGTGTGTGTGTGTGAGAGAGAGAGAGATTACGGTTAATACTACGTTTTTTTAATTATGTTCATTTTGGTTATTTTATACATTTTATTAAAAGTTATAGCTACTCTGCCAAACAACTAAATATATCTAAAAACCTATAGCTACCAGCCACCAGCTACCAGCCACTTACCAAACATACTCGTAATGGACTCATGTGTATCTTAAACTTTATAAAAAAAAAAGAGTAAATTACAAAATTCGCCCTTTATGATTACACCAAATTACAAAGTGTTTCCTTTGTCTTTAAAGTTGACATGAATCGTACTTAATGTTCACAAAATCTTACATGTTGTGTCCTTTAACCCTAACTTGGTTAATTTTAATGGTCAAATATGACTAAGTGAGGGCAAATTAGTCTTTTTACCCCTTTATTAATATAAATCAATTTATATATCTTACTCATTTATTCAAGTCTCTATTTCTTCCATCTCTCTCACAAACACACTCATCACCACCACATCCACCCGCCACCATCAACCTCTCCCACGCAACCATCATATAACCACTACAGCCATCACACCATTACCCACTTTGTCTACACTCTTTAATCAACGAAAATACAATTAACAATACAAAACTTGTGATCTCACATATATAATCAAGAGAAATTGGGAACTGTGCACTTCAATTCACCAAAAAGACTGCGTCTAAAGATATATCCCCTAAAATTGACCTATTGTTTCTTTTTTTTAAACTGCGAAGCCCATTAATTCAAAATCTCGTGAGATGCATTGTATAAGCCGCAAATCAACAACCCATTTTCAATTTATATTTCGGATCTGTTTTCAGATCTGAGCATAAAGAAGAAGAGAGAGAGAATGGGGCGGACATGGGGTTCTTGGTCGCTGGTAGTAGTACAGGGTGGTGCTTCACCAGGGAAGAAGACCAGATGATGGGGGCAGGTGGTACGGTAATATAGGTTAAGATGGTGGGGGTGGCCATGGCAGACACTTCTTCATTGGAGAAGAAGACTAGGATTTAGAGAGGGAGAGAGAGAGACAAAGAGAGTTTAGAGAGATAAAGTGTTTGTAGAGAGAGGGGGTTTTTGTATATTTATATTTTTTTATTTTATTCATTTAAAATGCAAATGCAAATGCAAATCTAAATAAAAATAAAAGAGTGAAATGACCAATCTGTCCTTATATGCTTTGCACATGACCCAACTTAACACTTAAACATAACTAAGTTAGGGTTAAAGAACATAATGTGTAAGATTTTGCGAACATTAAGTATGATTCCTGTCAACTTTAAAGACAAAGGACACACTTTGTAATATGATGTAAACATAAAGGACGAATCTTGTAATTTACTCTATAAAAAAAGAACTATAATTACCTAACGTACAACACATAAAGCATATGACTAAAAAAACTTTTAGGAAAAAATTGCAATTTAAATAATATTACATATTTGTCTCTCAACTCTACTCAATTTTTATTTATTTAAATGATAACTTTTACCTTTTTTTCAAACCAATCAAATCTCACCGCACAATTTTTAAGTGGTTATAACTTTCTTATGCGTTAATATATTTTTTCTTTAAATACACCATAAAAATGAAGATTTTACTCTCTTTAATTTGTGTATAGTATTGGTACATGTTTTCTAATTTCAAAAGAATGATATGTTAGCGTTAGTGGTGAGCAATAACCGAAGCATTGTCTTAAACGAACTGAAAATAGACGGAAACAAAACAAAATCTACCGAATTAATTAACCAAGGACCAAACTAACTAAAAATTGGACACAGGTTTTTTTGTACCCTTGATTAATAACCGAAATTAACCAAACCAAATCGAACCAATATATTTTCTTATTTCTAGCTTTTATACCTCCTTTTCTTGTAATTCATGTTTTACACCTCTATTTCATGTATTTATACATTCATTCCATGTATTTATACATCAATTTCAAGTATTTCTAAGCATTTTAGCCCAAGTTTGATTTTGGTTATTGACTGAACTAAAAAGCAACAATTTATCGAATAAACAGAACCAATTAACCAAAAACCGACTGGCTAATAAAATACATTAATCGATAAGTTCGACTTCGATTGAGAATAATAACCGAATTGAACTATGGACACCCCTGCTGGTGTTTATGTTCCCCACCGCATCGCGCACGCACTCGTCTAGCAACCTATAAAACGCATACGGCTTTTGTGGTGGAGGCGTTAAAGCCTCCACATTCCATATCACACATTTAAACCGCCAAACACAATTGTGCGTAGCTAAAGGCGGGCGCCAAGGGCACCCTCCGCGAAGCCCTTTGCGGGTGTTAGAGAGAAAAGATGCAGAGTCCATTAAACCAACCAGCCACACTTTTTTATTTAACTTTAGTTAGACTATTACACCTAGTTATTGTGTATCTGGTTGAAACCGGTTCAGGACCTCACTGGTTTTCTCGCCTTAAAAGGCAAGTTTGAAACACTGAGTTTCAATTCGTAAACCGATTCTTACAGGCACTTTTTTAAATATTTTCCAACAAAAAAGTTTTAAAAAACATAAAATACAAATTTTATATTTTTTTATAGTTTTTTAAACTATTTTAGAATAAAAATAACCGGCTTTTATACTTTTTTTTTAAATCAATAAACTAACATTTAACTGAATAAAATGAACCAATTTTTCTAACGGGTTCTAAACCAGTTTGGTTCAGTTTTGACGTGAATAATAGCAACAGGTCCCAATTAAACCTACAGTTTGTATATCAAACCGAACCAGTTTGCACTCAATCGATTCCAAAATGGCTTCGGTTCAGGTTGGTTTCTTCAAATCGGGTTCAGCTAACTAGTTTCTTGCTCATCTCTAGTGACGTAATAGTTATTATTGAACCTTTTAGTTATTTTATTCACATGAGACAATTTGACATTAAATATAGATATATTGGGTAGGTGATGGATGTGTTTGACTGGGACGTCCATTACAATATTACACAAGTCGGTCCCAGATGTTTTGGAATATTTGTTCATGAACAAATGGCTACCAAGGCGATTTAATTGTTTTTTAAAAGTTAAAACATGCATATATTGAATTGTAAAATTATATATATCTTAAGTTACGTTTAGTTTTAATTTTGTAAAATTTAAAAGTAATTTATTATATTTGGTTATAAGATACTAAAACTAATTACATTATAATACCAAGCAATAGGGTGGTGGTCCATTGTGTCTTCTAGTCATACACTATGTGTAGTCCATTGTCTTTTTAGTCCGCTGTGTTATTAGCATGTTGTCTATTTTGTTTTTAGTGTGTTATCCATTATGTTTTTAGTGTGATATACATTGTGTTCTAGTCTTTTGTGTTTTAACTTTTAAGTGTGATGCCCATTGTGTTTTTAGTTTGCTGTGTTTTTAGTGTGATGCCCATTGTGTTCTTAGTATGTTGTTCATTGTGTTTTTAGTCTTTTATCCATTGTATTTTCAGTTTGTTGTGTTTTTAGTGTGTTATCCATTGTGTTTTTATTCTGTTATGTTTTTAGTGTGTTGTTCATTATGTTTTTAGTGTGTCGTCCATTGTGCTTTTAGTTTGATGTGTTTTTAGTGTACTGTCTATTGTGTTTTTAGTTTGATATCTATTGTGTTTTAGTCTGATGCCAATTGTATTTTTAGAATGTTGTCTATTGTATTTTTGCATCTGTGTGTCAAACTATACATTACGGTTTTACAAAGTGGGTGTTTGTAATGGGTTTTCACATTTTACATATAGTGTTTTACAATTATACGTTAATTTACACATGGTGTTTTTAGATGCGAGTGTCGAATTAAACATGTTGTTTTACATTTGGGTGCAATATAGACATGGTATTTTATGTTGATGACAATTTTACTTATTGTACTATACATTTTAGTGCCGCATCGTGTTTTATTTTATGGAACTGGTTTTCGAATTTTTTTTAAATATAGCAATAGTACTTGAAATTGGCATGTGAGAAGCACACTTATTTTTCTTTTTATCCTTCTGGACACATCTACCCTTCCCACTTCGTCCCTTGTTGGACACATCTTATTCTCTCATGGTTTTCTACCCTTTCTGTATTTTAATTCTTTAAATATATATAATCTTATTCATCGGTGGTAGTTTTCTTTTTGACCCCAATTTTTTACAGTTTTCTTTTCGACACCCAACTTTGTCAAATCTTATTTTCACCCTCTCTTATCCCTTAAGTTTAAGAAATGTAATTTTCAACCCCTTAACTTTTAATGAACTTTGTAAAATGTCACTTTAACCCTCTCCATAGTATATATAATATGATTTTTCCTTAATACCTTTGTTTTGTAACTTTTGAAAATTTAGTTCGTTGCGTGTTTCTTGTATGTACGTATTGGTTTAAATTCTAGTTAGTCTACGTTTCCACGAAAATTTGGTTTAGAAACGAGTCGAACCAAATATAATACATTTTCGTTCTTACTTTTTATGTACCTTTCGATGTCAATTTTGTTTTAGAAAAGGATTCATGTCAAGTATAATACATCTTGATTTGATGGTATAAATTCGAGCTGATCTACGTTTTGACGTAAATTTTATTTTGAAACGAGCCGCGTCAAATATAATACGTTTTTATGCTCACTTTTTATGTACGTTGCGACGTAAATTTTGTTTTCATTTATGATACTTTTTCATGCTTACTTTTTACATTTATCATACTTTTCATGCTTACTTTTTATATACGTTTCACCGTAATTTTTGTTTGAAAACGAATCAGGTCAAAAATTCGAGTTGGTCTACATTTTAATGTAAAGGGGTAAAGGGTCGATAATAATTTATACGTAATCATGTCGCATAGTCGTTATAATATTCGAGTGTTTCTACATTTCGACATAAATTTGGTATACTTTTTCGTATAAATTCGAGTTTGTCTGCGTCTCAACGTAAATTTGGTGTACGTTTTTGTACTTTAATTTGTACGCTTACTACGTATGAATTCGGTCGGATATAATACATTTTGACTTGACGGTAAAAAGTCGAGTTAGTCTGGTCGCATATAATACGTTATGATTGTATTGTATAAATTTGAGCGTGTTGATCCAATCATAATGCTTATATAGGTTACACTGAGTTCAACTGAATACGTTAAAGGTCGCGTTTTTATATAGTTAACGCATCACATAATGTTTGGACTAATCCATTCAACTTTTAAAATATATCTGCACCGCAACAAGCACATATCTTATTACTAGTTATAAATTAAAATGATGTTTCTTCTTAGGACAATATTTTACTCATTTATTATGTGTTTTCTTTGTGTTTTATAACATATTAAACTTTTTTTTTCATATACTTCTATTCAATTAATACATTAGCAATTATTTATTCTTTTATTATATATATAGCTTTTTCAACCAATCAATTTTTTTTTATTTCTTTGATTTCTCCGATCAACCCGTAATTTTTTCTCAACTATAAATAATGAATATGAATAGAGTAAACTGCAATTTTACCCCTGGGGTTTAGGGTGATTGGCACCCTTACCCCCCCCCCCCCCTAACGAAATAATTGCAATTTTACCCCCCCAACGTTTGCTGTTATGTCGCAACCTTACCCCCCGGCTTCAAATTTGTTGACTGATCTGTTGACTATAACTTGAAATGACTATAATGCCATTTCATATTACCCCCTGTGTTTTGTTCACTCTGTGATATTACCCCCTGCCACCACTGCCACCACTGCCACCGCCATTCACCACCACAACCACCACTGCCACCTCCAGCCACCACCCTCAACCATTTTTCAGTGTTTTGTCACTAATTAAGCAATCTTGCACATGTTTATCATAATAAATTAATAATCATAGAACTAATTGTTAATTATTGAGATAACAGGGGATGTTCTTGCTCTGGTTAACAAGAGTTTTTTGCAGATCTAATGCTATTTTTGAAAAAGATGATCAGGTATGGGGAAACTGATTGGAGAAGATGGATGATACAGTGATGATTGGAAGATGGCTCACAATGAGGGTGGTATGGTGATGACAGAGTTGAAGGTTATCGAACTGCTGGGTTAACAGTGGATGGTGGTGTGCGATTGCTTGCATTAATGGTGGCCATTGGACGCCGTGCTCCACCATCAACACCGGAGATGAGTGGTCGGAGAAGATGACTGGTGTTGATGGAAGTTGCTACGGAGGATGTTAAGGTCGGTTCACACGGCGGTGATGCAGAGGGTTAACGGTGGATGGTGGTGTGCGATTGCTTGCATTAATTCTACCGGTATGATACTCACTTGGAGATGGCAGAGGCGATGGCGGTGGCGTTGTAACGACGGTTGTGGCGTCAGGGGACAGTCTAGTGGATGCATTAATAGTGTTATAAAACCCAGTGAAAAACTTTGGATGCCAAAGCTCACCAACACTCACAAGCTGAACCAAACAAGTCCAAATCAAAATGCTGGAACAAACACTAATAAACCACACTTGTAATCTGGTTCTCTGGATCACTTGACCCGGTAACTTAGCCCACCTCACTACCTGTACACTACTGTTTTCAGATCTAACATCCATTTCCGTTCTTCACACCACATAGCTTCTTTGTTCTCAAAACATTGCTCAAAATAAGATCAAGATCCTACCTTTATGATTCCAAATTGGGTCAATATGATCAATACAAACCCAAAATCAAATACCCTGATCAAATCTTGAGTTGGGTGTTCGTAAAATTGCAAAAAGATTCAAACTATAAGCAATACCCAGATCAAATCTTGAGGTGGGTATTCATAAAATTGCAAAAAGATTCAATATTTAACCAAATAAAATCACCTGGGTTGTTGGACGAACCGGGTGTGTGAGAAAATGGAAAAAAAGATTCAAGAATTCAAGATTTGGGTATCACAATGATGTGACATCGAAAAGAAGAATACCCAGTGGAATTTGAACTACCGAATTATGGGTGGCTGGAGGTGGTTGAGGGTGGTGGCTGGAGGTGGCAGTGGTGGTTGTGGTGGTGAATGGCGGAGGCAGGGGGTAATATCACAGAGTGAACAAAACACAGGGGGTAATATGAAAAGGCATTATAGTCATTTCAAGTTATAGTCAACAGATCAGTCAACAAATTTGAAGCCGGGGGGTAAGGTTGCGACATAACAGCAAACATTAGGGGGTAAAATTGCAACTATTTCGTTAGAGGGGGTAAGGGTGTCAATCACCCTAAACCACAGGGGGTAAAATTGCAGTTTACTCATATGAATATTATTCAAATTTTGATAAAGAACTCATCTTCTATCATTGATAGTTTAAAAATTTCTAACTTACTATGAATCGTCAGGGTTCTTGAATTTCTTTTTTCTAATCAGCACTAGCCTTGTATGCAAGCCAACGATCAATCGGTTCATGAGATGTTTTTTGAAAGTTCGTATACGTTTATTCATTTAATATAAACGAACGAACATGAACACAATTTTTTTCATTTGATTGGACGAACGAACATGAACGCATGTCATGTTCATTGTGTTTTCTTCTTTATCATTTCAGTTTCATTCGATTAGGGATGTGTTAATCTAATTTTTAAAATCTTTTTATATAATAGGGGACAAGGTGTGTGCGGTGAAGAGGTGCGAGGATGAGGTTCACCGCGCGGGCACAACGCCGCCGGCCCCATCGGTATGCAGTGAATGGCAAATATCGGGGAGTAGTCACCGCGTTGGGAAGAGGAGAAAGAGGGAGGTTAATGGTAGGCTCACTCTTTTTCAACCAATCAGACTTTTATCTTTTTTTTTTCTTTTTAAAAAGAAAATTGTTTACCACTCCCCATGTTGGGAGCACCCCTTATGTATGACAGCATTGGTGCAAAATGAAAAATGAAGAGAGGAGTTGAAATAACATAAGGTGATTGGCTAGGTGAAGAATTTATCATTCCACATGTGAGGAGTGCCCTTTTCACCCTAAAATTTACAGATCATGATTGGGAAAATTAAATGTTTAAAAACATCCATTTGTTGTTACAATTTATTATTTAAATTATATTATATTTTTAATAAAGTGAATAATGAAATCGAACCACAATAAAAAATATGACTAAAATAAACATCCACTGGTGTTTATTTTTCTAAAAGAGATCTGCGCAGCCTCTTCTGTCTACGCCGTACAGGCCAGCGCAGACATTATCATATGCAGACTGTTTGTTTTTTCGAAGACGTTTCGTTAAAAAACCTCTACGCGAGCTCTTCTTGGTGCAGACTTAGCCCAGTCACTTCTGAGATCTTGTAAGGTCTGCAGAGGGTTAAACTACCACCCACTACCACCATCGTCCACCACCCACCACCGTCCGTCACCACCATTGTCCACCACCCACCACCACCGTCCACCAACACCACCACCCACCGTCCAGCACCACCACCCACCACAAGCATCCGTACACCGCCACCATTTTATTTTTGAAGTGTACATACGTTAAAAAACAAACAATCTTCTTCTTGCAGACTGCAGAGCTTTGGTCCACCTCTTCTTCTACAAATGTGGTCCGCAAACTTCAGGTATTTTACCTCTTAAAAAACAAATAGCACCTCTAAAAACATACTAAGTCTTCTTTTGTGTTTTTTTAACTCAAACCTGAAAAACCGACACAAGTAAAAAAATTTTTGAACGACAAACATAATGAGTTCTTAGCTGTGTTATAGTTATGTTTGCTCAAGATCAATGTATGATTACAAATTAGCAAAAAATTGGATTAATTATGAGTTAGTGTTAATGTTGAAAAGGATCAATAGACAACTCTTCTTTAGTAAAGAAAAAGAAAACTATTGGCAGTGGCGGACCCAGTAATTTTTTCCTAGGGTGTGGAAAAAATTTACAGATTTTAGGCCCCAAGCTATATAAAAAATTTCGGTTCATAGCGGGTCGGATCGAACCGTGTCATGTAAAACCAGTAAACATAAACAAACAAAGTTTTGCGGGCCGGATCAGATTGGGTCGGGTTGGGTCAATTTCAATTTTCAAACAATCAAACCCTATTTTTAACTTCCTATCACATTAGCAAACAAAGTTTCAAGAAAATAGTAAACAACATAAAAAGCCTTCATAAGTAAGTAAATTAACAATAAAAAACCCTCAAAGTTCAAATGCTACCTACTTCTATTTCCTCTAATCATTAAATAAAATAACAAACTTATCTAAGACATAACTTGGTCTTTAACTAAAAGAATCCGACAAAAAAAGTGGTCCAACCCTTTTCCTCTTGAGAAATCGCGCCATAACTTCTCTACGCATGGTTCTTATCATATATAAATTTGCTCCGTGAGTTCATAAAACAACACTAACACTTAAACAAAACAAACAATCATGTTCAACCAATATCATAGTCCATAATTTTCAATTTTAATTTTCAAACGTTTTAAATGTTGATTAGTTATCAATTAAACAAACAAAGCTTAAAATAAAACAACAAAATCAAGTAATACAAGTCTAGAACAACTAAAAAAGCATCAAAAATAAAAAGATCAAACCCTTATACATATATATTTCTCATAATCACCACATAAAATAACAAAAAACAATCAATAAAAAAAGGATAAATCTTTGGGTTGGGTTGGGTTTGGCCTTGGGTAGTTGGTTTAATAAAATTATATTGTAGATTGAGTTAAGTAAAGTGAATAAGTGGTTAAAGAATAATTATACAAATTGTGTTATATACTTATGTATTCATAATAATTAGTGTTTAATTTATTTTTTATAAATTCGTAATATTTTTTTTCTAAGAAGGGCGGTTGAAAATTTACAATGGGTACAGTTGAAAAAATCCAAGGGGGTGCGGTTTAGATTTTCGATGAAAATTAGCACTAAAAACATTTTTTTCAAGGGGTGTGGCCGCCCACCCACCATCGTGAGTAGGTCCGCCCCTGACTATTGGATCAATTAGTATAAAAAGTAAAAACATAAAAAACAGGTATTGAGTTATTTAAATTAATTGAATAAGGAAAATAAAAAAACTCATATGTTGGCTTAAAATAAAATACCAACACAAAAATAAATAAGAAAATATCATTTTGTTAAATAGTTTTCATAGAATATCATTTTAATAAATACTCTTCACTAATAGAAAAAAAAAAAAAACCCTCCTAGTTTCTGTTTATTATGAAAATACAATTTCAAAATAGTATTTGTTTATGATTATACATGAATATGAATTATGATGTATGAAAGACATATATTTGATATTATTTATATTTGTTTGATGACGTACAAAGTGACTCAATTTGAGAAAATATTAATAGAATATTTCATAGAATATACTTTGTATAAATTAGGAGATAATTGTGCAGTTAATATTGTAATTATCTATTCCCTAAAATAGGGAGATTGCATTGTGTATATATTGTTGAGATCAATGAAAGAATAGGCAAGCATTGAACCATATCATTCTTACATGGTATCAAGCCCCTAACATAATCCCTTCTCTCTTCTTTCTCCCACCCCCTATTCGATTTTTTTTCATCTCTGTTGAACATGTCTTCATCACATGTGCACCCTGCTGTCACAGTTACTAATATCAAGAATGCCATTCCACTTATACTTCATATGCAAACAGGTCATTACAACACCTGGGCCGAGTTATTTACCCTTCATTGCCGTGCACACGATGTTCATGATCATCTCCTCCCACGTGAAGCATTATCATCATCCGATTCTACCACCAACAAAGACAAAGAAGCCCCCAAACCCACCTACACCGAATCATGGGAACGTATTGACGCCATTGTTCTACAATGGATTTACGATACCATCTCCAACGACCTACTACACACCGTTATGAAACCCAAAACATCGGCCTACGAAGCTTGGTGCTCCATAAAAAAAACCTTTTTATTGACAACCAAGCCTCTCGTACCATACACCTACAAAATAAATTCGCCAATACCCGTCTTGAACTGTTCACCGACATGTCCTCATATTGCCAGGCCATGAAACTAATTTTTGACCAACTCACTAGCCTCGGCTCCAACACCACCGAGAACCAATTGGTCCTACAAATCCTAGCCGGCTTGAACGATCAATACAAAAGTATTTCCCTCATTCTCCAACAAACCCAACCGCTACCCGACTTCTACAACACCCGGTCCCGTCTTTGTCAGGTTGAAGACCATAAAAACACACAAGCCAAACTTTATAACCAAGCCACCGGCACTGCCTTAAACACCACTACCGATCACCCAAACCAACCGCTTCCACAAAATCGCTCTGACACTCGCTCACGTAACCGTGGACGTGGCCGCGGACATGGTCGGGGTCGGCAGAATTATAATCGTGGCCGAGGATAGACAAACTACAACCAAAACCAACCCTACGGCCCACACTATTCTTGGCCCACTCCACCTCAACACCCATGGACTTCCTGGCCCAACTACCCACCCTGCCCATACCCGTCCAGCCCATCCCGATCAGCGCCGGTCCAGCACAACGACTCAGGCCCAGGCATCTTGGGCCCGCGTCCCTCCTCTAATAACTCGGCCCAATCCTATGCAACCTCCTACTCACCAACCGACATTGCTCAAGCCCTCTAGAACTTGGCCATTCATCAGAATGACCAGTCATGGACCATGGATACAGGTGCTTCAGGTACAATGTCTCCTCAACTTGATAAGTTTCCCTCTATTTTTAAATCTGGGATTATTCGAAATATTATTGTTGGAAATGGCAATACTATTCCGGTACTCGGACAGGGAGATATCACTCTCCCACCTCCTTTCCCTCCATTTAAACTTAAAAACGTCATGTTTGCTCCAAACCCTGTTAAAAATCTTATCTTAGTTCGTCGTTTTACAACTGATAACCAATTATCTATTGAATTTGACCCATATGGTTTTACTGTGAAGGACCTTCGGACCAAGAAACCTATCCTATGGTGCAATAGCTCGGGGGACCCCTATTCTGAATTTATTAAGTGTGGTTCTTTGCATAATAAAGTTTGTTCATCATGTTTTTTTGGCAAACATATTCAGCTTCCTTTTGCTAAATCAATTACAAGTACTACTATGCCATTTGATCTTGTTTACAGTGATGTCTGGACCTCTCCAATTATTAGCAATGGCGGCCATCGCTATTATGTATTATTTTTGGATGATTATACCAATTTTTTTGTGGACCTACCCAATCTCTCACAAATCTGATGTCTTTTCCATGTTTACAAAATTTACAACCTTTATCCACACGCAATTTGGTCGCAAAATTAAACAATTACAATGCGATAACGGCCGTGAATATGCAAATCACCAATTCCACCAATTTTGTGACCAAAATGGCCTGCATTTTAGATTTTCGTGTCCACACACCTCCTCACAAAACAGAAAAGCCGAAAGAAAAATACGTACCATAAATAATCTCATGCGCACCATCATTGCCCACTCATCGATGCCAAATACTTATTGGCATCACGCTCTTGAAACCGCAACCTACCTAATAAACATTATACCCATAAAAACTCACCAATTTCACACCCCAACCCAACAACTTTACCATTGTCTACCTTCCTATGATCACCTCCGAGTATTCGGATGCCTCTGCTACCCACTCATCCCACACACAACTATCCATAAACTTGAATTTCGGTCCACACTGTGTGTTTTCCTAGGATATCCAACTAATCATCTAGGATACAAATGCTTAGATCTTCAAACTAAAAAGATCATCATCAACCGACATGTCTTGTTTGACGAAACAATTTTTCCATTTGCCAACAAAACAAAACACACCCTTACTGATTACTCCTTTCTTGTTGACTCCATCCACCCATACCATCGAATCCCATCCACACCTATTCCCACATCCACGACCCCCCACACAATTAAAACCCCAACTCCCACCAGTCCACATTCGGCCCAACATACTACCCAACAACAACCGACCCACCTTCCTTCCCTATTACCTACCCCAGCCCACCAAATCGACAAACCCATTCCCGCCTCTCCTTCCTAATCCCAATCCCAAACCGGCCCGACCACCCCAACCAGCCCAACCACACCGCCCGACAACAGCCCAGGCCCAATACCCCAACCTCCACCGCCTCCCCCCATGCGTACTATACGCACCCGAGCTATGTCCGGCATAACTAAACCCAAGCAAATTTTTAACCTTCACACCTCCACCGTCTCCCCCATACCCAAAAATCCTAAAGATGCCCTGTCCAATCCGGATTGGTACACTGCCATGACTAACGAGTTTAATGCCTTAATTAAAAACAAGACTTGGAAACTTGTCCCGAGACAACCTCATATGCATGTTATACGTAGTATGTGGCTTTTTCGTCACAAATACAGGTCGGATGGCAGCTTGAAACGTTACAAGGCTCGGTTGGTTTGTGATGGTCATAATCAGGAAATCGGAGTTGATTGCGGGGAAACATTTAGTCCGGTGGTCAAACCGGCCACCATTCGGACCGTTCTATCTCTTGCGTTATCACAATCATAGCACATCCATCAGTTGGACGTGACAAACGCCTTTCTTCATGGGAACCTCATTGAAACAGTATACATGTACCAACCAATGGGTTTTCGCCACAGGGATTTCCCTGACCATGTTTGCCTCCTCCAAAAATCACTATATGGTAAGAAACAGGCTCCACGTGCATGGTACCAACGTTTTACGGATTTTGTCCTCTCCATTGGGTTTCTCCAGAGTCGATGTGATATTTCTCTCTTTACATACCACCATAGGTGTGATAGTGCATACTTACTTTTTTATGTCGACGACATCATCCTCGCCACTTCTTCAGACAAGCTTCTGTTACAACTCATATCTAGCCTTGCGGCTGAATTTGCAATGAAAGATCTTGGGCCTCTAAGTTATTTTTTGGGAATTAGTGTCTCTCGCACTGGCAACTCCATGTTCTTATCCCAACATTCCTATGCTCTAGACATTATCAATCGTGTAGGTATGACATCCTGTAATCCCTGTGCAACACCAGTCGACACAAGACTGAAGCTCAGTAGAACGTCCGGTGTCGCCTTTGATAACCCAACTCTATACCGCAGCTTAGCAGGTGCTCTTCAGTACCTTACCTTTACCAGACCAGATATTACATATGCGGTTCAGCAAAATATGTATACATATGCATGCCCCAACAGTTGATCATTGGACTGCCCTTAAACGTATTATAAGATACATTCAAGGCACTTCCACCTTCGGCCTTACTCTCTCCCCAGGCGTGCCCACTCTTCGAGCATACACTGACGCTGATTGGGCTGGATGCCCGGATACTCGTCGTTCTACGTCTGGTTACTGTTTTTACATGGGACAAAACCTGATATCTTGGTCCTCCAAACGGCAATCCACCATCTCCAGGTCCAGTGCTGAAGCTGAGTATCGCGCTGTTGCCAATTTTGTTGCTGAGATATGCTGGATTCGAAATCTACTTCTTGAACTGCGACACCCTATCAAAACGGCCACTTTAGTCTATTGTGATAATATTAGTGCCATTTATCTTTCGGGCAACCCCGTTCAGCATCAGAGGACCAAACATATAGAATTGGACATTCACTTTGTTCGGGAACATGTCCAACGTGGTAACATTCGCATTCTTCATACGCCTACACGGTTTGAAATTGTAGACATCTTCACTAAAGGCTTACCCCAGGTTCTCTTTGATGACTTTCGCTCCAGTCTCAACATTCGACCGCCTCTTGCTTCGACTGCGGGGGTGTAATAGAATATTTACTTTGTATAAATTAGGAGATAATTGTGCAGTTAATATTGTAATTATCTATTCTCTAAAATAGGGAGATTGTATTGTGTATATATTGTTGAGATCAATGAAAGAATAGGCAAGCATTGAACCATATCATTCTTACAAATATCTCAGCTGTGGTGGGACTGGGGAGATGATGTTCATGATTGTGTTTTCAGAATTTTGCGATGGGGACCGAGGAGGTGATGGTTGTGTTTTGGGAATTTTTGTTCACGTGAGATGGCAACCAAGACGATTTTTATGTTTATTTCATAGAAAAGTTGTAAAAATTAATAGAAAAGTTGTAAACTGTTAAAAGGTAACGTAAGTTATCTTTATTTATAGGGTTATGGTATTTAAATAGCCCTAACTTTCATAGTTTAGTTGATTGCATTCTTAACTTATGAATTGTACTACATCTCTTCCAACTTTAAACTTATTTTTCTCTTCCCCTTTCAAACTAAACTAACTCTAACTTAATTAGTTTTTTTCATTGTGTTGGTACACTTTATGTGGACGCGACTCGACGCGGTTAGATTTGGTTCGGGTCGACTCGGTTAGGTCCGGCTCAAGCCCGACGTCACGACATTCCTCCGTCGTGCGCCCCAGAGTTCGACACGCGAGGCACGGAACGCCGCAAGCAAATTCCCGTCAACACATCACCATGACATCACCTTAGTGATGTCATGATGATGTCATCAATTTGTCCTATGTTGAGTTTGTGAAATATGTTAGTCAACATAAACAATTCTGGGCCGTGATTATTCAATGTGGGCCGAAGACTTGTTGGGCTTTTGACTTTCAACTTGGGCTCCTACAACAAATGACGAAACAGAATGGATCTGAATGTTTGTCGACGAAACACACTTGTTTCGTCGACTTTGTGTATTTCGCCGAGTGCTTTTGTGTTTCGCCAGTCATAGTCTGTGTCTTAGTATAAATACCCTTCTCTGTTTCTGTTTGAAACAGAGATGAGAAAATACATGTAAAGAAACTCTGTCAAAATTCCGTCTAAACTGTGTTTGTATCAGTTTGTATTCGGTTCTCATCCCGTTAATCAATAGAGTGTGTTTCATTGGTTAATCCGTGTTATTTACTATCTTTGTTTGGTTTGCACCGTCTCGGGGATTCCGCACCCGTTACCGTGTTTGTTATAAACAGGGAATAGGTTTCTCGTTATCGATCCTCACCGGAAAAACGGGACCTACAAGTGGTATCAGAGCTTTGGCTCTAATCCTTGTTTAAAACCAAACAAGTTTGGGTTGTTTATCAAGTGTCTTATTGTGATTTTTTTCAGATTTGTGTTCTTAAAATTTATATTTTTTTCTGAAAAAGTCATTAAAATCAGTGTTTATGTTGTTGGTTTGCTAAAAGTTTTATCGAAAACCTTGTGTGTTTGAGTGTTTACATATTAACCTTTGGTTTTTGTTGAAAGTTTTAAGCAAAATCGTGTTCGGAAATTATTCGGTGACCGGAATCTTCAAATATTCATCGTGTTCTTCGTTTGATCTTCAAACTGTTCTTGAAAATTTCTAGTGTTTGATCTTTGTTTGGAAATTGATTAAAGTGTTATAACATATTATACATTAAATTGACTTTAGTGTAAATTTGTGATCATTAGTTTCTGAAAAAGCATGTTGAGTTGAAAATTGTGGCTCTTGTCAGGAGATAAGTACCAAGATAATATCTACAATCTGTTTCGTCTCTCACATTTGGATTCTGTTTCGTCGACACATTGGGCCTCACATACAAGTGGGCTTCACAAGTTGGGCTCAAAACAAAACAAGTATTTCGTCGACCCACCTTTGAGAAGCTGTTTCGTCGCAATTCAGATCCCAGTTTCGTCGGACCAAGTTCTTCCATCAGTTTCGTCACATATATTTGTTTATTTCAAACAAACAAACAAGTCAGTCAACAGTCAAATATTTCGGCATTATTATTTAATATACATAACCTGGTAGTCGGATTACAACAAAGCAGACTTGGGCTTTTTCAGCTGAATTGGGCTTCTCATTTATATTGGGCTTCACATTGTCATCGATAAAAAAAAAAAAAAAAAAAAAAAAAATCATTTTCGTGGACTTCATTATTCTGTTTCGTGGGCTTCATTATTCAAACAAACAACCATCAGTTCAATCAACCAGTTCATTTTCGTGGGCTTCAAACAACCAGTTCAAACAATCATTTTCGTCGATCAACAAACATCCATCAGTTTCGTCAACCAGTTCATTATTCTGTTTCGTCGACCTGAGATCAAACATCCTGTTTCGTCAATCAAGTTTATATTTTCTGTTTCAAAAATATAACAAAGTCTGTTTCGTAGAAAATTGTTTCGTCGAAACACTTTGTGAATTTAAACAGAAGGTTTGCATTAGTGATTTAACAGTTTGTTTGAGGTGTGATTTTCAGGTATTCACTTTCATACATCAAATATGAGTTGTACGAGCCCATGGGATTGGAGTACGGATCCACTACCAGATCTAAAACAGATGTCGATGGCCGAATATATGAATCGTACCATACCTCAACAACAACAGTCAATAAGTGCAAGTCAATGGGCAAAGGTGTCGAATCAAAATCAGAGCATTCAAAATCCTTTGGTAGCGAGAGGAGAAGAATATGCAGCTACTAGAAAGATACGTCATGATCTGTTGAAGAAGAAATTCGAATCATTTCATTTCTTAGAGAATGAAACCCTAAATGATATAATTACTCGTTATTATCATTTGATGCATGAAATGTATTATGTTGGTGTTCTTGTATCTCAACAGGAAATTGTAGCACGGTTTGCTGATGCTCTACCTCCAAAGTGGAGCCCATTCATTGAGCTTTTAAAGCATACGGGCGTTCTGGATGCTGTCAATGTTAATATCTATGAATTCATTCAGAAGTTGGAGCACAAGAACGAAGAAGAAATTCGGAAAGCTAAACGAATCCCTGCTCCTCAAAATACCGAAATGTATCTTGGAGGAGGTTTTAACCCGTTAGTTAGTTCCATTTCAGCTCAGCAACCAAAGTTACAAACGGCGTTTGTATCAAATACAAACTCATCTCCGTTTCCACAGTTCAATCAAAATGCTTATCTTTCACAATCTAAACCCCAACCTCAACCTCAAGTTTCCACAACACAACCTCAATTCGATCCAAGTGTCGATTGTGGTCCGGCCATACAGTTGGGAAACGGTGATCAAACAAGAACTGCGTTTTATGCTGAAATTGTCAAGAATGTCAATGATGGTGAATCTTCGGGAAATGATGATAGCTCGGGTTTTAGTGGGAGTTCAGATGAAGAAAGCTCGAATGCAGGAGATTATAATTCTGAAGATGGATCTTTCTCTTCTCAGACTGCCCTCATGGCTAAAGTCACAGCCTCTTCGACTCAGGTAAGTTCTGAAACTCCTAGCATATGTAGTGATTGTGCTAATATGATACATGAATGTGATAGAGTGAAACTTGAATGTGATACGATTCATAGTCACAATCAGAGTTTAGTTGTTGAACTGTCAAAGTGTAAGGAGGCAAACATGGCCTTAGCTCGAAATGAAAAAGAGTTTAAAACAGTTATTGAAACCCAAAAGAAAAGTGTTTCTGAATTAACAAAAACTGTTTGTAACAAACAAATTGGTATTAATAACTACATTAATATCATTGAGGAAACAAAGAAAGAGCTAGCCGTGGCGAAATGTGAACATGAGGCGATCAAGCTCAAATTGGAGAGTTATTCTAACTCCCGATATGTGCTTGATCACATCATTGACGTTCAACAGCTTAAAGGGAATGTGAAAGGCGTTGGTTATAGGAAGTGTCCACCCCCTTTGAGACACGACTATACCAAGTCGCCCGATGAAGAGGATATGCCTCGGTATGAACCCAGTGTGCCTCTTGATTATGAGGAAGTTACTACTGGCCTAGGGTTCAAACCGGACAATTCATCGGAGGGCTCATCTGATAACAAAGAAAAGTCATCATGTGCCTCAAATCAAAGTCCTCCAACCATCGAGGACTATGATTCGTTAGATGATGAATCAGATGTGAATGACCAGGATGAATCACTTGATGAGACGAAAGGAGTAGAAATTCCAATTGAGAATCATATTCTTTGTGATCCTCCTACTCTTGTCGTGCAACCTGTTGCCAAGCAAGTGATAGATCCTGTCAAGGATGTCAAAGATGACAATGAATGTGTGTCTACTGTTAAGAGCAATAATGTGTTGTATACTTTAGTCGGTGATAGTAAAATTTATTCAGACATAGATTTTCCAATCAAAAACGTCAATCAATCTTTGATTGACAAAGTGTTTGAAGATAATACAAGAAAATTTTTGGGAAAGACAATTCCTGGAAAACAGAAATCACCGACAAAGCAACAACCTGTTGCTTCTAAGGGTAAACAACAGCAACAACGAGCTCCAAAGCCAAAGGCTAAGGTTGAATCAAAAGGAGCTCGTTACAAGAATAAAGCAAAAGATGTCAAGTTTGTAGCATCAAGGGGTACTGATAAAATTGAGACTTTTGAAAACAAATCTAACACCGATTTTATCCAAAACAATTACACCCAGCACACAAACGGGTGTGAAGCTAGTACCTCTGGGTCTAAAACTTCTACGTCAGGTCGTCGATCAGGTTCTCCTAAGTTTGTTGAAAGGAGAACTTGTTTCAAGTGTGGGAAGTTTGGGCATATCATTAAAGACTGCACAAACTCGCCCAAACCAAATTTTGTTGATAGAGCCCCCTCTGAACAGGGTCACTCACAACGTCGTCCTGGTTCTCCAAAACATGATAAACGCACTGTTAAAGAACAGGAAACAAAACAACGACGTAAAACTGTGAAGGTGATTGAAAAGGCGTTAAAACCGGAGGTTGTCCATTCAAAGTCTGTTAAGTTAGAAATTAAAAATGAAAAACAAAAACAGATTTGGAAACCAAAATCGGTAACTGTTTCAGGGAAAGCTCACTCCATTTTGAATCATCAGGAAATCGAAGTCACAATCTTCGATGATGAAGGACGACCCAAGTCTATTAAGGCTTGGGTCCCGCTCTCCATCTAATCTCTAAGTGAGTGTGCAGGATGTTCCAGGAGGAACTATCGATAGTCATCGGATTGTTGATAGTGGAGCGTCCTTGCACAAAATAGGCGACTCAAAGCTCCAAGATATTGTTTTTTCTAGGAGTGGTTGCCTTTGATGTAGAGAAGAAGAAAAAGAAGACAGAAGTGTCTGTCGAAAGAAATTGAAAAGCTTCGACAAATTGAAAATCATTCCAAAGTTTGATTGTTCAAGGCTTTGATCGGGTCCACGGGATAGATTCAATCAAAATGTACGCACCTGCAGCACGTCTGAAGATTCATAATCCACAAGATGAACGTGCAGTGTACATTTCTTCGTGGTGTGATTGAAGAAAATGTGTTTGTAGAACAAACCAACCGGGTGTGCGGATGCCTTGGCATGGATTGAACAACCGCACACTACTTCTGAAAGAGAAAGACAAAGACCTTCGCTGGTGCAATATGGTAGACCAGCAGGACCCAAAGGTTTCTGATCTTGTTGCTGTGAAGTGATTTCTCAGTAGCTACAAAATCGACTTAGAAATCCACACCGGGTGGATATCCAGTTTAGGAGAGCACTCAGATTCCTGGCAATGCACGAAGCAGTTGCAGGATACGGTTTTAAATTTCTAATCTCTCCTTTACTTGTCGATATTTAAGCTGCTTTATAAATTGTTATCCTCTCGTAGCACTCTTTGGCCAGACAATGTTGTCATGGTCCGCACCGCTTACCGACGTGCCAACTCATTTTTCCAAAATTCGCTAAATCATTTCTGATTAAATTAATTTTGGTAAACGGCATTAAGGTAAAACATGAGTTAACCAGCATCGGGAAATCCTTTTTGTAAATACCTTTGTGTTTTTTAAATTTATCTTAGTTTGTTGATTTTAGGGGGAGTAAATTCAAAATTGAAAATTCAAAAACAGAGAAAAATTTCAAAACGCAAAAACATTGGAAAAACAAAAATGAGTTTCCTGGCGAGAAAAAGAGAAAATGCTAGTAGATCAGTGGTCTGTCTAAACCTTTTTAAACTGAAATGCAAAATGAAAAATGTTAAGCAGCTCTATATAAGATGTATCGGTAGGCTCACAATCATTTTAAAGTGTGCAGGGTGATATAAATCTTAAATCGACTGAAGAACAGGTGGGAACCACACATTGGCATATGGTCTTAGTACCGAAATTTCGTTTGAGAGATTGCCGAGATCTGAAATATTCGGTCTTTATGCTGCTTATCATCTGGGTATCATGGTTGTATCAAACCGTAAAAATAACGGAGACGAAGTCTAAGATCTTCCATGATACTATACATACGTGTACATATTGCATTCGACCTCAATAAGTGATCAACAATCACATGTCCAAACAAAATAAGTGATTAAATATCACAGATTCTTTGCGGGAGTCAAGTTCGTCTCTCTGCTGTACGAAAGTACTGACCTGTTCACGGACTTGCTCTTGTGCCCTTCATGCATCTGAAAATCAAGTTCCTCATCAATAAGTGATTCTATCACATAGGACTTGTTTTCATTCAAAATAAGTGAGTTTCTCACATTCTTTTATACGGTCAAACAGATGATAAACGGTATACTCACCGGTAAGATGAACTCTCGTGCATACCTTGATACGGGAATGTGTCGTGTGTGGATGAACACCGGTCGGTAAGTATAAATCATACCTTAACGTATCCCCTAAACATGATTACATCTGATAAGTTGAGTTTATGTGGACAACAATACCGATAATTGTTATAGGATGCTTATCTAAATGTTAACTAATTGAACAACAAGAGCGTTTTTGCATGACCGTACACTGATATGATTCTCTTACCCTCGAAACTCGAAAAAAAAAATGTCTGTAAATATTTGTTTACTGCTTTCGTTTCTGTATCTTTGTATATATTTATTTATTGTTTTCCGTCTTTACATTTGAAAAGTGAAAAATTCCAAAAATATTTTAGGTGTGTTTTAATATAAACTTTATAAAATCCAAAAATATTTTGCTTCTAGTTTATTTTTGATTGACCGATGTTGGAACTCGAGTCTATCCTATCCAAAATCCTGATCGTAAACCGGAAAACAATTGCATCTTCATAAACAGTCGAAGTTAACGAGTTTTGAAAGTTAAAGGATTAACATTGATCATTTTCTAAACTTTCAAACTGTTGTCGGTTGGTGTTTGATTGAGATTTGATCTCATATGTGTCATTTGTTTAAATGTTAACTATATTCCAAGCGGTTGTTCTCATTATGCGTTTAGCTTTCTTGCATGTGCAGATGCTAAAGGCGAGGAGAACATGTTCGATGACAAGCTTTGGAATGAAGACACGAAGTGGAGGCACTCAAAGGATAAAATGATCGAGTTGCCGCTAACACTTCATCAACACCACAAGGATCTGAAGATTTGACAAGTCAAAAGATTCACGAGCATAACTCAATGGAGAGTTCATTCTAAGGGGGAGTTTGTTAACACACTACCTAAATGAAAAGGGAGTTTGTTGATACACTTTCTACTTTCGAAGCGTGAAGACTTTGAAGATCCTCCGACATGAAAGACACAGAAGACGAACCATCACAGAAGACGAACCTCACGAGTAGCGTCCAAGGGGGAGATTGTTGGTACACTTTATGTGGACGCGACTCGACGCGGTTAGATTTGGTTCGGGTCGACTCGGTTAGGTCCGGCTCAAGCCCGACGTCACGACATTCCTCCGTCGTGCGCCCCAGAGTTCGACACGCGAGGCACGGAACGCCGCAAGCAAATTCCCGTCAACACATCACCATGACATCACCTTAGTGATGTCATGATGATGTCATCAATTTGTCCTATGTTGAGTTTGTGAAATATGTTAGTCAACATAAACAATTCTGGGCCGTGATTATTCAATGTGGGCCGAAGACTTGTTGGGCTTTTGACTTTCAACTTTCCTACAACAAATGACGAAACAGAATGGATCTGAATGTTTGTCGACGAAACACACTTGTTTCGTCGACTTTGTGTATTTCGCCGAGTGCTTTTGTGTTTCGCCAGTCATAGTCTGTGTCTTAGTATAAATACCCTTCTCTGTTTCTGTTTGAAACAGAGATGAGAAAATACATGTAAAGAAACTCTGTCAAAATTCCGTCTAAACTGTGTTTGTATCAGTTTGTATTCGGTTCTCATCCCGTTAATCAATAGAGTGTGTTTCATTGGTTAATCCGTGTTATTTACTATCTTTGTTTGGTTTGCACCGTCTCGGGGATTCCGCACCCGTTACCGTGTTTGTTATAAACAGGGAATAGGTTTCTCGTTATCGATCCTCACCGGAAAAACGGGACCTACACATTGGTGTGGCACTTATGTAGTGACGTGGCCTATTTAATGACGCGACATCTTATATGGCACTTATTTAGTGATGTGATATATGACGTGCCACTTGTTAGTGATGTAACATTTGACGCTATCTAACTGGGTTAGGATTCAGTTATTTTGGGAGTAACATAGGAAAATAAATTTAATGTTGGGAGTGGTGTGATACAATTCGTAAGTTGAGAGTGTTATCGACCAAATGATGAAAGTTTGAGTTATTTAAAACCATTATTCCTTATTTCTCATTACGTAATCTTTAAACGTAATTTATTGTATTTGTTTATGCAGTATTAATAGGGTGTTAATAAAGCCACAACCCAAAATTTTTTGACGCTAGTTAACTAGGTAAGGGTTCAGTTAGTTTGGGAGTAATAGAGGAAAATAAGTTTAAAGTTGGTAGTGGTGTGATACAATTCGTAAGTTGGGAGGGTTATCGACCAAATGATGAAAGTTCGAGTTATTTAAATCCATTATTCCTTATTTCTAATTATGTAATTTTTAAACGTAATTTATTGTATTTGTTTATGCAGTATTAATAGGGTATTAATAAAGCCACAACCCAAATTTTATTTTCACACTCTCTATATGGGTCGTATAGGGTTATACGGCCCATATAGAAAAATATGAGATGACAAATATTGGGTCGTATAATGCTTTACATAATGCTTTACGGCTCGTATAATGTTATATGGTTGATATAAATTGAGAAAATATTAAGTCATGTAACATTCTATACTGGCCGTATAACATTATACTAGTTGTATAATATTATATGAGATTTTGGTCGTATAACATTGTATACGAGTCGTATAATGTTATGGCTCATATACATAAAGACAAAAAATATTCTCTAACATTTTTTTGTACAAGATTCTCCTATAGGAATTAGGTCTGATACCATATAGGAATATGATTCAACTTGATAATTCTCTTTAATCACAAAGGGTATATATAATATAATGATAATTCAACTAAATCTCCTACATTTGTGGAGATAATAATTTACATATATACAAAATGCTATTACGTATAACTAGATCGTATAGCTGTAAGGGTGTGAAAATAAGATTTTTTGGGTGTGGGAATAATGGAAGCCTATTAATTACTATATCCTTTATTATAGTAACTTGGTTATGAAATATAAATGTTTTTATTTTTTTATTTCAGTAATGTATATATGACTGACTACACATTTGTGAGTAGCATTATCTATAAGTGGAGATGCTCTAATATATTGGTTTGAGTTACATTTTGTCTTTAGAGGTTCTATCGGGTAAATCAATCAGGTTAATTAAAATTGAATTGAGCTGATCGAGTTGAAAGATGTTAAAATTATCGTTGGACTGAATGAGTTGAAAGCCACTAAAATTGCAGTTTTAACTGTTGCAGTTATTGATTAAAACTTGTTCATATAGCACAATTAAGCAAACTCGGTGCATGAGCTTGATTAAACAAAAGCAATTCATGATCTAGGTCGATTAAGCAAACTTGATTCAAGAGCTTGAAAGTTCTTTGGGTTGTCTAGTGGTGTTCTTAATGTGTTAAGACTTGACACCTTGGTAATGGGAAGAATTGGCCCGTCTCTATCCGAATATCAAATAGTTACGCAAACTCGACTCATGAGCTTGTTTAACAAAAGTAATTCATTCATCATCAATTATAACTGAACATATATAGAAAAATAAATATCATAAAGTGGGAGAGGGAGAGAAACCTTCAGCTGGATCAGTGTTGGTGTTTTGAGCTTGAGCTACGACTGTCGTGATAATCAACCACAACCACAACCATGACGTCACCTCAAAAACCCTAAACTTGATTCTGCACCCACCTACTTCCATCTTAAAAAAAACCAACTGTGAGCTCTTTTATCAATTTTTCTTTTGAACTCACATATACAAGTGTACAAAATGAAGTGCAAGCTCCTTTTATCTTAAAATCTTCAAACATGATGAATGGATAACTACTTGCTGGTCCATTCGTTTGTTTGAAAAATCTTTTGACTTTTCACTATTTAATATCTGAGGTGTAATATCCATTTGGGGTGATGCACAGTTGCTACGAAAAAAGTTAAAACCATGTGGTCCAACTTTGGGAAAAATGGAAAGATTAGCCCCTCTCATTTAATCGATGGGGTCTAAATTTTAATGCGTACCATTATTGAATAAGAAAAAGGGATGTTACAAGTTGGAGACAATGGGTTGGGGACCTATAAGACTATAGGCAGTGGCGGACCCAGGATTTTTTCCCTGGGGGTGCGGAAATTTTTTAAAGATTTTAGACCCCTAGCTATATAAAAAAAATCGGTTCATAGCGGGTCGGGTCGGGTCATGTAAAACAAGTAAACACAAACAAACAAAGTTTCATAGCGGGTCGAATCAGACCGGGTCGGGTCCATTTCAATTTTCAAACAATCAAAGCCTAGTTCCTAAATTCCTATCACATTAACAAACAAAAATGCATCAACATTCAAATCATCCCTACTTCTATTATCTTAATCATTAAATAAAAGAACAAAAAAACTTATCTAAAACATACATTGGTCTTTATTTAGAAAAATCCGACGAAAAAAGTGGCTCAACCCCTTTCCTCTTGAGAAATCGCGACATAACTTCCCTACTCATTGATCTTTCATAATCCTATCACATACAAAATAAACAAGGATCTTCAAGTGTTCAACCATAGCACATGTTCTTTAATTTTCAAATTAAAATTTTGAATTTCAAGCTCTAGTATTGTTATTTACCAACCAACAATCATATAATCAACAAAACCACCAACGATTTGGGTTTTTTTTTTTTTTTTTTTATTACGTGGACTGATTTTGTTTAACAAAACTAGTAGTTGGAATGGGGCTTGAATGAGTATTAAGTTATTGGGCCTGATGGATTGAATTTAAATTTTATTAAAGGGGTTAGTGGACTAACTTGTTTACATAATTTGATCGGGTTTCAATCTGTGTTCACAATTTTTTTATACAAATTCCTAACATTTTTTTCTAAGTGGTGCGGACGAAAATTTCCAAGGGGTGCGGTCATGATTTTTCACGAAAAATACCACTAAATTTTTTTTTTCAAGGGGTGCGGCCGCCCACCCACCCCATAAAGTAGGTCCGCCCATGACTATAGGGTATGAACGCGTTTCTCCCACCCCCACCTCACCACTTTTTTCTCTCTCTTCCTATTCTCCCATCAACAAGAAGCATTTCAGGATGAACAGGAAGAATTCCCCGAGCTCACCGATGGGAGGACGGGAGGTGCGGTGTTCCCCGTCGGGGTCCCTAGGGCTGGCCCTATGGGTTATTATTATTATATATATATATAGCACTTATTGTTTATCTAATAAATACATGTCATTCAATGCTAAAGGATCGGCAACACAACTTGTTAAAGTCCTTTACCTCTAAGACCACTTGTAGTGGGAACCAAATTGGGCGTTTTTTTTTTTGCCCCATTCATGCCCAAACACGCCCGCGCACCAAACCCTTGGGCAATTTTTTTGCATTTTTTGATTGGGCGTGTAGATTAAAACGCCTGATTGTTTTAATTTTGACCAATAATAAATTTCCAGCTCATTTATTTGTTTTATTTCTCTAAAAAAGATAATAATTGGTTAATCATTGTTGGGGCATTATAGGGCATCATACCACTACACCCCTTTTTTAACAAATGTCTCTTTGCTGACTAAGCGATCACGTGTCGCTTCATGCCCAATGGTAGGACATTTGTTTCACTCACCACTACACATAGTCTAAACAAGAGGTTAGACGATCGATCCCCTATTTTATTTTGTGTTGTTTTCTTTCTTCTTTTTTTATGTAATTTTATTTTATTGCATCATATGTGTAAACTGCAAACTTACTTTTATTACATCATGTGTGCAAACTTGCATATATATATATATATATATAGTAGGAGTTGGTTAGAAAGTGTGTTTTTCCTAGAAAGTCTAGGAAGCAATAAGAACGCGACATGTGGCATTGAAGGATTTTATCTAAAAGGGCATTTATGTACTTTCACAATCTATTTTTATTTTAGGAAATTATCTTCAATAACGTTTTCGATTTCTGATCTCACTTAATATCAATCATTCCTTCGTTTTCTTGCTGGAATCTATTAGAATGTTCTTGGTACTGTGTTTTAACAGTTTGTTCTTGGTGATGTGTTTTAACAGCAAACAGATTCATACAGCTGTGTTTTATTATTCAGATTCATACAGCTGTGTTTTGTTATTCAGATTCATACAGTTGTGTTTTAACAGCAAGCATAATCATACATTTGTGTTTTAGCATTCAGATTCATACAGCTGTGTTTTAACAGCAAGCAGATTCATACAGGTGTGTTTTAGCATTCAGATTCAAACAGTTGTGTTTTAACAGCAAGCAGATGCATACAGTTGTGTTTTAGCATTCAGATTCAAACAATTGTGTTTTAACAGCAAGCAGATGGATACAGTTGTGTTTTAGCATTCAGATTCATACAGTTGTGTTTTAGCATTTAGATTCATACAGTTGTGTTTTAACAGCAAGCAGATTAATACGATGTGTTTTCTTGATGTTTCTTGACGCTGTGTTTTAACAGCAAGCAGATTAATACGATGTGTTTTCTTGATGTTTCTTGACGTTGTGTTTTAACAGCATGTTCTTGGTGCCCTGCATGATTAATACCTGCGACTACGGGGTCTTTCGAACGGCTTCCGACAACTGATCCGGTGCTCTCCATCCTTTCTAAAGTTATCTTCTTCCATGATTGTAGTTATTTTTGGTAGGGATTGGAGTTTCGAAGTTTGGTTTGGAGAGAGAGAGGGAAAATCGCGTGAAATTAGGGACTGGGTTTGACTGACGGTTATCTAATTGATTTAAAACACGATATTTTGACAAAATTGCCCCTAGTCTTTTAAATCAATGAATTAAATAAACTAGAAAATTACAAGATTGCCATTGACTTCATCTTAACCATTAAACACACCCATTAGATGGCCCAGATCACTTCCTAGACTTTCTAGGAAAAACACACTTTTCGCAGGATCCCTACTCTCTCTATATATATATATATGGGAAGGTTCATTTGAGAAAAAATTTAATGTGAGAAGAAAAAGAAGAAAGCGCATAATAGTAAAACATTAAATAGTTTATGACTCTCCCATTAATTATGTTATCTCTCATTAATAAAGCAAAAAACATTTTGTTCCTACACATTTCAAAATTTATCCTACATATATCTTACACTTACCGAAATTTAACCTACACATATCTAAATTTATCATACACATTTAAGAATTTATCCTACACATACTAAAAATTATCCTACACGTATAAAAAATTGTTCTTCACCCTAAATTATTTTATCTTGAAAGAGTATATTTAAAAGTGAGTTGCAATTTTAATTAGTTTACTAATTAATTACAATTAGAAATTTACCTATATGTCCTTATTAATAACATTAAATACACATATTAAATGAAGTAAAATGTAGCATTTCTATTGGTTTAAAACTTATTCTTTTTATTCTTACAAAATATTTTCTTCTCATTTGAAACCTCCACTATATATATAGGGTCGGAATTTAGAGAAAAAGGTGGAAAGTGTGAGAACGGTGAAAACGCTTATGGATCGTCAGATGAAAACAATCTATGGACTAGATGACGCGGTGGCGTTTTCGTAAATAACATCACTTTTATTAGTGTGGCGCGCTTCTTAAGGGTAAAAGGGTCTTTTGACTTCTCTACACAAAACGCCAAACTCAGGAATAAAACGCTACTAAAGTCCCGCCTTAACCCACATAGCACACTTCATCCTAGTCTAAAAGCCATTAGATATAAAATGCCAAACTTTGTTTTTAACCGATAAAGCTGAACAAACAATACTGAAATGACGGAAGTTAATTACTAGCATTTACTATAATAAAAATCACGCCTAAAATACCCGTCAAAAACTTCCTATATAAACAACCTCTCAGACCTACTAAAATCTACACCAAATCCCCAAACGCCATATTTTCCTCTATACCATTCATCTTAGAAACGCCAAAAAAACCCAAATATCAAAGATTCCAATCCATGTTTCTTTGATATACACTATTTTCTCAGTAAACTTTCGCTCGATGTAATGAGAAAGATCCTCAATATTAACGCCAAAGCATACAAAAACCACAAAAATTCAAAAACGCCATTTCATGGCGATTCAGTTTTGTTCTCAATAAAGTTTAGCTAAACGGGATAGATAACATTGTTAGACATCCTTCTTGACTGAGGATTAACAATGTTGTCCATCTCTTTTAGCAAAACATTATTGAGTTTAGCATGACCAAAATTAGAGGTTTATGGTAGTTTTATTTAGTGGCGTTGTTTTTTTTGGCGTTTGATTTCCTTGTCCGATCTTATATTGTTTGTTCTGTAACTTCGAAGTAGCATGTTATGAACAAAAGGGTCGAAAAAAAAAGATGGAAAAAAAATGATGTATAAAAATGATGTAAAACGCCAAACTGAGATCTGTCCGTGTTCTATAGGAATGAAATATACAAAACGCCAAACTACTCTACACTGGCTCTCGAAGACCATCTGTGTGTGTTCTGTAAGAATGAAAAATACAAAACGCTAAACTACTCTTCACTAGCTCTCGAAGACCTTGTCGATCTTCTTTTAATTACGGCCTGTTTGCATGTCGATGCATGGTGTCCATAGCCTTTGCAGTTCTGACACTATCTTTCTTTGGCCCCGGGTTACGACTTTGATTTCTTTTTGTCGATTGCTATCTCGTATTTAGATTTCAAGCGCTTCCGAGAACCAGAACCTTTGGATTTATACCCAACAGGGACTCTTATCGGATTCTTGTCGTTTTTATATTGACCGGTTATCTCGGCAAATCTATCCCTAGTACGAGCGGGAGGAGCAACAATCTGCATATCTTGAACTTTCTTCATATAAGATTAAACATGATCCTTGTATAAGGATAGATCCTCTTTATTACCAGATAAACGGTTCAAAGTATATTCCGTTGAAAAAAATAGTATCTCGCATCATACTTTGCACATCGTGATCAAGCTCGGTCATATATTCACGACTAATTGAGTATTCTGGAGAGCAGTTTGAGGAAGCCTCTTTGCGCCATCTATTCAGAATGTATTGTTTTGGAAATTCCCTATTGTCCATAATTCTCAAAACATAGAATATATGTCTACATAGCAAACCAAACTGCTCAAAACGCCTGCATGAGCAACTGCATGTGCAATCAGACTTACGGAACATTACCTGAAAAAAACGCCAAAAACAGTATCTCTATTATGCCATGCAGAGAATGTTTGTCTAAAAGAATTAAAAAAACACATTGGATATGATAAAACTCCATTCACAAAAAACGCCATATAAAAACAAAACGCCATTGTTTACCTCAAACAAGGATGTACAAGGCTACTAGAAGTCATTTATGTAAAACTTAACAAACCCATCGGGTTGATCTTCATAACGTTGATTTATGCAATCCGCAATTACAATTAGCTCAGCTTGAACGTCACAAAAAAAAAAATACTTTTTATGTATATGTCAACAGCTTGGCCTTCCAACAATTGGTAATTACTCTTCAACTGGGGTCGTTTGTATCGAGATTCATGATCATTTTTCCGGTGTGTGTGACGGCTGTGCTTCTATTGCAGTTTCGTAATGAGTCATGAACTAAACAAGAGTAGCTTTTGATTTGCACACTTGACCAAAAAAATGATTCTCACTCTCTGACCTCGATGTCGTTCATAAGACCCGACATCTCTTTCATTCTATAGTATGCAGGGATCCAAGATTCCCTGATTGCAAAAATATCAGATAGCCAGTCATTATCTGCTAAACTGAGCTCTCCGATAACCACTTCCCATTCTGATTCAAACTCTTCAGGTGTGAGAATATCCGTCTACACAACACCACAAATACATTCTTTAAAATTGGTGGAATTGCATATCCTAACACCAACCTATGTATAACACGAAAACGCATGCATAAAAAAACATATATATTACACAAAGATAAAACTTAATTAAAAAAACGGTAACAAGGTACAAAACGCCATGTATTTTAAAACGTAGTGTATCCTAAAACGCCAAAGGTAAAAATAAGCAAACCAACCTTTAGAGAAAGTTTATGCATCACATGCCACATGCATAACCGATGCCTCGTGTCAACAAATATAGCAGAAATATCCTTCTCCATTGCTGGATCTTGGTCAGTGACAATAACTTTTGGTTGAGAACCAACAGCTTTTAGAAAAACTCTCAACAACCAAATATACGTATCAGCAGTTTCCGATGCCAATAATGCAACACCAAATGTAACATTACAGTGATGATTGTCTATACCAGTGAAAGGTACAAACACCATAGCGTATCTGCATATGAAAACGCCATGAGAACTGAAACAATAATAAAAACGCCATTGCATGTAAACTAATAAAACGCTATTGCATGTAAACTAATAAAACGCCATTGCATGTAAACTCATAAAAACGCCATTGCATGTAAACTCATAAAACGCCAAAAAACAGAAGAAGTTGAATTATAAAATATTACTTGTTGGAACGATACGTGGCGCCAAACGAAATCACATCACCAAACATATGATAATCACGCTTGGCTTGATCGTTACACCAAAAAAGTCTCTTCAAACGATTCTCTTCGTCTGTGAAGTAATCGTACGAGAAATTAGGCTGGGAATGTTTTTTTCATTCAAATGTCTCACAACCGTATCAGCGTCATATTCCCCTATAAACAAGTTAATTTGCCTCTTATAGTTCTTAAATTCAATTTTACTTGCACCCACATCTTCAAAACCGCCAAAACAAGTCTTCATAACATTAAACGCCTTGACGGGACCCAAATTCAGCTTAGACATGCTGTGTATAACATGCTTCTGGAGCTGAGTGAGGTGTCGTTCAGTTGGAAGAAAATGCTTATCAGGACGTTCAATAAGATCATGGTTGTGCTCCTCGACAAACTTATACACCTTCCATGATCCAGCCTCAAAAATTACACCTAATAGTGCACCACAATCAGTCCTCTTTGAAAAGTTGGATCGTACTAATCGCTCCTTTTGATTGGGGTCCAGCGTATCAACCTTCTTGTCCTTGTATAACCCAGATCTCATACACAAGTAATACTTAATATGTAAGACACCTTTAGAGTTTGTCTTTGTAGTCCCTTTCCAGACTGAAAACCCACACTCCTTGGCATACTTAACATACATTGAATAACAATCATCAAGGCTTGAAAATACCATGTCCATTGTGGGCTTTACTTCTTCACTAACGTCAGGAATTGATGCGTGCGAAGTGTTACTTATTTTAGGTGTATATTTTAAGCCCTTTTTAACACTTATTTTAGCCAAGTTTTAAATTTATAAAACACGATATTTCACTAACACTAAACACACATATGGGCAAGTGCACCCATCGTTGAGTGTAGTATAGCGTTGGTAAGATACCGAGGTCGTCCAAGGACACAAGAGCTTTTAGTACCGGTTTATCCTCAACGTCTAACCAAAATAAAAGTTTAGAAAAATGTTTTAAACTAAGAAAATTAAAAACTAACTAAAATGCTGAAAATAAAAATAAAAGAAAAAACAGATAGACAAGATGAATCACTTGGTTCCGACTCGTATCTAGTATAACCTTTGATTATTTCCGCACTTTTGCACATAATTAAGAGATTATCTTAGTTATTGTAGTAGGCCCCTCTTTTGAAGGTGACGTTACCCTCACCCCAGTAGTTTGAGTCAGCAGGGATACAATCCTAAAAGGGTGGATTATTGGAAGATAATGAATTAAGTTATTAATGCAGTATTGTGGTAGGCCCCGCTTTTGGCGGTGACGTTACCCTCGGCTAAGTAGTCTGAGTCAGCAGGGATACAGTCCTAAATAGCCGGGTTATAGTATTAATAGTAGTTAACTTATGAGGGGATCAAAGAGTTTGGACCCCCGCCATCCAATACCGTGAAGTATTGAAGGAGGTCCTACTAAATTTGACCCAGGTCCATTGCAGGACCTCTAAACGCTGAACAATGGCAAGACCTTTACCAAACCGTTCCCTTAACCCCCGACCAGGTAGCCAACATATCTCCATATAGACCGTGGAGATATGAATGGTGAAAATCCTTTATTTTATATAGACAGTAAAATAATGCCAAGACACCACGGACAAACGATAAGGAAAGATCACCTTCAACATAAGTAACTAGTTATTAAAGTCATTAATACAAAACCAAATAAAAAGTGCAAAAGATTAGAAATAAAAAGTATTATACTAGACACTTTGTCTTCACCAAGTGATGTAAGAGACTTAGGCAAACATGGCCTTGATTGTCAAGAACTCTTACGATCAATCTTGGATCCCGAGACGACTCACACACTCTATGATGGACAATGGATGATGGTGGTGGATGATGGTGTTGTGATGGTGGTGGGTGGTGGATGAAGTGTGAGAGAGGTGGTGTGCCAAGGGATGAGATGAAATGAATCCAAGCACTCCTATTTATAGGCTGAACAGAGAGCTGGACACGGCCCCGTGTCCGTCTGACACTCTCTCTCCTCATTAATTGTAATTCGCAATTACAATAAATGCGCCTGCTGTACTTTCGACACGCCCCCGTGTCCGCTGAGCACGGCCCCGTGATGGGCAATAGAAGCTTCTATAGGTTTGTCTTTTCTGCTGCTTCTTGGGCACGGCCCCGTGCTGGCTGAGCACGGGGCGTGTTCAGCCTTCTGTTTTCTTTATTTTGCTTTGGAAGGTGCCGTTGAGGGTTCGGGCAGTCCACTAATGTTCCTTTTCTTGTATTTATGTTGGATTTAGCTGTCTTTTTGCTTCTTTTGCGTTTTTGAGCTCATTTAATCCTGAAAATACAAAAGGAAGACAAAAACACTCTTTTTCCAATATTAGTACTAAAAAGGGTTAGTTTTATGCCTCATTTGATGTAATTTATATGTTGCATTTTACACACATCAGGAATGATAAATGGTAATCCAGTTTTGGGGCAAAGCCTTTGACTCGAGGAAGCAACTTCGTCTGAGAAAACACAGTGAGGAACAGAAAAATCAAAAAAAAACGCCATTAAAAATAGAAAATGTCTCGTAATAACATTATAGATTAAAACGCCATTACTTGAATAATAAACAAGACATAATTTAAAAACGTCATGATGAAAACGCCATGAGATGAATAATTAAAAACACTTAAAAACATAAATAATTAACAAAAATATAACATCATAATGGAAACGCCATAGTTAACAAAACTGATATTTACACAAATTAACAAATAGTAATAACTGATGTTTACAAATACTACAAAATAACATTCAAAACTAATCAAACAGATGTAAAACGCCAATGATCGTAAAAACATAAGAAATATACTAGATCCTAAACGACAATTAAAATCAATATTGAAAACTCCAATTATAAGTTCTTAGTAATTGTTTAACTACCAATTAAAACGCGATTAAATTGCATAATTGAATAACGCCATTGAAATCATACAACACATTATAAAATACTAATATAAAAGAAAAAAAACAATGAAACAAGCATAAAAGAACAAAACGTCATATTTGTTCCATGATTTGCTGGAACAAAAATACAAAACGTCAACGAATTTTACTTTGTCGAACAGAATCCACGTTAGACGCCATAGATCTGAGAAAGCTTGCAAAGGAGGTAACAGCTAACAAGAAATCTTTGGATTTTTAATTTGAAAGAGATTTATAACGCGAATAAGGAGGGAACGTATAAAAGGACAATCGTACCCCTGCATGTCAATTAGCGCCCCCTGCCACGTGTTGGGCCAGGATCCGTTCTTACCGTTCTCACACTTTTCATCGTTCTCTCCTAATCCCATTCTTATATATTTATATATAGAGAGAGACCCGTTATCGTACAATATGCCTAATCGTACATTACGTACGCTATAACCACAACCGTTAGATCATCCATCATTTAAACGTGGGTCTAATTAATTGGGATTTCGCATGTTACAATTTTTTTGGGAATTCGCATGTTACAAATTTTTTTTTTTTTTGAGAATTCGCATGTTACAAACTAGTTGTGACAGTATTAAAAAATTCGCATGTTACGAATTCTTTTTTTGAGAATTCGCATGAGATTTTTTGAGAATTTCGCATGAGATATTTTAAGAATTCGTATGTTGCATAATAAATCGCATGTTATCAGTTTGGTTGTTGGTGCCATCATTGCATGCTTTTTGTTCTAGATTTTTTGAGAATTCGTATATTACATTGAAAATCGCATATGAACAGTTTTGGTTGTTGGTGCCATCATTGCATTCTTTTTGTTCAAGATAAAATAATCTCATACAGACATTGAAAAATGGAGGACCATCCTTTTTCTTGCCTTGCCTTGCCTCATAGCCACAAGGTTCCAAACCTTGAATATTTTATATGAAATAAATCCATTTCAATCTAACTATTTTCGATCTCTTGCATAAATGAAGTCTGTTCAAGCATTTGAAATTCCATCTGCAATTAATCTTAAACCCCCACCCATGGAACGCCATAAATCATTTGATGGTGATGATGATGTCTAATTTGCCCTCTGATGATTGAACGGAATATCTGCTATACCCTTATCTAAGAAAAATGAATCAGCGACATGTATAGGGCTATGGGCATCGCGTACGTAATGTAGGATTAGGGCAATTGTATTCTACACTTTCTCTCTCTCTTTCTCTTTCTCTCTCTCTCTCTCTCTCTCTATATATATATATATATATATAGAGAGAGAGAGAGAGAGAGAGAAAGAAAGAGAGAGAGTTCATTGAGGAACACTAAAAAAGTGGGGAACTGAGAAACACCTTTAAAAATTCAACTTAACATGTTAAAAATCAATTTTTTCTAAAAATTTTTTGGCGTTTTTCCTTATAAATACATGTAGAAACATTTTTAATAAAAAAACTAAAATATAAAAAAAATGTTTAAAAAATATATCTTATAAAATTAACTTAACATGTTAAAGTTAAATATTTTTCAACGTTTTTGCTTATAAAAATGGGTAGAAACTATTCCAATAAAAATCATTTTTGTAAAAAAAAGTAAGCCTTTTTTTAAGTGTTTTTTTTTATATTTTTAGTTTTTTATTTTTTTATTAAAAATGCTTCTAAAGGTATATATCAAGAAAAGCGCAGAAAAAAAAATTAAAAAAAAATTGATTTTTAACATGTTAAGTTAAATTGTTAAGAGTGTTCCCCGGTTCCCACTTTTTCAGTGTTCCCCAATGAACCTTACACTATATATATATATATATATATATATATATGGAGGAGCTCATGCGAGAACAACCTTTATTGTGAGAACCGCGAGAACAAATGTGAACACAACCTAAAATAGCTAAAAAAACCTAACCCCCAACCCCCAAAAAACCTAAACCCCCCCCCCCCCCCCAAAACCTAAACCCCCCCTCCCCCCAAGTTAAATGCTAAAAACTAAAACCTAAAAAAAACCTAACCCCCCTCACCCACCCCCCCCACCCCCAAGCTAAAATGCTAAAAACTAAACCCCCAAAAAACCTAAAAAAAACCAAAAAAAATGTAAAAAAAATCAAAAAAAATCAAAAAAAAAAAATCTAAATTTTTTTTTAATATTTTTTATGTTAAAATCGCTACTTTTAGAAGCAAATTTTTTTTTGCCTTCGAAAAGTAGCGATTTTTTTTATAAAAAATATTAAAAAAAATATTTTTTGTGTGATTTTCAGCTATTTTTAAGCATTTTTAGTTGTGTTCACATTGGTTCTCGCGGTTCTCGCAATAAGAGGTGGTTCTCGCATGATCTTCTCCCTATATATATATATATATATATATATATATATGGTCAGGATTTAGGGAAAACGGTGAAAAGTGTGAGAATGGTCAGAACGGTTATGGATCGTCAGATCAAAACAATCTATGGACTAGATTAGCGCGGTGGAGTTATCGTAGATAACATCAATTTTATTACTAGAACGTATTTCATTAAGGGTAAAAAGGGTAAAACATACTTTCATACATAAAACGCCATTAAAATATAAAACGCCAAGTAAATACAAAACACCAATTTTGTGACTGCGTAGTTTTTTCTGTGTTTTAGTTAAGGTCCTAGCCTACAAAAACGCCATAAAATATAAAACGCCATAATATATAAACGCCAAAGCTTGAAAGATGGGACGTGTTACAGACTTAATAGATAAAAGCTTAGCAAAACCGGATACTTTATTACTTGCATTTATTGTTATAATAACATCCCGCCTAAACTACCTGCCAAAACATCCTATAAAGAGAAACGTCTTAGCACCTTCCATTGATCACACCAAAAAGACATAACACCATGGTTCCTAAATACCACTCACTGTAAACGCCAAAAAAGTTAAAAAAATCAACCATGGCAAACATCGTTTCTTGGATATTCAGTATTGTTCTGCATGAAGTTCAACTGAATGGTTTATTAGGTGAGGGGAGTAAGATTTTGCTGCATAAGATGGACAATTTCAAGAAAAAGAGACTAATGACACCAATATGTCATTTTATCTTCTTTGTTCTTGAAGAAGGTTTGGATGAGGAGAAGAGACCGATCCCAGTGTAACTTCTATTTTGGACTCCATGATGATAATGAAGATGATGGGCAAATAGCATCCACCCACACGGCGTCGATCTATGTCTCCAACATCCACAAAGCCACTTCAACACACGAACAACCAAAAATCACACCAAACCCAAAACGCCATTTATTTGTGACAGTTCTTGTAATTTCAAAAGAAAAAAAGACTGATAACAGTGAAGATTTGGAAGATGAACGGTTCTATTTTTTTAATTTTCTTTTTCTATTATTTGTTATGTAATTTTCAAGAAGAACAAATACATTATTTCTCTTAAAAAAATATAATAAAACACCACACAGACAAATGCTTCTGAAACGACATCATGCCATAAAATGCCCAAAACTCCCGAACTATAATAAAATTACTTTGGATAAGTATTATTAAAAACTCAAAAAAAGTATAAAATAAGGTACAAGAGAATAGATCAAAGTGCCAACTTTATCTAAACCCCATTAAAAATACAAAACACCAAAATCTCGAAAAGGTAACTACAAACAGTAATTATAAACAGTAAACTGAAGCGATATACAGATTAACCTGAACAAAACAGTATCTACAAAACAGTAAACTGAAGCGTCGAAAACTTTATTACTAACATTTATTATATTAAAAGCTACTCCATGGGAAATTGAATTTATTTATCTTTTCAAAATGCCATAATTACCTGTTGAATTTATTTATCTTTTTAAAACGCCATAATTACCTGTCACTTTATAGACTGCATCCTACATGGCGGGAAAAAAAGTCATTGTAAAAGTAGCACATGCAAACACAACTTAAACACTCTTACACATTATCTAAAACGCCATATATTGTCTAAAACCCCATGAAACTTAAAAAAATGGCTAAGGTTATTGCATGGAGGTTTGAAAGGTCAGAGAGACGTTTCATCCTAAAGTTCTCTGATAGGAGAAGGGTGAAGGTAAAGACAGTCAAAGCCATACTTAGTATGGATGAAGGGGTTCAGAGGGATATTCTGACCCTTGGGGTTCCAATGGCCAATAATTATGAAAGAACTCGAAAGGTAATAAGAAGATTGGAGAGAAAATTTCCAGCAGTAAATGATGATGATGATGATGATGATGACGATGACGATGACGATGACGATGATGATGATGATGATGATGATGATGATGAAGGAACGGTTAAAGTGACTTATCGACACGGGGTGGAATATTCATTACCGATGGAGGAAATGTTGAAGACAGAGAGGCTACATCTTCTTAAACAACTCTGTGATTTAGCACCTTCAAACGATGCAAGATCCAGGGTTGTAATGATATTTAAGTATAGGCTGCATCAAATAAGAGAAGAGATGATGGCGTTATACGCCAATGCAAAATATGATGATGATGATGATGAATCTAAAGAAAGTAATGAACAAAGCGATGGGTACATCTCTGATGTAATCCCATACACAGAAGACTATTAGATTGTTTTCATTTCGTCTTATTTTAATCTTATGAAATATTAATGAATCGTAATGAATTATTAACAACGCCACGAACGCCAAAATTGACATGGGAAACGCCATAACGGCAATAAAATATCTATGTGACACAAAAACAATTAATTCAATGAGACAGATCCAAAAAAACAGTAAAACGCTAAGTAATTAATGAATCTAATTAACGACAAAATAATCTTAGACGCCAAAAATGAAGCAGCATGTGACACACGAAATTGGGAAAAAAGAAGATTAAAAAGACAAAAAAAGCCCCTCGCACCCTGATTATATCCCGCGCCACTTGTTCCATCAGGATGCATTCTCACCGTTCTCACACTTTAGTGCGTTTTCTCCTGATCCTGTTTCTCTCTCTCTCTCTCTCTCTATATATATATATATATATATATATATATATAGGGTAAGGTTCATTTGAGAACCACTCTTATTGCGAGAACCAATATGAACACAACAAAATAAACTCACCCACCATCACCCAAAACCTAAACACCCACCCCACCATCCACCCAAAAACTAAAAAAACTAACCCCCCACCCCCTCCCCCCCAAAACCTAAACCCCTCCACCCACCCCACCCCACCCAAGCTAAATGCTAAAAACTAAAACATAAAGCTAAACCCCACAACTAAATGCTAAAAAAGTTATTTTTTTATTTGTATTAAAAATCGATAAATTTCGTCACACAAAAAAAATTGAACAACAATACTGATGCACATGTGCATACGCATGCACATGTGTAATGGCATGCACATGTGTAATGGTACTTTTGTTTAATTTTTTTTATTAAAAAACGCTAAATTTCATCACAAAAAAGAACAATAGTACAGCTGCACATGTAGTATAACTGCACATGTGCAGTGGTACTGTTGTTCTGTTTTTTTAGTGACGAAATGTAGCGATTTTTTAATTAAAATATTTTTTGTGTGTTTTAATTTTTTGGGTTATTGAATTTTAATAATACTAAGTTTTACCGGTTGGCCAATAATAATCCCAACTTTATAAATTCTCTCTAATAATCCTAACTTGTAAAGTTTGGCCGCCATTGACCTTTTTCTAACATAGGTGCACTTAAATCAATTAATGAGTCTCTAGGTGTAGTTGAATCTATTGAGGAGACCAAATTCTTATATGTTTGAAAATGATCAACGGCGGCCAAACTTTTACAAGTCAACTGGTGAAACTTAGGATTATTAAAATGCAATAACCCTAATTTTTTTTAGGTATTTTTGGTTCCACCCTTTATTGTGAGAGCCACAAGAACTAGTGTGAACACAACCAAAAATACCTAAAAAAAATTAAAACACATAAAAATAATTTATTGTTTTTTTTTTTTTTTTATAAAAAACGCTATATTTTGTCCTAAAAAAATTAGTATTTAGTTGTGGGGTTTAGCTTTATGGTTTACTTTTTAGCATTTAGCTTAGGTAGGGTTGGGGGGGGGGGGGGGTTAGGTTTTTTTATTTTTAATTTTTTTTTTGTGGGATGGGGGCTGGGGGTTAGTTTTTTTTTTTGTGGGGAGGGGGGTTAGGTTTTTTAGGGGTTTTTTTTGGTGAGGTATAGTTTTTTTTAACTGAGTGGGGGTGTTTAGGTTTTTGGGTGGTGGTGGGTGTTTAGGTTTTGGGTGGTGGTGGGGTGAGTTTATTTTGTTGTGTTCACATTGGTTTTCACGATTCACACAGTAAGAGTGATTCTCAAATGAACCCTACCCTATATATATATATATATATATATATATATATATATATATATATATATATATATATATATATAGAGAGAGAGAGAGAGAGAGAGAGAGAGAGTAGGAGTTGGTTGGAAAGTGGGTTTTTCCTAGAATGTCTAGGAAGCAATCAGAATACGACATGTGGCATTGAAGATTTTTAACTAGAAGGGCAATTGTGTACTTTCACATTCTATTTTTATTTTTGAAATTTATCTTCATTAACTAACTATCCATGTCCATAATTGTAACCGTTTTTCTCCATGATTTTCTAAACAATTTGTTTTCGAAATCTAAACCAATCGCACATTCCATTGTTCAGAAGATTACTAGAAATTATCAACATGTTTTTGGTGCTGTGTTTTAACAGTTTACAGAGCTAAAGTTAATTTTTTATAGATCCCATAATATAAAGGTGGTTTTGTAATTGGCAGGTTACTGTTTTGTAATATGCTTGCTGTTAAAACACAGCGTCTAGAAATCCTCCAGCATTACCAGCATGGATGGTAAAACACAGCGTATGAATCTGCTTGCTGTTAAAACACAATTGTATGAACCTGAATGCTAAAACACAACTATTTGAATTTGCTTGCTGTTAAAACACAACTGTATGAATCTGAATGCTAAATCACAACTATATGAATCTGCTTGCTGTTAAAACACAACTATATGAATCTGCTTGTTGTTAAAACACAACTGTATGAACCTGAATGCTAAAACACAACTGTATGAATCTGCTTGCTGCTAAAACACAACTGTATGAATCTGCTTGCTGTTAAAACACAATTGTATGAATCTGAATGCTAAAACACAACTGTATGAATCTGCTTGCTGTTAAAACACAACTGTATGAATGTGAATGCTAAAACACAACTGTATGAATATACTTGCTGTTAAAACACAACTGTATGAATCTGCTTGCTGTTAAAACACAACTGTATGAATCTGAATGCTAAAACACAACTGTATGAATCTTCTTGCTGCTAAAACACAACTATATTAATTTGCTTGCTGTTAAAACACATCGTCAAGAAAACGAAGATGATACGAACGGTATTTGAATGGTGATGATGAACTCGGAGATGGTGGATATGGAGAAGTGTTTTAATTTGATCTGGTGCTCTCCATCCTTTCTAAAGTTATCTTCTTCCATGATTGTAGTTATTTTTGGTAGGGATTGGGGTTTTGAAGATGGGTTTGTTGAGAGAGAGGGAAAATAGCGTGAAATTTGGGACTGGGTTTGACTGACGGTTATCTAATTGATTTAAAACACGATATATTGACAAAATTGCCCCTATTCTTTTAAAACAATGAATTAAATAAACTAAAAAATTACAAGATTGCCATTGACTTCATCTTAACCATTAAACACGCCCATTGGATGACCCAGATCGCTTCCTAGACTTTCTAGGAAAAACACACTTTCCGCAGGATCCCTACTCTATATATATATATAGGTTCATTAGTGAACAACCTCCTTAATTGTGAATACTAGTGATCTAATCCTAGCCCTTGATTATTGATACACAAGTGTATATACAACTGTAAATCAACGGGAAGGATTTGATGATGAAAATACACTAGTCTATTTTATGATTTGATGATGTAAATCAATGGTAAGGATTTGGTCACTTAGTTCACAAATACACTAGTGTTCACTCTAGAACCACACCTTATACACACTCATATCTTATTTCTTTTAAATAAGCTACCTACCCAATACGCGTTTGGTTAGGAATTTAAATTTACAAAACTATAAAATATTCTTTATGGCAGTTTTTAATTATAATAGTTAAAAGTAAAAAACACCCATTTATATGGTTTCTATAACAGTTTAGAATATAGGTATTCGAGTAGGAGTCGTGTGACACTTCTGGTTTTCCCTGTATGTCTCATTCTATGTTGGAAATATGTAAAGTTATTATTAGAATATAATGAATGAAAATTTATGTTATGATTGTTGTTTAATGTGTGTATGTTATATATTTATATGGTGATTTGTGCGACACAAGGTGCACAGTCGCACATAACCCCAACCCCGTGCACTCCACTTCAACCCACACACTCCCTCGTCTCACTAGGCCGCACAAGTTGGAAGGCCTGGCCCAATCTTTAGCCCATTGGAAATGCTAATGGACCGCACACATGTGGGGGGAGCACACTTAAAAGTGTACGGCCTCTTTGTGTATTTAAGGACCAGGTCAGCCGACATTTGGAAGATTTGGCAACAATCATTTAGGGGCACCAATCCCTAAAAACATTCTCTCTCTCTCTCTCTCTAACTTTCTCACTGTAAAAACCCTAAAAACACACCAAGTTCTCCCATTTCTTTTGGAATTTGAAGGCAGCCTTCACACCTCGAAGACAATTAACATCTACCATCCATCACAAGCTTTATTTCTTGATCTTTCTAGACAATCTTGCACCCCACACGAACTGGTTAGTGTAGTACTCTCATACATAATGATTGGTGTGATTTAAATGATAATGTGTTAATGAGCTTGATGATTCATGATGAAAGAAATTCAAAATGTAGGGCTTATTAAGAACATGGATAAACTTGTAAGAATGCATGATTGATGAGAGGTGATTTCGATGTTCATGATAAGAAGTATGTTGATTAAATGCATAAGGTGTACTATGATATTGGATGAATTTATTGTGTTTGGTAAAATAGTGATTTTTAGATATTAAGGCGTCCGTTCATGGTGTGTAAAAGGATGAGTTTGTGTGTTTTTGATGATTGGTCTCTACATAGATCTGTTCATGAACTGTTGAATGATAGAAACGAAATGATGGGGACTAATTAGGATTTGGGGGTGTGAGTATTTTGTTAGATAAGCTGGGTGATTGAATTACTAGACCTGTTAATCTCAAACAAATGGAAATGATACTTGATGAAAATAATAAGGCATGTTTGAATATGTGCTTTTATGTATGATGAAATGATTGTTTAGGATAAAAGTCTATGTTTGATTGATAGAATCTTATGAGCATGAAATGTTTTCTATTGGAATATCTTCATACCGTACATTCGTTAAGTGTATGACATGAAATGCACATCGTACAATACAACACAGTGTGCTGCACATCTAGGAGTCGCACACTAGTAGTGTACAAGTGACATGTGCACTAGGTACAAGCAGGTACTGCACGGTCGCACATTTGAGACCGCAGACTTCTAAGATGTGCAAGTGTTAATATTCAATGTACAAATCATGAAACCGCACAGTCTCGTACAACCACGTGAAGCACATGATACTATAATCAATTGCATGACCGCACACTACCTAGAGACCGCACATTAGGCAGTGGGCCGCATACTCTCTTTTGGGCCAATAATTCATTGGGCCGCACACTTGATTAATGGATTGATTCAATGGACCGCACATTGATATGCTTGAACTCTACATTTGGACCGCACACTCACACACCAGACCACATGCTAATTAGGTCACACACTCATGGTTAAACCATACACTCGCGTGTTGGGCCACATGGCTTATTGAGCCGCATGCTTGTAACATACTTTGGATTGTGCATATTGCTGCTCCTTGTTAGACTTGATTCATAAATCCGTAGGTGTAAAAATGTGTATGTATGTATGTATGTGCTACTTGATACGTGTATAAATTATGTGAAATACTTGCATACAAAACCTGACTAGTATTGGTAAACATAATAGGACGTGGTTGACCAACTGTTAAAACAAGTAAATATCTGCCGAAAAAAACAAGGTGAGTTCACACACTTTACTAAAAGCATGCATTCCCGGTGGTTGGGAAAACAAAACAAACGACACTTTCCCAGGTTTGGGATTGCTTACTATTCCTGGTTTGGAATACAGTTAATTACTATTTATTATTAGATGCAACAAGTGTACTAAACGAAACTCTATCACGAAGTCCCAACTTTTTATACCGAATAGTCGCTAGGGCCTGGCGAACGGGTTATTAGTTGATAGCGCTATTTAGGTTTCACCAACCTCACACCGTTCCTGGAGAGGATTGGTTGTGAACTAATATACCATGGCAAACCGTCAATGATGATAGACATTGACAAACGGGGCAACAACGAAACAACAGGTCGCTAAGTATTCGGTATTACGCAGTTTAGTAGCTTACATATGGAGTAGCTCCCCATGGCATGATATAAATGAGTAACTTAACACAAACATAAGTTTTATGGAATTAAAACTGGACAACTCATGAACTCGCCAACTTTATATTGACACCCTACTGCATGCTTTATAGGTACTCAGTGATTCAAGAGCTTGCAGCGGGGAGTGTAGTGGTCACATAAACCTGTGTTGGGTTTCCTTTTAATAATTACGAACTTTTGAACTTTTTCTTGAACTGTTTAACTTATGCTTCCGCTATTATCTTAAACGTTGTTTTTGTGACACATGTACTCTCGTTGACAAGAGAAGGGTATTTTTGTAATAATTGTAATTTGTAGATATTAGTATAATTAATATTATTAATTGCAAAATAATAAACCGCAACGAGAGTTTTAGACATTTACGCATCTAGTTAATTGTAATCGGACCTGTTTGTTAAGCTAGACACTTAATCCATACACTTGGGCTAGGCCCAAGCCCACTCCCTAATTAACCTAAAAATCCTACACTACTTAAACCTCCTAAAACCCCTTTCCTTTTATACCAGCTGCACATGACGACTCTCCCTCTCTCTCTAGATCTCCGGTCACCGGAGATAGATATTCCGGCGAGCTCCGGCTCCTTTCCGATCACACACCCACACTCCCTATTTTCCCCTCACCCTCATTCTGTCCGACAGCACAACACCAAACCCTCACCCCACTTCAAATTCCTCCTCTGCAGTTAGACCCACACACACATCTACACCCCTTGTACTCCTTTCATCACTCTCACGCACACACTCCAGCCCCTGTTTTACTTCGAGCAGACGGCCGACCACCACCAACCGGTGGTGGCGTACGGTGGCACTCAGTGGAGACGCAGAGAGAGAGAGAGAGAGAGAGAGAGGATCAGCGGTGGCGGCGCAGTGGTGTGGAGCAGCTCAGGATCCGTATTCTGTTTCGGGTCAGTTCAAGCTCCTTTGCAGCTCGGGTTTGGGGGTTCGGTGCCGATGGTGGTGGTTCCGGGTAACGGCGCCGGTGACAAAGAAGACAACAGCAGCATGGGTGGTGGTGGAACCTCTTGGCAGCAGCACACAGACCTAGTTGCGTCACAAACCCTTGGTCAGTGAATGATTCGATTGAAATTTGCTTTGCATATTTGTGCTTCTTGACCACGTGCATAACTATGAATTTAGAATGAATAAGATTTATGTACTGTACAAACAAATTGAGATGGAATTTGGGTGATTTTTGAATAATATATATATAGCAAAAGGTGAAGTGTTAAATGAATAAATAACTAACAGTTGGTTTGTTTGGTATGTGCATAAGTTTGATTGATTGTTTTGAATATGCAAAAGTTATTCCTTTAAAGACTGTTGGGAGAATTTGAAAGAGTGACTAAGGTAAACAGTTAGGGTGATATTCCTTTGATGATTCTGGCCGATTGCATATATGTTAACTGTTTATGCTTGCTAGATGGATATTGATGATGATTGAAATATGGATCCTTCATGAATGAAAGGATAATAGTTATGGTAATATTTCCTTAATGATTATGACTGATTGATTGTTTTGATTGTGAAAAGTTGAAACCTCTAAATGATGAACAATTTGAATGACATGAAAATATTTGAAATGTATGCATTTGATCTGAGTTGGTAAGTGTACGAAATGGGGAACATGTTTGTGAAACCTGATTGGCTAGCACATACTTATGAAATTTGATTGGCTAGTACTATTCTGAGGAATTCTGGAAGCATCTGCACAGCTGCGAGTCGAGACCTTATGGTTGCGATTCGAGACCTTTGATTGGCAACTCGAAAACCAGACATCATGCTCCAGGAGTCGAGACCAGCCTGGTTGCGACTCGAGATCTTGTGATCTCGACTCAAGCCCGACTCGAGACTGGACAGGTTGCGACTCAAGATGTCCTAATCTTGACTCGATACCAGACTCGAGATCTCAGTGGTTGCGACTCATAACCGCACTACTCGAGACCTTCCGTTTATGACTCAGAACCCGGTGGTTGCGACTCGAGACCTCATAGTCTCGAGTCGAGACTACCTAGTTTCGATTGGACTGCCTTGCCTTGTTATTGGGCCGCACCAACTTATGTTATGGACTGTGTGCTACTGTTGTTGCTTAACTGCTACTAATTGACTGTTCACATGCTAAGAGAGGCCCAAAAACATATATGTTGTTATGACACGTATTACTGTTGCCATGACTGTGCATCATACAAAGTGTGTGTATTAAATGAAATGTGGATTTACGTGCTACGTGTAATTTATATGAGACATTACTTGCACGCGAACCTAATAAATATTTATAAACCATAATAGGGTATGGTTGACCAACCTTACACAAGTAAATTGTCTGCCGAGCAAACCAAGGTGAGTTCACACACTAAAAGCATGCGTCCCAGGGAGGGACACGAACAAACCGCCATCTCTAAAGATTACTTTCAATTAATATTTCCGGGGGGAAAATGCAAATGGGTACTTTTTACTATCTCCGGGGGAGATACGTTTCGATATTATTTATAAATCACAACTAGCAAAACTAAACGAATCTCTATCATGTAAAGTCCCTGCTTATAGTACCGATTAATCGCCGGGGGCGAACGGGTTATTAGTTGATAGCACTATTAGGTTTGACAACCTCACACCGTGACCGGGGGAGATCGGGCGTGAACTAGTATACCTTGCATCTTGGTCAATGATGATAGACATTGACTTGGGGCACAACAACTTTTCGTCAACAGTTTCGTTGTTTGTGGGTAGCATATCGTGCAATAACTCCAATAGACATGTAAAACTCTTATCGCTCCAATTGTAGTTTGTCTTTAAGTTAAAGAGTTTTAACACAGCGCTAAGCTTAGAAAATTTTGTACAACCAACGTATAACGGTTTTTCTTCGTCGGCAAATAATTGTTGTAGTTTTTCTAGATCACTGTCATCAGCATTAGCTTCCAAATCATCGCGCATGTCATTTAAATTATCATTGGCCTCGTTTATATTATCATAGCCCTCGTTTAAATTATCATTGTCATCTCTAATATGCGGAGCGTTGTTCTCATCATCATGATTAGAGCCTAAATTTATTGAGGTTGTGCTACGATTAGCAAGTGACTCCCCGTGTTTTGACCAACAAGTATAATTAAACATAAATCCATTTCTCAACAAATGATACTCGATGTCTCGTATATCCTTGAAGTCGGTAAAATTTTTACATTCCATACAAGGACACGGAACAAGTTCGTTTCCTTTTTTCACACGATCCTCTTGAGCAATCTTAAGAAAAAGTTTCATGTTGGTCACAAATCTTGGGTCAGTACGTCTAATTTCATACATCCAATAGTTACGATCCATCTGAAATGCATAACCAAACAAAAAAAAAATAGATTTGAATTGAAATATTAAGTATGATGTGGATGAATCAACGAAAATTAATATAAAGCGGTGAATCCAACTAGGGGTGTTCACGGTCCGGTTTTATTGTTTTTTAGGTCAAACTGTGAACCAAACTGTTAGTAACGGTTTTTTATTGTTGAAAATCAAAACCGAACCGTTAGGAATTAAAATCGAACCAAACCAAACCATTACTAACAGTTTGGTTCCGGTTCGGTTTAGACTTCGATAATAAATTAAACTTAATTAAAATAATAACTATCGCTCCTAATCTAACTAACGATCTAAGTAGATCTTTATTTTATCTAATATTACAAGGTGCAGACTTTTTAATTGATTTAGAAATAATTATCGTTATATATGAGATCGATAGTTATGGATAAAAAGGAACTTCTTTTCGTTTAAAATTTTTAAATAGCTGTCATCTTAACCTCTATCTCCTATAGGGCCAGTTCCAAGTACAAAGTGGCATTTACACACACAAAGTATCCAAAATGCATTGGAGCTAGGGCAAGGGTGGATACACTCGTAATGTATCTATCTATTGCTAAATATTTAATAAATATTTAATAAAAATTAATCAAATTTTACGGTCCGACCCGGTTTTATACGATCGGTTTTTGGTATAAACCGCAAACCAAAGCGTTAGCTACAGTTTAAAATACCTGAAACCGACCGACCGAAAGTGAAAGAAATAAACCGACCGTGAAACCAAACCAATGACCTGCTTAGACGGTTTCACGGTTTCAAACCAAACCGTGAGCACCCCTAAATCCAACCCACTTTTTGATTGTTATATCTCATTAAATTAGTGAGTTCATTAAATATAATAAATTAAAAAAGTATTATCATAAGTGTTACCTTGAAGTGTGAAGATCCACAATGAAGGAAACTAGGAATGAACAACTTGAGTAGATGTAGTTTTAATGAAGAATGAACTTTAACTTGAATTGATTTGGCTTGAACTTTGCTGAGAATATGAACTTTAGAATTTGCAACAAAATCTTCTATTCTTATAGAATAAATAATGATAGAAATTTTGTGTTTAAATTTTAAAAGTATTATCTTTGTTTTTGTTTAATGATAAAAGGATTAGTATGAATTTTTATTTAAAGTTAAAAGGATTTTTTTTCTAATATTAAAATAACAATTAATTAGATGGGCATAACTTATCGGTAACCATATTTTCAATTGTGGCGCATTACTCTTATATAACAATTCTTATAAACAGTAAATTAATTAGACAAACTTGCTTATTAATTATGATATTGCATTATTGCCATTGAGAATAATAATTAAATTGTATATGTAGAGATGAGTCATAAATTGAGTGCAAGAGTGGATTGTCTACACTTTTTTTCTCAATCAATATTTGCGCCAAGACTTGGGGGAATTTGTATTGTTTATATATAAAATTTTAATAATAAAATGAGAAATATATGAGGGTTCCATATAATAAAATAGGCCTAATATGACGGTTTAATATATTAGATCTAATATGACGGTTTAATGGAGATTTCATAAATCTAAATCTCAAATATGACGGTTTCATTTATTAAAATAAGAGGGTCCAATAAAATATGTTTTATTCCAAATCTCAAATATGTCGCTTTCCATAAAATCGTCTTAAAAGCCTTTTCTAAACCGTCTTATTTGCTCTTTTTTGTACTAGTGTATATAAGTTTTGTTATTTAGTCGACGTCGTCCGTAAGGCACGTACGTCCCTAACGAGCGCCGAAGCTAAGATCGTCGTTAAAATATAATAACTTTATATTTAACGACGAACTTTGTTTCGACTAACGTTAGGTACCTACGCGCCTTACGGTTCGACTTCGACTAAATACTAAAAAAATATATTTTAACGACGATCTTAGTTTCGACGCTCGTTAGAGACCTACACGCCTTACGGTTCGACTTATACTAAATAATAAAAAAAAAATTTAACGACGATCTTAGTTTCAACGCTCGTTAGGGATCTACCGCCTTACGGACGACGTCGACTAAATAACAAAACTTATATATTTTAACGACGAACTTAGTTTCGACTAATGTTAGGGACCTACGCGCCTTACGGTTCGACTTCGACTAAATAATAAAGTTATTATATTTTAAAACAGAAAACTGTTTTTTTTTAACAAAAAACTGTTTTTTAACAGAAAACTGTTTTTTTTAACAAAAAACGATTTTTTTTAAACAGAAAACTTTGTTTTTTTTTTAATACAGAAAAACTGTTTTCTGTTTTAAAAAATAATAACCTTATTATTTAGTCAAAGTCGAACTGTAAGGCGCGTAGGTCCCTGACGTTAGTCGAAACTAAGTTCGTCGTTAAAATATATATTAAGTTTTGTTATTTAGTCGACGTCGTCCGTAAGGCGCGTACATCCCTAACGAGCGTCGAAACTAAGATCGTCGTTAAAATATAATTTTTTTATTATTTAGTCCAAGTCGAATCGTAAGCCGCGTAGGTCCCTAACGAGCGTCGAAACTAAGATCGTCGTGAAAATATAATAACTCCATGAAATCGCAAAGTGGGCACGGACATGCATCTTCCGAAGCTTGTCGCAATGGACAACCACTACTAGAAAACAGGGGGGTTTCCTACCAAAATTTTCGACAAAACCAATTTCGTCGGAAAATTCCGACCATTTTTCGACAAAATACCAACTAAAAAAATAATCTGGTTTTACCGACTATTTTCCTACAATTTACCGACCAAAAAAAAATGGTCGGAAATTTGAAGGAAACTTCCGACTAAGTTCCGACAAAAAAAAAAGAAGAAAAGAAGAAAAAAAGTGGTCGGAAAATGGTCGGAAAAGTTAACTATACAAAAAATAAAAATAAATCTTTGTCGGAAACTAGTCGGAAAATATAAAACCAAATTCTAATTACTGTATATTTTAAAAATAATATTTATGAGTCTTAGTTGGTCGGGAAGTTGTCGGAAATTTCCGACCATTTTCCGACAAAAACTCTCATTCGTCGGAAAGTTGTCGGAAATTTCCGACCATTTTCCGACTAAAACCATTATTCTTTTGTAATATAATCATGTGGGGGTATATGTGTGTACGTAAATGTATTTGCTTGTGTCTATATGTATGTAAGTATATATATATATATATATAGGGGAAGGTTAAAATGAGAACCACCTCGAGTTGTAAGAACCAGTGAGAACCACCCCCGCGGGGGGCCGTTGACCACGAAATTTTTTTTACACCTAGATCCGTATATTTTAACACGGGGGGTAAATTTTGGGTTCAAACGGCGCGCCCGAGGGGGTAGTTTTTTACGCCCAAAGTTTGGGTTTTTTTAATTTTTCTTTTTTTTTACCAAACTTTGGGCGTAAAAAACTACCCCCTCGGGCGCGCCGTTTGAACCGAAAATTTAAACCCCCCGATAAAATATACGGATCTAGGTGTAAAAAAAATTTCGTCGCCGACGGCCCCCCGCGGGGGTGGTTCTCGTGGTTCTTACAACTCGAGGTGGTTCTCATTTTAACCTTTCCCTATATATATATATATATATATATGTATGTATGTATGTATGTATAAGTATGTGTTTGTCCTACATACACACATACATATATATACACATACTTAGCCTGTTTTAATTAATGGGTCCCGATAGTATACATACACGTATAAACGTGTACAATGCGTATAAGTTGGTAAAGTAAAAGTATTTCATGTATAATTAATGTGTACAAAAGATGGAATGGAAAAACGATGTTTAAAGGTTGAAAAATGAAAAAAACAAAAATTAGTGTCGGAAAATGGTCGGAAATTTCCGACCAATTTCCGACGAAACACAACATTAGTCGGAAAGTTGTCGGAAATTTCCGACCATTTTCCGACTAAAACCTTTATTGGTCGGAAAGTTGTCGGAAATTTCCGACTAAAACAATTATTCTTTTCATATTTAATTATACCGAGTTGTATATCTATATATACAAACGTATTTCTTGTCTCTATATGTATATGTATGTGTGTATGTATATATATATATGTATAAGTATGTGTTTGTCCAAGTGTACACACACGCATACATACACACATACATATATATACACATACTTAGACTGTTTTAATTAATGGGTCCCGATAGTATACATACGCGTATAAACGTGTACAATGCGTATAAGTTGGTAAAGTAAAAGTATTTCATGTATAATTAATGTGTACAAAAGATAGAATGGAAAAACGATGTTTAAAGGTTGAAAAAATGAAAAAAACGAAAATTGGTGTCGGAAAATTGTCGGAAATTTCCGACCACTTTCCGACGAAACACAACATTGGTCGGAAAGTTGTCGGAAATTTCCGACCATTTTCCGACTAAAACCTTTATTGGTCGGAAAATAGTCGGAAATTTCCGACTAAAACAATTATTCTTTTCATATTTAATTATACCGAGGTGTATATCTATATATATAAACGTATTTCTTGTCTCTATATGTATATGTATGTGTGTATGTATATATATATGTATAAGTATGTGTTTGTCCAAGTGTACACACACGCATACATACACACATACTATATATACACATACTTAGCATGTTTTAATTAATGGGTCCCGATAGTATACATACACGTATAAACGTGTACAATGCGTATAAGTTGGTAAAGTAAAAGTATTTCATGTAAAATTAATGTGTACAAAAGATAGAATGGAAAAACGATGTTTAACGGTTGAAAAAATGAAAAAAAACGAAAATTGGTGTCGGAAAATGGTCGGAAATTTCCGACCACTTTCCGACGAAACACAACATTGGTCGGAAAGTTGTCGGAAATTTCCGACCTTTTTCCGACTAAAACCTTTATTGGTCGGAAATTTCCGACTAAAACAATTATTCTTTTCATATTTAATTATACCGAGGTTTATATCTATATATATAAACGTATTTCTTGTCTCTATATGTATATGTATGTGTGTATGTATATATATATATATATGTATAAGTATGTGTTTGTCCAAGTGTACACACACGCATACATACACACATACATATATATACACATACTTAGCATGTTTTAATTAATGGGTCCCGATAGTATACATACACGTATAAACGTGTACAATGAGTATAAGTTGGTAAAGTAAAAGTATTTCATGTAAAATTAATGTGTACAAAAGATAGAATGGAAAAACGATGTTTAACGGTTGAAAAAATGAAAAAAACGAAAATTGGTGTCGGAAAATGGTCGGAAATTTTCGACCACTTTCCGACGAAACACAACATTGGTCGGAAAGTTGTCGGAAATTTCCGACCTTTTTCCGACTAAAACCTTTATTGGTCGGAAATTTCCGACTAAAACAATTATTCTTTTCATATTTAATTATACCGAGGTGTATATCTATATATATAAACGTATTTCTTGTCTCTATATGTATATGTATGTGTGTATGTATATATATATATATGTATAAGTATGTGTTTGTCCAAGTGTACACACACGCATACATACACACATACATATATATACACATACTTAGCATGTTTTAATTAATGGGTCCCGATAGTATACATACACGTATAAACGTGTACAATGCGTATAAGTTGGTAAAGTAAAAGTATTTCATGTAAAATTAATGTGTACAAAAGATAGAATGGAAAAACGATGTTTAACGGTTGAAAAAATGAAAAAAACGAAAATTGGTGCCGGAAAATGGTCGGAAATTTCCGACCACTTTCCGACGAAACACAACATTGGTCGGAAAGTTGTCGGAAATTTCCGACCTTTTTCCGACTAAAACCTTTATTGGTCGGAAATTTCCGACTAAAACAATTATTCTTTTCATATTTAATTATACCGAGGTGTATATCTATATATATAAACGTATTTCTTGTCTCTATATGTATATGTATGTGTGTATGTATATATATATATGTATAAGTATGTGTTTGTCCAAGTGTACACACACGCATACATACACACATACCACTACAAGAAATTGGGGTGTTTACCCACACATAATTTACCTACACATGTAAATGTGTTGGTATTTACCTACACATGTTCGTATATGTGTGGGTAATAGTTGATGACATATTTTCATAATGATTAACACTTAATATGTGTTGGTAATACATTTTAGCCACACTTGGTATTGGTGGGAAAATTTCCCCCCTAAAATTGCCTACACATGTAGCAAATTTTCGTCATGTGTAGCTAAATTATCTACACATATGTAAAAAAACTAATATATATGTAGGTAAATGATTATGTTTACCAACACATAAGAATTTAAAAAAAAATATGTAGATAAACTAAGTTAATATAGACTTTTTTTTTTTTGAAAATGACGTGGCAAATTAAATGCTTACACATGATTAAAAATGTACAATATGTGTAGATATTACATACCTATAAAGTAACTAAATATATATTTTTTTGATGATGTGATAAAACATATCTACACATATTAAAAATGTACAATATGTGTAGATATTGAATACGTATAAAATAAATAATTAAATCTTTTTAAGATGACGTGGCAAAAAAATACCTACACGTATTTTGAAATGTAAAATATGTGTAGATATTGGACACATAAAAAATAAATTATGAGGGCTCCGAGCTCCATCTAAAGCTCAGTTCGTTGGTAGTTTTTCAAGCTTCGACTCGGCTCGTATTTTATTTATTAATTAGTTTATATTAATTAGAGTAAACAATTTTGGCTCCTGTGGTTATATCACTTTTACCCTTTTAACCCAAAGAAGAATTTTTTAACATCTGAGCCCCCAACATATTTTTTCTAACCCTTTTGGCCCCTAACGTCTTTTTTTTTCTAACCCTTTTGGCCCCTAACATTTAATGGATGGGGTTAGTATTAGGGCCAAAAGGATTAGAAAAAAAGACGTTAGAGGCTCAAATGATAAAAAAAATTCTTTATTGGACTAAAAGGGTAAAAGTGATATAACCACATGGGTCAAAATTAGGGGTGCAAACGAGCCGCGCCGAGCCCGATTCGAGCTTGAGCTCGGCTTGATTCGAGCTTTATTTCTAAAGCTTGAGCTCAGCTCGAAGGTAATTTTTCAAGCTCGAGCTTGGCTCGGGCTCGACCGGTTTAGTATTTATTAACTAATTTATATTAATTATAATTATTATTATGCATATAATTTAGTTATTTTTTTTATATTTATATAAATGGTAATTATTATTATATAAATATATGTTTAATATATTTATAAAAATATATAAACAGAAAGCTCGTTTAGGCAAGCGAGCTGGCTCGAGAGCTAGCTCGAGCTCGATAAGCGAAGCTCAGGCTTGAGCTTGTTTAGCAAACGAGCTTGTTTTTAGGCTCGGGCTCGAGCTCGTTTAAGCTCGGCTTGTTTGAGCCGAGCTCGAGCTTGGGCTCGAGCTCGTTTAAGCTCGGCTCGTTTGCACCCCTAGTCAAAATCGTAATTTACTCTATTAGTTATAATAATTTATTTTTTCAAACTTTTATATATAACATAATCTTTACTATATTATAATGGATATATAAGAGAGAAGGTTGAAACCCTTAAATTTAATAGTTTTACAACCAGTAATGCTTAAAGTACAACCATTTAAGCACCTAAAAACACATCACACGGATTATAATACTTACTGCACACGGATTATAATCCTCACCGTTGATTTATGGAGAAAACACCACAACAATAATAATCTTCACCGTCAATTGGGAAAACCTCCATCAAGTCTCAACTTTTGTTTTCTTCTCCATATGCTGCTGTTTTTCCTTTTCATTAATTACAGCTTTCACTTGTTTACACAGGGATTCAAACACATCTACGGTTTCCAAATTCATTCTTCAGATCTCATATTTTTCAAAACATCTGCCGCCCCTTTCTCTCTCTAGTGATTCAAGAACAAGAAGACGATTTCACCAAATCAACAAAGATTTCATGAGATTGATGAAGAATCCGACCTCTCGTTCCGAATTAGGGATTTTTTAATACACAGCTGATTAGGGTTTTAGATCTACTGCTGATTCTGGTTCCGGTCGATTAGGGTTTCGGATTTCACGGTGCTGCAAGTCTTCATTATTGGCGGATGTGATGGTGGCTAGCCTTTCTTTGTGGTCATTTTTCCGACGACATGGATTAGGATTTCAGGGTTCTATCTTTCTATGTGCTATTGAAAGACATGTTTTGAGCAAATACGGACGGACTTATGTGGTAAGCTTCGATTCACATATGTATTCATTGTTGTTTTGAATTTAAAATTTCTTTTGAACAGGTGTATATTAGCAGGAAAACTAATATTTATTAGTATTTTATTAGTCACTAATTTATGCTTCATGTTATAATTAGTATTTTATTAGTCACTAATTTATGCTCAAATTTTTGGTGGATTAAAATGTGAATATATATGTAAATTTAAGCATTATTTTTATTTTTTATGGTGATGGTTGATTATGGATCTAAAACTTGGTTTCACAGTAACATGTCTGATAGTGTTTGTTGTTGTTAACGTGGATTATAGTGCATAAGTCAACTTTGAAGGATTAGTAATTAAAAATTGATTGTAGGTAAATTAGTCTAAATTTGTGTTCAAATCTGATTCGGGGAATTAATTAAAGAAGTAATATTTACGGTTCAAAAAAAAAGATAAAATTAGTCTAAGGGTTGCTCGGCTAGCTTGCTAAATGACCAGTTTATCTATTTCATTGTAGAGATCTTTTGTGCCTCATCTGATACTTGATGGTTACCACATATCTTTAAATTGTTTAAAGACTCATTTGAAACTTAATGGTTAAAGAAAATCACATATCTATAAATTATTCAAAGACTTATCTGATACTTAATGGTTAAACCAAATCACATATTTTTAAAATTGTTGATGAGATGAGTTGCCTTACAGGACCTGCAGTAGGCAAGTTGATTAGTAAAGTTCTCTATGTTAAGCTCATGTATTGCATACAATAAACAAGCAAGTTGATGAGATGAGTTGCCTTACAGGACCTGCAGTAGGCAAGTATTATTGAAACCAATCATCGCTTTGTTTTATGATTATTATTACAGTTTGATCATCAACTTTATCGCACTTTTGTTGTTAACTGTTTTGGTTTTTATATGCAGTGAAACTGGTACAAACAATTTAACTATTTTGTTAAGCGTTCATGAGTATCCAACTACAGAGACAAGAGAACACACTCCCTGAAATGTGTTGTTAACAAAGCCACTTACATAGATGCTGAAACTGTCGCAACAAGTTCGTCCAGCCCTACTCCCACAGTTAAGTTATCCCACCCAACAACACTAGCCCAAAAAGGAAGCATGGGAACCTCAGCAAAGAGGCACTTGCAGATTCAGAGACGCTACCGAAAAGGCCAGCTAAAAGCAGAATGGCGGACTAAAACTTAAAACGGTGAAGACGTCCCTTTTGTCCACCTAAAAGAAGAAGCAACGGTGGGTAGCAGTCCAAAACCAGAATTGCTAAAGTCATTTCTTTTGAACTAATCATACTTGAAACTCAACACATCTACGACTGCCTAATGACTAGAAGTCGTATGCCTAGACAATGCTTGCAGTTGTACCTGAATTAATCTAACTTGTAATGTCGCGCAACGCGCGACATAAAATACCCCTAGTTAGTTTGATTAAGAATCTTAATTTGTTCATGTATGTTTCCATATTGCTTTGGTATTTGTTTGTACATATTGAATATTTTTATCTACATATAGTGTGGTTAATGTCTACAATTTAAAATATATTTACTAACACATCAATGTTTTTTTCAACACAAATTAAGATCAATACCTACACATCTTCAACATTTACCTACACATAATATTAGTTTTACCTACACATAAGATTGCTTTTACCTACACATATATTCATGCCACGTCAACTGCCATGTTGGATGCCATGTCAACTACCACATCGGATGCCATGTCAACTGCCACGTCGGATTCCACGTCAGTTACCACGTCAGATGTTTTCTAAACAAATTGTTGTACTTTTAACCACACATATAAATGGCTTTTAGCAACACATATATGTGTAGGTATAACTTACTATATGCCTACATATAACTTATGTGTGGGTAATGACTTATATCCACAGTCATGAGCCTACACATCATTACACTTATTTTATGTGTAGGTAAAAACAACTACCAGCACATTATATGCTTTTTCACACATATACTTTGTGTTGGTAAAGAACCAAATTTCTTGTAGTGTACATATATATACACATACTTAGCATGTTTTAATTAATGGGTCCCGATAGTATACATACACGTATAAACGTGTACAATGCGTATAAGTTGGTAAAGTAAAAGTATTTAATGTAAAATTAATGTGTACAAAAGATAGAATGGAAAAACGATGTTTAACGGTTGAAAAAATGAAAAAAACGAAAATTGGTGTCGGAAAATGGTTGGAAATTTCCGATCACTTTCCGACGAAACACAACATTGGTCGGAAAGTTGTCGGAAATTTCCGACCTTTTTCCGACTAAAACCTTTATTGGTCGGAAAATGGTCGGAAATTTCCGACTAAAACAATTATTCTTTTCATATTTAATTATACCGAGGTGTATATCTATATATATAAACGTATTTCTTGTCTCTATATGTATATGTATGTGTGTATGTATATATATATATGTATAAGTATGTGTTTGTCTAAGTGTACACACACGCATACATACAGACATACATATATATACACATACTTAGCCTGTTTTAATTAATGAGTCCCGATAGTATACATACACGTATAAACGTGTACAATGCGTATAAGTTGATAAAAGTAAAAGTATTTCATGTATAATTAATGTGTACAAAAGATGGAATGGAAAAACGATGTTTAAAGGTTGAAAAAATGAAAAAAACGAAAATTAGTGTCGGAAAATGGTCGGAAATTTCCGACCAATTTCCGACGAAACACAACATTAGTCGGAAAGTTGTCGGAAATTTCCGACCATTTTCCGACTAAAACCTTTATTGGTCGGAAAGTTGTCGGAAATTTCCGACTAAAACAATTATTCTTTTCATATTTAAACAAAAAAAATGGAACAAAAGATGCAGACCACGAGACTCGAACCCGGGTCAACACCCTCACACGCACTAACCAGCTGAGCTGGGTCTTCACAACAAACAAGACCGAGCACCTAATCTTTTTATAGTCTCACTTAAATCAAATATCAAACCCTACCTTTTTAAAGTTAAAAACCCTAAACCATTTCTTATTCACAACAACAACCGCACATAACCTGTTCGCTCCCCTTTTCTTTGTATATCTGCTATACACCTCCACTCACACAAAAATGGAGATCAGAGTTCCATCAAACCCACACACCCTCAATCGATTAACCCATGCTCCTTCATACGTTCCGGCGATGAAATAACCGGCCACCACCATCATCGGTGGCGGCGGTGGTGTGGGGTATCCCGAGACTGAGAAGAGGGAGAGTTAGGGGGGGCTGTGATGTTGAAGACGATTGGCGACGGCAGTGGCGTCGCCTCAGGGGGCGGCGGCGGCGGCCAGTGGTGCTGGCGTATGAGGTGGATCCGGGTTCAGGTAACAATTTTAGAGTATATTGATTCAGTTTTGATTTATTCGATTCTCAATCGATTCACCTTAGTTTAGGTCACGCTCCGAGTTTCAACAGGTTGCGTTGTTTTCGGCTCGGGTCAGTTTGGTTCAACACCTCGGGTTCGGCTTGTCTTATTTCAGGTTTCAATCACATATTCGTTTTCCGTTCAGAAGTCAACGGCTCGTTCGGGTCAGACTCGATGTTCGGTACGGTTTTGGTTCAGGTTCGATTCGGATCAGATTGTAGCTCGAGTTCGCGTCTTTTCCTTCACTGTTTCGGTATGATTTGTTTCTTAAATTCAGTTTAGTCTCTTATTACTTCTTATATATTAAAATGCTGAAATGTTTAACCCCAACTAATAATAACTAGAAGTTTGTTTTGTTCACATCATGAAGTGCCAATTGTCTGTTTGTTTCTTGTTTAAAAAAAAAGGGGAAAACAACAGTACATGTGAGCAAATGAAACAAAAACCACAAATTGACACATCTTGTAAACTGGCTCAGTGGGTGTGAGCGTGTAAATCCAATGGGTTTGATCCGGACCTCCTACAAAGTCGTACTTTTGGGTTTGTTTATGATTCAGTTCATGAAAGGTTCAATAGCCCACTTGTTTATTATTATTATTATTATTATTATTATTATTATTACCTTTTGGAAATTTTTACGCATGATATATATAAAAGTAAAGAAAAATATATATAGAATTATAAGCATACATACACACAACGAAGACTTTATAATCTACAACATTTATAATTTTTATATAATTTGTGTGAGATGTGATTTCAAATATTAAGTGGGCTATGAATTAATGTAATTGGGCTGCAACTGGTATAAAAGGATTACAAAGCGTATTTCCTTCCGGGTTAGACACGTAGTCCAGCGGTCGGGCCTACGTGCACGTAAACACAGCGACGCGAATTCAAGTCCCGGTTTGGCCGGTTTTGGCCACTTTTGAGATTTTAGTTTTAAAATCTTTTTTTTTTCCTTTTTGTTTCAAAAATAAAACATTTATCATTTCTATTCTTTTAAAAGTTCCTTTAAAACCTTTTAAACCTTTTAAATCCTTATATCCATTATTAATTAAACGAGTTTTTATCTACAATTCTTTTCTTTTAAGAATCTTTATAAACCGTAAATTTATAAAATAAATATCCTTTTCTATTTTATAATAAACTCCAAAATTAGTGTTATGAAATTTGATTTAATCTATTTTATAATAGTGTTATGATGCTTTTGAGCGATTTGTTCGTCTCATCCCGATGTTTCCGCCATCGGTTGGGGTGTGACAGAAGGCCTGGAAGCAGTTCTTCATCAGGAATGTTCATAATCAGAATCGAAGGTAAATCTTTCAATTGCTGGAAGCAATTCTTCATCAGGTGCCTCGTCTGATACTCAGAGTTCATCTGGGTTTCGAATTTTGTTCTCTTCTTCCGTCTTCAACAGCCAAACGCAGGTATTAGTGTTAATTCTTAAATTAAATAACACATGTATTAGTGTTCTATTCGGTCTTCAAAAATCAGTTGTTGCTCCATGATTTTGAACCATTGGATAACTGGGTACCATGCCTGATGGAGAAGAGAAGGGGAGCGGACCTTGCCTGATGGAAAGAAAACGGCGTATGATGAAAGTGGGGGTAATTAGGGTTATTTAAGTTTGGGTATTTTAACATATAACCTCCTCCATCTTCATTAGTTTATATTTAGTCCTCATACTTGTGAATTTATATATAAACAATATAAAATTAATGGTATATGTATATAATATATATAAAAATACATAAATTATGCATGGTATAAAAATTACCGCTATATCACCGCTATACCACCGCTATAACCTATATATCGTATAGCGGACCTTGACCGCTATCCGCTATTTTACCGCTTTAACTGCTTAGATTAGGATACTTCAAACTTTATTAAAGCCACTCATGAGACGGACTGACGTTTTTATCTATATTTTGATATTTCGTATCATAGGCTAATTGCAGGTGACTTGAGAGTAGTTCCAGAAATAAACCCGAGGCTTATGTATCTTAAAGCCATGGTAATTCAAAAACAACAAGGTTACCAAGCCCAACCGATGTCTTAACTTAATCAGCCGGTAATCATTCTTTTATGTATATTAAAGGTTCCATATTTTTTTAATTAGTAAAGGACTAATTATATGTATAATTTTCTAAATTAGGATGTGGTGTTATGGAAATATATATAGGAAAGTCACTTTGTTCGTGTTCTGTATTAGTTTATTTAGTTTTTGATGGCTTCAATCTATTTGAATCTGTTTGCTTAAATAAATACTCATGGTTGTTTTGTCTTAGTTAAACCCGAGCGCGGCGCAACGCGCGCGGGGTATAAACCTAGTTGGATTAACGTATTATGTCAAACGGGTTGCATCGCATGGGTTTCCTACTAGTGTGTCTATATATATAGCTTTTTTACTAATATTATATATGTTGTTTAGGTATGGAACTTGCAATCCCAAGTGGAAAAGTTAAATAAATGATTCGAAGAGGCGCAACAACCCCACACAGAAGTGTTGCAAAACCGAGTGGAAGAGATTTAATACAAATGAGAGAAGATTTTTTTTTTCTGCATTTTTAGTAGAAATATCTGGATTTTTTAGTTTTTTTAAATTTTTTTATTAAAAAGTTTTTTAGTCGGAAATTGGTCGGAAAAATGTGGTCGGAAAGCTGTAGGAAAACGTCGGTCGGAAAGCTGTAGGAAAATTGTAGTCGGAACTTTGTCGGAAACTTTTTGTCGGAAAATAGTAGGAAAACGACAGTCGGAAAGCTGTAGGAAAATTGTAGTCGGAACTTTGTCGGAAACTTTTGGTCGGAAAATAGTAGGAAAACGGTAGTCGGAAAGCTGTAGGAAAATTGTGGTCGGAACTTTGTCGGAAACTTTTGGTCGGAAAATAGTAGGAAAACGGTGGTCGGAAAGTTGTAGGAAAATTGTGGTCGGAACTTTGTCGGAAACTTTTGGTCGGAACTTTGTCGGAAATAGTAACTTCTTTTTGTCGGAAATTTGTCGGAAATTTAGTCGGTTACTTGTCGGAAATATTTTCCTACAAGGCTTTTTCCTACAAACGTATTTTTGTCGGAAACTGGTCGGAAACGCCGTTTTCCTACAGTTTTCCGACAAAAACCTTACGTTGGGAATTTTAGTAAAAAAGCTATATATATATATATACGCATCGTATGGCTCTATACGATGCGTATATATACGCCGTTTTCCTACAGCTCCCTACAGTTTGATTTGGGGGGAATTTATCCGCCCTTTGTATACGCATCGTATGGCTCTATACGATGCGTATATAAAGTGTCTTTTTACCAATTTACCCAAATGTTGAGGCTATACGAAGCCAAATTCAGGGGTATTTGTGTCATTTTTCGTTTCATACGCTGCGTAGGGAGCTATACGCATCATATATTGTTGATGCATTTTTAGTGTCTGTAACTAGTCTTGTTTAACGATGTATTTTGTATGGTCTTTTATTAATTATCGAGTCTGTATGTTATGTTGACCAAGTCAGATATCCTCCTATCTACTTGTGTACAACTTATTTGTCTCTTTTGATATGTAAAGTATTATGAACAATGCATGTTGCATTAAAGGGTAGTTTGGTCATTACTATGTTTATATGTTGCTGTTTGTTGCTGTGGTTAACAGAAACAACCACAACAGTTGCAGTCCTCGACGAAACAGACCTGTTTCGTCGGAACACTTCATGGCGAAACAGACCAGTGTTCAAACTTCTGTTTCGTTGAAGGTCATGACGAATCAGACCTTGATTCGTCATGTACTGGGCTGTTCCAGGCCCAATGTCTGGCCCATGTTCAGATTCGTCAAACACTTTGTGTGTTTCGTCGATATCATTGGCCCAGGGACTATATAAACATCTCTGTTTCATTTGAACATAGAGATGAGATATTGACCATAGTAACAAAACTCTGCCGAAATTCTGTCTGAACTGTGTTTGTATCAGTTGTAATCGGTTCTCATCCCGTTAATCAATCGAGTGTGTATCATTGATTAATCCGTTGTTATTATTGCTTTATATGTTTGATTTGGCATAGTTACGTGGATTCCGCACACGTAACCGTGTTTACTATAAACAAGTGATTCGGTTCGTAATCGATCCTCAGATTTCGGGACCTACAAGTGGTATCAGAGCATTGGCTCTTATCCTTGTTTAAAATCAAACTTGTTCGGTTTTTATCAAGTATTTTGTGTGTGTTTTTCTGAAAATGAGTTCTTGAAAAATTTTATTTTCTGGAAAAATATTCATAAATCTGCTGTTTTATTGTTGTTTGCTAAAGATTTTTATCAAAAACCTAAGTTAGATTGTTTGTTTATGCTTTAAACCGGGTTTTTAGTGAAAATCTAGTGTATTTTCGTGTTTCGGAAAATTATCGGTGATCGGAAAACTCATCGGAAAACTCATGTTCTTGGATGTGTTCTTGAAAATCTTCATAGTTGTTCTTATATAAACTGAGAATTTGATCTGATAATTTGATTAAAACAAGTGTTGCAACTTATAAAATAATAACTTGACTTTTGTGTAAAAGTTGATAATTGGTCACAGTCTCTGTTTCGTTGAAAATAAGATGTTTCAAACATACTTGTGTCAGTTTTTAAATATCTTGCTGTCTGGTCTTATCCTTTGACTGATCAGTAGATATTTTAAATATCTAAACCAACTGTCTCTTACCCAGTTTTGACGAAACAAGCAGCCGACGAATCACATCTGTTTCGTCGCAACATCTTTGACGAATCAAGCGTCTGTTTCGCCACAACATCTTTGACGAAACAAATTCTGTTTCGCCACAAATCACTATTATCACAAGTCTGTTTCGTCATCAGTCATTTAGACGAAACAAACCTGTTTCGTGAAATCTGTTTCGTCGAGAACATATCTGTTTTACACAGAGGACTTGTAACAGCTTGCTTACTGTTTGTTTTCAAGAATTTGTGCAGGTACTATCATACATACATCAAATATGAGTTGTACTAGTCCATGGGATTGGAGTATGGACTCGAGACCACGTGAAGATCCGACTTCCGCAGCAGCGTGGGTGAAGAGTGTTTTTGGTCAACTTACTATAAGTGCCGGACAATGGGCTTTGGCATCCAATCAGAACCAAAACATTCAAAATCTTTTGATTAGCGAGAGCGAAACGGGCAGCAACAATCGCCCGTCAAAGTTGAATCATATGAACGAGTTTCCATCATGGAAAGGTCGTTTTCATACATATGTTCAAGGTCAAAGTACTGATCTTTAGAGGTGTTTCATTACTCCACGCAATGATGCTCTCGAAGTAGCAGCCTCAACGGCCGAAGGTTTTTCTAACATGCAAGAAAATGACAAGAAAGCATATGAATTTGAGAAAAAGTCGTTTGCTGTTCTTACTCAAGCACTTCACAAAGATATTTATCATCAGTTTTCTTATTGTAAGGACACGAAATCCTTATGGGATTGTTTGGTAACAAGAGGAGAAGGAAATGCAGCTTCCAGAAAGACACGGCATGATCTATTGAAGAAAGAGTTTGAGTCATTTCAGTTCTTAGAAAATGAAACTCTAAATGATATGACTACACGTTTTTACCATTTGATCAGTGAAATGTTTGCTTATAGTGTTGTTGCAAGTGAAAAGGAAGTTTGTGCACGGTTTGCTGATTCTCTACCACCAAAGTGGAGTCCATACATTGAGCTTCTAAAGCATACAGGTATTCTAGATGCTGACACTATAACTATCTATGAATTCGTACAGAAGCTGGAACATAAGAATGATGAAGAAATCCGGAAAGCAAAACGCATTGCTGCTCCTCAGAATATCGAAATGTATTGTGGTGGAGGTTTTGACCCGTCAGCTAGTCTGAGGCAACCAAAGTTACAAACGGCGTTTGTATCAAATACAAACTCTTCTCCGTTTCCTCAACAAACTCAGACTTATTCTGGAGAAGGTTTTGTTCCTTTTATACCTCCAGTTTCTACTACTCAACCTCAGGCATATTCTGGAGGAGGTTTTATTCCATCCCTACCACAACCACAAGTCCAACCACAACAACAACAGCAAGCTCATTATACCAACAATCCTCCAACTCCAAACCCTAACACAGTCAAAGTTGATACATCAAACCTCTCAAATGTTAGCATTGAAGTAGCAAAGGAACATATGGAACTTATTAATACCATGGTCAGTGCTTACTGCGGTTTGGTCGCAGGTCAAATTGGAAACATCAATTTAACCAACGAAGACTATCTACAAATCAACCGTGATGAAATGGAGTTGATGGATATACAGTGGGCATTCGCAAGTGCTGTTAGAAGGGCGAAGGACTTTATGGTTCGAACAGGAAGGAGTTCTTTGGAAAGCAAACAAGATACAAAGTATGGTTTTGATAAAGAAGCAGTTACATGCTTCAATTGTGGCGAAAAGGGTCACTTCAAACGTGAGTGCACTAGACCAAGCAGACAAGGCAATCAGAACCCATTCCGTAATCAGACGAGTACTTCAAATGCTAATCAAGACAATCGTGGAAAAGGGATAGTGGCTGTAAACAACACCACTAACCAGAATCAGTCTGGACCATCAAATGAAAGTCGTGCATTAACCGTACAAGCTGATGAAGGGTTTAATTGGTCTTTACAACTTGGGGAAGGTGATCAAGATAAAGGAGGAACAGCGTGTTATGCTAAGATTATCAATCACATCAAGCACGTTCATAAGGAAGAATTTTCTGATAGTGACGACAGTTCTGGTAATACCGGGAGTTCTGATGAAGAAAGTTCTACTTCGAGTTCTGAATCTGATGTGAACAAAGAAGCAAGTTCAAATCTTGATGACTTATTGAATGAAGCAGAAGAGTTGAAATGTCAGAAATCAGTTCTGATTAAGAAGGCTGAGGTAGTATCTAAAGAAATGGAAAAGTTCTTTTCTGAAGACGGATCTTTCTCTTATCAGACTGCCTTTATGGCAAATGTCTCAGATTCTACAAGTCAGGTAAAATCTGAAATTCTTATCAACTGTAGAGATTGTGAGTATATGAAAAATGAATTTGATAGAATAAAGCTTCACTGTGATTCGATTCATATTCACAATCAGAGTTTAGTTGTTGAAATGGCTAAATGCAAAGAATCGAATATGGCTTTAGTTCGAAACGAAAAAGAATTTAAATCTATGATTGAAACTCTAAAGAAAAATGTTTCCGAAGTGACAAAAACTGTTTATCATAAACAAGTTAGTATAAATGATTACATTAACATTGTTGAGGAAACCAAAAAGGAACTAGCCATTGCCAAATGTGAGCATGATGCAATCAAGCAAAAATTGGAGAGTTACTCTAACTCCCGATTTGTGCTCGATCACATTATTGATGTTCAACAACTAAAGGGAAACAAGAAAGGTGTTGGGTATAAGAAGTGTCCGCCCCCTTTGAGACATGATTATGCTTATATGCCTGATGAAGAAGAAATGCCACGGTTTGAATCTAGTGTGCCTCTTGATTATGAGGAAGTTACTACTGGCCTAGGGTTCAAATCGGACAATTCTCCAAGTACAAATTCTGAGCAAAAAGATTCAACATCTACGAAACAAGGTCCTCCCACCATTGAGGACTATGAGTCGTCGGATGATGAACCTGAATCAGATGTGAGTAATCAGGATAAATCACTTGACAAACTTAAAGGAGTAGAAGTTCCAATTGAGAATCATATTCTGTGTGATCCTCCTACTCCTGATGTTCAACCTGTGGTTCAACAAGTGATAGATCCTGTGTCTACCATTAAAAGTAAGATTGTGTTGTACACTTTGGTTGGTGATTCTAAAATCTATTCAGATAATGATTTTCCAATTAAAAATGTCAATCCATCATCGATTGATAATGTTTTTGAAAATAATACAAGTAAGTTTTTGGAAAAGTCGATTCCGGGAGTTATTGTGACTCAATGTAATCCAATTCCTTAGGCTGAAATCAAAAAGAAATTTGGAAATCAGAAATCACCTTCAAAGCAACAACCTGTTGCTTCTAAGGGTAAACAATCAGATCAACGAGCTAAATTGCCAAATGTTTTTAAATCAAAATTTGAAACAAAAGGAGATCGTTATCAGAAGAAAAACAGCAATGTTAAATTTGTGGAATCGAAGGGTACAGATAAAATTGAGACTTTTGCTAACAAGTCAAACACTGATTTTGTACAAGTCAAAATTTTAAAACGTGATAGTCAAAACAATTACACTCAACATTCAAATGGGTGTGATGAAAAAGGTAGTACCTCGGGTTATACAAATTCGACATCTGATCGTCGATCCAGTTCTCCTAAGTTTGTTGAAAGGAGAACGTGTTTTAAATGTGGAGAGTTTGGGCACATCATCAAAGATTGTGCTAACACTCCGAAAGCGAAATTTGTTGAAAGAGCATCACCTGAATCGATTCACCCTACATGTCGTCCTGTTTCACCTAAACATGATAAAAGAACTATTAAAGAACAGGAAACGAAACAACGACATCAAAATGTGAAGAAAATAGAAAAGGCTTTAAAACCTAAGGTCAATTCTGTTCCAAGGGAACCAAGTTCACCTGTAAAACCAGAAATTTCAAAATTTGTTTACAAAACTCAATCTGGTAAACAAAAACAAACTTGGAAACCTAGGAAGGGTGAAAGTTCAGGGGGAGCTGTTCGTTTGGAAAACCATCAACAAATCGAGATCACTATTCGTGATGCTCAGGGACGACCCAAGACCACTTTGGCTTGGGTCCCCATCCTTAACTAATCATTGGATGATATGTGCAGGATGTTCCAGGAGGAATTATCAATAGTCATTGGATTGTTGATAGTGGGGCATCCAGGCACATGACGGGCGACTTACGGCTTCTATATGATGTGAGAAACATTAAAGGAGGCTATGTTGCTTTCGCTGGAGACAAAGGCGGATACATCACTGGATAGGGAATGATCTCTAATGGTGTTGTATGTTTCGATAAGATCAATTATGTTCGTCAAATTGATCATAATCTTCTCAGTGTGTCGCAAATCTGCGATAAAAAGTTCACCGTGCATTTCGATGATGCCGGTTGTTATGTGCTTAAACCTGGTTTCAAAATTCCTGATGAATGGATTCTCTTATCGGCTCCAAGAATCAATGATCTTTATGTTCTTGATATGAGTCAAGCGATTACGACTTCTGCACAAGTCACATGTTTTGTCTCGAAAGCCACGGAGAAGGAGTCTATATCTTGGCACAGAAGAATGGGACACATTCACTTGAGAAAAATGAACCATTTGGTGAAAAACAATCTTGTGAATGGCGTGCTCGTGAGAAGTTTTCATCTACAAGATATCTGTGTTTCGTGCCAGAAAGGGAAACAAACAAAGAAGTCTCACCCTTTAAAGAAAATCAACACTGTTGGCATGCCTCTCGAACGTCTTCATATGGACCTCTTTGGACCTATGAGACACAAAACAACGTTCGGAGATGTGTATTGTTTAGTAGTTACTGATGACTACTCTAGATTTTCTTGGGTAGCTTTTATGGCACACAAGAGTGATACTCCTGGCATCCTCAAGGATCTTCTTACAATGTTGGAAAATCTCTACTCGTTGAAAGTTAAGAGGATCAGAAGCGACAATGGAACTGAATTCAAAAATCGTGTTATGGATGAGTTCTGTACTTCTAAAGGCATTCTTCATGAATACAGTTCTCCTTACACTCCACAACAAAATGGTGTCGCGGAGAGGAAGAATAGGACAATAATTGAAACTGCAAGAACAATGTTGGTAGAGTCGGCGTTTCCTGTTCAGTTCTGGGCAGAGGCTGTGTCGACTGCTTGTTACACATTAAACCGAGTTCTTACTGTTAAGAGACATGGCAAGACTTGTTTCGAACTTCTACAGAAAAGGAAACCTGATCTTTCAATTCTAGAACCTTTTGGTGGTCCATGCACTATGATTGATCCGGATGGAAAGTTTGGAGCGAAAGCTATCGAGGGTTTCTTCCTTGGATATGCTACACCAAATTTTCGTGTTTGGAATTTGACTACCAAAAAGATTGAATCATGGAGTGAAGTAAGGGTTCAGAGATATACAAATCCTGTTAAAGCTCCAGGTGATCCTTGGATGTTCGATTATGATGGGCTTTTCAACTCCTTTGATCTGCCAATCTTTGATGAAGATTCCGCAGCTGCTAGAATGATATTTGATAGTGACAATGCTGCTGAGTCGTCATTAGTCAGACCTGTTGTTGTTAACTCACAAAGTTCTAATTCGTCTAACAACACAGTTCAAAATGAGGAAGTTGAAAATGCTAATGAATACAATGAGTCATCAGAAGAAGATGAAGAAAATCTGGATGCGACTGAAGGCACTAAATCTCCAGTTGTTCCAGTTCAGGGTATTTCTGTTGATACTCCTCATGTGCAAGTCGATGATACTGCTGAAGGAAATGCATCCACTTCTACGCATATTCCAGGTGTAGAGTTGGTTGTTGATCTTAATATTAACAATTTGGGTGTTAATGCTCGTGTTTCTGAAAATCCTGAAATGAGGATACACGATACCCATCCACAGCAGAATATCATAGGAGATGTCCAACAAGGTGTGCAGACACGTAATCAGCTGAGAAACAACCAGAGTGCTGGTTTGTATTCAGCTATTAGAGAATCTGGTCTACAAAACGATTGGTCTTTCGCGTGTTACGTTTCACAAGAAGAACCAAAATCTTGGAAGGAAGCTTTAAAAGATAATTCGTGGGTTGAAGCCATGCAGGACGAACTGCAGCAATTTCAAAAGCTTGGTGTTTGGAAGCTTGTTGAAAAACCGGAGAATTACAAGAAAATTGGAACACGATGGGTTTATAAATGCAAGAAAGACGATCGTGGAGTTGTTATTCGCAACAAAGCGAGACTGGTTGTTCAGGGTTTTCGTCAGATTGAAGGCATTGACTACAATGAAGTTTATGCACCTGTTGCACGTCTGGAAGCTATTAGGATCTTTTTAGCTTATGCTTCTTTCAAAGGATTCAAAGTTTACCAGATGGACGTTAAAAGTGCTTTTCTTCATGGTATTGTTCAAGAAGAGGTGCATGTCGAACAACCTCCAGGTTTTGAAGATCCTATTCACCCCGATCGGGTTTGGTTGCTCAACAAAGCTCTTTATGGTCTACATCAAGCACCTAGGTCTTGGTACGCAACCTTATCAAACTATCTTCTGGAGAATGGATTTAGACGAGGTCTTATTGATTGCACACTCTTTATCAAAGAATAAGATGAAGATCTTCTGCTGGTGCAGGTATATGTTGATGATATAATATTTGGGTCTACTAATGACTCTTTGTGCAGGCAATTCGAACGTGTTATGCAAGAAAAGTTCGAAATGAGCGCTATGGGAGAGATGAATTTCTTTTTGGGCCTTCAAGTTCAACAAACAGAGTCTGGGATATTCATCCATCAGACTAAATATGTTGGTGACATTTTGAGCCGATTTCAAATGTCAGATGCAACGCCCATTGGTACCCCACTTCCGCAGAATCACGGGATTACTCCGGATTTGAAGGGAGAAAGCATCAACTCCTCGTACTATCGTGCCATAATCGGATCTCTCATGTATCTTACCGCTTCGAGGCCTGATATCATGTACCCAACATGCTTGCTAGCAAGATATCAAGCAAACCCGAAGGCTTCTCATCAGTCAGCTGTCAAAAGGATTTTACGCTATTTGAAGGGATGCCCAGACCTCGGTCTTTGGTACCCTAGGGATGATAGTTTTGAATTAATTGCATACAGTGATTCTGATTTCGGTGGTTGCAAAATCGATGGCAAATCGACAACAGCAGGATGTCAGTTCCTAGGAAATCGCCTGGTCACGTGGCAGTGCAAGAAGCAAACGTGTGTTGCTACATCAACATGTGAAGCAGAATACATTGCTGCCTCGAGTTGTTGCTCCCAAGTTCTTTGGATACAACAACAAATGCGCGACTACGGTTTAGAATTCCTATCTACTCGTATTTTTGTTGATAATAATGCTGCTTTACAGATCACTAGAAATCCTGTGCAACATTCTAAGACTAAACACATCGACATTAAATATCACTTTATCCGTGATTGTTTTGACAAGAGGTTAATCGATGTCGTTCATGTCCCCACTGATCACCAACGTGCCGACCTGTTTACAAAAGCTTTTGATAAATCACGTTTTGATTATCTACTTTTGGTCAATGGCATTAAGGTGATACCTGAGTAAACTTCTTTGGCTAATCGTTTTTGTAAATATTTTCTTTATAAACTTTGAAAATTCAAAAATATTTTAGTTTTCGTAAACTTTGCGAATTTTAGGGGGAGATATTTCAACAAAATACAAAAACATTGCAAAAGTTCAAAATCCAAAAAGATGTCTTTACTTTCTGTCGTTTTCGTTTGAAAAATTAAAAAATTCAAAAACAATAGAAAATCCAAAAATGAGTTTCTTGGATAAAGGAAAATGATGAAATTCACTGGTGTGGTCGGTCAATGTGCTCAAAATGCAAAATAAAAAGAAAAATGATAAGTATCTCTACTAACGATGTATCGGTAGGCTCACAATCAGACTAAAATGTGCAGGATGATACAAACCTAACAGACTTCAAAGTCAGGTGGGAACCGCTCATTGGCATATGGTCTTAGTACCGAAATCTCGTTTGAGAGATTGCCGAGATCTGAAATATTCGGTCTTTATGCTGCTTATCATCTGGGTATCATGGTTGTATCAAACCGTAAAAATAACGGAGACGAAGTCTAAGATCTTCCATGATACTATATATACGTGTACATACTGCATTCGACCTCAATAAGTGATCAACAATCACATGTCCAAACAAAATAAGTGATAAATTATCACAGATTCTTTGCGGGAGTCAAGTTCGTCTCTCTGCTGTACGGAAGTACTGACCTGTTCACGGACTTGCTCCTGTGCCCTCATGCATCTGAAAATCAAGTTCCTCATCAATAAGTGATTCTATCACATAGGGCTTGTTTTCAATCAAAATAAGTGAGTTTCTCACATTTTTATACGGTCAAACAGATGATAATCGGTATACTCACCGGTAAGATGAATTCTCGTGCATACCTTGATACGGGAATGTGTCGTGAGTGGATTTACATCGACTTGTAAGTATAATCCTTACCGTTAATCGTATCTGTTAAATTATGATTATGTCTGATCAGTTTGAGCTTATGTGGACCACAATACCGATAATCGAGGTAGTATACTTATCCAGAGCTTTAAACAGAAATCAAAATCATGTTGACTAAGACCGTAAGCTGGTATGATTCCTTGTCCTTGAGATTCGCAAAAAGATTGCACTTGTACAGTTGTTTACTGTTTTTAACAGTTTTCCGCATTTTCATTTAGTTTACCGTGCTTTAAATTTATTTTTAGTATATTTGTGTAAAGTTCGTTTTTGATTAAGCCGAAGTTGTTGCTTGGTGTTTTCTACCGGAAGCCTGAAACCTTCTTCATAAAAATGTTCTTGCATTTGAAAATTCAAACTGAATGGAAATGTGTTCATAATCTGTTTAGACTGCAAAATCTTACCACTGTTTTGACTGCAAAATATTTCCAGCTTTTGTGTTGCTGTTTTGAAAAATATGTTGGTGAAACAGAACAGTCGACGAATCAACATAGTCGACGAATCAGACCATAGTTGGCGAATCAAATCTGTTTCGTCAAAACAGACGACGAATCACAGGAGCCCAACTCTGTTTCGTCATGGGCTAAAAGTTTAGGCCCAAGTTCAAGCCCAAAATTTCTGTTTCGCCGAGCCCATTTCAGTTTCGTCGAGTTTTCTAATTCGTCGAGACAGGGCGGAGTATATATAGGTCCCACTTGGTCACTTTTTCAAATCATCTGTTCTCATCTTCTTCACACAACCAAAAACCCATACCTACGGTTTCTCTTCCAAATCGCTCAAAACATCAGTTTTTAATCAAAATTTTACAAACTTCAAAGGTAGTAACATGTTCTGATTCACATTCCGAACACTTTGAACCGTTCGGTTTTTCATCCGAAACCCTTTGAAACCTTGTTTTCTTTGATTATATATGTGTTGTTGTTGCATGTTTTTGTGTTTTACTTCTTAATCTGATAGATTTAGGTTTATCAATGTTTGATTTTCTTTGATTTGTTAATGGGTTTTTATAACAAAAACAGGGGTTTGTTTTTTATTAATGTTATTAACTGTTTTTACAAGGGTTTGTGTTCGGAAATCATTGATGGGTGTTTATAAATGGTTTGGGTATGAATAATGATACTGAATGTGTTTGTGTCTTTATTTGTTTCCTTGTTTATACCACAAAACGGCGAAACACAAAACCCCCAATTTGACGAATCAAATTTAACCCTAATTCTGGCGAATCAAACATATGACGAATCAGACGACGAATCAAATATCACGAATCAGAAAAGGAACGAAATAGACTCGACGAATCAAAAAGTCGACGAATCAAACCAGTCAATGGTCAACCCTCTGTTTCGTCGTTCAAACTTCTGTTTCGTCGTTGATCTTCTGTTTCGTCGTACATGCCTTAGCAATTTTCTGATGTTGCTGTTTGATCACAGTAGACTTGTTTGATAAGTTATCTGTTATGTGAATACATGAAAGTGTATTCATACATGTCAAAATGCAATGTTATATCAAATGTGACTTATTCTGGACATTTTTATGTACAGATGGCTCCTAAAGCACCGCAAGAAAAAGGAAAACGCAAGAAGGCGATAAAGAAAGAAAAGAAAACTGAAGAAGAGATTATGTCAGAAAAACGCCATAATCAAGTTGCATATTTGGATCCGGAAGACAAGCTCATTGAATTTAAAGATATGACGAAGTGGATCAGGGAGTCACGTATCAATCATGCTGTTACATACTCGACACCCGTCTACAAATCTCTAATTAAAGCGTTCTGGGATTCTGCTAGCGTCGTCAAAATTGATGGAAAGGAGATTATCAGAGGTCGTGTGAATGATCTGTATGTCGTTGTTACTCCGGAGATATTGAATGAAGTTCTTCAATTACAAGATCAACCGAATGCTCCTTATTCAATTCCAATCATGTGTTCGCGAGGCCGTTTGCTAAGGATGAAATGTAAAGGAGATCTTTTCGTCAAACAAATCAACAAAGGTGATCTTCCATTAAGATACAAGTTTTTATTGCATGTTCTTATTCAGTGTCTCAGCAAATATGATATGGCTGGAGATGATCTAGTTGGTTTCATGGTTGCTTTGGTGTTAAACAAACCGTTTAGCATCTCAAAGTATATTTTCAGCAACATGAAAGAGAATATGACAAGGACTGGTAGTAGAACCACCGGGAACAAGTTTTGGATGTATCCACGGTTTCTGCAAATGATTATGAATGTTCAGCATCCAGACCTTCCTAAAGCTGAAAATGATCTTTTGAAAATAGAGGCGATGAATTTCAACTCTTTACGGCTAATCAAGACGATGGCGGCCAAAAGATACACAGAAAGTGTTCCTCCAAGGAAGCTTTTTGGCGCACTAGTGAATACTGATTATGTTGCTCCTGCAAATGACAAATGGCGTCATGAAGACAGCCAATCAGACAATGAAGAACCTGAGTTGGAAAGGTTAAGGATAGAAAAATTTGGTCCTGACCCAGTTGATTCAGATGAATCTGGTAGTGATGATGATGAAAGTAGTGGAGATAGTGATGCAGGTGATGCAGGTGCTGTTGGTACATCAAGCAAAGGTGCTGTTTCTGGTACATCAGATAGTAGTTCGTCAGCAAGTGGTGATGATGGAACTGATTCGAGTTCTAGTGATCATATAGTTGAACCTGGTTATGAAATGTATATCGATATACGTGGAGTAAGAAGGTATAGAAAGATTAGAACAGAGGATGATCCAGAATATGTTCCAGAGGATCCTGAAGGTGAAAGAAGAACAAAAAGAAGAGCAGAAAAAGCTGTTGAAGTACAAAAGAAGAAGTCTAGGAGATATTTGAGTACTTATACTCGAAAATCTGTGCCTCAAGAGTCTTCATCTATTCCTCAGGAGCCAGCTCAATCTGTACAATCTGTACCTCAGGAGCCTGTACAAGAAGCTCCTGTAGTTACTTCAGCTACAGAAACTCCAGTTGCTCCAGTTGTTACATCAGCTACTGTTACTCCATCTGTTATTCCTCAGGCTGTTCCTGAAAGAACTATGGCTTCAGCAATCCGAGCAACCACTTCACAAATCAGTGCTGAACGTCATAGGACATTTGCCGGATTTTCTCAAGATGAAAAGATCAAATATCTGTTTTCTACACTTGAAGCGGCTGCTGATCGTCTTCAAAGGCAATCTCATTTTGGTAATCTCACAAAGCATGATCAACTTAAACAATCAGTGGAAATTAACAAATTGAAGTCAATGGTTGGTCAACAGCAAACAGTTATAGAGCGACAACAAGGTGAAATTGATTTGCTTAAAGCTGAAAATGCTCGCTTGAAGGCTCTTGATGAAGAGAAAGAGAGAAGGCTTGCCATTCTGTGGGACTATCATTGTAAACAACAAGAGGTACTAAAGAAAAAGGATGATGATACGGAAGACCAAGGAAATCCTGATACCTCTGGTACATCACAGAAGCAGCCAACCGCACTTGCTTCTGAAGTTGTTGCAGTACAAACTACAGTTGTTGAATCATCTCAGGGAACTTCTACTGGAAAAGTTCAACAGATAGAAGGTACTTCTTCTATAGTTAGCAGTGCTGATATTGCTCTACAAGCTATTCATCCATTTACAGGAGAGTTGCTTGAAGAAGGGGAGTTAATAGAAGATCTTTCTCAGGAGCAATTGAGTATTTTACAGTCTATGAGAGAAATAGATGATGCTGAGATAGACAAAATGTCTACTGAGACTGATACAACGAATGTTGAAGAGATTGATGAGATTGTGTTTGAAGGTGAAGCACCAAAATCAACATATGTCAGAGAAGATGGTACTGAATTTGCATCATTTGATGAAAATTGGATGAAAGAAAACATTGATGACATAGACGAGCACTTGAAGAATCGGAATTCGTCTGAAAAAGACACATATGCTTTTTCTGAATGGAGAAAACAGTTTTTATCTAAAGTGTCCAAACCTGTACCTGAAAAAGCTCAAGTAGACTATTTGCAATTTGAAAAGAAGCCAAGTGGAAGGATTCTTTGCTGGATGTTTGTTCAAGATATTCACTGCATTGCTATTAAACGTGAATATGGAATTCTGTATTTCAATTCACTGCTGAGCATTCTTTCCTTGCCATTTTATGATGTCTCTGCGTTGACAAGGCTTGAGCTTATCAATCGTGCAAAATACGATGGTGCTACGTTATTTGAGCGTCTGGTGAAAGTAAACAAGAAGTCAGGCTGGAAGGATGAATCCTACAAGCCACAATTTCCTGTTTATCAACCGATCAAGTTTACTCTTGATCCGGACACCAACACTTGCAGATATAAACTTGTGTACCAGCCTCCGAGGGTAGTAGATAAAATCCCATTGATGCCTATGAAGCAGGATTTTCTTGAAGACATGGCATTGTGGTGCTACGACTCGGATACTCATGAAGCTGTAATTGTGTTTAAAGATAATCGTGCTAATTACCGAATGTTGGATCCGATGTGGATCGTCAACATGTCTGAAGCTGATATTAGCAGATTATATCGTCATGATATTTTCTATGAAGATCAAGATGCACGACAAGCTTTAAAGTTTCAGCGAGTAGCGTGTTTTTGCTACTACAGGGGTATACATTCGGGCAGTTCGTGGTCCGAACAACACTGATGGAAGATTAGAAGACCGAAGACGAGTAACAGACAAGGGGGAGTTTGTTGATGCATTTTTAGTGTCTGTAACTAGTCTTGTTTAACGATGTATTTTGTATGGTCTTTTATTAATTATCGAGTCTGTATGTTATGTTGACCAAGTCAGATATCCTCCTATCTACTTGTGTACAACTTATTTGTCTCTTTTGATATGTAAAGTATTATGAACAATGCATGTTGCATTAAAGGGTAGTTTGGTCATTACTATGTTTATATGTTGCTGTTTGTTGCTGTGGTTAACAGAAACAACCACAACAGTTGCAGTCCTCGACGAAACAGACCTGTTTCGTCGGAACACTTCATTGCGAAACAGACCAGTGTTCAAACTTCTGTTTTGTTGAAGGTCATGACGAATCAGACCTTGATTCGTCATGTACTGGGCTGTTCCAGGCCCAATGTCTGGCCCATGTTCAGATTCGTCAAACACTTTGTGTGTTTCGTCGATATCATTGGCCCAGGGACTATATAAACAACATCTCTGTTTCATTTGAACATAGAGATGAGATATTGACCATAGTAACAAAACTCTGCCGAAATTCTGTCTGAACTGTGTTTGTATCAGTTGTAATCGGTTCTCATCCCGTTAATCAATCGAGTGTGTATCATTGATTAATCCGTTGTTATTATTGCTTTATATGTTTGATTTGGCATAGTTACGTGGATTCCGCACACGTAACCGTGTTTACTATAAACAAGTGATTCGGTTCGTAATCGATCCTCAGATTTCGGGACCTACATATATAAAGGTCCATTTTTTGTATTTTTGTTCATTCCTTTGTTTATTTATAAAAAAAAATTATTGTGTGTATTTTGGGGTATTTCTCAGTTTATTTATAAAAAACAATATTATTGTTAAATAATACAAATATAAATTATATAATACAAATATAAATTATAAAAATTAAAAATAATACAAATATTATGAATTATAAAAATTAAGAATGATACAAATATTATGAATTATAAAAATAAAAAATGATACAAATATTATAAATTATAAAAATTCTACTATTAACAAAAATACAAGTTTCCGCTTAATCTTCGATAACATATAAACTCGGGTCTTTGTCTTTGTCTGAGTCTGATTTAGAGTTTATTATCTCGTAGTGGTGATGTAACCGCGACCTATACATTTCTTCCTACTGTTCGCAGCTATTGTTTGATGCGTCGACCACAATGGGCTCACTGTAGGCATGGGGTAGTCTCTTTCCAACTTAGCATGTATGAAGTGTCTCCCGTAAACATGTATGAGCGTTATCGCTTGAGGTCGTGGATCTACAGGGGCATCCGTTAACGGGAAGAAGGTATAGCTCCCTTCGATGCTTAGCTCGTGGACGACGATATCATACCTTTGCGCTACAAGAAACCTTGTGTGGGGCATTTCTATCCAGTGACTTGGAGGGCACCCTTCCACTGAATGCCAATAGATGCTGTTATGTATCCGCTTAAAGTCTCCTTCGACATATCTTTCGAATACATGCGTCCATAGCGGCTCGTTATGGTCAATCTCCAGTAGTAAATCATTTCGAATACGGGGCCATACGTATTCCCCAAAACCTAACCCGACAGCCACAGACCCGTACCCACAATGACCTTATGGGGTCACATCTTATATACACGATATGTAAGAGTGAAAATCCAATGGAATTTGATGCTCAAACCTCTTAATGGTTAACAAGTCCTCGTCCCCCTTTATTAATGGAAAACCATGATAATCCCGCGTCTCCTTCTTTTTAGAACTCGTTGAACAGCTTTGTTGCATTTTAGGTTTTTCAGACTTTACAACCGAACCAGTTCCACGAGAGCCCTGTGACGGTACGTATGAGCTGTGTCGGGGTAAATCGTACCTATGTTGTGGGGAAGCGGTATATACGTTGCTTGCCTCGCCATAGGAGCTGTTTCTCGCAGCTTCATCTAACCTCGCAGCTTCTTCTAGCCATTGTTGTACTTTCTTCGATGTAGGCCGACCGCGAGTATTTTGCTGGACAATCGGTTGTTTCTTAGTTGACGATTTCGGGGTTAAGACTGCTTTTATCTTTCGAAAGAAAACTTTTTTTTTCTGAGCAGGGGATTGGACTCTTATTGTTGCCACACAATATTGAGCTCTGCTACAACATCGACTTCCTTATCTACCAGTTTACATGGTAGTAAGTCAAGCTTACACCAGAATACATCTACATCTTCGAGTTGTATCTTACGCTCTGCACAGTTAAGTCAATACAGTGTGAGAAACAGCTAAATCGCACTAAATAACAAAAGGTTTGTAGGTTTAATATTTTTTACCTGTACGTTTGTACTTTTCCAGCCTACAAGCACACGACAACCCACAACTAAGCCACATATGGCAACCAGATGATGCGTTAAGTTTCCGCAACACCTCCAGCTTCCTCGTTAGCTCTCCTTCAAGCAAATCAAGTGCTGTATGGGAAACCTTTCCACGTAGGTTGTCCAACAACGGGTGTCTGTGGTGGTTCATCATTTTTTCGATGCTTTGGGTAAAATTTTTTTGTATTTCCCCTAACTGAGTTTCAACTATATAAATGACGCATCTTGCCATTCGCTCTAATGAACTCCCGCGCGTAATGTATCTTTTAAAATTTGTGTGCTGGCTCTCAACTCTATTGGTGGTGCGCTGACCAAAGTTGCGACAGTTATTAGTCCACACACAAACGAACATTTCTTTATAGTCTTTGAGCCAGTTTTCATAGACATAATTAAAGATCCCTGCAAAAATAAAATAATGAAATGTAAAAGTGTGTGTAAAATATAATAGAATGGGTGAGTCATTTGTTGAAGGCACACTTACTTTCCCGGTTGGCAGCCACGAGTCGGTTATACAATTTTTCCAAGTTGTACTTGTACATGGGCTCTGAAGCAGAGTTGCACACTCCCCGCCAGTACGACAGAAATTTCTCCCAATCTAATTTATTGAACCCTTACTTGCAATGTTTACATATATTTTGTTCGATGTGAAACCGGCATAGAAACCTAAACGCTTTCGGGAATACTTTAGCACACGCATTAATTAGGGCTAGCTCTCTATCCATGACTATCACACCCGGCATCATACATTCATGCAACATTGACTTGATCCGCTCAAGCACCCACACGAAGTTATCCCATCGTTCTTTGCAAATAACGGCATGTGTGATACAAAAAGACTTGTTGGTCGACGTCAAACCCACAACCTGGACAAATGGCATGTTGTAAATGTTTGTTTTACGTGGCTCCATGTTTTGAGCAGTTAGCTGCTCCACTAGCTTGTATTCAACTTCAGTAAATCTTCGCACAAAAGCGTGGCCCAACAGAATCGTCATAGGTTCGTGGTTATGATTCGGGTTGTCCACTTTTAACTCCCACGTGTCATTCATCACGTCCCGCAAAGCGAGTAATGAAAATGGGTAACCAACTTTTTTGCTACCAGCTTTCCTAACTGTTGCTTTACTATGGTGCTCACCACTATGGTTGCACACGTGTCATTCATCACGTCCCACATAGCGAGTAATGAAAACGGGCAACCAATTTCGATCGGCGGGTAACAATTACATAACCCTTCTCCTTTCCCGTTGCTTGTACCCAATTCTTCAAATCAGTTAGTGATGTGTGTAAAATACAACATATAAATTACATCAAATGAGGCATAAAACTAACCCTTTTTTAGTACCAATGTTGGAAAAAGTGTGCTTTTGTCTTCCTTTTGTATTTTCAGGGTTAAAAGAGCTTAAATGAACAAAAGAAACAAAAACACAGTTAAATCTAACATAAATACAAGAAAAGGAATAAACGTGGCATGCCCGACCCCTCGACAGCATCATCCTAAACAAAAACAAGATATCAGAAGGCTGAACAAGCCCCGTGCCCAGCGGACACGGGGGCGTGCCCAAGTGTCTGCAGAAAAGACAAAGTTGTAGAAGCTTCTATTTCCCAACACGGGGGCGTGTCCAGCGGACACGGAGCCGTGGTCAACGCTAAGATTTGTAGAATCCAAGCAAATCTTGATAGTACAGATACACTTCTGCACACGGGGCCGTGCCCAGCGGACACGGGGGCGTGTCAACTAATGCAGACAAACTACAATTAATGAAGAAAGAGAAGATGGGTGGACACGGGGCCGTGCCCAGCGGGCACGGGGCCGTGTCCGGGCTTCTGTGCAGGCTATAAATAGAGGTGCTTGGTTCACTTCAAAAGCATCCCTTGGCAAACCACCTCTCTCACACTTCACCCACCCTCCACCACCATCACAACCCACATCCACCACCATCATCCATCATCCATAATAGAGTGTGTGTACTAGTCTCGGGATCCCAGATTGATAGTAAGAGTTCTTGACAATCAAAGGCCATGTTTGCCTAAGTCTCTTACAACACTTGGTGAAGATAAGCATTTAGTGTAATACTTTTTATTTTTAATGCTTTCACACTTTTTATTTGGTTTTGTATTAATGACTTTAATAACTAGTTTCTTATGTTGAAGGTGAAACTTCTTTATCATTTGTCCGCGGGTTCTTTGCGTTATTTTACTGTCTATATAAAATAAAAGATTTACACCATTCATATCTCCACAGTCTATATGGAGATATGTTGGCTACCTGGTCGGGGGTTAAGGGAATGGTTTGGTAAGGTTCTTGCCTTGTTCAGTGTATAGATCCTGCAAGAACCTGGGTCAAGTTTACTAGGACCTCTTTCAATACCCACTGGTATTGGATGGCGGGGGTGCGAAAGGCTTGATCCCCTCATATGTAAACTACTATTAATACATTAACCCGGCTACTTGGGATTGTATCCCTGCTGACTCAAACCACTTAGCCGAGGGTAACGTCACCTTCAAAAGAGGGGCCTACCACATTCCGCATTAATATCTTAATTAATTATCTTCCAATAATCCAACCCTTTAGGATTGTATCCTTGCTGACTCAAACTACTGGGTTGAGGGTAACGTCACCTTCAAAAGAGGGGCCTACTACTATAACTAAGATAATCGCTTAAAAAGTGCAAAAGTGCGGAAATAATCAAAGGTTACACTAAAGGCGAGTCGGATCCAAGTGAATAATCTTGTCTATCTATTTTTTATTTTTTTTATTTTATTTTTATTTTCAGCATTTTTAGTTTTTGTTTAAAACCTTTTCTCCAAATTTTTGATTTGATTAGACGTTGAGGATAAACCGGTACTAAAAGCTCTTGTGTCCTTGGATGACCTCGGTATCTTACCAATGCTATACTACGCTCACGATGGGTGCACTTGCCCATATGTGTGTTTAGTGTTAGTAAAATATCGTGTTTTATAAATTTAAAACTTTACTAAAGTGTTAAAAGGGTTAAAAATATAATTAAAAACATATACACGACAACACGCATCAAGTTTTTGCCACCGTTTCCGGAGACACAAGGATTTTAAGAAAGTTAGGAATCAACGACCTAATCTTTTTTTTTTCTTATTTTTCTATTTTTTTAGGATTTTTCTTAAATTTTCAGCTTCTGCAGAGCTCAGCACGGGTCGTGCCCGCTGAACACGCCCCGTGCCCAATCTTTGGTACTGGCAGTCCTGTTTTAAGTCAGACAGTAGCTGAACACGAGGCCGTGCCCACTGAACATGCCCCGTGCCCAAGTTTCAGATACGGAAAACAGAGCCGTAAGATCCCGGCGGCTAGTAATTTCTGACACAATCATGAGTGTTACTGATAATTTTTAATTTCACTCCTCTTATGGTATATGGTGTCAATTATGTGGTGGAAATCATAAAGATTTAAAATTTTATTTTTTAAATTATACTCCCAACTATATAGACCCATTGTTTTCTTGTAGCCTTAAGATGGGTGAAAGTAAAAAATAATACCTATCTCTCCCTCGAATGCGCTCAATCATCCCTTCTAGATGAAATGCTTCTTGAAGAATTCTTTCAGCTAGAAGAGCTAATTCTCCGATGGATAAAAGAACTTGAGATTGATATAATTAATTCATCTCAAAACGACGATCATGAAGAATTAGTGAGGCCGCATTCGAATTTTAACAACATCGTTGCCCTCGAAATCACCTCTAACTCTTGCGAAGACTTGAGCGATAGTCGTCTCTGTGTCAATTGTGCCGTGAAGGACTCCCCATCGACTTTCGTCGATGCATACATAGACCTGAGCGATTCGACATACACCTTCTTTAACGAGAGCCCAGATAAGGGTTGGACTTGTCCACCTACATTTAGCATAGGCATCACCCTTTCCAATAACCTCTTGCGTTCTCGTCTAAAACTAGGGCAATTTAGGTATCTCAGGCACTTCGGTGTTGTCCCAACCAGTAAGGAACCACCCGATCCGGATAAATTCCTTAAGAATAGACAAAACTTCATAAATAGCCTCTAGACACGGGGCCGTGTCCAGGTCAGCACGCCCCCGTGTCCACCAACAGATTCTCGTCTGACTTCCGGTCAGAATAAGGACAAAAAGTATCAGAATCTTGTCTGCACACGGGGCCGTGTCCAGCGTGTTGTCGTTTTCTATAATTGCAGCAAGATTCCTGCACATTTGGACCTTTCCAAAGACAGAGATTTTGTGGGATATTCACACATACCATACTAGGTATATTCTAAAGAAGGTTCTCAACAACCATCTTGTCTTTTCTACTTTTGTCCATTGCCTTCTTCTTCATATTTTTCCTTCAACACCTCCATTAGAGCTTGAAATCACCATGGTTTCAAGCTTTATTGTAATATTTATTAGATTTTTATTCAAGGAATCTTGTTAAAATAAGTTTTACAACACTGTTTTAAGTTATTTCTGCTAAAAAATGCTTCAAAAATCAGAAAAATAATTTAAAGCTCTAAGATTCCTTGTTTCAAAAATCTGCAGAGAGCTGAACACGGGGCCGTGCTCAGTGAGCACGGGGCCGTGTTCGAGGTACTGTTTCACTAAAATGAATTCTTTTCGGATTGTTCTCTTAGAATGTCAAGCAGGAACAACGGAACGTCCTCATCACACTCCAGGAACAACCGACAAGGAAGAAGAGCATCGGTAGAAGACTCCCTCGTCAATTATGTCTATGCCTTGAGAGTGGCCATAGATGAGATGAAGGGAGTTGAGGAAGCTCTGGTCGACCGTATCAATCATCTTTCTGTGGGTCTAGAAGGATGTCTTAGAGAGGTCAACCTTTTGCACCAAAGGTTGAATATCCTCGCTTCTCGTCCTTTGGTACCAATCGTTACGCAAAGGGCATGGAATGTGGTACCGGAAGTTATCATACCAACCGAGTGGTACGCCGTACACACGGAACCCCCTGAAGGCGTACTACATGGGGTCCCGGTTGCCGTCACTCCTCCGCCATAAGATATTGTGGAAGATGAGCTCGCCTTCTTCCTCCCAAAAGAAATAGAAGAATGGCTCAACAATATCTAGGGGACACCTCTCATTTTCGAGTTCTACAACGCCTTTAAAATACCGGGAAGCTATTTCCGGGCTTTTGTTATTCCTATAATAAGGGTAGTCCTTAGGATGACTTTATGTATCACTTGACCTATCTATCTTAGGAACCTTCTTTTTAGCTTTCTTTTTTAGGAACTTTTTGTAACTCTCTCTTTAATGAATGATGGTTTTAAAATTATTTGGTGGTTGGATGATGAATAAAACACACTCAGGATGGTGAAGGATACTAAGGGAAGCTTGAACCAACACCCCATACACAAAAACAGAGCCTCCCGACAATTTTTTTCATTACAGCAAGTTCAGCACTGGCCGTGCCCAACCAACACTCCCCGTGCTCAATGATCTGCAGAAAAACGCCCAGTTCAGGTAACTGGACACGGGGCGTGTTCGTGCCCAGCCTTCTGTTACTTTTTGTTACTTTCTGTTACTGGCAACCTGAACACGGGGCAGTACCTGGACACCATGGCCCGTGTCCAGATGCCCACTAATAAGAAATTTTGTTTTTAACACACCTTTTTACACATTCAATCAACCTAAAAACTTATTTTTGGGACACATTGAGGACAATGTGTAATTTAAGTGTGGGGGGATGCTAAAACCTTGAATTTTGCAAGTCCTAATTACAAGGCTTACACAAAACTCTATTGGAACTGCTAAACACCCCAAAAAATTTTTCAAAAACTTTTCATTTTTTTTTACTTGTCTTGGTTTAAGTAGGGAATAACAAGTTCTAAAAAAAGGTTATATTTTTACGAATTTACAACCGACAACGTCGTGATAAAAAGAACCAACATAAGAAAATTATGAAACGGCATGACAAATCTAGTTAAAATTTGATTATATATACGTGATCACATTAAAAACTCATTCCCACAAAAAGTGAGTTTTGAGCCTTTAATTGAGCATACAAATACACATCTTTAGACTAAATGCTCATCTTTCGTTTCTTGTGTGAATAGCCGCTTGGTTTCTTACGACTCTAGAACTTGCCATGACAATACATTCCCGGTCCTTATCAACTTAAACCCAAGTAAGTAAATGATGGAGGCATTAGGACTAACCCCTTTTTCTTTTCAACACCATTTTTTTACCACATACCAAAAATCCCCCTAGTTAACCCATTTGAGCCTAAACCTTTTCATTTCTAAACCCACAAAACAAACACCCTTTACCCACCGAAACCCTTTTTCATTTTAAACCCTTTATTTTAGTAAAAAGCTCGGTTTTCATGTGACATTCCTTATAAAAAAATGATGATGAAGTCTAGCAATAAACAAACGAGTTCCTCAAAAGAAACTATGTTTGAAAAATGTTTCGTTTGAATAAAAAGTCACAAAAACAAAAAGTTTTACGAAAACCGACGCTTTGTACGCCTTTCGCCCTTTTCTACTAACCACTAACCCAAAACCACCCACCTTTAACCAAAGTCTAACCCTTCCCCAAGTCCTCTTGATATTTACAAAGGTTTATAGTTAAAAAGGAGGAGGATTGATTGTTTGGAAAGCATATGGTAGAAGTAAGTTCCATGCCGCTCTCAAGTGTTTCACAAAAATACATCTTCGGCCGAGTGTTGAGTGATCTCCCGTGAGGTATGTGAACTTGTATATAAATGGAATTTAAAGAGGCATGTTATGCCCAAATAAGTAATTTCTCTTATGAAACGTTCTAAATAAATCATAACAAATAGGATTGTAAATAACATAAAAATAAAACCTAATAAAGATCTTGGAATCCCGACACTCAAAGACAAGCCCAAAACTTCTCTTCTACCCATACCACTTGGGTGTGCAAGCCACATTATAAAGAGTTTGGCTTGTGGACAAGCAAAGATTCAAGTGTGGGGGTATTTGATGTGTGTAAAATGCAACATATAAATTATATCAAATGAGGCATAAAACTAACCCTTTTTAGTACTAATGTTGGAAAAAGTGTGCTTTTGTCTTCCTTTTGTATTTTCAGGGTTAAAAGAGCTTAAATGAACAAAAGTAGCAAAAAGACAGCTAAATCTAACATAAATACAAGAAAAGAAATAAACGTGGCATGCCCGACCCCTCGACAGCATCTTCCCAAGCAAAAACAAGATATCAGAAGGCTGAACACGCCTCGTGCCCAGCGGACACGGGGGCGTGCCCAAGTGTCTGCAGAAAAGACAAAGTTGTAGAAGCTTCTATTTCCCAACACGGAGGCGTGCCCAACGGACATGGGGCGGTGGTCAACGCTAAGATTCGCAGAATACAAGCAAATCTTGATAGTACAAATACGTTTCTGCACACGGGGCCGTGCCCAGAGGACACAGGGGGCGTGGTCAATTTTTTTTTGAAAGGTGTAATTCACAACAGACGGTTAATACACACCCGCAAGTCGCAGGCCCGCCCCATTTCTGTCCTAAGGACTATGTTGTCTTAACGGGGCCCACGCCTCGGTAGAAATGGGACATAGTGTAACACCCCGAAAACGGGTTTGGTAATCAAACCACGTTAATACTAAAGGACGGGTAAAATACAGTTAGTGGTAAAACTTACCCGGTAAATTTTAGGATTTAAAATAAATAAATCCAATATTTATTAAAAGGATGGGAAATACGTTGAGAAAGCAAAGTATATAAAAGGCCCGAGATTTGAGATTTAACGGGACTTAAAAATAAAACGGGGTTTGAACAAGATAAATAACTAGGAAATAAATAACCTAGTACAAGTCTTGTAATTAAGTGAAAGAACAAAATTATTCAAGTTATAAACCAAACAAAAGTTGAAGGGCCTATGTTGTTAAAAATTGAAACTTAATAAGCCTAAAACAAAATTAAAACAAACCAAACACCCACTTTGGGGGATGTCTGGTCGAACAAGAAGCAGGGGGCGACAAGAGGCTCCTCACCCAACCCCAATCTTCACAAAACCCCAAATTGAAGGCTTAAATCATGTCCAAATCAATTTTCAAGCATAAATTAATGATCACCTAGTTGAGGGGATCATAAGGTATGTAAAATCTTGATGTTTCGATTCGTCTCAAGTTCTAGGTTAATTGTGAAAAACTGAAATTGAGCTTAAATATGTCATGCATGGATGAATCTTGAAGTAGTATGATGTCTAGGAGTAAACCCTAATCAATAACTAGTTGAATTAGTGTTGAAATTATAAAGCTCATGATCATCCATTATGGGTGTTTAATGGGTTTTGTAGAAACATGATGAACACTAGATTCATGATTGTCAAACTAGTGTTATTTGAACTCTATGAAGTTAATCATGACATATAACCATGAATTTGATGATTATCTAGTAAAAGATGTTAAAATTGGCAAGATAGGTAGCCATAAGTTTGATTGTTAAATTTTATAAAAGAATGCTCACTTGGTGTTTGATATAATGCCTAAGAGAAAGCTAAATGTTGGAATTTCGAATAAAATGCGCATTTGAATAATATGACAATTTATATAAAATGTGAAGTGATAAGGGTTATAAACATCATGTTGAATTAGACTTAATTGTGTAAATCATGTGATCAAAAGTAATTAACTTTTGATAAGTTGAATTAATAAATAATGAGGTCGAACGGTAGTTTTGACATAGAAAACACGTAAGGTGTAATAGTCGTGATTATTAATGACTAATCTAACCACCTTTAAATGATGACGATAGTTTGACACTTAACGAGCAAGGTGGATGCTTGGGAAGAAACGGGTCAAACGAATCAAGAAGGAAAAGAAAAGCGTAGCTTGGATATGAGGTAAGTATATCTTACACTAGTCATATATTTTAGAATATCCTTTTGTCGTGATACGAAAAAGACAATTATGACGTAAGCCATAGTAGGCCAAAAAGTTTTAAGAAATGGAATTATAAGTAAAGTGACCGCACGGTGTAAATCGGAGCGAGTCATATACACGAGGTGGTAATAAATGTCATCTCGCTAATATAATTGGTCATTTAGACCAAATGGGTCAAAAGGTGAAATTACCACCCTTGACAATATCGACTAATGGGTTGTCGAGTTGTATGATTATAGGGAGTAAATAGCACATGGATGTTTACAGCGCTATCATTTAGCAGCCACTAAGGCAAGGTATTGAAACGGGTCAATATATTGATCCAAGCCAGGTATATATAATAACACAACTCATCATGTAGAATTTGGAGTTTTATAAGAGTTAGACAAAGTTAAAATATAGATATTCGGTTATCTTTTTGGTAAGCCGAATAAATTGAGTTATGATTATAGTGTTTTAGAAGCACATGGGTTTACAAACAAGAACTATAGTTAAAGGTCGAATTTTGAGTCAAACAAGTATTTAAAGGTCCTTGTAGTAAAAGAAGGATTAAATTTTACCAAACTGCCCTTGTAAGCTAATTCGAAGGAACGTCCCTTAAAGGTGGATCGGAAACGAGTCTTATGATTAAATAAATGCTTAGAATGAGTATAGGTAGTGAAAGATGTAAATTCTTGGGTCGAAAGACTTTATATGAGTCTTTGCCGTAAAATGATAATTCGAGGGGTAAAACTCGGATTATATAGATCTCCACATTAAATCCACCACAAATATAGTTGTGGTGGAAGATTACTCGGTAAGAAATGTGGAAATATAAAGCTAGATACAAATGAAAACAAATCATGTTTAAAATATACTCAAATACCTTTAACGGGTCAAAATAAACATGCGAGCGAAAACGGGTTAAAATATATAAGAAACCCGCAATTAGAACCTAACATGGTAGAAAATATTGAATTGAAGTGGTTCTTGCGAAATAACGATCAAACAAATATGTTTGCTTGATAAATGCGTAAACGGGTCAAAATTAGTAAAAGGGTAATAAGCCGAAGGCATAAAAGTCTCAAAATTTATTAAGCCGGATGTCGGATTTTAACTCCATATGATGGATAATTAAATTACAAACACGTAGGAAGAAACGGTAGGTCAAATGGACAAGCGGATTGAAAGATACGAAAGTATTCGTGTCAAAAGCGGCAAAATGGAAGGGCTTGTTACAGAAGCCACCGTAAGTTACGGTGGGGGCTGAATTCCTTACGGCAGATATCCCCTGCCTTACGGTAGGGGTATGTTAAAACAGGGCTACCGTAAATTACGGTAGACACCGTAATTTACGATGGACCCTGTACAAAAATATATTTTTAATCAGTTTTGTTTCCCGGACTCGTTTAGATACGTTTTAAACCCCGTATGACTAAAGCATTTCATGTTTATGAAATGTAGGTACTCTTTGGATGCCGGAAGACGATCAAGCTCAACGAAGAACCGAACACGATAAAGATAGATGCTTCCGCACATTGCATCGTCATAAATTTTTAAACGACGAATCTGATCACGTTATGTCGAATAACTTTTGATTTGTGAAAAAGTTTTAATAAATCCATATTTTTATAGTATGTGTAATCTTAATTTCACATCAAATTGAACGTATTTACATGTAAAACCGTTAAGTAGAAACTAGGGTGTTACACATAGCTTTCCCCGAGAAAATTTCCGACCCCCTGCCACTTGACAGGAGTTGCACCCTCCACACGAATCGACCGCCTGTTGTGACAGAGCGACCCGCTGGAGTAAATGCGCCGTAATAGAAAATGATGTGCGTGAAAGTGTCGTATATTTTAGGTGTATATTTTAAGCCCTTTTTAACACTTACTTTAGCCAAGTTTTAAATTTATAAAACACGATATTTTACTAACACTAAACACACATATGGGCAAGTGCACCCATCGTTGAGCGTAGTATAGCGTTGGTAAGATACCGAGGTCGTCCAAGGACACAAGAGCTTTTAATACCGGTTTATCCTCAACGTCTAACCAAAACAAAAGTTTAGAAAAAATGTTTTAAACTAAGAAAAGTAAAACTAACTAAATGCTGAAAATAAAAATAAAAATAAAAACAGATAGACAAGATGAATCACTTGGTTCCGACTCGTATCTAGTATAACCTTTGATTATTTCCGCACTTTTGCACATAATTAAGAGATTATCTTAGTTATTGTAGTAGGCCCCTCTTTTGAAGGTGACGTTACCCTCACCCCAGTAGTTTGAGTCAGCAGGGATACAATCCTAAAGGGGTGGATTATTGGAAGATAATGAATTAAGTTATTAATGCAGTATTGTGGTAGGCCCCGCTTTTGGCGGTGACGTTACCCTCGGCTAAGTAGTCTGAGTCAGCAGGGATACAGTCCTAAATAGCCGGGTTATAGTATTAATAGTAGTTAACTTATGAGGGGATCAAAGAGTTTGGACCCCCGCCATCCAATACCGTGAAGTATTGAAGGAGGTCCTACTAAATTTGACCCAGGTCCATTGCAGGACCTCTAAACGCTGAACAATGGCAAGACCTTTACCAAACTGTTCCCTTAACCCCCTACCAGGTAGCCAACATACCTCCATATAGACCGTGGAGATATGAATGGTGAAAATCCTTTATTTTATATAGACAGTAAAATAATGCCAAGACACCACGGACAAACGATAAGGAAAGATCACCTTCAACATAAGTAACTAGTTATTAAAGTCATTAATACAAAACCAAATAAAAAGTGCAAAAGATTAGAAATAAAAAGTATTATACTAGACACTTTGTCTTCACCAAGTGATGTAAGAGACTTAGGCAAACATGGCCTTGATTGTCAAGAACTCTTACGATCAATCTTGGATCCCGAGACGACTCACACACTCTATGATGGACAATGGATGATGGTGGTGGATGATGGTGTTGTGATGGTGGTGGGTGGTGGATGAAGTGTGAGAGAGGTGGTGTGCCAAGGGATGAGTTGCAATGAAACCAAGCACTCATATTTATAGGCTGAACAGAAGCCTGGGCACGGCCCCGTGTTCGCTGGGCATGGCCCCGTGCCCGTCTGACACTCTCTCTCTTCATTAATTGTAATTCGCAATTACAATTAATGCGCCTGCAGTACTTTCGGCACGCCCCCGTGTCCGCTGAGCACGGCCCGTGGTGGGCAATAGAAGCTTCTATAGATTTGTCTTTTCTGCTGCTTCATGGGCACGGCCCCGTGCTGGCTGAGCACGGGGCGTGTTCAGCCTTCTGTTTTCTCTATTTTGCTTTGGAAGGTGCCGTTGAGGGTTCGGGCAGTCCACTAATGTTCCTTTTCTTGTATTTATGTTGGATTTAGCTGTCTTTTTGCTTCTTTTGCGTTTTTGAGCTCATTTAATCCTGAAAATACAAAAGGAAGACAAAAACACTCTTTTTCCAATATTAGTACTAAAAAAGGGTTAGTTTTATGCCTCATTTGATGTAATTTATATGTTGCATTTTACACACATCAGAAAACTCGGGTTCCCTCAGGCTTGAACCGGAGTCCTTGCTATCCTTGGGTTGGGAATAACCCCAATGCCTCACCTTTTGATGGAGGTGGGGATCGAACCTCAGACCACTCACATGACCCAAGTCCTTTCCACCACCCCACCAAAGGATCATTGGCGGGCGTGGTCAACTAATTCAGAAAAACTGCAATTAATGAAGAAAGAGAAGATGGGTGGACACGGGGCCGTGCCCAGTGGGCACGGGGACGTGTCTGGGCTTCTGTGTAGGCTATAAATAGAGGTGCTTGGTTCACTTCAAAGGCATCCCTTGGCAAACCACCTCTCTCACACTTCACCCACCCTCCACCACCATCACAACCCACATCCACCACCAACAACCATCATCCATCATAGAGTGTGTGTAGTAGTCTCGGGATCCAAGATTGATAGTAAGAGTTCTTGACAATCAAAGGCCATGTTTGCCTAAGTCTCTTACATCACTTGGTGAAGACAAGCATTTAGTGTAATACTTTTTATTTTTAATCTTTTCACACTTTTTATTTGGTTTTGTATTAATGACTTTAATAACTAGTTTCTTATGTTGAAGGTGAAACTTCCTTATCATTTGTCCGTGGTGTCTTGGCGTTATTTTACTGTCTATATAAAATAAAAGATTTACACCATTCATATCTCCACGGTCTATATTGAGATATGTTGGCTACCTGGTCGGGGTTAACGGAATGGTTTGGTAAGGTTCTTGCCTTGTTCAGTGTATAGATCCTGCAAGAACCTGGGTCAGGCTTAGTAGGACCTCCTTCAATACCCACTGGTATTGGATGGCGGGGGTGCGAAAGGCTTGATCCCCTCATATGTAAACTACTATTAATACATTAACCCGGCTACTTGGGATTGTATCCCTGCTGACTCAAACCACTTAGCCGAGGGTAACGTCACATTCAAAAGAGGGGCCTACCACATTACGCATTAATAACTTAATTATTATCTTCCAATAATCCAACCGTTTAGGATTGTATCATTGCTGACTCAAACTACTGGGTTGAGTGTAACGTCACCTTCAAAAGAAGGGCCTACTACTATAACTAAGATAATCTTTTAAAAAGTGCAAAAGTGCGGAAATAATCAAAGGTTACACTAAAGGCGAGTCGGATCCAAGTGATTCATCTTGTCTATCTGTTTTTTATTTTTTTTTTATTTTTTTTTATTTTCAGCATTTTTAGTTTTTGTTTAAAACCTTTTTTCCAAAATTTTGATTTGATTAGACGTTAAGGATAAACCGGTACTAAAAGCTCTTGTGTCCTTGGACGACCTCGGTATCTTACCAACGCTATACTACGCTCACGATGGGTGCAATTGCCCATATGTGTGTTTAGTGTTGGTAAAAGGGCTAAAAATATAATTAAAAACATATACAAGACAACACGCACCAGTTAGAGACATGAAACGCTAAAAAACAGTTACGTTATTTACAATAATAATATTAATAATTAATTAACAATAATATGTATTTTAACAACAATACGAATATTAACAACAACAACAACAATAATAATAATAATAATTATGATAATTATAATACTAACAGTAACAATATAATTTTAACAATAATAATAATAATAATAATAATAATAATAATAATTATTATTATTATTATAATATTGAAAATAGTTACATAATTTTAACAATATTAACAGTAAAAATATAATTTTAACAGCAGCAACAGCATCAACTATTATTATTATTATTATTATTATAATATTAACACTAACAATATAAATTTAACAATAATAATAATAGTTATAATTTTAACAATAATAATAATACTTATAATAATAATAATAATAATAATAATAATAAAAACAATATTGACAATAGTTATATAATTTTAACAATAATAATAATAATAATTATAATATTGATAATAGTTATATAATTTTAACAATAATGATAATTATAATAATTATAACAACATTAACAATAATAATTATTATAATATTAAGAATTATAATAACAATAACAATATAATTTTAACAATAATAATAATTATTATAAGAATAATACAAGGGGGTAGAGATAGTGTACATTAATCCAGAAGTGTGAGAAATGTATTATAACACTATTTATAACACTATATAACACCATATAAACACCTTACATCACTATGTAAAACCATATAACATCATATAACACTTTGTAACACTATATAACACTATATAACAATATATAACACTATACATCTATCATAGACATACTATCAGACTAAATATAGTGTTATATTTGTTATATAGTGTTACATAGTGTTATATGGTGTTATATGTTGTTACATAGTAATATATGGTGTTTATATAGTGTTATATATAGTGTTATAATACATTTCTCACACTTCTCACATTTCTGGATTAATGTAAGGATCCTCTACCCAGTGTTGTAGAAGGCGCTAGGCGCTAGTCGGGCGGTGAGGTACCGCCTAGGGATTAATCGGGATTAATCGGGATTAATCGGGATTAATCGGATTGGGATTTTTATATGTATTTTTTCAAAATTATATATATATACCCAATAATATAAAAATAATACTTCAAAATTCACATAAATACTTCAAGTTTCAGATAGTATGGTTCGATTTTGACCGATTTTGACTGATTCTGACCAATTTTGACCGCCTAGAACCGTCTGGGACCGCCTGGGACCGATTTTGACCGATTTTAACCGATTAATATAGGCCGATTAATCTGATTTTTGACCGCCTAGGACCGCCTAGGACCGATTTTGACCGACTTTGACCGACTCCGATTAATTGGCCGACTAGCTCAAAATTAGTCAGTAACTAGCCGCCTAGCGCCTAGGCGCCGATTAATCGGCCGCCTAGGCCGATTTTTGCAACACTGCCTCTACCTAATACAATGGTAATACAATTATTAATGTGATACCTCTTGAATTTGAAACGGATTGCCCGAGATAGATGGTTGATAATCATCATACAGTGGTGTGTTACGAGTCTCATAACCGTATCCACCGTATCCTACGTATGCTCCGTATCTATCTGAACTATCTTGTTGCACGTAAGGAACTTCACCCCGTATTCGTGACCCGGATACGATTGCTGCGTCGGGTAATATGGTTTATCAACAGGGGCATTCTCAGTACCGTATCCTACGTATCCATCTAGATTACCTTGTTGCACGTACAGTTATTCATACCCGTATCCATAATCCGAATACACTTGATGCGTCGGGTAATATGGTTCTTCAACTGGTGGAGTCGAAGTCTCGTTCAAGTCTAGCAACTGTATTTTTTGATCAACATGGACGCCAGACACACTTCCTCCTCCTCAGTAGCATCATTTAGTCCCCACGCGTCGTTAGAATAGTGATTAATGAAATAATTCCCATCCCAAAAAGATGACATTTTATCTCCACCGATGTGTATACAGAGGAAGTGAAGAAAGAATTGATTTGGTGTTTGGATTCATAGGCAGAGATGGATGTCTAAATACACTTTTGAATTCACAATTATCAGCCTCGTGTAGGTCTATACTCCACGTATAGCATTTTTCACGTGCCTAGACAACATCGTATCAATATCAAATCTGTCCGAGAAACGCTGAGTGTAGACCTATTCCTAGCGTATACCTTTTTGTACATATGCTTCGTATAGATCTATACGCAGCGTATGTTAGAGAGATTTGACATGGTACTAGGTTGATTGTCTGGTCGTGTACCTGCCCCTTACTTACGATGCGTATAGATCTATACGCAACGTAGAAGGGTAACCCTATACGCTGCGTATAGGTATATACGCAGTGTAGGTAAACCCTAAGTGTGCAGATAGCCAACCAAGGTGTGCCAACAGTTTCAGCAGTGCCAAACAACCAATACAAAATACAAAATAAAATCGTAACAACTTCGGAAAAGTTGACTGATACACGCGCACACACAATATTATCCAAAATCTTACATGGTGCCTGCAACACGAGTGCTCATGTGTGTTTTCTTGTCATCATAAAGTTTGGCCAAACCAAAGTCCGAGATCTTGGGGTTGAGATCAACATCAAGTAAAACATTACTAGATTTAACATCTCGGTGTATAATCCTTATTCGAGATTCCTCATGCAGATATGCAAGCCCGCATGCTAGCCCGAGGCATATTTCAAACCGGGTTGCCCAAGTAAGAGATAGCCTATTGTCTCCTGCAACGTACACCCGATTGTAACATTATAGGTTATTACTCTGCAATTCATGTCTAAAAACGACAGTTACGATGAATGTAAAGTGATATTTCTTACCAAATAGCGATACTCGTAAACAATAAGCCGTTTGACTCCTTCAATGCAACATCCATATAACTTAACAAGGTTGCGGTGTTGGACAGCGGATATTGTTGCTATTTCAGCAATAAACTGAGCCTTGCCCTGGTGGGAGGCTACAGAGTTGTTGAACAGCTATTACTCTCCCATCATCAAGTGTTCCCTATTTACAATAAAAAAAATTAAAAACCAACTATGGTTAATCTTGAGTTTATGAAGAAAAAATGGATCGCTCATGAAAATTATGGAGTACCTTGTAAACAGGTCCAAAACCTCCCTCACTAAGCTTATTTGCTGGACCAAAACCATCAGTTGCGTCTTGAGTTCTCCATAACTAAAGGTATATGGTTTAGCGTCAATTCCCAAAGACTCTGTAAACTAGGAGAAGCATGCAAGTTTAGTTAGAAAGCGTGACAAATATGATTACAATCACTATTTCAACAATAATCTGACTTAATAATGAATAAGTTATGCATTATAATAGACTTTGGGTGATTTTCTACCCATTTGACAAGTTTAGTTTTTAGCTATTTTTTTCTTACTTTCCTATAGTGCTGTCCAAAAATCTCGCAGCTCGGAGCTCGCTCGATATGGCTTGGTTTGAAAGTGAGCCGCTCGGCTCGGTTAGAAAGTGAGCCAGCTCAGCTCGGCTCGGCTCGTAACGAGCCGAATTGGCTCGGTTTGGCTCGCTTGGTAGCTCAGCTCGGCTTAGTTCGGGTTATTTTCTTTATAATATATTTATTTTTATATACATTATAATATATTACAAAAAAAAAACTTGTTATTATTTATATGTGTCTAGGCTTGTAATTTGATATCCATGGCATATTTGAATCTTAATTACCTTGCTAATGAACTAATATTGTATTTCAATGAAATTTAAAACTTATTTTTCGTTGTTGAAAATGATTTTAGCTTGTAATGTATTAGGATAAACTTATTTTGAATATGTTTTTTTGAAGTATTGAATAATATTTTAGGCTACTGAATTTTTGAGAGCTATATATTATATTACAAAAAAAACTTGTTATTATTTATATGTATCTAGGCTTGTAAATTGATATCCATAGCATATTTGAATCTTAATTACATTGCTAATGAACTAATTTTTTTTTTAAATATACATAGCATATTTTTCTTTTTAAAATCGAGCCAAACCAAGCCGAGCCGAGCCAGCTCGGTTTAAAACCAAGCCGAGCCCAAGCTTTCAGCTCGGTTTCAAATCCGAGCCGAACCAGCTCAGTTTATAATCGAGTCGAGGCCGAGCTTACCCTGGCTCGGCTCGGCTCGACTCATGAACAACCCTACTTTCCTACCCTTTGTCTTAATTGTTGAGTGTTATGTGCCTTGTGTCAAGGCTTGATGCAAAACTACTATCGAGCCGGGGGTCTCACTGGAAGCAGTCTTTCTATTCCTAACGGGTAGAGGTAAGGCTGTCTACATCGTACCCTCCTCAGACTCTAACTTAGCTTTGCTATTGGTGGGATTTACTGAGTATGATGAGTATGATGATGATGATGATAAAGGTTATACATAAACCGAGTTAACCATGCAAAAGTAAATGGGTTGCAATTTCATTTACTCCTAATAACTTATACAGTTCTGTGGAGTTGTTTGAGTGTGTCTTTAGATTGTTTTTGCAAGCATTACTAATTTGTATTTATGTAACCAAAACAAAAACTAAATGTGCTACATATGCAAATGGAAAGCATCTTTCATCTATATTAAAAACAAATTCTAGAAAAACAAGATGCGTCCTGCTTTTTCCTCCACTGACCAAAAATATATAGGGCTAATAATAACAGAAAGCAAGCAACTGCAATAAGAATCCAAATAATTAAACGTTTATTCTTCTTCTCCTTTGTGGAAGTTGGAGTGCTGCTCACAGTGGGGCGGAAATCTGTACAAAAAGAAAAGTCAAGTATAAAGTAAAGGGTAGTAGTTGTCAAGTATCAAGAACTCAAGAAAGAATTTTAGTACTTGGAGTGGCACTGATCGCTGAGATAAGAGGTCCAAAAGTCCCTCGCTTAGGTACACAACAAGTCCCTTTTCCAGACCAGAATAAATGAATCTCAAGGTAGTTATCTGTAACCTGGACTGATGCTTGCCTTTGAACAGGACTAAAGGTAGCCCCCCTTGCTGCCCTTTTTATATCGAAATCTTGAAACACCCGGTTTCCCTGAAAGAAACAGGATTAGAGAAACTAATGATAGAAATTAGACAAACTTCAATGTCAAACTTGCTACAAAGTCTCAATTTAGAATTCCTATTTTTCCAACCACTGGTTTAGGAAGAAAAAGAAGTTGTTGATGATGAATTAAGAACTTCATTAAAATTCATTTAAAGTTCTGCAAACCTGCAAATAAATGTCAAAGACGCGCCTTCCACCACTTTTCCAGCTGGGCCCATCTTCTATCTCTAGTTCTGCAAACTGGAGGGTCACTGTGTAATTACCATTTTCCAGCCCTAAACCGTAATATCTTAATGATCCAGTAGAGACTCTTGCTGTCTGGAAAAGTTCTGGATCTAAAGTGCCTGTGAATTGTCTTAAAGAGGAAATCGTATATCGTGGGTTGTCCCTCTGACCAACATTGCTGACACCCCACCTTCTTTCAGAACTCACATAATATGTTGCTGCTCCAAGTGCTTCATTCTCTTCCTCATGAAGTATCTGGTTGGATGAAGTGATTGAAGGACCACCGCAATTTATTCCAAAGCCACTATCTGTAATAACCAACGTTTTAGGGTGTGTGTGAGTTGGCGTTATAAAAAAGAACTTGAAGCTTCATGTTTTGTCTTACATCTTGGGGACCCACGAGCACAAGGGAAATTCCTTTGGAGACACTCTAAACCTGAAGGCAACTCACTGTTTCCTGAATCTCCTAAAGTGAAGTTGTTCACAACTAAGTTACTGCAAATTGCACACATTACAATTATGGCATTATTTCCAAGATCTATACCAAAAAACAGTTTCAAAATTGGTCACTAACAACCGTTTCTAAAATAAAAGACACAAATCAGAATTCAGAAATAATAATTGTATACTCAACATCATGCACTTACAGTTGTAAGTTTGCCTCATTGACCCAAGAAGGAAGTGTTCCAGATAGTTCATTGTACGACACATCACTGCATGAAGAAAATTGTAAATAACTTACAGAAAAAATATGGAAACCAAAGCAGCCATACACTTCACATACATATTTGTGAGGCTTGCACTCTTTGCATCAGGAAGGGTACCACTTAAACTGTTGTTTCCAAGAAACCTGGGAGTGATAGAAGGAATCATAAGAATACTTATAAGATACTTGAAAATTTTGAGAAAACCACTATTAACTAATAACTTCCTTTTTCACTCTTTTTATATGTTATTGGTCTTTGCCAAACAAAAAAAAAACTATATGTAGGTCGCAAGATACATTATATATATGTAATATGAAATGTATTATGTAACTTCGTGAGCTACATATATGTACCTTCGCGGCTTCGTGAGCTATATTTATATATTCGTTATACAATACTACCCTTTTAATTAGAAGAAATAAAAAAAATGACTGGTTTATAGTGGCTTCCCAGGTTTTCGGGTTTTCAGGTTTTTAGTGGTTTTCTCATGAACCTCACGCTATATATTATGTATGTTATCATAGAAAGGGATTATGTATATTACAAGGAAGAGAGTTGACTCAAGTTGAACAACCCTCTTGGAATCTGTCCATCCATATTGTTAAAACTCAAATCCCTGAAAAGTGTGCACCCAAAGTTAGTAGATGCAGTAAGAGATACCTTGAATTTTTTTATATATCTATAAACTTCTATACCAATGTAGATTACTCACAGTCGTGTCAAATTTGGATATCTTCCGATGTCAGTTGGAATTGAGCCAGAAATTCTGTTATTCCTTAAAACTCTGTAAGAAATGATTTGGTTATATTTGTTTTCAGGATAGCATGGGTAGAATTAAGAATGATTAATATATATTTGCTCACAGAACACCAAGGGACTTCATGTTCCTGATAAAATCCAAAGTTCCATTCAATAAACCACTTATTCTCCTGCAACATTCATAGAACCAGAGCAACTGAATTTTAGAGGGTTTGAGTTACAATATCAAAGAATTTGCAAAGTAAAAGACTGAAATCTTGATGGAAAAAAGACTTACAAGTCCTGCAAAGAGGTCAAATTAGAAAATGAAGGTGGTATTGAACCTTCAAAAGAGTTCCCCTCAAACCTCCTATATGAACATCAAGCATGTAAGTAATTACCAAGTTCATCTCATATATAACACCTTGACCGTAAATATCGCATATAAGTTAGCTTACAATTCTACTAATTGTGTCCAATTCCCTATAAAGTCAGGTATTCTCCCGGTGAATTCATTCTCAGAAGCCCATCTGACAGCACAAGAATTAGTATCCATAGTAAATGATGTGAATGATGACAAATAACTAGAACAATAAACATACAGTGCTCCTTCCCTTCAATGGAAATCACAAATTTTCACTCGGTGTATAGGGTAAATGGTTAATATTTGTCAAATATCTAAAATCCCATCAGTACAAACCAAACCAAAGGCGTATATAATAAATTTACTTGTAATGATGACAATACAAAACTATGAACTTGTAACATGAACACTTGCTCAAAATATGACATCTTAAAAAAGAAGTACTACTTAAAAATATCATAAACATAAATGCTCTTACACTGTAACCATGTTCTGTAAATTAGCAAATGTAGAAGGTATTTCACCGCCAACTCCAGAACCATCAATGTAACTAAAAAAAAGAACATATTGGAAGATGATTTAAGATTTGTTCAATGACATTATGTATAAATATGCACAGCAGAAAGGTAAATCCAGTTAAAAAAACTCCAAACGTTATTTCATCTTATATTAAGATGATATATGATTTATTGATGAACTAATCGATTGATCTAGAGAAAAAATAGATGATAATAAACATGAATGTTCTTACAGTTGTTGTAAATTTCGCAAATTTCCAATTTCAGATGGTAGGGAACCATTGAAATTGTTTCCGCTAAACGACCTGCGACAAAAAATTTAACATTTCATTCAACAAAGAATTAAGCAATAGAAGTTGCTGCTAGATTAAAAGTAAATAAAAAGAAAAAAATATACAGCAATCTAAGGTCAGAAAGCTGTCCTAGCTCTGGTGGAAGCTCCCCAGATAAAGCATTGAGGCTCACAGTCCTAAAGATAAAATCAAAATCATTGTCATAAATCTCTGCTTTATTCTTAAAGATGCTGAGATTAAAAATGATCAACGTGTTAGAAGTACAAAAAGGAAACGCTTACAGCCACTGCATCCGAGTTAAATTACCAATTGAAGGTGACAAGGGACCTGTCAAGTAGTTCTGGGCCAAATTTCTGTAGAAAATACTTGATTATTTAGCAGAATACAAGAATAGATATTCATAAGAACTAATGTACATGTGAGTGTACACAAACACACGCAGACATAACTAGTTGTAGGTTTTATATCCAAAGACAAGTTCTCCATTTTTTAGGGGAATGGTTTCTTGGTGATTTTCTACACGTTACAACTGGCATTTGATAACATGCAAAAAGTAAAACAAAATAAACTAAGTATTCTACTTGTATTTTAACGCAAAAGAAAACGTAAAAAATAAAAAATAAACATACCAAAAGCATCTAAACTCATTCACTCACTCACTTTTGGCATGTTGTTAAGCTTACTCAAGTTTGCAACAAAACCACAATTCTGATGATAAAACAACTAACTCAATCGTAGTTTTATTTTAAAAAAAGTAAATTTCATCTATACACTCCATGAGTACATCAATATTAGAACATGTTAGTTTCATCAATGACTTTCTTGATAAAATTACATATTAATTTGGTCTAAAGAAAATTACTGTTTATCATATCTAACTAGACATGTTTCTAAGAGATGTCAAAATGTTTTATCAAAACTATCCATATAGCAAATCAAACATAACTCAACAAATTTACAGCACAATGCAATAGTGAAGAAATAGCTGCATACATACAGAGTCATAAGGTAAACCAAAGTCCAGAGTTCTTCTGGGATTGGGCCCGCCACATCCATTGCATAAACTTTTCTGGGGAAGCAACCATTGTCAAAAGATACATAAATACATATAAGTATAACAGTTGTAGTGGTAAGAAAAGTTGTTCCTAAAGTTCATTAAAGGGAAGAAATCCAAGAGAAGCACTTACAGTTGAGTGATGTGGCAAGTAGAATTAGGGAAATTACAATCACATATGATGCCAGGATTGTAAGTCGGTAAATCAAAGCTGGTAGCTTCCAAAGCAGTGCCGCTGCATGGTTCTCCGCTTAGGTTCCATCCCCTCTGTGTTACTACAGTTTCTTGTATCCTCCATTGCCTGAAGATTTCATTTATAGCTCGCACTGCAACACCAGTTTCATTCACATCAATATCATAACCAAGTTACTACTAACCCAAATCTTCAAATTGACAAATCGAAAACTCAATACACTAGCGAGATCGAGAATGAGGTCTTGATCTTTAATGTCATTTCCAGACATAATGTTATCCAAGCCTAATTGCCAAAAGCCCAAAACTCAACGAACATTTACCTCGCAACGACCATCTCACTCGCTGTAACGCGAATCAAAATCAGTTTTAAATGGAGTATTGCACCGTCTTACCATCAGGTATCAAGAAGAGTGACCTTTGCTGGAAATAAAGTCGCAAGTAAGCTTAGGCAGAACCACCTTAAACCAACATACTACCACCGGCATTATGCTCATTCAGGCGGGAAAATATCAAAATGGTAGTGTGTGGATATTTGTTTCAACTATTGTCAAACCTAACCCTCTACATTCAGTTTATTATGAAAATGCCAATTCCTGTTACGTAGACGATAATCAAGAACTTCCGGGATCCGAGTTTCGGCCGCTCGTTACCTTACGTTTATTAGTTTTATTATGGGTCGAACAATAACTTGTTATGTTTATATTTGTTTCGAATTTGGTTCGTAGGCCACTTTATGTTATTGGGTTAGAAACGCTAGAAGTCCATTAGGTTTATTATTGGGTCATTGATGGTTTGGGTCGTGTTTATGTTTGAAACAGTGTGACTCAGGAATAACCGTATGAGCGGTTATGTGGGAATTGGCATATCCCTCCAGCAAACGTCATGCCTCCTAAGACACACCCATTCGATTAGTATTTATACACGCACCAACTTCCAGTTCATGTAAGCAATTTACGGTTGTAATCAATTGCAAGATTTTACGGTTGTTATTTTCGTTCTTCTCGGTCCGATTGGTCTTGGGAACCCGTTAACTGTGATACCAACATCAGTATCAGAGACAAAGGTTCGGTGAAAATCACAAATGTTCGGTGAAAATCGAGAAGGATGATGGTGGTTCTGGAGATCGTCTAAGGGATAAAGGAAAACCGGTTGGTGCCGATTTCAGTGATGAAAGGTTGAACGCTGGACAGTGCGGTCGGGGCTGCAACAAGGAGAAGTCTGTTGTCCAGGGGAAGCCATATATGCGTTTTTGGAAATCACCCATCAAGAACTTTCCCTAGAAGATGGTTCCGAAGGGTTTCGCGAAGAAGTTTGGCCGTAAGGGAAGTGCACCGATCGGGAGACCAAGAAAGGTCGGGATTCGTTGTTTCATGTGCAAAAAATTTGGGCACATCGCTTTTATTTGTCTGAATAAGTACATCAACCTTACCCCATTACCCGTAGAAAATGAGTATTTAGTTGATGGTACTTGCGGAGGAAGTTGGGATTCAATTTGGGTAGTGGATCCAAGTTTTAAGACACACATAACAGGGAATAGGAGTGTGTTCAAGCGTTTTAAGAGGCATTTTGGTGTGACGGCGGATGACAAGAGAAAAGAATTCTTATTCGTTCATGGGGTTGGTGAAATTAAGATACCGGTGGATGGAAAGAGTAAAACCATACCATGTGTTAGTTACGTTTCGAGACTCAAGAAAAATGCTTTAAGCCTAGAGCAATTGTTGTTTCAAGGAATTGAAACAGTTACTACCGGTGATACTTCTGTTTTAAATAAAATGTTCGGTAGTCAAGCGAAAGGGTTTGATGTTTTTGAGAACAAGTCGGAAGTCGAATTGGAGGAGGAGTATCTAGACAAGTTCTACAATGATCTAGATGTCGAAAACGGGCACCGCAAGGATAAAGAAAAACTCTAAGAATATGTTGAAGGGTATTACGAGATGGAGTTTGAGATATAGAGAGAGAAAAATAGGAAGTTGAACGGTGAAGGCACATCAGGTATTAAAAAGAAGGAGATTGTTTACTCGAAAAAGGCAAAAGTTGGGTTCATGATTTACTACGAGGGTTTGAAAGACAATCCGTTGCAATCTCGACAAGAGTTACTTCAAAGGGTGGTGGTCCTTTCCCAAGATGAGGAGGATGTCATTGAAAATGACATGATTGTTGAAAGTTTCTTGGAAGTGTTGGATTTAATGTTGCTACACAAAGAGTTGGTCGGGTACGATAAGTTTTATGGCGCCACTTTCAAGGAAATCCGTTAATGGTTTATACCATGTTTCCTCGGGATCTTCAAAGAGAACACTATGCCACCAACACTAATTGACGGTAGAGAAGTAAGTTTGATATTGCTACACTGAATTGTAACCGTCAAGGGTGGAATAAAGAAGATGATCGGGGATGATCTTTGGGACGAAGTAGCGTTCGAGTATGGTTATGAACCGGACGACGCTCATATGGTAAAGGTTGCTTACATTTACTATATAGAATTAATCGAGTGGTACTTCGACTTGATGAAGAAAAAGGGAGATAAGAATGCATCAGAAGCGGATGGAGCAAGCACGAAGAAGGCACAAGAGGAAGCGGTCGAAACCGAAGATGGGCTGGACATGGTGATTGTCACACCCCAACCGATGGCGGAAACATCGGGGCATGGCATTGAGCGAAACAGATTGTCCATGTTATAATTAGATAGAAAAGGCAAGGTGGCAATATTGTAAATAAGAGGAAAGCTCTTATATGCCTTGGCCTATAAATAGAGAACTTAGGGTTCTCATTTAGAACTTTTGAAGACTTTACACATTTTGCACTTTGGAGAGCTCTAGTTCTAGAGAGAGAAACTAGAGAGAGAAAGTGTTGTGTACGTGATTCACGGTTCTTGTACGCTATCAAATCTTCAATCGAATCACAGTTAGATTTACTGTTCGTGTGTTCGGTCACAATCGTTCAAGGATTCCGCACTTCGAACGATCGATTCGCAATCGAAACGGAGACGATTCCGGACCTAACAAGTGGTATCAGAGCAGGGAGTTCGATTGCTCAGATCAAACGCACGATTTCGTTCAAGATTTGATCAGATTCAGAGCCTAAATAATCCAGATTTGTCAAATTTCTCATATTTTCTTGTTCTTCACGTTTTTATCTGATTTTTGTTGATTTGAACAGGTTTTTACGGTCGAAAATGGCTGAATTTTGGATATGTTGAGCGAATCTACCTGATCTACAAGCATACAAAATTTCAGTTTGAAATTCAAATCCAGTTAGGAGAAACCGAGAATTTTGTGGTTCGAAAAATGTTAAAAGTTGCTGCTGTTGTTCTTGATGTTCTCCGCGCGGATGGCAATCCGTGCGGATGACCATACGCGTTGACTGATTGTTGACCTATCCGTACGCATAAGTTGCACGCACGGATGACATAATACGTATTGACTTTGTTGTTGACTCTGTCGTACACACGGATAGCCTCCTTTCCCATACGCACGGTTGGCAATCCGTGTCACTTGGTCAAAGTCATTTAATCGATTGTCAGTCAACATTATCAGCATTTCATGTGAAACATTAAATTCATTCGGTGTGCATGTGATTGTCTGTTGTCATCAGGTATCACCTTCATTAATAACAACATCACGTGACAGTCTTTATTGCTTTATCATAATAACCGGCCATCATTAAATGAGTACACGTGATTTGTCAGTCTGCTAGAGTTGTGAATTTGTGCATTCAGTGTCTTCACGTGAACTTGTGCATTCGGTGATTATTACATGTGATTGTTTTAGAATTTTAAAGTCTAGTGCATGTGATATTATTTGTTTGGTCGAATAAGAGTTGTGTCACACGTGCGGTTGGTATTACACACGGATAGCATAAGCCATACGCACGGATTGAGTCATACGTACGTACGAGCCATACGCGCGGATAGCCATACGCGCAGATAGCCATACGCGCGGATAGCCCACCCGTACGCATCACCACCCGTGCGGATAACATTATCCGGATCCCCATCCGCACGCACAGCCATCCGTGTTGACTTTTATTTGACCATACGGGCAGATAACTTGTACGCACGGATAACATTTTCAATACGTGTCATTGCACCTCATTCGACCGACCCACATTTTAGTCAACATATTCAGGATTGTTAGTCAACCTTGTCAGCATTACATGTGACTCATTAATGCCTTCGGTGGTGAACATGTGAATTTGTGTGCTTCAATAAAATTACATGTGATAGATAACAGTTTGTCAACACTAAGAGTGTGGCTCAATCACGTTTGTTTGTAAATTGATGTTGTCGGATCCAATTGTTTGAACATTATTTTGTCATCAGATCATTAAATCAAACGACCCAATCAAAGACAACTTAAAATTTGTGAACTACAAAAATTATTGGATTGAACATTTTGAGTCGTTAAACTTGTGGATCAAGATTTAATTGTGTGATTGTTTGTGATTATAAGCCCAAGATTCATAATTGACGGATCAGTTCTCGAACATCATTTCGTGTAGTCCATTCATTTAGTGATTTCATCCGAACAACATTGAATCGTATCCGCAAGTCTTTGACACAAGTCTTAGATTGGTTTCATCAACACACTGTTACATATTCAATCTGTTTTGAATTGATCATTTATTTGTTTGATTGTTCTTAGTTGTTTGAAGATGTCAAGCAGTAAGGTTGATCATGATAGTAACAGTGAAAAAGTCCTCGCTTCTAAAGTTTGTACGTTTACGATCAGTGGGAGTAATTTTATGGAACAGCACTGGTATTTCTGTTATACATGTGATCTGACCGATTCAAAAGGTTGTTGTTCTGTTTGTGCAGATGTCTGTCATCGAGGACATCGTGTTGTCTACTCTCGATCAAGTAGGTTTTTTTGTGACTGTGGAGCAGGGAGTGTACAGGACAGGAGTTGTCAGTGCCTGAAGCCTAGGAAATTCACTGGAGATGATGGGGATCAGATGCCTGAAGCAGATTCTAGTAATGCTGGTGATTATGTTGATGAAGTTGCTACTAGTAATCAGTTGGCAGTAAATGATGATCAAGAAGTTAAAAACATGCCAATATTTGATCATGGCGATTCAGATTCTGAGGAGGAGAAGATTTCAAGTCAAACAAAATGTGAAGTTATGATGACTGAAAAACAACAGGTGTTTGAAGAAGTAATTACAAAGACAGAAGTTGATGTTGAAAAGATGAATGAAAAATGCTCAAAATGTGATAAACTTGGAGCAGACAATGCCAAATTCTTGAGTGATGCGGAGAATTTGACATTGGAAAACAAAGCTTTAAAGATGGGAAGAAAGCTGATGATGAACAGATTCTGGAGTTGCGCTTGAACTGCGAAACATTAAAATCTGAAAATGACAAACTCTTGAAGAATGTTGAGAGTTTGTCATTAGAAAACAAAAATTTTAAAAAATTAGAAAATGATTTGAAAAGTCAAATAAAGATTTTAGAAGATGAGAGAGATATTTTTGGTAAAGATAATCTTGAAAAACAAATTGAAATCAATTCTCATCTTGCTAAAATCATTCAGCTTGAAAAAGAAGCTGAAAAAGCTCGGATTAAAATCAAAGAGCTTGAAGTTAAAATGAAAGGTTTTGTGACTTCGGCACCATATGAGTGTCCAAAACCGATCAATTCTGTTCCAATAAGTGACAATGTCACAAATTTTGACAAAGTCAAAATTGAAGATTGTGATGACAAAGCTGATGATAAAAAAGAAAAAGAAAAGAAAAGAAAAATATTTTTAGATTTACAAGAAAAATTTAAAAATACTGTTTTACAATCTACTGAAACAGGTGAATGCTCTAAGCAAAAACCTGTTAAGAAGAGTGTAGAACAGAAACAAAAAGTTAAAAATTCGAAAAATTTTAAAAATGAAAATAAAAGCTCATCAGTTCAGTCATCCAATTATTATAAAAAATCACAAAAATTTGTAAATGAAAACTCACAAAATGATGGTAATAAGTGGTGCAGGTTTGACCACAGTGCTCAAATGCCAAATCCAGCATTGCAGAGGAAAAATGTCTATCACCAAGCCAAACAATGTTATGATCTAAAGGTTTGGACTGACAGAAGTGGATGGTACGATAACAGAGTGTGCTACACCTGTGGTATTAGAGGACACATTGCTGTTAACTGCCAGAATTGGAATTTTGAGACAAGAAGATGCTTTGAATGTAATATCAGAGGACATATTGCCAAAGATTGCCCAAGGAGATCAATGGGAAGATCGAGGGTTGAATCTCAGAGAATGGTAAAGAAACCAGTCACTGTCAAGCCCAATGAACAGAAAGTGGAAGATAAGAAAGTAAAGCTTTCATAGGGGCAGAGAGACAGACTGAGGAAGAAGAGGAAGAAGGCGAGAGAATACTTGGAGAAGATTTTGTCTTTGGGTTCACCAGTTGGTTCGAATAAAAGTTCTGATGAATCGATTCACTCGACGGCAAAGTCAAGAAAATCGAATTCTTCAGATGCAAATTTGAGGACAAACAAGAAGAAAAAGAAAGTTATTGGCGATGAATCTGGCTCATCCAAGTCAGACAAGCCAAGTTCGGGCAATGAATCTGATTCCACAAAATCAGATGAGCCACAAGTTGAGGTAAAAAAGGAAGAGACAGTTCCATTAATGAATGATGAGAACTTTCCACCATTACGTGCCGCAAACCTAAAATCAAAAGGTGTTGATGCTGGAAAAATGTTTAATAGCAATGTTAAACATATTTTTAGCAAGATGGCTAATGGAAAGGTAAAAGGGGCAAAAGAATTTTATGAAGAAAAAAGAAATGTTCAAAACACACCCAAGACTGGTCAGGCTTGGGTACATAAATCTGTTGGTTGAATTCCTGACTTGCCGGAGCTTCCAGGTTGGTAAGTGTGAAGCAGGTATCGGCATCATTCTTGAGAAATTCACAGGATGGTAACTGTGATATTTCGTCTTACAAGTGGTTAATCAAGGACATTAAGTTGTACTTGATTTTCTACAAGTGATAGTGGTGTTTGACCTAATAATGTTAAATTTTCAAAATGGTTAAAAAGAGAACAAGGTGATGAGATGACCCCGAACCCACAAGTGATGGGTAAACAAACTAATTTTTCCGGAAAAACCATTCTGATTAAAACAAACTTAAGTGTTTTGAAATCATTATGGGAAAATAGTTTGTTGTAAGGGGGAATTCTGATTGAATACGCCGAAACCCTCACGGCTGAACAAACATGATTACTTTCACAAGATTGAAAAACGGTTTTCAAACTGTCGAAAATCAATGGGTTGTAAATCATGGGGGTACATTATATTTTTCTGCAAATCAGTGCATGAAAAGCAGAAAATGGATGGCGAGACAAAGCTATCAGTATCGGTTTGTCAAATTTTCTTTAAATGGTTTTGAATTTTAGGGGGAGTAATATTTTCAGAAAATCCAAAAACATTAGAAAATTTGAAAAAGCCAAAAACATGATAAAATTCAAAAATTGAGTTTTGTGTAAAAAGAGGAAATGATAGTACATCAGTAGACAGTCACAGTACGCTAAAGAAATGGAATGTTTAATTAGCGTTAAACAGTCTCACTGATGATGTGTCGGTAGATTTTTATACATTTAGTAAACTTTTTCGGGATATAAACCTAAATTCAAACTTGCTTATTTCGTGGGGAACACTACTTGGATATATAGGTAACCCCTGAAATCTCGTTTGAAAGGTCTCATAATCTGATATACTAGGTCTTTATACTCAATGATGTCTGGGGTATTATTCCGGGACTTCTGCTGAATGGAAGTTCTGACCTAGTCCCCGAATAATACTTTCCGCAATGCTTGAAACATAGCATAAACCCTCAGCATGCCGATGAAACAATAAAATTGATAGTCGCTGCTGTTGTAGCTAAAAGATCCTCTAAAGGGGACATTCCATAAAGTCGAAGCTGATATCTCTCTGCGTATACGGAAGTATCGACCTGAGATCCCTCGGCCCTCGCATACCTAATTTATGTACATATATCATTGTAGTATACTCACCTGTAAGACTGATTATTGGGATTCTGGATACGGGAGTATATTCAAGAGGCGGGACACATGAATGAGTTTAAGTTCATAAAACATCTAAAACGTATCCTGAATCAGTTGAACTTTGTATGAAAATTTAAAGTGGATCAGTATATCGACAATCTAAGTGAATTGTTTAATTCTTAATGTGTAACTAAGCTCAACGGTACTTGTGATTTGTCAAAAAACTGATATGATCCTCTGACGCAAACTCAAACAAAAATATTGTCTGTAAATATGTTTGTACATATTTCTTTACTGCTTTATATTTCAGAAAAATAAAAAAATATTTTGATTCTGCTTTATTTTCGACAACCGATGTCAGAGAGCTGAGTTTCAAAATCTAAGTATGCTGATTGTGTTTCTGAAAATAAAACAAGTTCATTAATTTGAAACTTGAAGTTTTTTAAAAATCAAAAATCAAAACAGTTTGTGATATCTCCAAGGTCATTAATTTGGACTTGGATGATTAACTGTGAGGGATTTAGATGCTCATATTGTTAAAATCTGTAAAAAAAAGCTAGTTTCCGATCCGGTTCGTTGAAACTGCCAAATCTTTAAAGATTGTTGATAGGGAGAGAGTATCAAGCATTCCTGGATATATTTCATATTATTACATCTTAGTCCCAGGATCTTGATTTAGAAAGTTTAATAGAGCCAGGTTACGATACCTGGACAACTGAAAACATTGTTACTTATAAATGTTTGAGGATTACAGATTCCAGACTACGATCCCGATAGCCGAGTCTAAGGGGGAGTCTGAAGATGAGCTCAACGCAAGGGGAAGCGTGCATAGGAGCCAAGATTCTTTCCCGGAAGAGCTTGTAACCTAAAAGCCAGGTGTCGATCCCAAAGCACGGAAGCTTGACGAAAGGGGGAGCCTGAAGAGTCTACCGAAAGGGGGAGCTGGAGCTGAAGACAGATCCACGGGGATTCTGTTCGAGCTAAAGAGAGAGAAAGAAAAGAAGCTACGAGTCTGAATGTTTGAGATTGACTGCGGCAATATCCAAGGGGGAGTCTGTTAGTGCATTTATGTCTATCGCCTCCGTCATCTCAAACCGTAGCAGAAACTGATTAAGTCTAGCCTTATATTGTTATAATTAGATAGAAAAGGCAAGGTGGCAATATTGTAAATAAGAGGAAAGCTCTTATATGCCTTGGCCTATAAATAGAGAACTTAGGGTTCTCATTTAGAACTTTTGAAGACTTTACACATTTTGCACTTTGGAGAGCTCTAGTTCTAGAGAGAGAAACTAGAGAGAGAAAGTGCTGTGTACGTGATTCACGGTTCTTGTACGCTATCAAATCTTCAATCGAATCACAGTTAGATTTACTGTTCGTGTGTTCGGTCACAATCGTTCAAGGATTCCGCACTTCGAACGATCGATTCGCAATCGAAACGGAGACGATTCCGGACCTAACACCATGAGTATCCATAACAACTATTAATTACCAGATATTTAAACGTCATGTCCCATACCACAACATATCCAAATAAAACAGTTATTACAAATAATTGTCTAAAAAACAAACACTATTCCGACAACTCAGATTTAGCGTGACATAACTAGACCCCTAGCTTGATTCACCAAAGCACAACATTCCTAGCATCTTAAACACCTGCCACATACGTTAAAATAGAGGTCAATACACATAGTCTAAAGGTGAGCATACAAGTTTAATAGTATACATAGATAGCGAAAGCGGTTTACGGATAACCAGCATGTAACATGTATACTGTGAAGCAAGTAGGTTATCAACATATCCGACAACTCAGATTTAGCGTGACATAACTAGACCCCTAGCTTGATTCACCAAAGCACAACATTCCTAGCATCTTAAACACCTGCCACATACGTTAAAATAGAGGTCAATACACATAGTCTAAAGGTGAGCATACAAGTTTAATAGTATACATAGATAGCGAAAGCGGTTTACGGATAACCAGCATGTAACATGTATACTGTGAAGCAAGTAGGTTATCAACAATGAAATATGCACAGACGTGACTGCGAGTTGTAGAATGCGCAACACATATCACCACCGTGACATGTGAGAAAAGCCCTTAACAACCCCTGTCCACGACAGGTGCTGAGTCCAAACTATAGTACTATCGTTGCTAAGGTTAGACAACAATCACTGTGTAAACATAACATACAAGCATTCATCGAGTAACATGTAAACATGCAAGCGATTAGCGTATAAAAGTGTTTGCGTTGTGTGATGATTGTGATTTGATATAACTAACGTATGTAACACCCAAAAGTGCTTAAAGCAAAAAGGGATCGAGTATACTCACAGATCGTGTTTAGTAAATAAAAACTCTCTTGGATTGAAGGGGGCGCTGGGGGAGATTAGCCTGAACAAAACTATAGCGTAAGCGAGGAACGGCGCGTAAAACAGTGCAAATGAACTAAGTGACGAATGGTCATCCGATCGGATGACAATCCAAACGGATGGTCATTCGATCGAATGACAATCCATTCAGATGGTCATCCGTTCGGATGGCCATTCGGTCGGATTGACATTCGTTTGGGGATGTATGTGTTTGTGTATGATGTGAATTTGAAGTTTTCATTGTAGCATTTTGAAAACAGAGAAGTATCTCTACCCTTCAGGTCGTCCAGTCGAACGGTCGTTCGGTCGGATGGTGATCCGTCGGTTAGGTATTTCTCAGAGAACGGGTTCACAGCAGGATCGTCATTCGATCGGATGATCTACCGATCGGATGGCAATCCATTTATGAACTGATTATCTTTGAAAGTTGCATAATAGTTGAAATGTAGAGGACCAGGTGTGACCCGATCGGATTGTCGTTCGATCGGATGGCAATCCGATCGAACGTCAATCCGTTCCACAACGTGATCGTTTGAAAACTTGAAATATTTGCTAAGTTTTGGGAAGTTTGTATTTTAACCGAGACGGTATGACAACGTGTTAAACAACAGGAACCCCACCAGGTCCAGACTATCTGATCGGATGGGAATCACCCCAGTCCGATCAGTTAACTATTCGTGACGGTTTGTTCATGTTCAACCCGTAATCGGTTGTCTCTTTGATAGGAATCAGATCTCAGACCAACACTTCACTAGTGAACGAGTAGAAGGCATGAACGAGCTCCGATTCTATCAGGGTTGAGCGCATTGAGTGTAAAAGAGTTGAAAGAAAGTTATGAAACCATCTTTCAATCCTTCTACTCCTGAAAATGTTTAGATCTGTGCGAAAATAGTGTTGAATCATGTTGAAATCCTTTAGATCTGAGTTGTTCTTGGTGGAATGAAGCCAAATCTTAAAGTTCATAAGAACTCCATGATGACATCACCCAAGAACACCTCAAATCCGTTGATTTCATGGTTTAAAGTTAAGATTCAAAGGTGAAAATGATGAAGAAGTGTGTTTAGATCGTAGAAGTACAAGATTTGAGGAAAAAACTTACAAGAATCGCGAGAAATCAAGAGAAAAGAGGGCTTGAGCTTGCGGGTCGGAAGAGAGGGCTGTCACATCACTGTTTGTGATGTGACAGGGGTATTTATAGGTTGCCAAAAGAGGAAAGAGGAGCACAGGTGTCAGATCGGATGGCACATCGATCGGATGGTCATCCGTACGGATGACCATCCGATCGAAGTGATTCGACGAGTTGGTTTTCATGTTTTTGTTTCGTGCGTTGAGCATTGCGAATAAGCGATGCGATAGTATTTCACATTATTTATCCAAATATCATAACTAACAGTCATAAAGCTAACCATACTCATTCTACGTTTTACGATGAGACTGCGTTGCGATAGAGTTACGATTGTGATTAAACACCTCATCATAAACATAACATGCATAAGTAACACATAACAGTACACACACGTAAAACAATATCCATAACCTATCATTCGAGTTGCGATGCGTTAGCGATGCGATTAGCGATGAGTCGATTAGTGATTAAACTGCGATTGAATAACGATTTATTAACATGTACTCCACATAATACAACTAAAGCAGATAAAATAGATTTTCGATTACAAGTCAAAAAGTACAATTCGATAATCAAGCAAGGAGTGATAGATCGCAATTAGCAATCTTTTCTTCCTTTGACTTGTACTTTGACTTCCAAAATGCGGGTTGTTACAGTGATAACCATCGAGGTCACCAGCAACAATGATGATTGAAGTAAGCAAGCGGATCACGGATGTTCATGCTTAGGAGGGAGATTGAAGATGATAATCAAGAACTTCCGGGATCCAAGTTTGGGCGGCTCGTTACCTTACGTTTATTAGTTTTACTATGGGTCGAACAATTAACTTGTTATGTTTATATCTGTTTCGAATTTGGGTTGTAGGCCACTTTATGTTATTGGGTTAGAAACATTAGAAGTCCATTAGGTTTATTATTGGGTCATTGAAGGTTTGGGTCGTGTTTATGTTTGAAACGGTGTGAGTGAGGAAATAACCTTATGAGCGGTTATGTGGGAATCGACATATCCCTCCAGCAAACGTCACGGTCACTAGTTATACACGGCACCAACTTCTAGTTCATGTATGCAATTTATGGTTGAAATCAATTGCAAGTTTCAAGTTTATTCAAGTTCTAGTTTCATTGATTCGGTTAGTTGTATTTCGATTCTTGTTATTTTCGGTTAGGATGAAGTGGTTTGATGTTTGTGGAGATTTTACGTACATGTGTAATCATCGTCTTCTCGGTTCGATTGGTCCTGGGAACCCGTTAACTGTGATACCAACATTGCATGAATCTTTTAGGAGATTCTAGCTTTAAGCTTTTAAGAAAAAACTCATACTTAATTAAAAAAAAACCTTGTTTGCTTGAAGGAGCTTGAAACTTTTAGGTTAGGAGCTTGAAGCTTTTGGTTGAACGCTCGCACAAATAGCGTTTAGAAGGAGCTACAAACTTTTAGGAAAAAAATGACTATTTTAACCTCTAAAGATAATCAACTTTTTAATGTACCAACTTTTTAAATTTTTTTCTAAAAATAACGAAAAAACAAATTTTTAGTTATTAAAAGATAACGACATTAATGATTTAATAATATTATATTATGTTCTCGACTGTTTGTGATTGACTATTTTTATATAGGCTCAAACTATCTACACACTTGGTGTGTAGATAGCCACCCCAAAAAGTGTTTTTTGTCCTATATGCACACCCTATAGTGTCGAGCTGTGGCCAAAACGCGGCGTTTTGGTCCGGTCAACCAGACAAAGACTGACGGGTGTCTGACGGGTCTATCGACCAGACCAAAACGCCGAGCTTTGGCCGCGTTTTGGTCCTGTGAACCACCCGGTCAGTCTTTTGTCTGGTTGACAGGACCAAAACGCGGCCAAAGCTCGGCATTTTGGTCCGGTCAACAGACCCGTCAGACACCCGTCAGTCTTTGTCTGGTTGACCAGACCAAAACGCCACGCTTTAGCCACAGCTCGACACTGCAGGGTGTGCATATAGGACGAAAAAACACTTTTTGGTGTGCATATATGCACATTGGTGTGCCAATAGTTACACCCTTTATAAAATTTAAAATGACCATGTTTTATTTATTTGAGAAAGAACTTATATGTGTGTGTGTGTGTGTGTGTGAGAGAGAGAGAGAGATTACGGTTAATACTACGTTTTTTTAATTATGTTCATTTTGGTTATTTTATACATTTTATTAAAAGTTATAGCTACTCTGCCAAACAACTAAATATATCTAAAAACCTATAGCTACCAGCCACCAGCTACCAGCCACTTACCAAACATACTCGTAATGGACTCATGTGTATCTTAAACTTTATAAAAAAAAAAGAGTAAATTACAAAATTCGCCCTTTATGATTACACCAAATTACAAAGTGTTTCCTTTGTCTTTAAAGTTGACATGAATCGTACTTAATGTTCACAAAATCTTACATGTTGTGTCCTTTAACCCTAACTTGGTTAATTTTAATGGTCAAATATGACTAAGTGAGGGCAAATTAGTCTTTTTACCCCTTTATTAATATAAATCAATTTATATATCTTACTCATTTATTCAAGTCTCTATTTCTTCCATCTCTCTCACAAACACACTCATCACCACCACATCCACCCGCCACCATCAACCTCTCCCACGCAACCATCATATAACCACTACAGCCATCACACCATTACCCACTTTGTCTACACTCTTTAATCAACGAAAATACAATTAACAATACAAAACTTGTGATCTCACATATATAATCAAGAGAAATTGGGAACTGTGCACTTCAATTCACCAAAAAGACTGCGTCTAAAGATATATCCCCTAAAATTGACCTATTGTTTCTTTTTTTTAAACTGCGAAGCCCATTAATTCAAAATCTCGTGAGATGCATTGTATAAGCCGCAAATCAACAACCCATTTTCAATTTATATTTCGGATCTGTTTTCAGATCTGAGCATAAAGAAGAAGAGAGAGAGAATGGGGCGGACATGGGGTTCTTGGTCGCTGGTAGTAGTACAGGGTGGTGCTTCACCAGGGAAGAAGACCAGATGATGGGGGCAGGTGGTACGGTAATATAGGTTAAGATGGTGGGGGTGGCCATGGCAGACACTTCTTCATTGGAGAAGAAGACTAGGATTTAGAGAGGGAGAGAGAGAGACAAAGAGAGTTTAGAGAGATAAAGTGTTTGTAGAGAGAGGGGGTTTTTGTATATTTATATTTTTTTATTTTATTCATTTAAAATGCAAATGCAAATGCAAATCTAAATAAAAATAAAAGAGTGAAATGACCAATCTGTCCTTATATGCTTTGCACATGACCCAACTTAACACTTAAACATAACTAAGTTAGGGTTAAAAAACATAATGTGTAAGATTTTGCGAACATTAAGTATGATTCCTGTCAACTTTAAAGACAAAGGACACACTTTGTAATATGATGTAAACATAAAGGACGAATCTTGTAATTTACTCTATAAAAAAAGAACTATAATTACCTAACGTACAACACATAAAGCATATGACTAAAAAAACTTTTAGGAAAAAATTGCAATTTAAATAATATTACATATTTGTCTCTCAACTCTACTCAATTTTTATTTATTTAAATGATAACTTTTACCTTTTTTTCAAACCAATCAAATCTCACCGCACAATTTTTAAGTGGTTATAACTTTCTTATGCGTTAATATATTTTTTCTTTAAATACACCATAAAAATGAAGATTTTACTCTCTTTAATTTGTGTATAGTATTGGTACATGTTTTCTAATTTCAAAAGAATGATATGTTAGCGTTAGTGGTGAGCAATAACTGAAGCATTGTCTTAAACGAACTGAAAATAGACGGAAACAAAACAAAATCTACCGAATTAATTAACCAAGGACCAAACTAACTGAAAATTGGACACAGGTTTTTTTGTACCCTTGATTAATAACCGAAATTAACCAAACCAAATCGAACCAATATATTTTCTTATTTCTAGCTTTTATACCTCCTTTTCTTGTAATTCATGTTTTACACCTCTATTTCATGTATTTATACATTCATTCCATGTATTTATACATCAATTTCAAGTATTTCTAAGCATTTTAGCCCAAGTTTGATTTTGGTTATTGACTGAACTAAAAAGCAACAATTTATCGAATAAACAGAACCAATTAACCAAAAACCGACTGGCTAATAAAATACATTAATCGATAAGTTCGACTTCGATTGAGAATAATAACCGAATTGAACTATGGACACCCCTGCTGGTGTTTATGTTCCCCACCGCATCGCGCACGCACTCGTCTAGCAACCTATAAAACGCATACGGCTTTTGTGGTGGAGGCGTTAAAGCCTCCACATTCCATATCACACATTTAAACCGCCAAACACAATTGTGCGTAGCTAAAGGCGGGCGCCAAGGGCACCCTCCGCGAAGCCCTTTGCGGGTGTTAGAGAGAAAAGATGCAGAGTCCATTAAACCAACCAGCCACACTTTTTTATTTAACTTTAGTTAGACTATTACACCTAGTTATTGTGTATCTGGTTGAAACCGGTTCAGGACCTCACTGGTTTTCTCGCCTTAAAAGGCAAGTTTGAAACACTGAGTTTCAATTCGTAAACCGATTCTTACAGGCACTTTTTTAAATATTTTCCAACAAAAAAGTTTTAAAAAACATAAAATACAAATTTTATATTTTTTTATAGTTTTTTAAACTATTTTAGAATAAAAATAACCGGCTTTTATACTTTTTTTTTAAATCAATAAACTAACATTTAACTGAATAAAATGAACCAATTTTTCTAACGGGTTCTAAACCAGTTTGGTTCAGTTTTGACGTGAATAATAGCAACAGGTCCCAATTAAACCTACAGTTTGTATATCAAACCGAACCAGTTTGCACTCAATCGATTCCAAAATGGCTTCGGTTCAGGTTGGTTTCTTCAAATCGGGTTCAGCTAACTAGTTTCTTGCTCATCTCTAGTGACGTAATAGTTATTATTGAACCTTTTAGTTATTTTATTCACATGAGACAATTTGACATTAAATATAGATATATTGGGTAGGTGATGGATGTGTTTGACTGGGACGTCCATTACAATATTACACAAGTCGGTCCCAGATGTTTTGGAATATTTGTTCATGAACAAATGGCTACCAAGGCGATTTAATTGTTTTTTAAAAGTTAAAACATGCATATATTGAATTGTAAAATTATATATATCTTAAGTTACGTTTAGTTTTAATTTTGTAAAATTTAAAAGTAATTTATTATATTTGGTTATAAGATACTAAAACTAATTACATTATAATACCAAGCAATAGGGTGGTGGTCCATTGTGTCTTCTAGTCATACACTATGTGTAGTCCATTGTCTTTTTAGTCCGCTGTGTTATTAGCATGTTGTCTATTTTGTTTTTAGTGTGTTATCCATTATGTTTTTAGTGTGATATACATTGTGTTCTAGTCTTTTGTGTTTTAACTTTTAAGTGTGATGCCCATTGTGTTTTTAGTTTGCTGTGTTTTTAGTGTGATGCCCATTGTGTTCTTAGTATGTTGTTCATTGTGTTTTTAGTCTTTTATCCATTGTATTTTCAGTTTGTTGTGTTTTTAGTGTGTTATCCATTGTGTTTTTATTCTGTTATGTTTTTAGTGTGTTGTTCATTATGTTTTTAGTGTGTCGTCCATTGTGCTTTTAGTTTGATGTGTTTTTAGTGTACTGTCTATTGTGTTTTTAGTTTGATATCTATTGTGTTTTAGTCTGATGCCAATTGTATTTTTAGAATGTTGTCTATTGTATTTTTGCATCTGTGTGTCAAACTATACATTACGGTTTTACAAAGTGGGTGTTTGTAATGGGTTTTCACATTTTACATATAGTGTTTTACAATTATACGTTAATTTACACATGGTGTTTTTAGATGCGAGTGTCGAATTAAACATGTTGTTTTACATTTGGGTGCAATATAGACATGGTATTTTATGTTGATGACAATTTTACTTATTGTACTATACATTTTAGTGCCGCATCGTGTTTTATTTTATGGAACTGGTTTTCGAATTTTTTTTAAATATAGCAATAGTACTTGAAATTGGCATGTGAGAAGCACACTTATTTTTCTTTTTATCCTTCTGGACACATCTACCCTTCCCACTTCGTCCCTTGTTGGACACATCTTATTCTCTCATGGTTTTCTACCCTTTCTGTATTTTAATTCTTTAAATATATATAATCTTATTCATCGGTGGTAGTTTTCTTTTTGACCCCAATTTTTTACAGTTTTCTTTTCGACACCCAACTTTGTCAAATCTTATTTTCACCCTCTCTTATCCCTTAAGTTTAAGAAATGTAATTTTCAACCCCTTAACTTTTAATGAACTTTGTAAAATGTCACTTTAACCCTCTCCATAGTATATATAATATGATTTTTCCTTAATACCTTTGTTTTGTAACTTTTGAAAATTTAGTTCGTTGCGTGTTTCTTGTATGTACGTATTGGTTTAAATTCTAGTTAGTCTACGTTTCCACGAAAATTTGGTTTAGAAACGAGTCGAACCAAATATAATACATTTTCGTTCTTACTTTTTATGTACCTTTCGATGTCAATTTTGTTTTAGAAAAGGATTCATGTCAAGTATAATACATCTTGATTTGATGGTATAAATTCGAGCTGATCTACGTTTTGACGTAAATTTTATTTTGAAACGAGCCGCGTCAAATATAATACGTTTTTATGCTCACTTTTTATGTACGTTGCGACGTAAATTTTGTTTTCATTTATGATACTTTTTCATGCTTACTTTTTACATTTATCATACTTTTCATGCTTACTTTTTATATACGTTTCACCGTAATTTTTGTTTGAAAACGAATCAGGTCAAAAATTCGAGTTGGTCTACATTTTAATGTAAAGGGGTAAAGGGTCGATAATAATTTATACGTAATCATGTCGCATAGTCGTTATAATATTCGAGTGTTTCTACATTTCGACATAAATTTGGTATACTTTTTCGTATAAATTCGAGTTTGTCTGCGTCTCAACGTAAATTTGGTGTACGTTTTTGTACTTTAATTTGTACGCTTACTACGTATGAATTCGGTCGGATATAATACATTTTGACTTGACGGTAAAAAGTCGAGTTAGTCTGGTCGCATATAATACGTTATGATTGTATTGTATAAATTTGAGCGTGTTGATCCAATCATAATGCTTATATAGGTTACACTGAGTTCAACTGAATACGTTAAAGGTCGCGTTTTTATATAGTTAACGCATCACATAATGTTTGGACTAATCCATTCAACTTTTAAAATATATCTGCACCGCAACAAGCACATATCTTATTACTAGTTATAAATTAAAATGATGTTTCTTCTTAGGACAATATTTTACTCATTTATTATGTGTTTTCTTTGTGTTTTATAACATATTAAACTTTTTTTTTCATATACTTCTATTCAATTAATACATTAGCAATTATTTATTCTTTTATTATATATATAGCTTTTTCAACCAATCAATTTTTTTTTATTTCTTTGATTTCTCCGATCAACCCGTAATTTTTTCTCAACTATAAATAATGAATATGAATAGAGTAAACTGCAATTTTACCCCTGGGGTTTAGGGTGATTGGCACCCTTACCCCCCCCCCCTAACGAAATAATTGCAATTTTACCCCCCCCCCCCAACGTTTGCTGTTATGTCGCAACCTTACCCCCCGGCTTCAAATTTGTTGACTGATCTGTTGACTATAACTTGAAATGACTATAATGCCATTTCATATTACCCCCTGTGTTTTGTTCACTCTGTGATATTACCCCCTGCCACCACTGCCACCGCCATTCACCACCACAACCACCACTGCCACCTCCAGCCACCACCCTCAACCATTTTTCAGTGTTTTGTCACTAATTAAGCAATCTTGCACATGTTTATCATAATAAATTAATAATCATAGAACTAATTGTTAATTATTGAGATAACAGGGGATGTTCTTGCTCTGGTTAACAAGAGTTTTTTGCAGATCTAATGCTATTTTTGAAAAAGATGATCAGGTATGGGGAAACTGATTGGAGAAGATGGATGGTACAGTGATGATTGGAAGATGGCTCACAATGAGGGTGGTATGGTGATGACAGAGTTGAAGGTTATCGAACTGCTGGGTTAACAGTGGATGGTGGTGTGCGATTGCTTGCATTAATGGTGGCCATTGGACGCCGTGCTCCACCATCAACACCGGAGATGAGTGGTCGGAGAAGATGACTGGTGTTGATGGAAGTTGCTACGGAGGATGTTAAGGTCGGTTCACACGGCGGTGATGCAGAGGGTTAACGGTGGATGGTGGTGTGCGATTGCTTGCATTAATTCTACCGGTATGATACTCACTTGGAGATGGCAGAGGCGATGGCGGTGGCGTTGTAACGACGGTTGTGGCGTCAGGGGACAGTCTAGTGGATGCATTAATAGTGTTATAAAACCCAGTGAAAAACTTTGGATGCCAAAGCTCACCAACACTCACAAGCTGAACCAAACAAGTCCAAATCAAAATGCTGGAACAAACACTAATAAACCACACTTGTAATCTGGTTCTCTGGATCACTTGACCCGGTAACTTAGCCCACCTCACTACCTGTACACTACTGTTTTCAGATCTAACATCCATTTCCGTTCTTCACACCACATAGCTTCTTTGTTCTCAAAACATTGCTCAAAATAAGATCAAGATCCTACCTTTATGATTCCAAATTGGGTCAATATGATCAATACAAACCCAAAATCAAATACCCTGATCAAATCTTGAGTTGGGTGTTCGTAAAATTGCAAAAAGATTCAAACTATAAGCAATACCCAGATCAAATCTTGAGGTGGGTATTCATAAAATTGCAAAAAGATTCAATATTTAACCAAATAAAATCACCTGGGTTGTTGGACGAACCGGGTGTGTGAGAAAATGGAAAAAAAGATTCAAGAATTCAAGATTTGGGTATCACAATGATGTGACATCGAAAAGAAGAATACCCAGTGGAATTTGAACTACCGAATTATGGGTGGCTGGAGGTGGTTGAGGGTGGTGGCTGGAGGTGGCAGTGGTGGTTGTGGTGGTGAATGGCGGAGGCAGGGGGTAATATCACAGAGTGAACAAAACACAGGGGGTAATATGAAAAGGCATTATAGTCATTTCAAGTTATAGTCAACAGATCAGTCAACAAATTTGAAGCCGGGGGGTAAGGTTGCGACATAACAGCAAACATTAGGGGGTAAAATTGCAACTATTTCGTTAGAGGGGGTAAGGGTGCCAATCACCCTAAACCACAGGGGGTAAAATTGCAGTTTACTCATATGAATATTATTCAAATTTTGATAAAGAACTCATCTTCTATCATTGATAGTTTAAAAATTTCTAACTTACTATGAATCGTCAGGGTTCTTGAATTTCTTTTTTCTAATCAGCACTAGCCTTGTATGCAAGCCAACGATCAATCGGTTCATGAGATGTTTTTTGAAAGTTCGTATACGTTTATTCATTTAATATAAACGAACGAACATGAACACAATTTTTTTCATTTGATTGGACGAACGAACATGAACGCATGTCATGTTCATTGTGTTTTCTTCTTTATCATTTCAGTTTCATTCGATTAGGGATGTGTTAATCTAATTTTTAAAATCTTTTTATATAATAGGGGACAAGGTGTGTGCGGTGAAGAGGTGCGAGGATGAGGTTCACCGCGCGGGCACAACGCCGCCGGCCCCATCGGTATGCAGTGAATGGCAAATATCGGGGAGTAGTCACCGCGTTGGGAAGAGGAGAAAGAGGGAGGTTAATGGTAGGCTCACTCTTTTTCAACCAATCAGACTTTTATCTTTTTTTTTTCTTTTTAAAAAGAAAATTGTTTACCACTCCCCATGTTGGGAGCACCCCTTATGTATGACAGCATTGGTGCAAAATGAAAAATGAAGAGAGGAGTTGAAATAACATAAGGTGATTGGCTAGGTGAAGAATTTATCATTCCACATGTGAGGAGTGCCCTTTTCACCCTAAAATTTACAGATCATGATTGGGAAAATTAAATGTTTAAAAACATCCATTTGTTGTTACAATTTATTATTTAAATTATATTATATTTTTAATAAAGTGAATAATGAAATCGAACCACAATAAAAAATATGACTAAAATAAACATCCACTGGTGTTTATTTTTCTAAAAGAGATCTGCGCAGCCTCTTCTGTCTACGCCGTACAGGCCAGCGCAGACATTATCATATGCAGACTGTTTGTTTTTTCGAAGACGTTTCGTTAAAAAACCTCTACGCGAGCTCTTCTTGGTGCAGACTTAGCCCAGTCACTTCTGAGATCTTGTAAGGTCTGCAGAGGGTTAAACTACCACCCACTACCACCATCGTCCACCACCCACCACCGTCCGTCACCACCATTGTCCACCACCCACCACCACCGTCCACCAACACCACCACCCACCGTCCAGCACCACCACCCACCACAAGCATCCGTACACCGCCACCATTTTATTTTTGAAGTGTACATACGTTAAAAAACAAACAATCTTCTTCTTGCAGACTGCAGAGCTTTGGTCCACCTCTTCTTCTACAAATGTGGTCCGCAAACTTCAGGTATTTTACCTCTTAAAAAACAAATAGCACCTCTAAAAACATACTAAGTCTTCTTTTGTGTTTTTTTAACTCAAACCTGAAAAACCGACACAAGTAAAAAATTTTTTGAACGACAAACATAATGAGTTCTTAGCTGTGTTATAGTTATGTTTGCTCAAGATCAATGTATGATTACAAATTAGCAAAAAATTGGATTAATTATGAGTTAGTGTTAATGTTGAAAAGGATCAATAGACAACTCTTCTTTAGTAAAGAAAAAGAAAACTATTGGCAGTGGCGGACCCAGTAATTTTTTCCTAGGGTGTGGAAAAAATTTACAGATTTTAGGCCCCAAGCTATATAAAAAATTTCGGTTCATAGCGGGTCGGATCGAACCGTGTCATGTAAAACCAGTAAACATAAACAAACAAAGTTTTGCGGGCCGGATCAGATTGGGTCGGGTTGGGTCAATTTCAATTTTCAAACAATCAAACCCTATTTTTAACTTCCTATCACATTAGCAAACAAAGTTTCAAGAAAATAGTAAACAACATAAAAAGCCTTCATAAGTAAGTAAATTAACAATAAAAAACCCTCAAAGTTCAAATGCTACCTACTTCTATTTCCTCTAATCATTAAATAAAATAACAAACTTATCTAAGACATAACTTGGTCTTTAACTAAAAGAATCCGACAAAAAAAGTGGTCCAACCCTTTTCCTCTTGAGAAATCGCGCCATAACTTCTCTACGCATGGTTCTTATCATATATAAATTTGCTCCGTGAGTTCATAAAACAACACTAACACTTAAACAAAACAAACAATCATGTTCAACCAATATCATAGTCCATAATTTTCAATTTTAATTTTCAAACGTTTTAAATGTTGATTAGTTATCAATTAAACAAACAAAGCTTAAAATAAAACAACAAAATCAAGTAATACAAGTCTAGAACAACTAAAAAAGCATCAAAAATAAAAAGATCAAACCCTTATACATATATATTTCTCATAATCACCACATAAAATAACAAAAAACAATCAATAAAAAAAGGATAAATCTTTGGGTTGGGTTGGGTTTGGCCTTGGGTAGTTGGTTTAATAAAATTATATTGTAGATTGAGTTAAGTAAAGTGAATAAGTGGTTAAAGAATAATTATACAAATTGTGTTATATACTTATGTATTCATAATAATTAGTGTTTAATTTATTTTTTATAAATTCGTAATATTTTTTTTCTAAGAAGGGCGGTTGAAAATTTACAATGGGTACAGTTGAAAAAATCCAAGGGGGTGCGGTTTAGATTTTCGATGAAAATTAGCACTAAAAACATTTTTTTCAAGGGGTGTGGCCGCCCACCCACCATCGTGAGTAGGTCCGCCCCTGACTATTGGATCAATTAGTATAAAAAGTAAAAACATAAAAAACAGGTATTGAGTTATTTAAATTAATTGAATAAGGAAAATAAAAAAACTCATATGTTGGCTTAAAATAAAATACCAACACAAAAATAAATAAGAAAATATCATTTTGTTAAATAGTTTTCATAGAATATCATTTTAATAAATACTCTTCACTAATAGAAAAAAAAAAAAACCCTCCTAGTTTCTGTTTATTATGAAAATACAATTTCAAAATAGTATTTGTTTATGATTATACATGAATATGAATTATGATGTATGAAAGACATATATTTGATATTATTTATATTTGTTTGATGACGTACAAAGTGACTCAATTTGAGAAAATATTAATAGAATATTTCATAGAATATACTTTGTATAAATTAGGAGATAATTGTGCAGTTAATATTGTAATTATCTATTCCCTAAAATAGGGAGATTGCATTGTGTATATATTGTTGAGATCAATGAAAGAATAGGCAAGCATTGAACCATATCATTCTTACATGGTATCAAGCCCCTAACATAATCCCTTCTCTCTTCTTTCTCCCACCCCCTATTCGATTTTTTTTCATCTCTGTTGAACATGTCTTCATCACATGTGCACCCTGCTGTCACAGTTACTAATATCAAGAATGCCATTCCACTTATACTTCATATGCAAACAGGTCATTACAACACCTGGGCCGAGTTATTTACCCTTCATTGCCGTGCACACGATGTTCATGATCATCTCCTCCCACGTGAAGCATTATCATCATCCGATTCTACCACCAACAAAGACAAAGAAGCCCCCAAACCCACCTACACCGAATCATGGGAACGTATTGACGCCATTGTTCTACAATGGATTTACGATACCATCTCCAACGACCTACTACACACCGTTATGAAACCCAAAACATCGGCCTACGAAGCTTGGTGCTCCATAAAAAAAACCTTTTTATTGACAACCAAGCCTCTCGTACCATACACCTACAAAATAAATTCGCCAATACCCGTCTTGAACTGTTCACCGACATGTCCTCATATTGCCAGGCCATGAAACTAATTTTTGACCAACTCACTAGCCTCGGCTCCAACACCACCGAGAACCAATTGGTCCTACAAATCCTAGCCGGCTTGAACGATCAATACAAAAGTATTTCCCTCATTCTCCAACAAACCCAACCGCTACCCGACTTCTACAACACCCGGTCCCGTCTTTGTCAGGTTGAAGACCATAAAAACACACAAGCCAAACTTTATAACCAAGCCACCGGCACTGCCTTAAACACCACTACCGATCACCCAAACCAACCGCTTCCACAAAATCGCTCTGACACTCGCTCACGTAACCGTGGACGTGGCCGCGGACATGGTCGGGGTCGGCAGAATTATAATCGTGGCCGAGGATAGACAAACTACAACCAAAACCAACCCTACGGCCCACACTATTCTTGGCCCACTCCACCTCAACACCCATGGACTTCCTGGCCCAACTACCCACCCTGCCCATACCCGTCCAGCCCATCCCGATCAGCGCCGGTCCAGCACAACGACTCAGGCCCAGGCATCTTGGGCCCGCGTCCCTCCTCTAATAACTCGGCCCAATCCTATGCAACCTCCTACTCACCAACCGACATTGCTCAAGCCCTCTAGAACTTGGCCATTCATCAGAATGACCAGTCATGGACCATGGATACAGGTGCTTCAGGTACAATGTCTCCTCAACTTGATAAGTTTCCCTCTATTTTTAAATCTGGGATTATTCGAAATATTATTGTTGGAAATGGCAATACTATTCCGGTACTCGGACAGGGAGATATCACTCTCCCACCTCCTTTCCCTCCATTTAAACTTAAAAACGTCATGTTTGCTCCAAACCCTGTTAAAAATCTTATCTTAGTTCGTCGTTTTACAACTGATAACCAATTATCTATTGAATTTGACCCATATGGTTTTACTGTGAAGGACCTTCGGACCAAGAAACCTATCCTATGGTGCAATAGCTCGGGGGACCCCTATTCTGAATTTATTAAGTGTGGTTCTTTGCATAATAAAGTTTGTTCATCATGTTTTTTTGGCAAACATATTCAGCTTCCTTTTGCTAAATCAATTACAAGTACTACTATGCCATTTGATCTTGTTTACAGTGATGTCTGGACCTCTCCAATTATTAGCAATGGCGGCCATCGCTATTACGTATTATTTTTGGATGATTATACCAATTTTTTTGTGGACCTACCCAATCTCTCACAAATCTGATGTCTTTTCCATGTTTACAAAATTTACAACCTTTATCCACACGCAATTTGGTCGCAAAATTAAACAATTACAATGCGATAACGGCCGTGAATATGCAAATCACCAATTCCACCAATTTTGTGACCAAAATGGCCTGCATTTTAGATTTTCGTGTCCACACACCTCCTCACAAAACAGAAAAGCCGAAAGAAAAATACGTACCATAAATAATCTCATGCGCACCATCATTGCCCACTCATCGATGCCAAATACTTATTGGCATCACGCTCTTGAAACCGCAACCTACCTAATAAACATTATACCCATAAAAACTCACCAATTTCACACCCCAACCCAACAACTTTACCATTGTCTACCTTCCTATGATCACCTCCGAGTATTCGGATGCCTCTGCTACCCACTCATCCCACACACAACTATCCATAAACTTGAATTTCGGTCCACACTGTGTGTTTTCCTAGGATATCCAACTAATCATCTAGGATACAAATGCTTAGATCTTCAAACTAAAAAGATCATCATCAACCGACATGTCTTGTTTGACGAAACAATTTTTCCATTTGCCAACAAAACAAAACACACCCTTACTGATTACTCCTTTCTTGTTGACTCCATCCACCCATACCATCGAATCCCATCCACACCTATTCCCACATCCACGACCCCCCACACAATTAAAACCCCAACTCCCACCAGTCCACATTCGGCCCAACATACTACCCAACAACAACCGACCCACCTTCCTTCCCTATTACCTACCCCAGCCCACCAAATCGACAAACCCATTCCCGCCTCTCCTTCCTAATCCCAATCCCAAACCGGCCCGACCACCCCAACCAGCCCAACCACACCGCCCGACAACAGCCCAGGCCCAATACCCCAACCTCCACCGCCTCCCCCCATGCGTACTATACGCACCCGAGCTATGTCCGGCATAACTAAACCCAAGCAAATTTTTAACCTTCACACCTCCACCGTCTCCCCCATACCCAAAAATCCTAAAGATGCCCTGTCCAATCCGGATTGGTACACTGCCATGACTAACGAGTTTAATGCCTTAATTAAAAACAAGACTTGGAAACTTGTCCCGAGACAACCTCATATGCATGTTATACGTAGTATGTGGCTTTTTCGTCACAAATACAGGTCGGATGGCAGCTTGAAACGTTACAAGGCTCGGTTGGTTTGTGATGGTCATAATCAGGAAATCGGAGTTGATTGCGGGGAAACATTTAGTCCGGTGGTCAAACCGGCCACCATTCGGACCGTTCTATCTCTTGCGTTATCACAATCATAGCACATCCATCAGTTGGACGTGACAAACGCCTTTCTTCATGGGAACCTCATTGAAACAGTATACATGTACCAACCAATGGGTTTTCGCCACAGGGATTTCCCTGACCATGTTTGCCTCCTCCAAAAATCACTATATGGTAAGAAACAGGCTCCACGTGCATGGTACCAACGTTTTACGGATTTTGTCCTCTCCATTGGGTTTCTCCAGAGTCGATGTGATATTTCTCTCTTTACATACCACCATAGGTGTGATAGTGCATACTTACTTTTTTATGTCGACGACATCATCCTCGCCACTTCTTCAGACAAGCTTCTGTTACAACTCATATCTAGCCTTGCGGCTGAATTTGCAATGAAAGATCTTGGGCCTCTAAGTTATTTTTTGGGAATTAGTGTCTCTCGCACTGGCAACTCCATGTTCTTATCCCAACATTCCTATGCTCTAGACATTATCAATCGTGTAGGTATGACATCCTGTAATCCCTGTGCAACACCAGTCGACACAAGACTGAAGCTCAGTAGAACGTCCGGTGTCGCCTTTGATAACCCAACTCTATACCGCAGCTTAGCAGGTGCTCTTCAGTACCTTACCTTTACCAGACCAGATATTACATATGCGGTTCAGCAAAATATGTATACATATGCATGCCCCAACAGTTGATCATTGGACTGCCCTTAAACGTATTATAAGATACATTCAAGGCACTTCCACCTTCGGCCTTACTCTCTCCCCAGGCGTGCCCACTCTTCGAGCATACACTGACGCTGATTGGGCTGGATGCCCGGATACTCGTCGTTCTACGTCTGGTTACTGTTTTTACATGGGACAAAACCTGATATCTTGGTCCTCCAAACGGCAATCCACCATCTCCAGGTCCAGTGCTGAAGCTGAGTATCGCGCTGTTGCCAATTTTGTTGCTGAGATATGCTGGATTCGAAATCTACTTCTTGAACTGCGACACCCTATCAAAACGGCCACTTTAGTCTATTGTGATAATATTAGTGCCATTTATCTTTCGGGCAACCCCGTTCAGCATCAGAGGACCAAACATATAGAATTGGACATTCACTTTGTTCGGGAACATGTCCAACGTGGTAACATTCGCATTCTTCATACGCCTACACGGTTTGAAATTGTAGACATCTTCACTAAAGGCTTACCCCAGGTTCTCTTTGATGACTTTCGCTCCAGTCTCAACATTCGACCGCCTCTTGCTTCGACTGTGGGGGTGTAATAGAATATTTACTTTGTATAAATTAGGAGATAATTGTGCAGTTAATATTGTAATTATCTATTCTCTAAAATAGGGAGATTGTATTGTGTATATATTGTTGAGATCAATGAAAGAATAGGCAAGCATTGAACCATATCATTCTTACAAATATCTCAGCTGTGGTGGGACTGGGGAGATGATGTTCATGATTGTGTTTTCAGAATTTTGCGATGGGGACCGAGGAGGTGATGGTTGTGTTTTGGGAATTTTTGTTCACGTGAGATGGCAACCAAGACGATTTTTATGTTTATTTCATAGAAAAGTTGTAAAAATTAATAGAAAAGTTGTAAACTGTTAAAAGGTAACGTAAGTTATCTTTATTTATAGGGTTATGGTATTTAAATAGCCCTAACTTTCATAGTTTAGTTGATTGCATTCTTAACTTATGAATTGTACTACATCTCTTCCAACTTTAAACTTATTTTTCTCTTCCCCTTTCAAACTAAACTAACTCTAACTTAATTAGTTTTTTTCATTGTGTTGGTACACTTTATGTGGACGCGACTCGACGCGGTTAGATTTGGTTCGGGTCGACTCGGTTAGGTCCGGCTCAAGCCCGACGTCACGACATTCCTCCGTCGTGCGCCCCAGAGTTCGACACGCGAGGCACGGAACGCCGCAAGCAAATTCCCGTCAACACATCACCATGACATCACCTTAGTGATGTCATGATGATGTCATCAATTTGTCCTATGTTGAGTTTGTGAAATATGTTAGTCAACATAAACAATTCTGGGCCGTGATTATTCAATGTGGGCCGAAGACTTGTTGGGCTTTTGACTTTCAACTTGGGCTCCTACAACAAATGACGAAACAGAATGGATCTGAATGTTTGTCGACGAAACACACTTGTTTCGTCGACTTTGTGTATTTCGCCGAGTGCTTTTGTGTTTCGCCAGTCATAGTCTGTGTCTTAGTATAAATACCCTTCTCTGTTTCTGTTTGAAACAGAGATGAGAAAATACATGTAAAGAAACTCTGTCAAAATTCCGTCTAAACTGTGTTTGTATCAGTTTGTATTCGGTTCTCATCCCGTTAATCAATAGAGTGTGTTTCATTGGTTAATCCGTGTTATTTACTATCTTTGTTTGGTTTGCACCGTCTCGGGGATTCCGCACCCGTTACCGTGTTTGTTATAAACAGGGAATAGGTTTCTCGTTATCGATCCTCACCGGAAAAACGGGACCTACAAGTGGTATCAGAGCTTTGGCTCTAATCCTTGTTTAAAACCAAACAAGTTTGGGTTGTTTATCAAGTGTCTTATTGTGATTTTTTTCAGATTTGTGTTCTTAAAATTTATATTTTTTTCTGAAAAAGTCATTAAAATCAGTGTTTATGTTGTTGGTTTGCTAAAAGTTTTATCGAAAACCTTGTGTGTTTGAGTGTTTACATATTAACCTTTGGTTTTTGTTGAAAGTTTTAAGCAAAATCGTGTTCGGAAATTATTCGGTGACCGGAATCTTCAAATATTCATCGTGTTCTTCGTTTGATCTTCAAACTGTTCTTGAAAATTTCTAGTGTTTGATCTTTGTTTGGAAATTGATTAAAGTGTTATAACATATTATACATTAAATTGACTTTAGTGTAAATTTGTGATCATTAGTTTCTGAAAAAGCATGTTGAGTTGAAAATTGTGGCTCTTGTCAGGAGATAAGTACCAAGATAATATCTACAATCTGTTTCGTCTCTCACATTTGGATTCTGTTTCGTCGACACATTGGGCCTCACATACAAGTGGGCTTCACAAGTTGGGCTCAAAACAAAACAAGTATTTCGTCGACCCACCTTTGAGAAGCTGTTTCGTCGCAATTCAGATCCCAGTTTCGTCGGACCAAGTTCTTCCATCAGTTTCGTCACATATATTTGTTTATTTCAAACAAACAAACAAGTCAGTCAACAGTCAAATATTTCGGCATTATTATTTAATATACATAACCTGGTAGTCGGATTACAACAAAGCAGACTTGGGCTTTTTCAGCTGAATTGGGCTTCTCATTTATATTGGGCTTCACATTGTCATCGATAAAAAAAAAAAAAAAAAAAAAAAAAAATCATTTTCGTGGACTTCATTATTCTGTTTCGTGGGCTTCATTATTCAAACAAACAACCATCAGTTCAATCAACCAGTTCATTTTCGTGGGCTTCAAACAACCAGTTCAAACAATCATTTTCGTCGATCAACAAACATCCATCAGTTTCGTCAACCAGTTCATTATTCTGTTTCGTCGACCTGAGATCAAACATCCTGTTTCGTCAATCAAGTTTATATTTTCTGTTTCAAAAATATAACAAAGTCTGTTTCGTAGAAAATTGTTTCGTCGAAACACTTTGTGAATTTAAACAGAAGGTTTGCATTAGTGATTTAACAGTTTGTTTGAGGTGTGATTTTCAGGTATTCACTTTCATACATCAAATATGAGTTGTACGAGCCCATGGGATTGGAGTACGGATCCACTACCAGATCTAAAACAGATGTCGATGGCCGAATATATGAATCGTACCATACCTCAACAACAACAGTCAATAAGTGCAAGTCAATGGGCAAAGGTGTCGAATCAAAATCAGAGCATTCAAAATCCTTTGGTAGCGAGAGGAGAAGAATATGCAGCTACTAGAAAGATACGTCATGATCTGTTGAAGAAGAAATTCGAATCATTTCATTTCTTAGAGAATGAAACCCTAAATGATATAATTACTCGTTATTATCATTTGATGCATGAAATGTATTATGTTGGTGTTCTTGTATCTCAACAGGAAATTGTAGCACGGTTTGCTGATGCTCTACCTCCAAAGTGGAGCCCATTCATTGAGCTTTTAAAGCATACGGGCGTTCTGGATGCTGTCAATGTTAATATCTATGAATTCATTCAGAAGTTGGAGCACAAGAACGAAGAAGAAATTCGGAAAGCTAAACGAATCCCTGCTCCTCAAAATACCGAAATGTATCTTGGAGGAGGTTTTAACCCGTTAGTTAGTTCCATTTCAGCTCAGCAACCAAAGTTACAAACGGCGTTTGTATCAAATACAAACTCATCTCCGTTTCCACAGTTCAATCAAAATGCTTATCTTTCACAATCTAAACCCCAACCTCAACCTCAAGTTTCCACAACACAACCTCAATTCGATCCAAGTGTCGATTGTGGTCCGGCCATACAGTTGGGAAACGGTGATCAAACAAGAACTGCGTTTTATGCTGAAATTGTCAAGAATGTCAATGATGGTGAATCTTCGGGAAATGATGATAGCTCGGGTTTTAGTGGGAGTTCAGATGAAGAAAGCTCGAATGCAGGAGATTATAATTCTGAAGATGGATCTTTCTCTTCTCAGACTGCCCTCATGGCTAAAGTCACAGCCTCTTCGACTCAGGTAAGTTCTGAAACTCCTAGCATATGTAGTGATTGTGCTAATATGATACATGAATGTGATAGAGTGAAACTTGAATGTGATACGATTCATAGTCACAATCAGAGTTTAGTTGTTGAACTGTCAAAGTGTAAGGAGGCAAACATGGCCTTAGCTCGAAATGAAAAAGAGTTTAAAACAGTTATTGAAACCCAAAAGAAAAGTGTTTCTGAATTAACAAAAACTGTTTGTAACAAACAAATTGGTATTAATAACTACATTAATATCATTGAGGAAACAAAGAAAGAGCTAGCCGTGGCGAAATGTGAACATGAGGCGATCAAGCTCAAATTGGAGAGTTATTCTAACTCCCGATATGTGCTTGATCACATCATTGACGTTCAACAGCTTAAAGGGAATGTGAAAGGCGTTGGTTATAGGAAGTGTCCACCCCCTTTGAGACACGACTATACCAAGTCGCCCGATGAAGAGGATATGCCTCGGTATGAACCCAGTGTGCCTCTTGATTATGAGGAAGTTACTACTGGCCTAGGGTTCAAACCGGACAATTCATCGGAGGGCTCATCTGATAACAAAGAAAAGTCATCATGTGCCTCAAATCAAAGTCCTCCAACCATCGAGGACTATGATTCGTTAGATGATGAATCAGATGTGAATGACCAGGATGAATCACTTGATGAGACGAAAGGAGTAGAAATTCCAATTGAGAATCATATTCTTTGTGATCCTCCTACTCTTGTCGTGCAACCTGTTGCCAAGCAAGTGATAGATCCTGTCAAGGATGTCAAAGATGACAATGAATGTGTGTCTACTGTTAAGAGCAATAATGTGTTGTATACTTTAGTCGGTGATAGTAAAATTTATTCAGACATAGATTTTCCAATCAAAAACGTCAATCAATCTTTGATTGACAAAGTGTTTGAAGATAATACAAGAAAATTTTTGGGAAAGACAATTCCTGGAAAACAGAAATCACCGACAAAGCAACAACCTGTTGCTTCTAAGGGTAAACAACAGCAACAACGAGCTCCAAAGCCAAAGGCTAAGGTTGAATCAAAAGGAGCTCGTTACAAGAATAAAGCAAAAGATGTCAAGTTTGTAGCATCAAGGGGTACTGATAAAATTGAGACTTTTGAAAACAAATCTAACACCGATTTTATCCAAAACAATTACACCCAGCACACAAACGGGTGTGAAGCTAGTACCTCTGGGTCTAAAACTTCTACGTCAGGTCGTCGATCAGGTTCTCCTAAGTTTGTTGAAAGGAGAACTTGTTTCAAGTGTGGGAAGTTTGGGCATATCATTAAAGACTGCACAAACTCGCCCAAACCAAATTTTGTTGATAGAGCCCCCTCTGAACAGGGTCACTCACAACGTCGTCCTGGTTCTCCAAAACATGATAAACGCACTGTTAAAGAACAGGAAACAAAACAACGACGTAAAACTGTGAAGGTGATTGAAAAGGCGTTAAAACCGGAGGTTGTCCATTCAAAGTCTGTTAAGTTAGAAATTAAAAATGAAAAACAAAAACAGATTTGGAAACCAAAATCGGTAACTGTTTCAGGGAAAGCTCACTCCATTTTGAATCATCAGGAAATCGAAGTCACAATCTTCGATGATGAAGGACGACCCAAGTCTATTAAGGCTTGGGTCCCGCTCTCCATCTAATCTCTAAGTGAGTGTGCAGGATGTTCCAGGAGGAACTATCGATAGTCATCGGATTGTTGATAGTGGAGCGTCCTTGCACAAAATAGGCGACTCAAAGCTCCAAGATATTGTTTTTTCTAGGAGTGGTTGCCTTTGATGTAGAGAAGAAGAAAAAGAAGACAGAAGTGTCTGTCGAAAGAAATTGAAAAGCTTCGACAAATTGAAAATCATTCCAAAGTTTGATTGTTCAAGGCTTTGATCGGGTCCACGGGATAGATTCAATCAAAATGTACGCACCTGCAGCACGTCTGAAGATTCATAATCCACAAGATGAACGTGCAGTGTACATTTCTTCGTGGTGTGATTGAAGAAAATGTGTTTGTAGAACAAACCAACCGGGTGTGCGGATGCCTTGGCATGGATTGAACAACCGCACACTACTTCTGAAAGAGAAAGACAAAGACCTTCGCTGGTGCAATATGGTAGACCAGCAGGACCCAAAGGTTTCTGATCTTGTTGCTGTGAAGTGATTTCTCAGTAGCTACAAAATCGACTTAGAAATCCACACCGGGTGGATATCCAGTTTAGGAGAGCACTCAGATTCCTGGCAATGCACGAAGCAGTTGCAGGATACGGTTTTAAATTTCTAATCTCTCCTTTACTTGTCGATATTTAAGCTGCTTTATAAATTGTTATCCTCTCGTAGCACTCTTTGGCCAGACAATGTTGTCATGGTCCGCACCGCTTACCGACGTGCCAACTCATTTTTCCAAAATTCGCTAAATCATTTCTGATTAAATTAATTTTGGTAAACGGCATTAAGGTAAAACATGAGTTAACCAGCATCGGGAAATCCTTTTTGTAAATACCTTTGTGTTTTTTAAATTTATCTTAGTTTGTTGATTTTAGGGGGAGTAAATTCAAAATTGAAAATTCAAAAACAGAGAAAAATTTCAAAACGCAAAAACATTGGAAAAACAAAAATGAGTTTCCTGGCGAGAAAAAGAGAAAATGCTAGTAGATCAGTGGTCTGTCTAAACCTTTTTAAACTGAAATGCAAAATGAAAAATGTTAAGCAGCTCTATATAAGATGTATCGGTAGGCTCACAATCATTTTAAAGTGTGCAGGGTGATATAAATCTTAAATCGACTGAAGAACAGGTGGGAACCACACATTGGCATATGGTCTTAGTACCGAAATTTCGTTTGAGAGATTGCCGAGATCTGAAATATTCGGTCTTTATGCTGCTTATCATCTGGGTATCATGGTTGTATCAAACCGTAAAAATAACGGAGACGAAGTCTAAGATCTTCCATGATACTATACATACGTGTACATATTGCATTCGACCTCAATAAGTGATCAACAATCACATGTCCAAACAAAATAAGTGATTAAATATCACAGATTCTTTGCGGGAGTCAAGTTCGTCTCTCTGCTGTACGAAAGTACTGACCTGTTCACGGACTTGCTCTTGTGCCCTTCATGCATCTGAAAATCAAGTTCCTCATCAATAAGTGATTCTATCACATAGGACTTGTTTTCATTCAAAATAAGTGAGTTTCTCACATTCTTTTATACGGTCAAACAGATGATAAACGGTATACTCACCGGTAAGATGAACTCTCGTGCATACCTTGATACGGGAATGTGTCGTGTGTGGATGAACACCGGTCGGTAAGTATAAATCATACCTTAACGTATCCCCTAAACATGATTACATCTGATAAGTTGAGTTTATGTGGACAACAATACCGATAATTGTTATAGGATGCTTATCTAAATGTTAACTAATTGAACAACAAGAGCGTTTTTGCATGACCGTACACTGATATGATTCTCTTACCCTCGAAACTCGAAAAAAAAAATGTCTGTAAATATTTGTTTACTGCTTTCGTTTCTGTATCTTTGTATATATTTATTTATTGTTTTCCGTCTTTACATTTGAAAAGTGAAAAATTCCAAAAATATTTTAGGTGTGTTTTAATATAAACTTTATAAAATCCAAAAATATTTTGCTTCTAGTTTATTTTTGATTGACCGATGTTGGAACTCGAGTCTATCCTATCCAAAATCCTGATCGTAAACCGGAAAACAATTGCATCTTCATAAACAGTCGAAGTTAACGAGTTTTGAAAGTTAAAGGATTAACATTGATCATTTTCTAAACTTTCAAACTGTTGTCGGTTGGTGTTTGATTGAGATTTGATCTCATATGTGTCATTTGTTTAAATGTTAACTATATTCCAAGCGGTTGTTCTCATTATGCGTTTAGCTTTCTTGCATGTGCAGATGCTAAAGGCGAGGAGAACATGTTCGATGACAAGCTTTGGAATGAAGACACGAAGTGGAGGCACTCAAAGGATAAAATGATCGAGTTGCCGCTAACACTTCATCAACACCACAAGGATCTGAAGATTTGACAAGTCAAAAGATTCACGAGCATAACTCAATGGAGAGTTCATTCTAAGGGGGAGTTTGTTAACACACTACCTAAATGAAAAGGGAGTTTGTTGATACACTTTCTACTTTCGAAGCGTGAAGACTTTGAAGATCCTCCGACATGAAAGACACAGAAGACGAACCATCACAGAAGACGAACCTCACGAGTAGCGTCCAAGGGGGAGATTGTTGGTACACTTTATGTGGACGCGACTCGACGCGGTTAGATTTGGTTCGGGTCGACTCGGTTAGGTCCGGCTCAAGCCCGACGTCACGACATTCCTCCGTCGTGCGCCCCAGAGTTCGACACGCGAGGCACGGAACGCCGCAAGCAAATTCCCGTCAACACATCACCATGACATCACCTTAGTGATGTCATGATGATGTCATCAATTTGTCCTATGTTGAGTTTGTGAAATATGTTAGTCAACATAAACAATTCTGGGCCGTGATTATTCAATGTGGGCCGAAGACTTGTTGGGCTTTTGACTTTCAACTTTCCTACAACAAATGACGAAACAGAATGGATCTGAATGTTTGTCGACGAAACACACTTGTTTCGTCGACTTTGTGTATTTCGCCGAGTGCTTTTGTGTTTCGCCAGTCATAGTCTGTGTCTTAGTATAAATACCCTTCTCTGTTTCTGTTTGAAACAGAGATGAGAAAATACATGTAAAGAAACTCTGTCAAAATTCCGTCTAAACTGTGTTTGTATCAGTTTGTATTCGGTTCTCATCCCGTTAATCAATAGAGTGTGTTTCATTGGTTAATCCGTGTTATTTACTATCTTTGTTTGGTTTGCACCGTCTCGGGGATTCCGCACCCGTTACCGTGTTTGTTATAAACAGGGAATAGGTTTCTCGTTATCGATCCTCACCGGAAAAACGGGACCTACACATTGGTGTGGCACTTATGTAGTGACGTGGCCTATTTAATGACGCGACATCTTATATGGCACTTATTTAGTGATGTGATATATGACGTGCCACTTGTTAGTGATGTAACATTTGACGCTATCTAACTGGGTTAGGATTCAGTTATTTTGGGAGTAACATAGGAAAATAAATTTAATGTTGGGAGTGGTGTGATACAATTCGTAAGTTGAGAGTGTTATCGACCAAATGATGAAAGTTTGAGTTATTTAAAACCATTATTCCTTATTTCTCATTACGTAATCTTTAAACGTAATTTATTGTATTTGTTTATGCAGTATTAATAGGGTGTTAATAAAGCCACAACCCAAAATTTTTTGACGCTAGTTAACTAGGTAAGGGTTCAGTTAGTTTGGGAGTAATAGAGGAAAATAAGTTTAAAGTTGGTAGTGGTGTGATACAATTCGTAAGTTGGGAGGGTTATCGACCAAATGATGAAAGTTCGAGTTATTTAAATCCATTATTCCTTATTTCTAATTATGTAATTTTTAAACGTAATTTATTGTATTTGTTTATGCAGTATTAATAGGGTATTAATAAAGCCACAACCCAAATTTTATTTTCACACTCTCTATATGGGTCGTATAGGGTTATACGGCCCATATAGAAAAATATGAGATGACAAATATTGGGTCGTATAATGCTTTACATAATGCTTTACGGCTCGTATAATGTTATATGGTTGATATAAATTGAGAAAATATTAAGTCATGTAACATTCTATACTGGCCGTATAACATTATACTAGTTGTATAATATTATATGAGATTTTGGTCGTATAACATTGTATACGAGTCGTATAATGTTATGGCTCATATACATAAAGACAAAAAATATTCTCTAACATTTTTTTGTACAAGATTCTCCTATAGGAATTAGGTCTGATACCATATAGGAATATGATTCAACTTGATAATTCTCTTTAATCACAAAGGGTATATATAATATAATGATAATTCAACTAAATCTCCTACATTTGTGGAGATAATAATTTACATATATACAAAATGCTATTACGTATAACTAGATCGTATAGCTGTAAGGGTGTGAAAATAAGATTTTTTGGGTGTGGGAATAATGGAAGCCTATTAATTACTATATCCTTTATTATAGTAACTTGGTTATGAAATATAAATGTTTTTATTTTTTTATTTCAGTAATGTATATATGACTGACTACACATTTGTGAGTAGCATTATCTATAAGTGGAGATGCTCTAATATATTGGTTTGAGTTACATTTTGTCTTTAGAGGTTCTATCGGGTAAATCAATCAGGTTAATTAAAATTGAATTGAGCTGATCGAGTTGAAAGATGTTAAAATTATCGTTGGACTGAATGAGTTGAAAGCCACTAAAATTGCAGTTTTAACTGTTGCAGTTATTGATTAAAACTTGTTCATATAGCACAATTAAGCAAACTCGGTGCATGAGCTTGATTAAACAAAAGCAATTCATGATCTAGGTCGATTAAGCAAACTTGATTCAAGAGCTTGAAAGTTCTTTGGGTTGTCTAGTGGTGTTCTTAATGTGTTAAGACTTGACACCTTGGTAATGGGAAGAATTGGCCCGTCTCTATCCGAATATCAAATAGTTACGCAAACTCGACTCATGAGCTTGCTTAACAAAAGTAATTCATTCATCATCAATTATAACTGAACATATATAGAAAAATAAATATCATAAAGTGGGAGAGGGAGAGAAACCTTCAGCTGGATCAGTGTTGGTGTTTTGAGCTTGAGCTACGACTGTCGTGATAATCAACCACAACCACAACCATGACGTCACCTCAAAAACCCTAAACTTGATTCTGCACCCACCTACTTCCATCTTAAAAAAAACCAACTGTGAGCTCTTTTATCAATTTTTCTTTTGAACTCACATATACAAGTGTACAAAATGAAGTGCAAGCTCCTTTTATCTTAAAATCTTCAAACATGATGAATGGATAACTACTTGCTGGTCCATTCGTTTGTTTGAAAAATCTTTTGACTTTTCACTATTTAATATCTGAGGTGTAATATCCATTTGGGGTGATGCACAGTTGCTACGAAAAAAGTTAAAACCATGTGGTCCAACTTTGGGAAAAATGGAAAGATTAGCCCCTCTCATTTAATCGATGGGGTCTAAATTTTAATGCGTACCATTATTGAATAAGAAAAAGGGATGTTACAAGTTGGAGACAATGGGTTGGGGACCTATAAGACTATAGGCAGTGGCGGACCCAGGATTTTTTCCCTGGGGGTGCGGAAATTTTTTAAAGATTTTAGACCCCTAGCTATATAAAAAAAATCGGTTCATAGCGGGTCGGGTCGGGTCATGTAAAACAAGTAAACACAAACAAACAAAGTTTCATAGCGGGTCGAATCAGACCGGGTCGGGTCCATTTCAATTTTCAAACAATCAAAGCCTAGTTCCTAAATTCCTATCACATTAACAAACAAAAATGCATCAACATTCAAATCATCCCTACTTCTATTATCTTAATCATTAAATAAAAGAACAAAAAAACTTATCTAAAACATACATTGGTCTTTATTTAGAAAAATCCGACGAAAAAAGTGGCTCAACCCCTTTCCTCTTGAGAAATCGCGACATAACTTCCCTACTCATTGATCTTTCATAATCCTATCACATACAAAATAAACAAGGATCTTCAAGTGTTCAACCATAGCACATGTTCTTTAATTTTCAAATTAAAATTTTGAATTTCAAGCTCTAGTATTGTTATTTACCAACCAACAATCATATAATCAACAAAACCACCAACGATTTGGGTTTTTTTTTTTTTTTTTTTATTACGTGGACTGATTTTGTTTAACAAAACTAGTAGTTGGAATGGGGCTTGAATGAGTATTAAGTTATTGGGCCTGATGGATTGAATTTAAATTTTATTAAAGGGGTTAGTGGACTAACTTGTTTACATAATTTGATCGGGTTTCAATCTGTGTTCACAATTTTTTTATACAAATTCCTAACATTTTTTTCTAAGTGGTGCGGACGAAAATTTCCAAGGGGTGCGGTCATGATTTTTCACGAAAAATACCACTAAATTTTTTTTTTCAAGGGGTGCGGCCGCCCACCCACCCCATAAAGTAGGTCCGCCCATGACTATAGGGTATGAACGCGTTTCTCCCACCCCCACCTCACCACTTTTTTCTCTCTCTTCCTATTCTCCCATCAACAAGAAGCATTTCAGGATGAACAGGAAGAATTCCCCGAGCTCACCGATGGGAGGACGGGAGGTGCGGTGTTCCCCGTCGGGGTCCCTAGGGCTGGCCCTATGGGTTATTATTATTATATATATATATAGCACTTATTGTTTATCTAATAAATACATGTCATTCAATGCTAAAGGATCGGCAACACAACTTGTTAAAGTCCTTTACCTCTAAGACCACTTGTAGTGGGAACCAAATTGGGCGTTTTTTTTTTTGCCCCATTCATGCCCAAACACGCCCGCGCACCAAACCCTTGGGCAATTTTTTTGCATTTTTTGATTGGGCGTGTAGATTAAAACGCCTGATTGTTTTAATTTTGACCAATAATAAATTTCCAGCTCATTTATTTGTTTTATTTCTCTAAAAAAGATAATAATTGGTTAATCATTGTTGGGGCATTATAGGGCATCATACCACTACACCCCTTTTTTAACAAATGTCTCTTTGCTGACTAAGCGATCACGTGTCGCTTCATGCCCAATGGTAGGACATTTGTTTCACTCACCACTACACATAGTCTAAACAAGAGGTTAGACGATCGATCCCCTATTTTATTTTGTGTTGTTTTCTTTCTTCTTTTTTTATGTAATTTTATTTTATTGCATCATATGTGTAAACTGCAAACTTACTTTTATTACATCATGTGTGCAAACTTGCATATATATATATATATATATATATATATATATATATATATATATATAGTAGGAGTTGGTTAGAAAGTGTGTTTTTCCTAGAAAGTCTAGGAAGCAATAAGAACGCGACATGTGGCATTGAAGGATTTTATCTAAAAGGGCATTTATGTACTTTCACAATCTATTTTTATTTTAGGAAATTATCTTCAATAACGTTTTCGATTTCTGATCTCACTTAATATCAATCATTCCTTCGTTTTCTTGCTGGAATCTATTAGAATGTTCTTGGTACTGTGTTTTAACAGTTTGTTCTTGGTGATGTGTTTTAACAGCAAACAGATTCATACAGCTGTGTTTTATTATTCAGATTCATACAGCTGTGTTTTGTTATTCAGATTCATACAGTTGTGTTTTAACAGCAAGCATAATCATACATTTGTGTTTTAGCATTCAGATTCATACAGCTGTGTTTTAACAGCAAGCAGATTCATACAGGTGTGTTTTAGCATTCAGATTCAAACAGTTGTGTTTTAACAGCAAGCAGATGCATACAGTTGTGTTTTAGCATTCAGATTCAAACAATTGTGTTTTAACAGCAAGCAGATGGATACAGTTGTGTTTTAGCATTCAGATTCATACAGTTGTGTTTTAGCATTTAGATTCATACAGTTGTGTTTTAACAGCAAGCAGATTAATACGATGTGTTTTCTTGATGTTTCTTGACGCTGTGTTTTAACAGCAAGCAGATTAATACGATGTGTTTTCTTGATGTTTCTTGACGTTGTGTTTTAACAGCATGTTCTTGGTGCCCTGCATGATTAATACCTGCGACTACGGGGTCTTTCGAACGGCTTCCGACAACTGATCCGGTGCTCTCCATCCTTTCTAAAGTTATCTTCTTCCATGATTGTAGTTATTTTTGGTAGGGATTGGAGTTTCGAAGTTTGGTTTGGAGAGAGAGAGGGAAAATCGCGTGAAATTAGGGACTGGGTTTGACTGACGGTTATCTAATTGATTTAAAACACGATATTTTGACAAAATTGCCCCTAGTCTTTTAAATCAATGAATTAAATAAACTAGAAAATTACAAGATTGCCATTGACTTCATCTTAACCATTAAACACACCCATTAGATGGCCCAGATCACTTCCTAGACTTTCTAGGAAAAACACACTTTTCGCAGGATCCCTACTCTCTATATATATATATATATGGGAAGGTTCATTTGAGAAAAAATTTAATGTGAGAAGAAAAAGAAGAAAGCGCATAATAGTAAAACATTAAATAGTTTATGACTCTCCCATTAATTATGTTATCTCTCATTAATAAAGCAAAAAACATTTTGTTCCTACACATTTCAAAATTTATCCTACATATATCTTACACTTACCGAAATTTAACCTACACATATCTAAATTTATCATACACATTTAAGAATTTATCCTACACATACTAAAAATTATCCTACACGTATAAAAAATTGTTCTTCACCCTAAATTATTTTATCTTGAAAGAGTATATTTAAAAGTGAGTTGCAATTTTAATTAGTTTACTAATTAATTACAATTAGAAATTTACCTATATGTCCTTATTAATAACATTAAATACACATATTAAATGAAGTAAAATGTAGCATTTCTATTGGTTTAAAACTTATTCTTTTTATTCTTACAAAATATTTTCTTCTCATTTGAAACCTCCACTATATATATAGGGTCGGAATTTAGAGAAAAAGGTGGAAAGTGTGAGAACGGTGAAAACGCTTATGGATCGTCAGATGAAAACAATCTATGGACTAGATGACGCGGTGGCGTTTTCGTAAATAACATCACTTTTATTAGTGTGGCGCGCTTCTTAAGGGTAAAAGGGTCTTTTGACTTCTCTACACAAAACGCCAAACTCAGGAATAAAACGCTACTAAAGTCCCGCCTTAACCCACATAGCACACTTCATCCTAGTCTAAAAGCCATTAGATATAAAATGCCAAACTTTGTTTTTAACCGATAAAGCTGAACAAACAATACTGAAATGACGGAAGTTAATTACTAGCATTTACTATAATAAAAATCACGCCTAAAATACCCGTCAAAAACTTCCTATATAAACAACCTCTCAGACCTACTAAAATCTACACCAAATCCCCAAACGCCATATTTTCCTCTATACCATTCATCTTAGAAACGCCAAAAAAACCCAAATATCAAAGATTCCAATCCATGTTTCTTTGATATACACTATTTTCTCAGTAAACTTTCGCTCGATGTAATGAGAAAGATCCTCAATATTAACGCCAAAGCATACAAAAACCACAAAAATTCAAAAACGCCATTTCATGGCGATTCAGTTTTGTTCTCAATAAAGTTTAGCTAAACGGGATAGATAACATTGTTAGACATCCTTCTTGACTGAGGATTAACAATGTTGTCCATCTCTTTTAGCAAAACATTATTGAGTTTAGCATGACCAAAATTAGAGGTTTATGGTAGTTTTATTTAGTGGCGTTGTTTTTTTTGGCGTTTGATTTCCTTGTCCGATCTTATATTGTTTGTTCTGTAACTTCGAAGTAGCATGTTATGAACAAAAGGGTCGAAAAAAAAAGATGGAAAAAAAATGATGTATAAAAATGATGTAAAACGCCAAACTGAGATCTGTCCGTGTTCTATAGGAATGAAATATACAAAACGCCAAACTACTCTACACTGGCTCTCGAAGACCATCTGTGTGTGTTCTGTAAGAATGAAAAATACAAAACGCTAAACTACTCTTCACTAGCTCTCGAAGACCTTGTCGATCTTCTTTTAATTACGGCCTGTTTGCATGTCGATGCATGGTGTCCATAGCCTTTGCAGTTCTGACACTATCTTTCTTTGGCCCCGGGTTACGACTTTGATTTCTTTTTGTCGATTGCTATCTCGTATTTAGATTTCAAGCGCTTCCGAGAACCAGAACCTTTGGATTTATACCCAACAGGGACTCTTATCGGATTCTTGTCGTTTTTATATTGACCGGTTATCTCGGCAAATCTATCCCTAGTACGAGCGGGAGGAGCAACAATCTGCATATCTTGAACTTTCTTCATATAAGATTAAACATGATCCTTGTATAAGGATAGATCCTCTTTATTACCAGATAAACGGTTCAAAGTATATTCCGTTGAAAAAAATAGTATCTCGCATCATACTTTGCACATCGTGATCAAGCTCGGTCATATATTCACGACTAATTGAGTATTCTGGAGAGCAGTTTGAGGAAGCCTCTTTGCGCCATCTATTCAGAATGTATTGTTTTGGAAATTCCCTATTGTCCATAATTCTCAAAACATAGAATATATGTCTACATAGCAAACCAAACTGCTCAAAACGCCTGCATGAGCAACTGCATGTGCAATCAGACTTACGGAACATTACCTGAAAAAAACGCCAAAAACAGTATCTCTATTATGCCATGCAGAGAATGTTTGTCTAAAAGAATTAAAAAAACACATTGGATATGATAAAACTCCATTCACAAAAAACGCCATATAAAAACAAAACGCCATTGTTTACCTCAAACAAGGATGTACAAGGCTACTAGAAGTCATTTATGTAAAACTTAACAAACCCATCGGGTTGATCTTCATAACGTTGATTTATGCAATCCGCAATTACAATTAGCTCAGCTTGAACGTCACAAAAAAAAAAAATACTTTTTATGTATATGTCAACAGCTTGGCCTTCCAACAATTGGTAATTACTCTTCAACTGGGGTCGTTTGTATCGAGATTCATGATCATTTTTCCGGTGTGTGTGACGGCTGTGCTTCTATTGCAGTTTCGTAATGAGTCATGAACTAAACAAGAGTAGCTTTTGATTTGCACACTTGACCAAAAAAATGATTCTCACTCTCTGACCTCGATGTCGTTCATAAGACCCGACATCTCTTTCATTCTATAGTATGCAGGGATCCAAGATTCCCTGATTGCAAAAATATCAGATAGCCAGTCATTATCTGCTAAACTGAGCTCTCCGATAACCACTTCCCATTCTGATTCAAACTCTTCAGGTGTGAGAATATCCGTCTACACAACACCACAAATACATTCTTTAAAATTGGTGGAATTGCATATCCTAACACCAACCTATGTATAACACGAAAACGCATGCATAAAAAAACATATATATTACACAAAGATAAAACTTAATTAAAAAAACGGTAACAAGGTACAAAACGCCATGTATTTTAAAACGTAGTGTATCCTAAAACGCCAAAGGTAAAAATAAGCAAACCAACCTTTAGAGAAAGTTTATGCATCACATGCCACATGCATAACCGATGCCTCGTGTCAACAAATATAGCAGAAATATCCTTCTCCATTGCTGGATCTTGGTCAGTGACAATAACTTTTGGTTGAGAACCAACAGCTTTTAGAAAAACTCTCAACAACCAAATATACGTATCAGCAGTTTCCGATGCCAATAATGCAACACCAAATGTAACATTACAGTGATGATTGTCTATACCAGTGAAAGGTACAAACACCATAGCGTATCTGCATATGAAAACGCCATGAGAACTGAAACAATAATAAAAACGCTATTGCATGTAAACTAATAAAACGCTATTGCATGTAAACTAATAAAACGCCATTGCATGTAAACTCATAAAAACGCCATTGCATGTAAACTCATAAAACGCCAAAAAACAGAAGAAGTTGAATTATAAAATATTACTTGTTGGAACGATACGTGGCGCCAAACGAAATCACATCACCAAACATATGATAATCACGCTTGGCTTGATCGTTACACCAAAAAAGTCTCTTCAAACGATTCTCTTCGTCTGTGAAGTAATCGTACGAGAAATTAGGCTGGGAATGTTTTTTTCATTCAAATGTCTCACAACCGTATCAGCGTCATATTCCCCTATAAACAAGTTAATTTGCCTCTTATAGTTCTTAAATTCAATTTTACTTGCACCCACATCTTCAAAACCGCCAAAACAAGTCTTCATAACATTAAACGCCTTGACGGGACCCAAATTCAGCTTAGACATGCTGTGTATAACATGCTTCTGGAGCTGAGTGAGGTGTCGTTCAGTTGGAAGAAAATGCTTATCAGGACGTTCAATAAGATCATGGTTGTGCTCCTCGACAAACTTATACACCTTCCATGATCCAGCCTCAAAAATTACACCTAATAGTGCACCACAATCAGTCCTCTTTGAAAAGTTGGATCGTACTAATCGCTCCTTTTGATTGGGGTCCAGCGTATCAACCTTCTTGTCCTTGTATAACCCAGATCTCATACACAAGTAATACTTAATATGTAAGACACCTTTAGAGTTTGTCTTTGTAGTCCCTTTCCAGACTGAAAACCCACACTCCTTGGCATACTTAACATACATTGAATAACAATCATCAAGGCTTGAAAATACCATGTCCATTGTGGGCTTTACTTCTTCACTAACGTCAGGAATTGATGCGTGCGAAGTGTTACTTATTTTAGGTGTATATTTTAAGCCCTTTTTAACACTTATTTTAGCCAAGTTTTAAATTTATAAAACACGATATTTCACTAACACTAAACACACATATGGGCAAGTGCACCCATCGTTGAGTGTAGTATAGCGTTGGTAAGATACCGAGGTCGTCCAAGGACACAAGAGCTTTTAGTACCGGTTTATCCTCAACGTCTAACCAAAATAAAAGTTTAGAAAAATGTTTTAAACTAAGAAAATTAAAAACTAACTAAAATGCTGAAAATAAAAATAAAAGAAAAAACAGATAGACAAGATGAATCACTTGGTTCCGACTCGTATCTAGTATAACCTTTGATTATTTCCGCACTTTTGCACATAATTAAGAGATTATCTTAGTTATTGTAGTAGGCCCCTCTTTTGAAGGTGACGTTACCCTCACCCCAGTAGTTTGAGTCAGCAGGGATACAATCCTAAAAGGGTGGATTATTGGAAGATAATGAATTAAGTTATTAATGCAGTATTGTGGTAGGCCCCGCTTTTGGCGGTGACGTTACCCTCGGCTAAGTAGTCTGAGTCAGCAGGGATACAGTCCTAAATAGCCGGGTTATAGTATTAATAGTAGTTAACTTATGAGGGGATCAAAGAGTTTGGACCCCCGCCATCCAATACCGTGAAGTATTGAAGGAGGTCCTACTAAATTTGACCCAGGTCCATTGCAGGACCTCTAAACGCTGAACAATGGCAAGACCTTTACCAAACCGTTCCCTTAACCCCCGACCAGGTAGCCAACATATCTCCATATAGACCGTGGAGATATGAATGGTGAAAATCCTTTATTTTATATAGACAGTAAAATAATGCCAAGACACCACGGACAAACGATAAGGAAAGATCACCTTCAACATAAGTAACTAGTTATTAAAGTCATTAATACAAAACCAAATAAAAAGTGCAAAAGATTAGAAATAAAAAGTATTATACTAGACACTTTGTCTTCACCAAGTGATGTAAGAGACTTAGGCAAACATGGCCTTGATTGTCAAGAACTCTTACGATCAATCTTGGATCCCGAGACGACTCACACACTCTATGATGGACAATGGATGATGGTGGTGGATGATGGTGTTGTGATGGTGGTGGGTGGTGGATGAAGTGTGAGAGAGGTGGTGTGCCAAGGGATGAGATGAAATGAATCCAAGCACTCCTATTTATAGGCTGAACAGAGAGCTGGACACGGCCCCGTGTCCGTCTGACACTCTCTCTCCTCATTAATTGTAATTCGCAATTACAATAAATGCGCCTGCTGTACTTTCGACACGCCCCCGTGTCCGCTGAGCACGGCCCCGTGATGGGCAATAGAAGCTTCTATAGGTTTGTCTTTTCTGCTGCTTCTTGGGCACGGCCCCGTGCTGGCTGAGCACGGGGCGTGTTCAGCCTTCTGTTTTCTTTATTTTGCTTTGGAAGGTGCCGTTGAGGGTTCGGGCAGTCCACTAATGTTCCTTTTCTTGTATTTATGTTGGATTTAGCTGTCTTTTTGCTTCTTTTGCGTTTTTGAGCTCATTTAATCCTGAAAATACAAAAGGAAGACAAAAACACTCTTTTTCCAATATTAGTACTAAAAAGGGTTAGTTTTATGCCTCATTTGATGTAATTTATATGTTGCATTTTACACACATCAGGAATGATAAATGGTAATCCAGTTTTGGGGCAAAGCCTTTGACTCGAGGAAGCAACTTCGTCTGAGAAAACACAGTGAGGAACAGAAAAATCAAAAAAACGCCATTAAAAATAGAAAATGTCTCGTAATAACATTATAGATTAAAACGCCATTACTTGAATAATAAACAAGACATAATTTAAAAACGTCATGATGAAAACGCCATGAGATGAATAATTAAAAACACTTAAAAACATAAATAATTAACAAAAATATAACATCATAATGGAAACGCCATAGTTAACAAAACTGATATTTACACAAATTAACAAATAGTAATAACTGATGTTTACAAATACTACAAAATAACATTCAAAACTAATCAAACAGATGTAAAACGCCAATGATCGTAAAAACATAAGAAATATACTAGATCCTAAACGACAATTAAAATCAATATTGAAAACTCCAATTATAAGTTCTTAGTAATTGTTTAACTACCAATTAAAACGCGATTAAATTGCATAATTGAATAACGCCATTGAAATCATACAACACATTATAAAATACTAATATAAAAGAAAAAAAACAATGAAACAAGCATAAAAGAACAAAACGTCATATTTGTTCCATGATTTGCTGGAACAAAAATACAAAACGTCAACGAATTTTACTTTGTCGAACAGAATCCACGTTAGACGCCATAGATCTGAGAAAGCTTGCAAAGGAGGTAACAGCTAACAAGAAATCTTTGGATTTTTAATTTGAAAGAGATTTATAACGCGAATAAGGAGGGAACGTATAAAAGGACAATCGTACCCCTGCATGTCAATTAGCGCCCCCTGCCACGTGTTGGGCCAGGATCCGTTCTTACCGTTCTCACACTTTTCATCGTTCTCTCCTAATCCCATTCTTATATATTTATATATAGAGAGAGACCCGTTATCGTACAATATGCCTAATCGTACATTACGTACGCTATAACCACAACCGTTAGATCATCCATCATTTAAACGTGGGTCTAATTAATTGGGATTTCGCATGTTACAATTTTTTTGGGAATTCGCATGTTACAATTTTTTTTTTTTTTTGAGAATTCGCATGTTACAAACTAGTTGTGACAGTATTAAAAAATTCGCATGTTACGAATTCTTTTTTTGAGAATTCGCATGAGATTTTTTGAGAATTTCGCATGAGATATTTTAAGAATTCGTATGTTGCATAATAAATCGCATGTTATCAGTTTGGTTGTTGGTGCCATCATTGCATGCTTTTTGTTCTAGATTTTTTGAGAATTCGTATATTACATTGAAAATCGCATATGAACAGTTTTGGTTGTTGGTGCCATCATTGCATTCTTTTTGTTCAAGATAAAATAATCTCATACAGACATTGAAAAATGGAGGACCATCCTTTTTCTTGCCTTGCCTTGCCTCATAGCCACAAGGTTCCAAACCTTGAATATTTTATATGAAATAAATCCATTTCAATCTAACTATTTTCGATCTCTTGCATAAATGAAGTCTGTTCAAGCATTTGAAATTCCATCTGCAATTAATCTTAAACCCCCACCCATGGAACGCCATAAATCATTTGATGGTGATGATGATGTCTAATTTGCCCTCTGATGATTGAACGGAATATCTGCTATACCCTTATCTAAGAAAAATGAATCAGCGACATGTATAGGGCTATGGGCATCGCGTACGTAATGTAGGATTAGGGCAATTGTATTCTACACTTTCTCTCTCTCTTTCTCTTTCTCTCTCTCTCTCTCTCTCTATATATATATATATATATATATATATAGAGAGAGAGAGAGAGAGAGAGAAAGAAAGAGAGAGAGTTCATTGAGGAACACTAAAAAAGTGGGGAACTGAGAAACACCTTTAAAAATTCAACTTAACATGTTAAAAATCAATTTTTTCTAAAATTTTTTTGGCGTTTTTCCTTATAAATACATGTAGAAACATTTTTAATAAAAAAATAAAAAACTAAAATATAAAAAAAATGTTTAAAAAATATATCTTATAAAATTAACTTAACATGTTAAAGTTAAATATTTTTCAACGTTTTTGCTTATAAAAATGGGTAGAAACTATTCCAATAAAAATCATTTTTGTAAAAAAAAGTAAGCCTTTTTTTAAGTGTTTTTTTTTTTATATTTTTAGTTTTTTATTTTTTTATTAAAAATGCTTCTAAAGGTATATATCAAGAAAAGCGCAGAAAAAAAAATTAAAAAAAAATTGATTTTTAACATGTTAAGTTAAATTGTTAAGAGTGTTCCCCGGTTCCCACTTTTTCAGTGTTCCCCAATGAACCTTACACTATATATATATATATATATATATATATATGGAGGAGCTCATGCGAGAACAACCTTTATTGTGAGAACCGCGAGAACAAATGTGAACACAACCTAAAATAGCTAAAAAAACCTAACCCCCAACCCCCAAAAAACCTAAACCCCCCCCCCCCCAAAACCTAAACCCCCCCTCCCCCCAAGTTAAATGCTAAAAACTAAAACCTAAAAAAAACCTAACCCCCCTCACCCACCCCCCCCCACCCCCAAGCTAAAATGCTAAAAACTAAACCCCCAAAAAACCTAAAAAAAACCTAAAAAAATGTAAAAAAAATCAAAAAAAATCAAAAAAAAAAAAATCTAAATTTTTTTTAATATTTTTTATGTTAAAATCGCTACTTTTAGAAGCAAATTTTTTTTTGCCTTCGAAAAGTAGCGATTTTTTTTATAAAAAATATTAAAAAAAATATTTTTTGTGTGATTTTCAGCTATTTTTAAGCATTTTTAGTTGTGTTCACATTGGTTCTCGCGGTTCTCGCAATAAGAGGTGGTTCTCGCATGATCTTCTCCCTATATATATATATATATATATATATATATGGTCAGGATTTAGGGAAAACGGTGAAAAGTGTGAGAATGGTCAGAACGGTTATGGATCGTCAGATCAAAACAATCTATGGACTAGATTAGCGCGGTGGAGTTATCGTAGATAACATCAATTTTATTACTAGAACGTATTTCATTAAGGGTAAAAAGGGTAAAACATACTTTCATACATAAAACGCCATTAAAATATAAAACGCCAAGTAAATACAAAACACCAATTTTGTGACTGCGTAGTTTTTTCTGTGTTTTAGTTAAGGTCCTAGCCTACAAAAACGCCATAAAATATAAAACGCCATAATATATAAACGCCAAAGCTTGAAAGATGGGACGTGTTACAGACTTAATAGATAAAAGCTTAGCAAAACCGGATACTTTATTACTTGCATTTATTGTTATAATAACATCCCGCCTAAACTACCTGCCAAAACATCCTATAAAGAGAAACGTCTTAGCACCTTCCATTGATCACACCAAAAAGACATAACACCATGGTTCCTAAATACCACTCACTGTAAACGCCAAAAAAGTTAAAAAAATCAACCATGGCAAACATCGTTTCTTGGATATTCAGTATTGTTCTGCATGAAGTTCAACTGAATGGTTTATTAGGTGAGGGGAGTAAGATTTTGCTGCATAAGATGGACAATTTCAAGAAAAAGAGACTAATGACACCAATATGTCATTTTATCTTCTTTGTTCTTGAAGAAGGTTTGGATGAGGAGAAGAGACCGATCCCAGTGTAACTTCTATTTTGGACTCCATGATGATAATGAAGATGATGGGCAAATAGCATCCACCCACACGGCGTCGATCTATGTCTCCAACATCCACAAAGCCACTTCAACACACGAACAACCAAAAATCACACCAAACCCAAAACGCCATTTATTTGTGACAGTTCTTGTAATTTCAAAAGAAAAAAAGACTGATAACAGTGAAGATTTGGAAGATGAACGGTTCTATTTTTTTAATTTTCTTTTTCTATTATTTGTTATGTAATTTTCAAGAAGAACAAATACATTATTTCTCTTAAAAAAATATAATAAAACACCACACAGACAAATGCTTCTGAAACGACATCATGCCATAAAATGCCCAAAACTCCCGAACTATAATAAAATTACTTTGGATAAGTATTATTAAAAACTCAAAAAAAGTATAAAATAAGGTACAAGAGAATAGATCAAAGTGCCAACTTTATCTAAACCCCATTAAAAATACAAAACACCAAAATCTCGAAAAGGTAACTACAAACAGTAATTATAAACAGTAAACTGAAGCGATATACAGATTAACCTGAACAAAACAGTATCTACAAAACAGTAAACTGAAGCGTCGAAAACTTTATTACTAACATTTATTATATTAAAAGCTACTCCATGGGAAATTGAATTTATTTATCTTTTCAAAATGCCATAATTACCTGTTGAATTTATTTATCTTTTTAAAACGCCATAATTACCTGTCACTTTATAGACTGCATCCTACATGGCGGGAAAAAAAGTCATTGTAAAAGTAGCACATGCAAACACAACTTAAACACTCTTACACATTATCTAAAACGCCATATATTGTCTAAAACCCCATGAAACTTAAAAAAATGGCTAAGGTTATTGCATGGAGGTTTGAAAGGTCAGAGAGACGTTTCATCCTAAAGTTCTCTGATAGGAGAAGGGTGAAGGTAAAGACAGTCAAAGCCATACTTAGTATGGATGAAGGGGTTCAGAGGGATATTCTGACCCTTGGGGTTCCAATGGCCAATAATTATGAAAGAACTCGAAAGGTAATAAGAAGATTGGAGAGAAAATTTCCAGCAGTAAATGATGATGATGATGATGATGATGATGATGATGACGATGACGATGACGATGATGATGATGATGATGATGATGATGATGATGAAGGAACGGTTAAAGTGACTTATCGACACGGGGTGGAATATTCATTACCGATGGAGGAAATGTTGAAGACAGAGAGGCTACATCTTCTTAAACAACTCTGTGATTTAGCACCTTCAAACGATGCAAGATCCAGGGTTGTAATGATATTTAAGTATAGGCTGCATCAAATAAGAGAAGAGATGATGGCGTTATACGCCAATGCAAAATATGATGATGATGATGATGAATCTAAAGAAAGTAATGAACAAAGCGATGGGTACATCTCTGATGTAATCCCATACACAGAAGACTATTAGATTGTTTTCATTTCGTCTTATTTTAATCTTATGAAATATTAATGAATCGTAATGAATTATTAACAACGCCACGAACGCCAAAATTGACATGGGAAACGCCATAACGGCAATAAAATATCTATGTGACACAAAAACAATTAATTCAAGGAGACAGATCCAAAAAAACAGTAAAACGCTAAGTAATTAATGAATCTAATTAACGACAAAATAATCTTAGACGCCAAAAATGAAGCAGCATGTGACACACGAAATTGGGAAAAAAGAAGATTAAAAAGACAAAAAAAGCCCCTCGCACCCTGATTATATCCCGCGCCACTTGTTCCATCAGGATGCATTCTCACCGTTCTCACACTTTAGTGCGTTTTCTCCTGATCCTGTTTCTCTCTCTCTCTCTCTCTCTATATATATATATATATATATATAGGGTAAGGTTCATTTGAGAACCACTCTTATTGCGAGAACCAATATGAACACAACAAAATAAACTCACCCACCATCACCCAAAACCTAAACACCCACCCCACCATCCACCCAAAAACTAAAAAAACTAACCCCCCACCCCCTCCCCCCCAAAACCTAAACCCCTCCACCCACCCCACCCCACCCAAGCTAAATGCTAAAAACTAAAACATAAAGCTAAACCCCACAACTAAATGCTAAAAAAGTTATTTTTTTATTTGTATTAAAAATCGATAAATTTCGTCACACAAAAAAAAATTGAACAACAATACTGATGCACATGTGCATACGCATGCACATGTGTAATGGCATGCACATGTGTAATGGTACTTTTGTTTAATTTTTTTTATTAAAAAACGCTAAATTTCATCACCAAAAAGAACAATAGTACAGCTGCACATGTAGTATAACTGCACATGTGCAGTGGTACTGTTGTTCTGTTTTTTTTAGTGACGAAATGTAGCGATTTTTTAATTAAAATATTTTTTGTGTGTTTTAATTTTTTGGGTTATTGAATTTTAATAATACTAAGTTTTACCGGTTGGCCAATAATAATCCCAACTTTATAAATTCTCTCTAATAATCCTAACTTGTAAAGTTTGGCCGCCATTGACCTTTTTCTAACATAGGTGCACTTAAATCAATTAATGAGTCTCTAGGTGTAGTTGAATCTATTGAGGAGACCAAATTCTTATATGTTTGAAAATGATCAACGGCGGCCAAACTTTTACAAGTCAACTGGTGAAACTTAGGATTATTAAAATGCAATAACCCTAATTTTTTTTAGGTATTTTTGGTTCCACCCTTTATTGTGAGAGCCACAAGAACTAGTGTGAACACAACCAAAAATACCTAAAAAAAATTAAAACACATAAAAATAATTTATTGTTTTTTTTTTTTTTTTTATAAAAAACGCTATATTTTGTCCTAAAAAAATTAGTATTTAGTTGTGGGGTTTAGCTTTATGGTTTACTTTTTAGCATTTAGCTTAGGTAGGGTTGGGGGGGGGGGGGGTTAGGTTTTTTTATTTTTAATTTTTTTTTTGTGGGATGGGGGCTGGGGGTTAGTTTTTTTTTTTGTGGGGAGGGGGGTTAGGTTTTTTAGGGGTTTTTTTTTGGTGAGGTATAGTTTTTTTTAACTGAGTGGGGGTGTTTAGGTTTTTGGGTGGTGGTGGGTGTTTAGGTTTTGGGTGGTGGTGGGGTGAGTTTATTTTGTTGTGTTCACATTGGTTTTCACGATTCACACAGTAAGAGTGATTCTCAAATGAACCCTACCCTATATATATATATATATAGAGAGAGAGAGAGAGAGAGAGAGAGAGAGTAGGAGTTGGTTGGAAAGTGGGTTTTTCCTAGAATGTCTAGGAAGCAATCAGAATACGACATGTGGCATTGAAGATTTTTAACTAGAAGGGCAATTGTGTACTTTCACATTCTATTTTTATTTTTGAAATTTATCTTCATTAACTAACTATCCATGTCCATAATTGTAACCGTTTTTCTCCATGATTTTCTGAACAATTTGTTTTCGAAATCTAAACCAATCGCACATTCCATTGTTCAGAAGATTACTAGAAATTATCAACATGTTTTTGGTGCTGTGTTTTAACAGTTTACAGAGCTAAAGTTAATTTTTTATAGATCCCATAATATAAAGGTGGTTTTGTAATTGGCAGGTTACTGTTTTGTAATATGCTTGCTGTTAAAACACAGCGTCTAGAAATCCTCCAGCATTACCAGCATGGATGGTAAAACACAGCGTATGAATCTGCTTGCTGTTAAAACACAATTGTATGAACCTGAATGCTAAAACACAACTATTTGAATTTGCTTGCTGTTAAAACACAACTGTATGAATCTGAATGCTAAATCACAACTATATGAATCTGCTTGCTGTTAAAACACAACTATATGAATCTGCTTGTTGTTAAAACACAACTGTATGAACCTGAATGCTAAAACACAACTGTATGAATCTGCTTGCTGCTAAAACACAACTGTATGAATCTGCTTGCTGTTAAAACACAATTGTATGAATCTGAATGCTAAAACACAACTGTATGAATCTGCTTGCTGTTAAAACACAACTGTATGAATGTGAATGCTAAAACACAACTGTATGAATATACTTGCTGTTAAAACACAACTGTATGAATCTGCTTGCTGTTAAAACACAACTGTATGAATCTGAATGCTAAAACACAACTGTATGAATCTTCTTGCTGCTAAAACACAACTATATTAATTTGCTTGCTGTTAAAACACATCGTCAAGAAAACGAAGATGATACGAACGGTATTTGAATGGTGATGATGAACTCGGAGATGGTGGATATGGAGAAGTGTTTTAATTTGATCTGGTGCTCTCCATCCTTTCTAAAGTTATCTTCTTCCATGATTGTAGTTATTTTTGGTAGGGATTGGGGTTTTGAAGATGGGTTTGTTGAGAGAGAGGGAAAATAGCGTGAAATTTGGGACTGGGTTTGACTGACGGTTATCTAATTGATTTAAAACACGATATATTGACAAAATTGCCCCTATTCTTTTAAAACAATGAATTAAATAAACTAAAAAATTACAAGATTGCCATTGACTTCATCTTAACCATTAAACACGCCCATTGGATGACCCAGATCGCTTCCTAGACTTTCTAGGAAAAACACACTTTCCGCAGGATCCCTACTCTATATATATATATAGGTTCATTAGTGAACAACCTCCTTAATTGTGAATACTAGTGATCTAATCCTAGCCCTTGATTATTGATACACAAGTGTATATACAACTGTAAATCAACGGGAAGGATTTGATGATGAAAATACACTAGTCTATTTTATGATTTGATGATGTAAATCAATGGTAAGGATTTGGTCACTTAGTTCACAAATACACTAGTGTTCACTCTAGAACCACACCTTATACACACTCATATCTTATTTCTTTTAAATAAGCTACCTACCCAATACGCGTTTGGTTAGGAATTTAAATTTACAAAACTATAAAATATTCTTTATGGCAGTTTTTAATTATAATAGTTAAAAGTAAAAAACACCCATTTATATGGTTTCTATAACAGTTTAGAATATAGGTATCCGAGTAGGAGTCGTGTGACACTTCTGGTTTTCCCTGTATGTCTCATTCTATGTTGGAAATATGTAAAGTTATTATTAGAATATAATGAATGAAAATTTATGTTATGATTGTTGTTTAATGTGTGTATGTTATATATTTATATGGTGATTTGTGCGACACAAGGTGCACAGTCGCACATAACCCCAACCCCGTGCACTCCACTTCAACCCACACACTCCCTCGTCTCACTAGGCCGCACAAGTTGGAAGGCCTGGCCCAATCTTTAGCCCATTGGAAATGCTAATGGACCGCACACATGTGGGGGGAGCACACTTAAAAGTGTACGGCCTCTTTGTGTATTTAAGGACCAGGTCAGCCGACATTTGGAAGATTTGGCAACAATCATTTAGGGGCACCAATCCCTAAAAACATTCTCTCTCTCTCTCTCTCTAACTTTCTCACTGTAAAAACCCTAAAAACACACCAAGTTCTCCCATTTCTTTTGGAATTTGAAGGCAGCCTTCACACCTCGAAGACAATTAACATCTACCATCCATCACAAGCTTTATTTCTTGATCTTTCTAGACAATCTTGCACCCCACACGAACTGGTTAGTGTAGTACTCTCATACATAATGATTGGTGTGATTTAAATGATAATGTGTTAATGAGCTTGATGATTCATGATGAAAGAAATTCAAAATGTAGGGCTTATTAAGAACATGGATAAACTTGTAAGAATGCATGATTGATGAGAGGTGATTTCGATGTTCATGATAAGAAGTATGTTGATTAAATGCATAAGGTGTACTATGATATTGGATGAATTTATTGTGTTTGGTAAAATAGTGATTTTTAGATATTAAGGCGTCCGTTCATGGTGTGTAAAAGGATGAGTTTGTGTGTTTTTGATGATTGGTCTCTACATAGATCTGTTCATGAACTGTTGAATGATAGAAACGAAATGATGGGGACTAATTAGGATTTGGGGGTGTGAGTATTTTGTTAGATAAGCTGGGTGATTGAATTACTAGACCTGTTAATCTCAAACAAATGGAAATGATACTTGATGAAAATAATAAGGCATGTTTGAATATGTGCTTTTATGTATGATGAAATGATTGTTTAGGATAAAAGTCTATGTTTGATTGATAGAATCTTATGAGCATGAAATGTTTTCTATTGGAATATCTTCATACCGTACATTCGTTAAGTGTATGACATGAAATGCACATCGTACAATACAACACAGTGTGCTGCACATCTAGGAGTCGCACACTAGTAGTGTACAAGTGACATGTGCACTAGGTACAAGCAGGTACTGCACGGTCGCACATTTGAGACCGCAGACTTCTAAGATGTGCAAGTGTTAATATTCAATGTACAAATCATGAAACCGCACAGTCTCGTACAACCACGTGAAGCACATGATACTATAATCAATTGCATGACCGCACACTACCTAGAGACCGCACATTAGGCAGTGGGCCGCATACTCTCTTTTGGGCCAATAATTCATTGGGCCGCACACTTGATTAATGGATTGATTCAATGGACCGCACATTGATATGCTTGAACTCTACATTTGGACCGCACACTCACACACCAGACCACATGCTAATTAGGTCACACACTCATGGTTAAACCATACACTCGCGTGTTGGGCCACATGGCTTATTGAGCCGCATGCTTGTAACATACTTTGGATTGTGCATATTGCTGCTCCTTGTTAGACTTGATTCATAAATCCGTAGGTGTAAAAATGTGTATGTATGTATGTATGTGCTACTTGATACGTGTATAAATTATGTGAAATACTTGCATACAAAACCTGACTAGTATTGGTAAACATAATAGGACGTGGTTGACCAACTGTTAAAACAAGTAAATATCTGCCGAAAAAAACAAGGTGAGTTCACACACTTTACTAAAAGCATGCATTCCCGGTGGTTGGGAAAACAAAACAAACGACACTTTCCCAGGTTTGGGATTGCTTACTATTCCTGGTTTGGAATACAGTTAATTACTATTTATTATTAGATGCAACAAGTGTACTAAACGAAACTCTATCACGAAGTCCCAACTTTTTATACCGAATAGTCGCTAGGGCCTGGTGAACGGGTTATTAGTTGATAGCGCTATTTAGGTTTCACCAACCTCACACCGTTCCTGGAGAGGATTGGTTGTGAACTAATATACCATGGCAAACCGTCAATGATGATAGACATTGACAAACGGGGCAACAACGAAACAACAGGTCGCTAAGTATTCGGTATTACGCAGTTTAGTAGCTTACATATGGAGTAGCTCCCCATGGCATGATATAAATGAGTAACTTAACACAAACATAAGTTTTATGGAATTAAAACTGGACAACTCATGAACTCGCCAACTTTATATTGACACCCTACTGCATGCTTTATAGGTACTCAGTGATTCAAGAGCTTGCAGCGGGGAGTGTAGTGGTCACATAAACCTGTGTTGGGTTTCCTTTTAATAATTACGAACTTTTGAACTTTTTCTTGAACTGTTTAACTTATGCTTCCGCTATTATCTTAAACGTTGTTTTTGTGACACATGTACTCTCGTTGACAAGAGAAGGGTATTTTTGTAATAATTGTAATTTGTAGATATTAGTATAATTAATATTATTAATTGCAAAATAATAAACCGCAACGAGAGTTTTAGACATTTACGCATCTAGTTAATTGTAATCGGACCTGTTTGTTAAGCTAGACACTTAATCCATACACTTGGGCTAGGCCCAAGCCCACTCCCTAATTAACCTAAAAATCCTACACTACTTAAACCTCCTAAAACCCCTTTCCTTTTATACCAGCTGCACATGACGACTCTCCCTCTCTCTCTAGATCTCCGGTCACCGGAGATAGATATTCCGGCGAGCTCCGGCTCCTTTCCGATCACACACCCACACTCCCTATTTTCCCCTCACCCTCATTCTGTCCGACAGCACAACACCAAACCCTCACCCCACTTCAAATTCCTCCTCTGCAGTTAGACCCACACACACATCTACACCCCTTGTACTCCTTTCATCACTCTCACGCACACACTCCAGCCCCTGTTTTACTTCGAGCAGACGGCCGACCACCACCAACCGGTGGTGGCGTACGGTGGCACTCAGTGGAGACGCAGAGAGAGAGAGAGAGAGAGAGGATCAGCGGTGGCGGCGCAGTGGTGTGGAGCAGCTCAGGATCCGTATTCTGTTTCGGGTCAGTTCAAGCTCCTTTGCAGCTCGGGTTTGGGGGTTCGGTGCCGATGGTGGTGGTTCCGGGTAACGGCGCCGGTGACAAAGAAGACAACAGCAGCATGGGTGGTGGTGGAACCTCTTGGCAGCAGCACACAGACCTAGTTGCGTCACAAACCCTTGGTCAGTGAATGATTCGATTGAAATTTGCTTTGCATATTTGTGCTTCTTGACCACGTGCATAACTATGAATTTAGAATGAATAAGATTTATGTACTGTACAAACAAATTGAGATGGAATTTGGGTGATTTTTGAATAATATATATATAGCAAAAGGTGAAGTGTTAAATGAATAAATAACTAACAGTTGGTTTGTTTGGTATGTGCATAAGTTTGATTGATTGTTTTGAATATGCAAAAGTTATTCCTTTAAAGACTGTTGGGAGAATTTGAAAGAGTGACTAAGGTAAACAGTTAGGGTGATATTCCTTTGATGATTCTGGCCGATTGCATATATGTTAACTGTTTATGCTTGCTAGATGGATATTGATGATGATTGAAATATGGATCCTTCATGAATGAAAGGATAATAGTTATGGTAATATTTCCTTAATGATTATGACTGATTGATTGTTTTGATTGTGAAAAGTTGAAACCTCTAAATGATGAACAATTTGAATGACATGAAAATATTTGAAATGTATGCATTTGATCTGAGTTGGTAAGTGTACGAAATGGGGAACATGTTTGTGAAACCTGATTGGCTAGCACATACTTATGAAATTTGATTGGCTAGTACTATTCTGAGGAATTCTGGAAGCATCTGCACAGCTGCGAGTCGAGACCTTATGGTTGCGATTCGAGACCTTTGATTGGCAACTCGAAAACCAGACATCATGCTCCAGGAGTCGAGACCAGCCTGGTTGCGACTCGAGATCTTGTGATCTCGACTCAAGCCCGACTCGAGACTGGACAGGTTGCGACACAAGATGTCCTAATCTTGACTCGATACCAGACTCGAGATCTCAGTGGTTGCGACTCATAACCGCACTACTCGAGACCTTCCGTTTATGACTCAGAACCCGGTGGTTGCGACTCGAGACCTCATAGTCTGGAGTCGAGACTACCTAGTTTCGATTGGACTGCCTTGCCTTGTTATTGGGCCGCACCAACTTATGTTATGGACTGTGTGCTACTGTTGTTGCTTAACTGCTACTAATTGACTGTTCACATGCTAAGAGAGGCCCAAAAACATATATGTTGTTATGACACGTATTACTGTTGCCATGACTGTGCATCATACAAAGTGTGTGTATTAAATGAAATGTGGATTTACGTGCTACGTGTAATTTATATGAGACATTACTTGCACGCGAACCTAATAAATATTTATAAACCATAATAGGGTATGGTTGACCAACCTTACACAAGTAAATTGTCTGCCGAGCAAACCAAGGTGAGTTCACACACTAAAAGCATGCGTCCCAGGGAGGGACACGAACAAACCGCCATCTCTAAAGATTACTTTCAATTAATATTTCCGGGGGGAAAATGCAAATGGGTACTTTTTACTATCTCCGGGGGAGATACGTTTCGATATTATTTATAAATCACAACTAGCAAAACTAAACGAATCTCTATCATGTAAAGTCCCTGCTTATAGTACCGATTAATCGCCGGGGGCGAACGGGTTATTAGTTGATAGCACTATTAGGTTTGACAACCTCACACCGTGACCGGGGGAGATCGGGCGTGAACTAGTATACCTTGCATCTTGGTCAATGATGATAGACATTGACTTGGGGCACAACAACTTTTCGTCAACAGTTTCGGTAATGCCAGTTTAGTAGCTTTCATATGGGGTAGCTCCCCATGACGTGATTATAAATGCTTTATCTAAACAACTTACATTTTCGAAAACTAAAACTGGTCAACTCGTGAACTCGCCAACTTTGTGTTGACACCCTACTGCATGCTTTGCAGGTTGCTCGATACAGCTTAGGATGGACATTGCAATCTGTTGGAGTGCGTGGTTTGTAATTTCATGACTAATAAACTTGTGATTTTAAATTACGATATGTTCTACTTTCCTTTCCGTTGCAAACTTAAACTATGTTTTGAAAAATTTAAATTAGTCGCTAATTACACCATTATTTATATGAATAACTAAACGGTTCAAAATAATTAGTGGTTGGATCCTGGTCAGTGAACTAGGTTGGTATCAGAGCCATTGGTTATAGTGAACTAGGTTTAAGATATAAAATATTTTTAAGATGAAAAATGTTTTTATATGGAAACCAGACTATAACCGTTCCTTAATGAAAACCACAACGACACCACACTCCGGATTGCAAGGTTCGTCAGATTCAGGTACTCACATGGTAATTATAGTCATCGGCATTTACTTGTGCACGCATATATGTGAATGAGTATGTGTATATTTAGCATATGTGCATAAATATGTAGTTGTATATTTGGTATTCAACACTGTGAATCATACGAAAACTTGATTCGAAATCACGACACGTTTAGGGCAAGGACCCAGTTATCCCTAACTCTCGTCCACGTATTTTTTTTAGATTTTATTTTGGGCTAGAGCAAACCGACACGATGAACCTCTAGGAGCCTGCTGCGGATCCTAGAAGGAAGTTTCGAGGGCGAAACAACAAAGGAGTGCAAATCCTAAATCACGCGTTATTGGGGGAAACAAACTGCTACGGCGCAGTAGCACAACGATTTGGTTCCATGTGTGGAGCAACTAGCCAAGATTAGTAGGATGGATCCACAACGCCATTCACATCCTTTGTATTCACGTACTTCTTTTCCCGACTTGAGTGTTGAGACTCGCCCCCTCATCCGACATATGATCTGGATTCTTGCTAATTGTCTAAGAAAAACCCTAGCGTGTCTACACTACTCTATTCCCTGTCGCTTGCCTCGAATACAAGAATGCGTACAGGATGTATACTTCTCATGGCAGTATTAACGATCACATCGAACCCTCGGCGATCACGAAGCCATCCCCTTCTAATTTCCTGATACGTGGCTACTCCTCAGTCAAACCCCAACATTATACCTCCGCTTACCCCAACTCAGCAAATTGGTATCTTTCTTACAAACCGGCGTACTTGGAAGCGTGACGCGACGAAGACACGAACCAGTCAACCCACCGACGAGTACGACGACTTTGACGCTTACCCTATCCTTCATTTGTCAGAACTGTTATTGTTTGACAACTTTCCTGATTCTGTGAATCCTTTCGCCAGCTTTCGTACGAATCCGCGTTTATTGCTCAGATGGTATCCCCGCTCCTATCGATTCTTTATCACGACATCCACGTTTCTTCGTATAGAAACCTTGACCAGATCTCTCTTCAGTTTGGTGAATTCAACAAACTCGACCCTTAGTCAGCATACTTATTATCCCTTGAAATTCAACAATGTGTTACTTCAATCGTACTTTCCTGAAAACCTGTTTTCACAGTTTCACATCGAAACCCCCCTCCTCATACTGAGACCTTGACTAGATTTCCCTCTAGTTTGGGGAAAATTCAGCAAGCTCGACTGCTAGTCAATAAACTTCTTGAATCATAAAAATTGTGACGTATGATCCAAACGTACCCTTTCAGACATGCTTTTATTACCTTGCATGGAAGCCTTTCGACGACACAAGCACTACTTCGGACTCGACCTCACGACTTCGGTAGTCTATTCAAATTTGGTTACTTACCGATTTGGGAGATCACAAACTCGTTTTTCGCATACGGCTCAGTTTAGAACATCTTGTTAGACATTTTAGTGAACCTAAACCCCCCCGACCCATACGACGACCGTCCTTCTCTATCATTGGTTCTTGTTGTGCCATTCATACTGACGTTACACCTCCTATCGGCAAAACGACGTTCTTTATCCTAATCGCCCGCGGCTTATGTACGACCAGCTACCTCATCGACACCAGATAAATCCTTATTGCCGACCACCAAGCCTTTTATGTTCTGTCTCAAATTGAAGGCACCAACGTTGACTACCCTTCAAACATTACCTCGCTACTCGTGTCATGAATTCCCTGATTCTTATCCTACTCTATTCTGCACAAATCTCCGCTTGGACGAAATACTTCCTACGAATGTTACTCGTTGGGGGCAACGAGCCAAGGATACCCCCGGGGTAACAGGTATCGCAAGCACTGTTCTTCGAACTCGATTCAATCAACACCTAGTCACGACACTCGAATTTATTCCATCTTGTAAATATTCGACACTTGTTTCTTTCGACGACGCCCGAGCCTATTCTGAAAATCAGTGGGAAATCCAAACGACTCCTATGCTTTACCTTGGAACTTCTACGACGCAAAACCGCCTTGCGCTAAGTTTTCAGTACACGATTTTTAACGCCACAAAGCCCACATTTCTCGACCGTATACGCAACCTCTCACGATTTGAACTCAAAAGGGGCATCACCTAGCATTCGAGAGATCCTCAAACGATCCGCAACTCCAGCAACTGGAAGATAATCTATGAGGTGATACTATCTTACTCTATCCTGTCCAAGGCATTGATGAAATATCTACTAGTAACGGCACGCGACCAAAGAAACCGACAAGTTACCGAACTTGCAACCATCTACTTGATAGAAGTAGATACTAGGCACGGGATGCCAACTTCTCTTTTACCTGATCGTAACCCACGTTTTGCATCCGATTCGTCACTAGCTCCGAACAAGGACCTTTGGCTCACAGTTAGGCTTGAGCACCGTTTATCACCCGCAAACTGATGGTTAGACCAAACACACTCTCTGAAACCCTTAAAGACATGCTTGGAGCATGTGTTATCAACTATGGAAAACGAGTGACAATTCACTTTTTGTAGAAATCTCTTCCAGCAACCGCTACCACACTAGCAATCAGGCAACATCATTTGGGGCATTGCACGGACGCAAATGCCTGACACCTCGGTGTTGGGCGGAAGTTGGCGGAAGCCAAATTACCGGCCCAAGACTTGTACTTGACACAACGGATAAGATTGCCCAGATCAGACAACGCATGGCGGCAACTCGTGACCGTCATAAAAGATACGCAGAATTCCTAGTCGGAGACTGGGTTCTACTTAAAGTTTCACCCTGGAAGGGTGTGGTACGTTTTGGCAAACAGGGCAAGCTTAATCCGCGACCCGTTGGACCATTCGAAGTTACCGAAAGGACCGGTAAGATAGCATACTGACTAAACCTGCCTGAAGAGCTGAATGCGGTACACAACGTCTTCCTCGTGCCTAATCTGAAGAAGTGTCTGTCAAATGACACATTCGTTGTTCTTTTAGGAACTCGTGATCAACAACAAACTACGCTTCATTGAGGTACCGGTTGAGATCAAGGAATCAAGAAATCAAAACCCTCGAGCGTAGTATAATGCCAACAGATCGAGTTCATTGGATCTCGCGCCGTGGCCCAGAGCTTACCTGGGAACGGGAAAACCAGATGATGCGCATGTATCCCCAGTTGTTTGCAAACTATACTTCCAGCACTGAGGCTACAACTGAATTTCAGTAAGAAATCTCAGGCCAACAAGGGGATGATGTGACGCCCCATGAAAACGTTTAAACACACTAGCTTGTCAGTGGCTGCGTGCTAAATTTCGGGACGAAATTTCTTGAACTTGGGGATAATGTGACACCTCGGTTTTCCTGTACGTTTCTTGAATGCTATAGTTAATTTTGTGAAATTCTATACTAAGTGAAATACGTACGACTTTGTGAATCTAATGCTTTGTGAATCTAATGCTATGTGGCTTACATGTTCGTTGCGTGGACTTTCGTGAAACTGCTTGTATCTACGTATGGTAATGGAGCCTTTGTATACATATAGAGCGTATCGTATGACTTTTGCTTAAATTTCGAGGACGAAATTCCAGTAACATGGGGAGAATGTGACACCTGTACTCTCGTTGACAAGAGAAGGGTATTTTTGTAATAATTGTAATTTGTAGATATTAGTATAATTAATATTATTAATTGCAAAATAATAAACCGCAACGAGAGTTTTAGACATTTACGCATCTAGTTAATTGTAATCGGACCTGTTTGTTAAGCTAGACACTTAATCCATACACTTGGGCTAGGCCTAAGCCCACTCCCTAATTAACCTAAAAATCCTACACTACTTAAACCTCCTAAACCCCTCCCCTCATCTTCTCTAAAAACAAAACCCTAAAACCCCTTTCCTTTTATACCAGCTGCACATGATGACTCTCCCTCTCTCTCTAGATCTCCGGTCACCGGAGATAGATATTCCGGTGAGCTCCGGCTCCTTTCCAATCACACACCCACACTCCCTATTTTCCCCTCACCCTCATTCTGTCCGACAGCACAACACAAAACCCTAACCCCACTTCAAATTCCTCCTCTGCAGTTAGACCCACACACACATCTACACCCCTTGTACTCCTTTCATCACTCTCACGCACACACTCCAGCCCCTGTTTTACTTCGAGCAGACGGCCGACCACCACCAACCGGTGGTGGCGTACGGTGGCACTCAGTGGAGACGCAGAGAGAGAGAGAGAGAGAGAGGATCAGCGGTGGCGGCGCAGTGGTGTGGAGCAGTTCAGGATCCGTATTCTGTTTCGGGTCAGTTCAAGCTCCTTTGCAGCTCGGGTTTGGGGGTTCGGTGCCGATGGTGGTGGTTCCGGGTAACGGCGCCGGTGACAAAGAAGACAGCAGCAGCATGGGTGGTGGTGGAACCTCTTGGCAGCAACACACAGACCTAGTTGCGTCACAAACCCTCGGTCAGTGAATGATTCGATTGAAATTTGCTTTGCATATTTGTGCTTCTTGACCACGTGCATAACTATGAATTTAGAATGAATAAGATTTATGTATTGTACAAACAAATTGAGATGGAATTTGGGTGATTTTTGAATAATATATATATAGCAAAAGGTGAAGTGTTAAATGAATAAATAACTAACAGTTGGTTTGTTTGGTATGTGCATAAGTTTGATTGATTGTTTTGAATATGCAAAAGTTATTCCTTTAAAGACTGTTGGGAGAATTTGAAAGAGTGACTAAGGTAAACAGTTAGGGTGATATTCCTTTGATGATTCTGGCCAATTGCATATATGTTAACTGTTTATGCTTGCTAGATGGATATTGATGATGATTGAAATATGGATCCTTCATGAATGAAAGGATAATAGTTATGGTATTATTTCCTTAATGATTATGACTGATTGATTGTTTTGATTGTGAAAAGTTGAAACCTCTAAATGATGAACAATTTGAATGACATGAAAATATTTGAAATGTATGCATTTGATCTGAGTTGGTAAGTGTACGAAATGGGGAACATGTTTGTGAAACCTGATTGGCTAGCACATACTTATGAAATTTGATTGGCTAGTACTATTCTGAGGAATTCTGGAAGCATCTGCACAGCTGCGAGTCGAGACCTTATGGTTGCGATTCGAGACCTTTGATTGGCAACTCGAAAACCAGACATCATGCTCCAGGAGTCGAGACCAGCCTGGTTGTTACTCGAGATCTTGTGATCTCGACTCAAGCCCGACTCGAGACTGGACAGGTTGCGACTCGAGATGTCCTAATCTTGACTCGATACCAGACTCGAGATCTCAGTGGTTGCGACTCATAACCGCACTACTCGAGACCTTCCGTTTATGACTCAGAACCCGGTGGTTGCGACTCGAGACCTCATAGTCTCGAGTCGAGACTACCTAGTTTCGATTGGACTGCCTTGCCTTGTTATTGGGCCGCACCAACTTATGTTATGGACTGTGTGCTACTGTTGTTGCGTAACTGCTACTAATTGACTGTTCACATGCTAAGAGAGGCCCAAAAACATATATGTTGTTATGACACGTATTACTGTTGCCATGACTGTGCATCATACAAAGTGTGTGTATTAAATGAAATGTGGATTTACGTGCTACGTGTTAGATACGTGTAATTTATATGAGACATTACTTGCACGCGAACCTAATAAATATTTATAAACCATAATAGGGTATGGTTGACCAACCTTACACAAGTAAATTGTCTGCCGAGCAAACCAAGGTGAGTTCACACACTAAAAGCATGCGTCCCAGGGAGGGACAGGAACAAACCGCCATCTCTAAAGATTACTTTCAATTAATATTTCCGGGGGAAAAATGCAAATGGGTACTTTTTACTATCTCCGGGGGAGATACGTTTGGATATTATTTATAAATCACAACTAGCAAAACTAAACGAATCTCTATCATGTAAAGTCCCTGCTTATAGTACCGATTAATCGCCGGGGGCGAACGGGTTATTAGTTGATAGCGCTATTAGGTTTGACAACCTCACACCGTGACCGGGGGAGATCGGGCGTGAACTAGTATACCTTGCATCTTGGTCAATGATGATAGACATTGACTTGGGGCACAACAACTTTTCGTCAACAGTTTCGGTAACGCCAGTTTAGTAGCTTTCATATGGGGTAGCTCCCCATGACGTGATTATAAATGCTTTATCTAAACAACTTACATTTTCGAAAACTAAAACTGGTCAACTCGTGAACTCGCCAACTTTGTGTTGACACCCTACTGCATGCTTTGCAGGTTGCTCGATACAGCTTAGGATGGACATTGCAATCTGTTGGAGTGCGTGGTTTGTAATTTCATGACTAATAAACTTGTGATTTTAAATTACGATATGTTCTACTTTCCTTTCCGTTGCAAACTTAAACTATGTTTTGAAAAATTTAAATTAGTCGCTAATTACACCATTATTTATATGAATAACTAAACGGTTCAAAATAATTAGTGGTTGGATCCTGGTCAGTCACGCCTCCAAGCGGTGGTACTCCGCATGTGGAATTTGGGGGTGTGACAGTTTTAAACTTAAGACTTCGTACTTGGACTTTATTAGTCTCTAATCGTCTTTGTTTTGATAAAATTGTTTTATTATTATGATTATTCAATAATGATTGGTGGCTTGATCCTGGTCAGTCATATGCCTCACGGTAGAACTCCACACGTGGAAAATGGGGGTGTGACAAATTGGTATCAGAGCCATTGGTTATAATGAACTCGGTTTTAAAAAGAAAAAGTAATTTTGAGAAAAACCAGACTATAACCCGTTTTGTACCAAGCGACTCGCAACGACACTACACTTCAGGTGCAAGGCTCAACACTTTAGACTTCGTAGGTTGGGCATGTGTTTACTTGTTAGTTATTTGGTGCATATTTTAATGATATATATACTAGTATACTTAGCTATATATATATATATATATATATATATATATATATGTATATGTATGTGTGTGTGTTCTTGTGTGTTGTTTTGGTCAAAAATTACCGAAGCAATTAAGTGATCAAATTAGTTAAGTGAGGTAGTGTGCTAGAAGTGTTTGTGAAAAAATATGCTGATTTAGTTGTTTACAAAAAACAGGTTTCAGGATATAGCTCAGGATACCAAGCTATATCAACAATAAACAATGAGCAAAAATATAAAGGTTGACACCAGATGTACGAGGAAAGCCCTTGATCAATCTAGATCGCCGGCATAAAACCTCGGGAGCTGACAATCGCAGCTGCCTTGTTCTTGTTATTACTTCAAAAGTCAGGATACAGTGCAGGATAATGCCCAGATCGTTGATAAGTGTTACAGTGCTTGCTAGAAGTGTGTGAATTGCGAGATAGAGTGTAAGTGTTCGAGAGCAGTGAATGTGATGTGTCCTATGAGATCTGGTTATCCACATATTTATAGTTACAAAGAAAAAAACTAATTTTCCTAAAATGGGGGGATGCCTTGGAATATTCCCTTGTTAACGTTGTGGACCAGGTATTGCGGCTTCAACGTTCCTCTTCTAACAATCTGGACCGAGTCTTCAGGGGAACAAGTCTTGGTGAACGTTATGAACATGCACTCGAAACCTGCAAACAGTTTGTTAGTAATCATCAGGATACAGCATCAGGATGTTACCAATATCCTGATCTAGCATCCTGGTTGTGAACAACTATTATGTAATCAGGATATAACTCAAGATACTATCCCGGATATGGGCTCGGGATTTCACCCATAACATGTGCATTGGTCAATCCTCCTTCTACTTCTTCTTACGACACTAGTCATTCTCATAACGTGTTTTCTAGATATGAAGACAATGACCGGACACTGAAGAGGCAACACTAACATGACTCAGGATCAGCTGACAAACCTGATAAACGTCATGGCTGAGGCTTTAGCAGCCCATCCCAGAGGTAAACTTACTGATCTAGGATGCTTAGATCCTACTCTCGTGTCACGACCCCCGACCCGGTTTGACCCGTTTCAGGAGCCGCGGGACAAAAATCCCGTGGTATTTATTTAATAGCGGAAGTTTTCTTCAGGATCTTTTTAAAACTGAAATATTTCTCGATTATTTTATTTCACAACTTGGGATAAAACCCGGTAATTTATAATCTGGAGATTTCACGGAGAAATCTTTTATTTTACAAAACATGTTTCTTTATTTTTATACTGAGCCACTTCCTTAAGCTTGTAGTGCTTCACGGCACATTTCCTGGATCCAAACAGATTACCTGAAACATGTTTGAAAAAGGTTTTGTCAGCGGAAAATACTGAGTGAATCATTCATTTTTACTAAAACAACTAGTTTGTTATAATTTACACTATTAAGAGCGATTACAATGTTTCTATCTTTTGAATTTAACTGACCCAGTTGTCACTTGACCGGACTTGTGACTGTGGACATATCACTTGCTGGGTCCTTTCACCCACAAGTGATAAATAATTAGTAGCTATGTGCACATCCCCCCACATACTGGCAGTAATTTCAGATAACAAGACTTAATCCCTGTAATTATAACTTTTTGAAAATAAACATGCTTTTGTAAACAACTTTGATAAAAAGAGAATGACTCACATTACAGATTTAATTGAGCAGAGCCTAGTCTACTGATTAGCCTTTTAACCTAAATTAATAACAGGAACACAATTCGGTTAGTAACTTAATACAGCATTTACGATAACTCACGAGATCAAACCCTCACATCGAATGACAAAGTGCGATACTTAAACATCCATTGAATTAACAACGAATGACAAAGCATAAACCCTAATGTGGGCAGCACTTAAACATCCATTGGATAGTTTAATCGATCGAACATTGAATCGTATCAGCGATCGAGTTATTACCCTGTTTTGCGGCGTCGATTTGTGAACCGTGTGTGTTTTTAGAAGTGTTTCTGCTATAACTCAGTCTATGTAACGAGAATTTACGTCGTTCAAGCACCAAAAATCGATTTCCAATGTCTGCTATTTATAGTTAAAATTTGGTCAGGCTTGCGCACCGTAAGCATCAACCCTTGCGGTACGCAAGGGACACGTTTTCACCCTAGGTCAGCCACGTCTGGGACTAGCCTTGCTGAATTGACAGTTTTATAATTTCTATTTTTGACAATGAATTTTTAAGATAATCGTAACTGGGGTTTACCCCCCCCCCCCTGAGTTTTAGGGGCCCTGATCCTGATTCCGATTGTTCTGAAATTTTTAGGGTTTGTGCAGAATCACTTGGGTGTCTCAATTAGAGTTTCCTATTGGATAAAGTAATTAAATAAATAGGACTTTTTGAGAGTTGTTACATTCTCCCAACCTTAATAAAAATCTCGTCCTCGAGATTTACTGGAATAATTGAGGATACTTTCGCTTCATTTCTGACTCCAACTCCCAAGTGTATTCAGGTCCTCTCCTTGAATCCCACTTTACTTTCACTAGCACTAGTCGTTTGTGCTTGAGAAACTTCACTTTTCTGTCTTCTATCTGATGAGGTTTCTCAACAAATTTTAACTTTTCGTTTACCTCTATGTCTCGAAGAGGTATTACCAGAGATTCGTCTGATAAACATTTCTTGAGATTGGATACATGAAATACATCATGTACCCCAGCTAATTCCTCTGGTAGTTTTAAACGATAAGCAACTGGTCCTATATGTTGGATCACTGGAAATGGTCCTACGTATCTGGGACTTAGCTTTCCTTTCTTACCAAATCGTACTACTCCTTTCCAAGGAGAAACTTTCAACAGTACTCTGTCTCCAACTTGAAATTCTAACGGCTTACATCTATTGTCTGCATAACTCTTCTGTCGATCTCGAGCCGTCTTCAGCCTTTCCTGATTTGTGTAATCTTGTCGGTCGTTTCTTGCACTATTTCAGGACCCGACAATTGACTTTCTCCTATTTTTGCCCAACAAACTGGAGTTCTGCACTTTCTTCCATACAGTGCCTCGAATGGGGCAGTTTAATACTTGAATGATAACTGTTGTTATAGGAGAATTCAATTAAAGGTAAATGATCGTCCCAATTGCCACCAAAATCTATTACACATGCTCGGAGCATATCTTCTAGAGTTTGGATCGTCCTTTCACTTTGCCCGTCTGTTTGTGGATGATATGCCGTGCTTAGGTTTAGTCGAGTTCCCATTGCTTCTTGGAAACTTTTCCAGAAATGAGAAGTGAAACGACTATCTCTATCTGATACAATGGAGAGTGGAACTCCATGTAGAGATACGAATTCATCTACATATAACTTTGCTAATCTTTCCATGCTAAAGGTTTCTTTCATTGGTAGAAAGTGAGCAGATTTGGTTAATCGATCCACAATTACCCAAATCGCATCATTACCTTTTCTGGTTTTGGGTAACTTAGTAACAAAATCCATTGTTATGAGTTCCCATTTCCATACAGGCATTTCTAATTGTTGTAGTAAACCTGAAGGTTTCTGATGTTCTGCCTTAACTTGTGAACAAGTAAGACACTTAGAAACATATCGAGCTATATCTTTCTTCATGCCTATCCACCAGAAATTCTTTCTTAAATCTTGGTACATCTTATTGTTTCCTGGGTGCATGGTATACCTAGATTTATGAGCTTCTTCAAAAATCTTATTTCTTAATTCTCCCTGCTTAGGTATCCAGATTCTGTTTTTATGGAATCTCCAAATTCCATCAGCTCCTTGTTCTAATTCTTTTATTCTTCCTTTCATTCCTTCAGCATCATCCTTGATTGCTGTTTCCTGAACACTCTTTATTTGTTCCATTAAATCTAACTGTAGATTTAATCTGAGTGCACGAACTCGCTTTTGCTTTTCATGATATTTACGACTTAAGGCATCTGCAACTACATTTGCTTTTCCTTCGTGATATTGAATATCACAGTCGTAGTCACTTAGGATTTCCATCCATCTTCTTTGCCTCATATTTAATTCTTTTTGCCCAAATATATATCTTAAACTTTTATGATCTGTATAGACAGTAAAATTACTTCCATACAGGTAATGTCTCCAGATTTTCAAGGCAAAAATTATGGCTCCTAATTCTAAATCATGAGTTGTATAGTTTTCTTCATGCTTTTTCAATTGTCTTGAAGCATACGCAATTACCTTCTTGCGCTGCATTAACACACATCCAAATCCTAGTTTTGAAGCATCACAATATACTTCAAAATCTTCGGTTCCTTCTGGTAAGGCTAAGATTGGAGCATTGGTTAATTTCTGTTTCAATATTCTAAAGGCTTCTTCTTGTTTAGGTCCCCATTCAAACTTAACTGCTTTATAGGTTAGCTTAGTTAATGGTACAACTATCTTAGAAAAATCCTTAATAAACCGTCTATAATATCCAGCTAAACCTATAAAACTTCTAATTTCCATTGCGGATTGCGGAACCCTCCATGTGGTAATTGCTTCTATCTTAGCAGGATCTACATGAATACCTTCGTGATTCACCACATGTCCGAGAAATTGCACTTCTTGCAACCAAAATTCACACTTCCAGAATTTGGCGTAAAGCTTTTCTTTTCTTAACAAAGTTAAGAGTGCATGCAAGTGCTCACAATGTTCTATCTGACTTTTTGAATAAATAAGTATATCGTCTATAAAAACAATCACAAATTTATCCAAATACGGTTTACAGATTCTATTCATCATGTCCATGAATGCGGCATGAGCATTCGTTAACCCAAAGGGCATGACTGTAAACTCATAATGACCATACCTAGTTCTGAAAGCAGTTTTAGGTATGTCTTCTTCTTGTACCTTGAATTGATGATATCCGGAACGTAAGTCTGTCTTAGAAAAATATCTAGCTCCTTGGAGTTGATCGAATAGATCATCAATCCTAGGTAATGGGTATCGATTCTTAATTGTAACCTTATTCAGTTCCCTATAATCGATACACATTCTCATCGAACCATCCTTCTTTTTCACAAACAACACTGGTGCTCCCCACGGGGATGAACTAGGTTGTATGAAACCTTTACTTAGTAATTCATCTAATTGCTTTTTCAATTCTAACATTTCTGTGGGTGCTAACCGATAAGGTGCCTTGGCTATCGGTATAGTTCCTGGAATTAGATGAATCCTAAATTCTACCTCCCTATCTGGTGGTAACCCTGGTAATTCTTCTGGGAATACATCTGGGTATTCTAAGACTACTACTATTTCCTTAAGTTCTTTACCCTTAGTATTAATGATTACTGAAATCATATATACTATTCCTTGCTTTCATTCATAACTAGCAACTTTCATTACTGATATGAACTTCATGGGCTTACGTGGTTTATCTCCTGTAATCATTATTACTTCTCTAGTGGGTGCACAAATTTCTATGGAATTCTTATCACAGATAATTTGAGCATGGTTGGCTATTAACCAATCCATTCCTAACACAACATCAAATTCGGCTAATTTCATAGGTAATAGGTTTGCAAAGAATTTATGACCTGAGAGTTCTATATTTTCTTTTTGCAAAACCTTATCTATGCTAACCGAATTTACGTCTGTCGTTTCTACTGTAAAAATCTGCCTAAGGTTGGTTAAGGGTAACTTAAGAGCTTGACAGAATAAAGTATTAATAAAACTTTGGTTTGCACTAGAGTTAAATAATACTTTTGCATATACGTTGTGAACTAGGAACATACCAGCTATCACATCTGGAATGAGTTCTGCTTCTTGAGTAGTTAGCTGGAATGCTCTGACATTCTTCTTTGTAGCTCCGTCAGCTGGTTTAGCTTTGTTGTCTGCTGGTTTGATCAATTTAGGACATTCTGTTTTGAAATGTCCTGCTTCTCCACAATTGTAACAAATTATGGATTTCTTCCTGCAATTTTCTTCACGATGTCCTACAGTTTTGCAAAAATTGCAATATACCTTGCATCTTCCAAAATGTTTCTTTTTGCAATTTTTGCAGAACGGCAAAGTTGAAGATTGCCCTGCTCCTCTTCTCTTGAAGCTGTTATTATTACCCGTACGAAATCCTTGGATAATTTTCTGAGCCAGTTCCTTTGTCTTATTATCATCTCTGGTGCGTACCAGTTCATCAGTTAGGGTATTAGCTAATTCCACAGCATCGTCAATAGTGCGAGGTCTCGCAGCTTTAACGATATTGTGGATTTCACCAATCAATCCCCAAATATAACGAGAAATGAGTACCGGTTCTGGCGAAGCCAGTGTTGGTACCACTCTAGCATATTCAAAGAATGTCGAAGTATAATCGCGACAATCTACACCTATCATTCGATGGTTTAAGAACTTATTTGCCATTTGATCTTTTTCATATTCGGGACAGAATTTTCTTTCTACAAGACTCTTAAATTCTTCCCAGTTCATGGCGTAGGCCCTATTTCTTCCTTTAGCCTGTAGCACCGTGTTCCACCATTCTAGTGCCCCTTCTTTGAAAAGATTTGACGCGTACATGACCTGATCATTCTTGTCACATTTACTTATGGCAATTACTGCCTCGGTTTTCTCTAACCAACGTAGTGATGCAGTCGCTCCTTCATTGCCTGCAAACTCAGTGGGTTTACAAGCAAGAAATTCTTTATAAGTGCAACCAGGCGTTGCAGCTTTCATTTTCTTAGGGAGCGGAGCTTGCCGTGGTTCATCATCATGATTAATATGATCATTGCCTCCGTTTACGCTATTACTGAAGTTATCTTCAGAAATGCGTTTGCTAGGAACGATTTATTGAGGTTCGATTGGATTTTTAACAGCAGCAACAATTGCTGGAATAGCATTAACTATCCCTGGAGCAACGATATTTTCTATATCCTGCCTAGTCATATATTGATCCCCCGGTTGTTGCTCAGATTGATTAACCTCATTAACTGGTTCATTATTAGCGTTTTCCATCTGATAATTAATTTATAAATAATTAGTATAAAATAAGAAACAATCCAATATCACAATTAATTTGCACATAATCACGTAAACGAATATACAAACAAAATTGTAAATTTTCTAAAATTTCATTTGTTTTATAGATTATATCATGCTTCTATATACAACCGTTTTATTATTTATTTTACACATATTGATTTTATTATTACTATTACACAACAACAGTTTCATAAACCTACTATCTTTCGTCATTTGTTTTCTTAAAAACGAAGCTCCCTTTCATCATACTTCCATGCAATTTGTCCCCCTATCTCTCGAATTCTATTTCCCGCATCCATTAACTCTTCGCCAAAATGGCGAAGTTCTGCTAAATTCTCGTTACTCATGGGTGGATTTGGTAATGGTTCCGGGTCGAACTGAGGAAGAAAGGAATTAGGACTGTTGAGCAGGTTTTGGAATTGCCAGTCATTCGTCCACCATTCGTCCATTCCTAAAGGTTGGGTATGGACTATAGGTTCTGGGATTGCTGGTTCTAGGTTTATTGGTAATTGAGATTCAAGAGGCTGAGTAAAAACATTTCTATTGACAGGCTGAATAGTATCACAGCTTGCCAATATAAAATCCAGCTCTTCTTGCAATGTCATTTCCTGATTTTGCTTAGAGCTTTCTCCCATTTCTATATGGTTTTGATTAAATCCTCCTCCAGTCTCTATTTCTATTTGCTTTGAATATTCATCAAACTGTATTTCCATTTGCCTAGACTCTTCCCCAGCTTTAATTTCCTTCCCTTTATCTAAAGGATTTTTAATTTTGAGATTCTTTCTAGGGACGGGTTTCCTCCTACGCACACGTCTCCATCCTACAAATCTCCTCTTTTTCTTGGGCTTGGGTTTCTCTGGAGGTGGTGAAGCATTAAATTCAATAGGTTGTTCCACATCAGGAAAATACCCAGTAAATTCTTTAGAAACTTCTATGTTTACAGGGTAGAGGTTGAGATTCTCTAGGGCTTCCGATAAATCATTCATGCTGTTTAACAATATATGTAAAATAATAAGTTAAAATTTTATAAAAATTTTAAAAGATAACCTTCAAATATTATTGCATACGGTGTGACTACCAAACAATTAAAATTTAAAACACACTATGTTTTACAGTAAATTTATTTATTTACTGGAGAACGTTTCTGGCTTATGAGTGATAAGGGTGCTAAAACTGAAACAAGCTATTTAAAGATTTTCATTGACTGCTACGGTGGCTAGCATATAGAGATTTGACCATTTTTCATCTAACTTGTCTTCCCAAGGTGATTTACTGGTAAATTCCTGGGTTTCTTGTTTAACCTTCTTTTCTCGGAGTTTCTTTATTTTCTCTTTACTTTTCCTAATAATCAGACTTCTTTTACTAGGAGAAAGTGGTTCCTCATAGTGTGCCTTTCGCACAAATATTCCTTCTTCAGGAATTACAGACTGATTTAAGGATTTGGTTTGGGATGAACTTCCCTTCTCGTTGGATGACCTATCTAATTTAAGATAGATGTTTGACAACTTTTGCTTACCCATACTGTAACTAACAAATAGTCAGGTAATAAAACACATAATCACAAAATGGAAATCAGTAAAATTAAGTATTTTCTAAATACTTAATAGGCTTAAATCAGTGGCTCTGATACCACCTTTTTCTGTCACGACCCCCGACCCGGTTTGACCCGTTTCAGGAGCCGCGGGACAGAAATCCCGTGGTATTTATTTAACAGCGGAAGTTTTCTTCAGGATCTTTTTAAAACTGAAATATTTCCCGATTATTTTATTTCACAACTCGGGATAAAACCCGGTAATTTATAATCTGGAGATTTCACGGAGAAATCTTTTATTTTACAAAACATGTTTCTTTATTTTTATACTGAGCCACTTCCTTAAGCTTGTAGTGCTTCACGGCACTTTTCCTGGATCACAACAGATTACCTGAAACATGTTTGAAAAAGGTTTTGTCAGCGGGAAATACTGAGTGAATCATTCATTTTTACTAAAACAACCTGTTTGTTATAATTTACAGTATTAAGAGCGATTACAATGATTCTATCTTTTGAATTTAACTGACCCAGTTGTCACTTGACCGGACTTGTGACTGTGGACATATCACTTGCTGGGTCCTTTCACCCACAAGTGATAAATAATTAGTAGCTATGTGCACATCCCCCCACATACTGGCAGTAATTTCAGATAACAAGACTTAATCCCTGTAATTATAACTTTTTGAAAATAAACATGCTTTTGTAAACAATTTTGATAAAAAGAGAATGACTCACGTTGCAGATTTAATTAAGCAGAGTCTAGTCTACTGATTAGCCTTTTAACCTAAATTAATAACAGGCACACAATTCGGTTAGTAACTTAATACAGCATTTACGATAACTCACGAGATCAAACCCTCACATCGAATGACAAAGTGCGATACTTAAACATCCATTGAATTAACAACGAATGACAAAGCCTAAACCCTAATGTGGGCAACACTTAAACATCCATTGGATAGTTTAATCGATCGGACATTGAATCGTATCAGCGATCGAGTTATTACCCTGTTTTGCGGCGTCGATTTGTGAACCGTGTGTGTTTTTAGAAGGGTTTCTGCTATAACTCAGTCTACGTAACGAGAATTTACATCGTTCAAGCACCAAAAATCGATTGCCAATGTCTGCTATTTATAGTTAAAATTTGGTCAGGCTTGCGCACCGTAAGCATCAACCCTTGCGGTGCGCAAAGGACACGTTTTCACCCTAGGTCAGCCACGTCTGGGACTAGCCTTGCTGAATTGACAGATTTGTAATTTCTATTTTTGACAACGAATTTTTAAGATAATCGTAACTAGGGTTTACCCCCCCCCCCCCTGAGTTTTAGGGGCCCTCATCCTGATTCCGATTGTTCTGAAATTTTTAGGGTTTGTGCAGAATCACTTGGGTGTCTCAATTAGAGTTTCCTATTGGATAAATTAATTAAATAAATAGGACTTTTTGAGAGTTGTTACATCTCGTATCGTCTACTCATTCTTAATCGGTTCGCTTCATTTTACGCAACAGGTCAACCAACACCCACTCAACCTCGCGTTTGCACTTTAAAAAATTTTATGGATTGCAAACCCCTCACCTTCAACGGCACTGAAGGAGCCATAGGCTTTCTGCACTGGATCGAGAAAGTCGAATCTGTGTTTGTTATGTGTGAATGTCCTGCTGCCAATTGGGTGAAGTTTGCTACTGGTACACTCGAAGGAAACACACTTTCTTGGTGGAATGCGCAAGTTCAGATGCTCGGATTGGCTGATGCCAATGCCACTCCTTGGGAGGACTTCAAAAACTTGATCAATGAAGAATACTGTCACAGGGATGACATCTACAAGCTCGAGACTAAGTACTTCAAGTTGAAAACGATTGGATCGGAAACCGAGACGTACACTAAGCAATCCAACGACTATGCTGCTCTTTGTCCCAACATGTTGAAGCCCGCTTACCGAAGGAAAGAGCTTTATCTCAGGGGTCTGGTCCCCAAAATTCAAAGTCTGGTGACTTCAGCTAATCTCCCTATGATCCAACAAGTTGTCTGTCTAGCTCACCGTCTCACTGATTAAGCTGTAGAGCAGGGCAAGCTGCCCATACGAATCAGTGCTACTACTGATACTTCTGGTGATAACAAGCGCAAGTGGGATGGTAACCAGGGAAAAAAATGCTAACCCCAGCTCAGAAACGGAAGTTCGAGAACAATAAGGGTCCGCAACAACATGGCAGTTACCAAGGAAACCGACCCAAGTGCAACAAGTGCAATTGACATCACAACGGACCGTGTGAAAAGAACCGTTGCCAGAGATGCTACAAACTGGGGCATGAGGCTAAAGACCGTAGAAGCTCGTACCCAGCAAGGCAAAACCAGGCACAACAACAGTAGCAGCAGCAGCAGCCATGGTTGCAAAAGTCGTTAGGCGCTCCCTAGTCGGTCGACCGGGGAGTTGAGAGTACTCGGTCTACGCGGAGAGTACTCGGGGAGTACTCGGACATGTTAAATTATAAAGAAATTACTTTTTGGAGATTAAATATATGACAAATAACACATATTTACTAATATTTATAACAAAATATGTGAAAATGATATTCATTCTTTAATATGATAGGCATAGAAATTATGTTATATTATTATTTAAGTCAAACTAGGCCCGAGTTGACCTACTAGATCCAATTCTGGCCGAGGTTGACCGCATTTGACTGACTCCGAGTAATTAGGCAGAGTCAAAGAAAGTCGACTCGGCCTTGGAAACCTTGTTTTACAACCATGGCAGCAGCAATGGAACAACCGTGGATGTTACCAGTGCGGAGCAACAGGGCATATGAAGAAGAATTGCCCTCAGTTGAACCAGAACCGCAACAACAACCATCAAGGCACTAGGAACAACAATAACAACAATGGTGACAATGGTGCAAGGGGAAGAGCGTTTGTGATAGGCGCTGGTGAAGCAAGGAATGATCCCAATGTTGTAGCGGGTAAGTTCCTTCTTGGTGATCGTTATGTTTCTGTACTATTTGATTCTGGAGCCGATGCTAGTTATGTATTCCTACGTACTAGTAAGACGCTTAAGCCTACGCCAACACCTTTAAACACTACGAACATTGTTGAACTAGCTAATGGTAGAAACATCGAGGCCTCACACGTTATCAACGATTGTAAACTCGTACTATTTGGTCAAACCTTCCTCGTCAATCTCTTTCCCATCATTCTTGGAAGCTTCGACGTTGTCATCGGAATAGACTGGTTATCCAAACATCAAGTGGAGATACACTGTCGAGAGAAAATTGTCCGCATTCCTCGTTATTTTGGCGAACCTCTTGTTATTTAAGGCGACAAGCGTGGTGCTGTCACAGGCATCATTTCATTCTTAAAAGCCCAGAAGTGTTTACGAAAGGGCTATACCGCTATTCTAGCACTTGTCACCGACTCCTAGGAAAAAGAAAGGAAGATTTAACATTTTCCCATCGTACGCGGCTTTCCCGAGGTATTCCCTGAGGAACTACCTAGCCTTCTACTTCACCGTCAAGTTGAATTTCAAATCGAGCTAACTCCTGGAGCGGCACCCATAGCTCGTGCACCTTACCGACTAGCCCCAGCCAAACTGGAGGAATTATCTACGCAATTACAGGAACTATGGGTTAAGGCTTTATTCACCCTAGCTCGTCTCCCTGGTGAGCCCTAGTACTCTTTGTTAAGAAAAAAGACGGCACTTTTCGTATGTGCATCGATTACCGCGAACTGAACAAAGTTACTATCAAGAACTGTTATCTTCTCCCACACATCGATGATCTTTTCGACCAGCTGCAAGGGTCGAGCTATTATTCCAAGATTGATTTGCGGTCAGGCTATCATCAGCTGAGAGTCAGGGATGAGGACATCTCTAAAACAGCGTTTAGGACCCGTTACGGTCATTACGAATTCCTTGTTATGACTTTTGGAATGACAAACACACTTACGGTTTTCATGGACCTCATGAACCGTGTGTGCAAACCTTATCTTGACAAGTTCGTAATTGTCTTCATCGACAACATCCTGATCTACTCGAAGAATCAAGAGGAACACGGGTAACATCTACATCTTATTCTGGAACTCCTTCTGAACGAACAACTCTACGCCAAATTCTCGAAATGCGACTTCTGGCTTCTAGCTTCGTGAAGTTCATTTCCTTGGGTACGTGGTCAATGAAGCTGGGATACACGTTGATCCAGCTAAGATTGACTCCATCAAGAACTGGCCAACACCGAAAACTCCAACCGAAATTCGACAATTCTTGGGATTTGTGGGTTACTATCGTAGGTTCATCGAGGGATTCTCAAAGATTGCTCAACCCCTCACAACTCTGACCCAAAAGGGCATTGCTTACAAATGGAACGATGCACAGGAGTCTGCATTTCAGAAACTAAAGGAGAAACTCTGTAGTGATCCTATCCTCTCATTACCTGAAGGTACTAAAGAATTTGTTGTCTATAGCGATGCTTCCATTCAAGGACTCGGTTCCGTGTTGATGCAATGAGAGAAAGTTATTGCCTACGCCTCTTGACAGCTCAAAGTTCATGAGAAGAACTACACTACGCACGATTTATAACTGGGAGCAGTAGTTTTCGCACTCAAGTTATGGAGACATTACTTGTACGGTACCAAGTGCATGATTTACACCGATCACAAGAGTCTCCAGCACATTCTGGATCAAAAGGAGTTCAACATGCGGCAACGCCGGTGGGTCGAACTCCTAAACGGCTACGAGTGCCCGATCAATTATCATCCGGGCAAGGCAAACGTTGTGGCTGATGCCCTCAGTAGAAAAGAAAGCAAACCTACGTGTATTTGTTCTTTACAGCTTACTATCCATTCCAACCTCCCTAACTAAATCCGAAACGCTCAAGTCGAAGCACTGAAAACAGAGAACCTTCAAGCTGAGTCCATGCGGGGCATGGAAAAGCAGCTCGAACTCAAGGACGACGGCATACACTATTTCATGGAACATATCTGGGTTCCATCTTACGAAAATCTCCGAGAGCTTGTGATGGACGAAGCACACAAGTCTCGCTACTCGGTACATCCCGGTTCTGACAAGATGTATCAAGGCCTCAAGGCCCTGTATTGGTGGCCTAATATGAAAGTATTATTGCTAAGTATGTTAGCAAATGCTTGAGTTGTGCTAGGGTCAAGATCGAATACCAAAAGTCATCGGGATTAGTGCAACAACCAGAATTGCCAACATGGAAATGGGAACAAATTTCCATGGACATTGTTACTTGCCTACCAAGATCCCAAAGCAGAAACGATACCATTTGGGTGACCGTAGACCATTTAACCAAGTCTGCACACTTCCTCGCGATCGAGGAAACCGACAAGTTTTCGAAACTTGCGACCATCTATTTGAAGGAAGTAGTTGCTAGGCACAGAGTGCCAACATCCATTATCCCTAATCGAGACCCACGTTTTGCATCCGATTTGTGGCAGGCCATGCACAAATCCTGTGGCTTACGTATAGATATGAGCACTGCTTATCACCCGTAGACCGATGGTCAGACTGAACGTACCATCCAAACACTTGAAGACATGCTGAGAGCATATGTTATTGACTTTGGAAACGGGTGCGAACGACACTTACCTTTGGTAGAGTTTTCTTATAACAACAGTTAACATACAAGCATTCAGGCAGCACCATTTGAGGCATTGTACGGATGTAAATGCCGGTCACCCTTGTGTTGGGCGGAAGTTGTCGAAAGCCAACTCACCGGCCCAAAACTTGTACTTGATACCACTGATAAGATTGCCCAGATTAGACAACGAATAGTGGCAGCTCGTGACCGTCAGAAGAGCTACAGTAATAGGCGTAGAAAACCTTTAGAATTCCAGGTTGGGGACAGGGTTTATTATAGTGTGTAGTCAGAGTTTATACAATATATATGAGGAGGTCCGGATACGATTTAAGAACTTATGTTCCGAATTAACTTTAAAGTCTGACCAACTGAACTTGAATTATATATGCTGGGCCGGGTTTCAAAAGAAGATAACAAAGGGGTCCGGGTTTCCTTATTTAATTGGACTGTCGGAACTTCTTTAAGACTGTGGTCCGACTTTGTAAAATGTATATCATGTTCTGAGAATTATTGTAGCATGTCCAAAGTTAATGTTGATTTAGGTGGATGGACTTATGTGAATAGTGGGCCTGGGTATTATGTTTCGAGTTATATTAAACTGCCAACAACTTTTGTATATTACATTGCTAGTGGGCTGAGATATTTTCATGTGGGCTGACCTTATTTGAATATCAATTTTCATGAGCGAGCTTAATTATGGATCCAGATTTAATTGAATTTTCATGTTCAGAGTATATTTTCAAAACATGGCAATTTATTTGAATATCATGTAAGATTAAATATATTACGTATTAATATTTAATCTGTAGCCATTATAATCATTTACATTATATAGATCAAAATATATAACAATCCTATTATTTTAATTAGTTGGTAATTGTTGATGGACCATATTACCCTTATTAACTAATTAGGGTTTCCTCCTGGGTGCATATATAAGGAGAATTATGTGGAGGTTAAAGGGTTAGACAGTTACACATTAGACACAACCCTAATAACACATAACATCATATTTTCGACCTCCATCTCCATACCGATTCCCTTATCGGTTTTTCTAAGCCACCATCATCAGTCAGCACCCTAAGGAGGAACCAGACCAAGATGACAATCATGTCAACCCTTAATGGATTCTCTGCTAACCTGTGCTGATGCAACCAAAGGTATGTTTCATGTTTTCCATTATATTTAAACAGAACTGATCCAACATGTGGTATCAGAGCATATGTTGATTAGTCAGTTCTGTTTTCGTATCCATCATTCTGGGATCATAATCTGGAAAACAGAATTTCTTGAAAGTTTATAAAAGTCAAAACTGTTTTCGAGTTTCATGAGCCGAAATCACTGTTTTCGGAAGTTAATGAATTAATGTTTTGACTCGAAATCATAATGGACAAACCTAATATTCGAAATCTGTTAACAAAATTCTTAAAATTTAGATTTCGGAACCCAGAATTATGTTTTTTATTTTTTAGGGTTCATAATGTTCTTAGTTAAAATTCGAAATTTTCCCTTATGTTTTGGAATGAGTTTTGAATTATGTAATGTTTTTCCTAATTTGATCTTATTTTAACTAATAAGTTGTTTCGAAATCTGTTAATGAGATAAACAATTAAGTTTTTCGAAATTTTATGATAAAATTAGATCAATGTTATAATAGGAAACTCTATCAAGACTCATAATTTTCGAATTTTTTGTTATGTTATCACAAAAGGAAAAACAGCTATTAAACAGAGGATTCGAAATCATTATTGTACAAATCGCACAAGTTTGGATCACATAAGTGATAATCTGATCGCATAAGAAAATCGCACAAGATCAGATTACATAAGAGATGATCTAATCGCACAAGATCAGATCGAGAAAAAAAAAAAAGGTCTGATCGCACAAGGCTTTAGTGGATCGCACAAGACCTTGCTAATCGTACAAGGCATTACTGATCCATAAGTTTTGGGCTTTATTAATCACACGAGTTTACTTGGGCCTTATGGATCGCACAAGTCTACTTGGGCCTTATGGATCGCACAAGACTTGGGCCTTATTGATCGCATAAGACTTGTGCATTACCGATCGCACAAGTCATTACTGATCGCACAAGTTCGATCCGCGCTAACAGGTGGTTTGCTATTAAATAATTGGTTTTGTAATTACTTAGCTAATTAATAAGGATCACATAATGTTTTACAAAACCAAAATAGCTTAACTTGAATGAGCTTCTGATATATCATTCCTGGCCAAAGCTGACTTGATACATCTACTTATCATTCAAGTATTACAAAAGCTATGTTGTGTATGCATCATAAGCATGAATGTCTTAATTCTGGCCAAAGCTGATTTAATTCATTCATAGATGGCATACTCAACAAGTGCACAACTAAAGTGATTGTTTCAATTCTGGCCAAAGCTGATTTGTTACAACCACTTTGCACATATGCTTAAATGATTACACTTCTGGCCAAAGCTGTTTTGTCTTCGTTTAAGTAGAATTTTTAGCTAAGTCTATTATTTTGATGTTAGTAATAGACATATCACAATCTCTTCACATAATGATCCTTAGATTAATGATCCTTAATTATGTTTTTTATGATCATTTCGTCTGCCTTATTCTTAGTACCCATAATTTTACTCACTGTAATTTTTCTTCTATTAATCTATATCTCATCCACTCTAATTTTTTAAACCTAAAATGTTTGCTTTATCTACAGTTTCTATTAGAATTAGCTCTTAAATTAAATCCTTGATTATTTCTTAAGACACGATAATCCTATTGCTCTCTTCTGATAAAGATTATAAAGAAGAAAATTAGAGCATGATGAATAGGACAAATCGACCATGATGTCTATTATGATAATCAAGAACTCTCTAACGTAAATGCTATCACTAAAGTTATTCCAGATTAAGTCTTTCCTAAGACTAATCTATAATTATGGAATAATCACTAGAACTCCTAACATGCATGCCTTAATTTGAAACTCTAAACTATAAAGTTAAGTGGTATATGTAAATACATTATAATGTACAAAACCATGACCCATAAAGTTAAGGGCTTACGCATGGAAGTAAGTACATTTTTTCCAGTACATTACATACTAAGATTTTCACTTGTACAATTTGATGCATTACAAATCAACTACAACACTCAAAAAATACCAAAGTATAACGAGTGTGTTGATAAGCAACATATGTACAAAGAAATAAATGTTTAAAGCTGGAAAATAAGTTGTTATTCACCTTACAACCACTTAAAACGTTTGACGAGGATTGTTCTAAGGTCCATAGACAAATTACAAGTGCTAATTCCAACTTTAAGGTTCTTCAAGGGAAAATCTCACTGCATAATTATGTCATTAGATTAGACATAAGCAACGAGACTATCCATTATTCTAAAGAACAGTTGGGTAAATTAATTAGATAGTCACTTATTAATGATATTTAAGTCTGATAATTCTTTAATATTCCTATTAACACATGATTAGTTGACTCTAGTTCCATAGGTTTCCTTACCAGAAGTCAACAAATAACTAACATGAGAGTTAGTGACAAAATAAATTGTTAACGCTATAAGAACCATAATAAGCAGTCTTCTAACAAAGCTTTTCGATACATTACATATTCTGATTCTTAATCAGAGTACAGTATCATTACTTAGGCTATGTCATGAAGGTTATGAGGTTTGCATAGTCAACATACAGTCACACTTATCTTAAACTCTCATCTTATTTGTTCTAAATATCTGGATAAAAATATTACTAAGATGGAACTAGATGATATCTTACATTTTCACAACTTTTGTCATCATGAAAATGAGAATTTGACAAAAGGAAATTGAGACTTATAAATTTTCATCCATTATAACCAAAATTCATGAGATATTATGACATGGTTAATGAGGATGATTATTCAACTAATCTCATTCCAAGTGATTTTAAATCATGACATTAAAGCCCTAAAATATAACTTGGCTTAAGGAATAAGTATGGGTCCATCATAAGTCATTCATTGACATTCGTGGAACTTATTCCAAATGGAATACTCAGACATAATTCAATTATCATTTAAAAGACTATCGACTTGTATCTAAATTTTGTCGCATATGGCTCACGGTCTTAGAAGAAATTTATTCATATATATATATATATATATACTTAATAAGATTTCTATTACATATGTCCCTAAAGTTTCTTATGATATCTGGACATTAAAGAAATCAAATAAAGTCTAACGTATATGTGATAGGTTCCCACGTCACGTAGCTCATTGAAACGTCTCTTGTAGCATTTCTAGAGATATTAAAGATCAGTGGGAGCATTAAGTGTCTTCATAATAACTTGCAATAGTTGCAAGAGGTGGGGAGTGAAAATTTTACATTACCTAAAATTGCACCTCTTGTACAAGACACTGCTCCATTATGACACTATTCTATCACAACTTATCTCCTTAAATCTAATGCTACTCTTACAAAAAGTTTCATTGTTGCTTAATTGTGGGCACACTTAGTTTTCTTACATAAACTAATATAATCCTCAACAAGAGAAACTACAACGACTAACGTCATTAATTTGTTTTCTCTATTACAATTTTTTCGGTCGTTAAGTATTGACCCTAAGCATGCTGAGTTCCTAAAGATTTCTAAGGTCAGTGGGAGCAGTCAACGTCCTTATTATGATTTGCAAGGAATACAAGAGGCGGGGGGGAGAGTGTCATTAAATTTCACTCCAAATTTAACTCCGATTACACCTCTTGTACACCATACTGCTCCAACTCTTACAAACTTAGAGTGTCATGAAAATGATAGCAACCTAACCAAGAGCTAATCCATAAAACTGAAACTTCTAACAAACCCAATAATCAACTCAGGAGGTCATCTAGATTTAAAAATCTACTAACTTTGATGATTACTTAACCTCCCTAACTGAAGTTGAAATGGATTTTGGAAATGTTTACTAATCCTATCTCTTCAAATTAAGCCATTAGTGTCAATCAATATTCTTAATGGAATAAAACAGTTTTCTAGTAAAACTGATTTTATGTGTTCGTATAACGTTTGGGATTTGATTGAATTACCTAAGAGTGTTCATAACCAAACCAAATCCTGATATAAGCGTTAAGACACGAAGAAGCATGATTGATTGTCAAAGGTTAGACTCAGGAAGAGATAAATTATTAAAGAATCTTTATTACATATCTTACAAAAGATTTCTTTAAGGATCATCACTGTTCTAGTAGCTTATAATAGTTTAAAGCTACATTAGATGAACATTATAAACAATTTTCCATAACAAATGGCTGACACATTTATATGTTCATTAGATAACAACCTAAAGTTTTCAAACTGAAGGTTAAAGAACACTTTATTTGTAAGCCAATAAAATCCATGTATGGGTTAATGCAAACATCATAATGTGATGAAGAGCTAACGTAATTATTTTCATCAACAACCAAGTGGATTAATGTACCTACCTCAAGATGAGTGGGAGCAACTAAGATAAACTTGTCTATATAGATGACATTCTTTTGACAAGTATATGTTACATAAGTCAAAGCATTGTTAACACAAACTTTGATATAATAAATCTCATAGATATCTCTTACGTGATTGATATCATAACATACTGAGATAGACCCAATGGGATATTAGTTCTGTTCCATAAGTTTAACCTTAAATGGGTCCTTACATATGTAACAAACAATACTGCTCTTCCTTTAGAGGATAATAGGATAAATGAGATTATTTATTTACGCTTCATTAATTAGAAGCCTTATGTAAGTTTAAGTCTATACTCGTTTAGATATTACTCACATTGCAACACATTAGATATGTCTAGATTAATGTGTAGCATCTAATGGAGTATTACAATATCTTTAAAAGAAACGAGAGGCTATTATTTGAAGAAGAAGTGAGAATTAAAACCGGTTTATTACTCTAACTTTGAGATATTCAAAGATGATAAAATGTAATTTCGGGTATATCTTTATGTCAGCAGACAAAACATATCTCATGGAGGAGTCATAATGCACTGATATTAACAACCTAAGTTATAATGACATAATATAGTCGCTAAATGTTGTTGGAAATTTATCAGTAGACTCATAAGTTTATTAACTCCATATAATTAATGTTTTGAAGAATTAGTGTGATAAAGTCAGCTACCATGACTCCTTGAACAGTAACAGTTCGAGAGGTGCTGCATTAAATTTCGATACGCAATTAATTATTCGTTTATGAACGAATTGAGGAAACTAAGTTTGTATCGAATACATTCATGATATGCTTAAGGATCCTATAACTGAAGGGCTATTACCCATAAGTCTTATTAAGAGAGCTCATAGACGGGTATTAGTTTATGGCCATGCGCAACTGCATATCGTACTATGAATGACTAAGTATTAGTTAATTTTTCCTCATCAGTTTGATTTTGTACGTCTCTAAGAATATGTCAAGTCGACATAATGGCATATAAGACAAATAAAGTTACAAATCAAACAAAGGGCTTATGCGTATTTTGATCATAATGATTAGGTTTTAAATTAAGGCTATAGTATGATTAATGGGGGTCCTGAGTCGCATAATGATTCAACGGCTGTATTTCTCTGCTATAGTACTTGTTTAAGGCTAAAATGAGTGTTAACTCCTGATCAGGCTTATCTAATACTCATAGTAAATGATTACTCGGCTAAGTGGGAGAATGTAAGATTAAATATATTACGTATTAATATTTAATCTGTAGCCATTATAATCATTTACATTATATAGATCAAAATATATAACAATCCTATTATTTAAATTAGTTGGTAATTGTTGATGGACCATATTACCCTTATTAACTAATTAGGGTTTCCTCCTGGGTGCATATATAAGGAGAATTATGTGGAGGTTAAAGGGTTAGACAGTTACACATTAGACACAACCCTAATAACACATAACATCATATTTTCGACCTCCATCTCCATACCGATTCCCTTATCGGTTTTTCTAAGCCACCATCATCACTCAGCACCCTAAGGAGGAACCAGACCAAGATGACAATCATGTCAACCCTTAATGGATTCTCTGCTAACCTGTGCTGATGCAACCAAAGGTATGTTTCATGTTTTCCATTATATTTAAACAGAACTGATCCAACATATCAATTATATACGGATTTAATTGTATGAATGAAGATGGTCCGAATCTGTTATACATTTGATAATTCTGAGTATGTGTGGGTGTTATAAATATTCTAAATCTAATACTTGCATGCCAACTTAATATTTCTGTTCAGAATGTATAAATATAATTCGAATTTATTTAAAGGTTACATGCTTAGAGTTTGAATACCTTTCATGGATTAAAAGCTAATGGTCATCCGAGATTCTTAATATCACACTGATGTCATCAACTAGAGATATCATTGTGTGATACTGCATGATAACTTTTTAGGCTGGTTACACTTAAATGCATGGTTGTTTGGAAACTTAGGGTATTGCATAACCCTACACACATACGTACTTATATTTATTGTACATTAGGTCGCGTGTAACGGGCCTAACACTTACTTTTACGCTAGAAGCACCTTAATACATACCGAGCAAACTAAGGTGAGTTCACTACTCTTTTTCACAAGCATGCGTCCCCGGGGGACAAACAAACAAACAAACAACTTACTATTCCTGGGAGGAATGCTTTTAAACGTTTTGGTTTAATTTCGATGTTAGTTAATAAACTCAACACTATCACGAAAGTCCCTACTTACTACTAAACTAGTTGTTGGGGAGGCAACGGGGTATTAGTTGATAGTGTTATTAGCCTTGACAACCTCACAACGTACCTGGGAGGACGAGCGTGAACTAATGACGTTATCCACATGGCCAATGGTGTGATAGGCATTGATGAGGGCAACCAAACAGACGCCACTTCGGTATCGAGTTTATTATTGGCATGTCTTTAAACTAAACATTTACTAACTTTGCGTTAAACAAAACTGTGAACTCGCCAGCTTTGTACTGATACACTTTCTCTTCATGCTTGCAGGTCGTTAGATGCATCGAATTGGAACTTGCAGTCTGGGAAGTCGGTGTCGTCATGGGTCGTGTTATTTGCGAAGTCATTTGATGTTTGTTTATGTTTTCTTTACAGAACGATGTTGAATTGGTTAAACAATGATTTACGCTTCCGCTGAACGATTAATGGTTTGAACTAAATGTTTTTGAAATGCACTTTTCACATTGATTCCGACCTTGTGATTATTTTATTTCTGTTAGTTCAATGTGATTAGTGGCTAGATCCTAGTACTTCACACACCACGTGGTGGTTTCCACAAACGAAATTTTGGGGGTGTAAAAGTTTGGTATTAGAGCCACTGGTTATAGTGAACTAGGTTTTAAAATGTTTTTATACGTATTGCATTGCATATAGTTGCATACACAGTATTATAGCATCTCTAGAACTTCGTAATCCTTATCGTTTTGACAACATCTTAGCTTTTAACGCTCGAATACGAGGATCTTTTGAGGCAAGTTAAGAGGAACTGAGATGAACATGCAAATCACATTCTTATCACGGGTGCACACGTAATAATAATTTGGGGTGCATGTGAGTCCCAGTGAGCCTTAGCAAGTGTGAAAGGATTCTGGCCCATTATCCGATATAAGTGGGGATTCAACAATCTATAGGAGTCACATCGATGATTGACTTCTATACATACCGAGCAAACTAAGGTGAGTTCACTACTCTTTTTCACAAGCATGCATCCCGGGGGGACAAACAAACAACTTACTATTCCTGGGAGGAACACTTTTAAACGTTTTGGTTTAATTTTGATGTTAGTTAATAAACTCAACTCTATCACGAAAGTCCCTACTTGCTACCGAACTTGTTGTCGGGGAGACATCGGGGTATTAGTTGATAGCGCTATTAGGCTTGACAACCTCACACAGTAGTACATGGGAGGACGGGCGTAAACTAATGACCTTAACCACATGGCCAATGTTGTGATAGGAATTGATGAGGCCAAACAAATAGACATTACTTCGGTATCGAGTTTATTATTGGCATGTCTTTAAACTAAACATTTACCAACTTTGCGTTGAACAAAACTGTGAACTCGCCAGCTTTATGCTGATACACTTTCTATGCATGGTTGCAGGTCGTTAGATGCCTCCAATTGGAACTTGCAGTCTAAGAAGCCGGTGTCATCATGGGCGTGTTATTTGCGAAGTCATTTGATGTTTGTTTATATTTTCTTTACAAAATGATGTTGAATTGGTTAAACACTGATTTACGCTTCCGCTTCCGCTGAACGATTAATGGTTTGAACTAAATGTTTTTTAGATGCACTTTTCACATTGATTCCGATCTTGTGATTATTTTATTACTGTTAGCTCAATGTGATTAGTGGCTAGATCCTGGTACATCACACGCCTCGTGGTGGTTTCCGCATGCGAAATTTTGGGGGTGTGACATCTAACCTAATTTATTAATATAAAAAAACAAATAGGTTGGTTTTTTTGTGTGATGCGATATTAGGTTTAAACCTAATACTAATAAAGAATTCAAGTTAATGCCACATAGCACTCTAGGATTCAAGTTAATGCCATATGGCATTAAGATTTAATTTAGTAGTGTTCTTGTTGTTGTTATTATTATTAATATTATTATTATTAGAGTAAACTGCCATTTTGGTCCCTGTGGTTTGGGCACTTTTGTCATTTTAGTCCAAATCTCAAACTTTTTAAATCTGGGTCCCTATGGTTTCACTTTTATTGCTATTTTAGTCCAAAATTCAAATTTGGCCAAATTCCCCAATTTAAACCCCTCTGTTTTGTCCTTTTGCTTAGGGGTATTTTCGTCATTTTGGTCATTAAAAAGTTTAGATCTGCACTTCATTAACATCAGATTTGCACTCTCTCTCAACACCCCCTTTTCTCATCGAAACTGCTCCACAGAGGCAGTTTCGATGAGAAAAGAGGGTGTTGAGAGAGAGTGCAAATCTGATGTTAATGAAGTGCAGATCTAAACTTTTTAATGACCAAAATGACGAAAAAACCCCTAAGCAAAAGGACAAAACAGAGGGGTTTAAATTGGGGAATTTGGCCAAATTTGAATTTTGGACTAAAATGGCAACAAAATTGAAACCACAGAGACCTAGATTTAAAAAGTTTGAGATTTGGACTAAAATGGCAAAAGTGCCCAAACCACAGGGACCAAAATGGCAGTTTACTCTTATTATTATTATTATTATTATTATTATTATTATTATTATTATTATTATTATTATTATTATTATTATTATTATTATTATTATTATTATTATTATTATTATTATTATTATTATTATTATTATTATAGATTTTTTTAATCTACACACAACAATAAATAAATACGTATTATTCTTATATCATATTAATATATCCAATTTATTAATTTATACATAACTATAGATAAATACATAATACATAAAAATATTTATCTTATATTATTGTAGTATTTTATTTATTTATTTTTATTTTCATATGTGACATAAAGGTTTTATTTTTTAATCATTGCGGATCAAACCAAATTAGGCTATATACTTGTAGGCCTAGATTGTCTAATCTAACATAATAATTTTTATTATTATTATTATTATTATTATTATTATTATAGATTTTTTTAATCTACACACAACAATAAATAAATACGTATTATTCTTATATCATATTAATATATCCAATTTATTAATTTATACATAACTATAGATAAATACATAATACATAAAAATATTTATCTTATATTATTGTAGTATTTTATTTATTTATTTTTATTTTCATATGTGACATAAAGGTTTTATTTTTTAATCATTGCGGATCAAACCAAATTAGGCTATATACTTGTAGGCCTAGATTGTCTAATCTAACATAATAATTTGTTTGTCAATAACTACACGTAGGTATCTCTTAATTTAGCAATAGGCAAATTGGAAAATAATAATCCCATCTTTCTGAAATTCGCCGATAATAATCCCAAGTCAGTTATTAGCCAATAATAATCCGACCTCGTCCAATTTTTTTTGTAAAATTGTGTGCCGTTAAAATAAACTTAACGGAGTTAAGTGTTTTTCCGAATTACAAACCGATGTTTTAGGGCTTTTGATTAGAACGATCACACGAGTCAATTGATGTAAAACTTACCTCAAAATTGTGTTCGAAATGGCTTGAATTTTGTAATTGGAAGTTAAACACCCGAATTAAAGCACCATTTTCGTGGGTTGGGGGCAGTATTTTGAGGCAAGTTTTACAGTAATCGACTCGTATCCTTGTTCTGATCAAAAGCCCTAAAACATCAGTTTGTAATTCGGAAAAACACTTAACTCCGTTAAGCTATTTTAACGGCGTACTATTTTACAAAAGAATTGGACGAGGTGGGATTATTATTGGCTAATAACTGACTTGGGATTATTATCGGCCAATTTCAGAAAGATGGGATTATTATTTTCCAATTCAACTTAGCAATATTATTATTTTATTTATAATATATTATATTAATATTCAATTTTTATTAATAATATATGACACATCTGGTGTCTGATACAAAAAGTATTTTATTTTGAATAAAACTCTGTACTCAACGAATTTTATACCGCCACGTCGATAAATTTATAAAACAAATATGATATATAGTTTAAAATTTAAATTATAATTCATATAATTTTGATTATATTTTAATTTATTTTTCTAATTTAATATCAACAATGATTAACTTAAATCTAATTATTGTAGAAAATATTTAAATAGCTCCTTAAATTTATATTTGACTGGTGATATAAATTATTGGGGTGAGATTTATTTGGATTTGAAAAAAACAATAAATTAAATAAGTAAAAAGACAAAAATAACCTCATTTAACTGACTTTTTTGATGAAGTTAATGGGCTGGATGAAAATGGCAAAAGAATGCAAAAATCAGGGACATATGAGAAAAGTTGTTATTGTTATTATTATTTATTTGTAATTAGTATATCATTATAATTATAAATTATTATTATCTAAGTCACTAGTTTATAGTCTCGTGTGTTACATGGGTTTACATAAGATATTATATTTATTCAACACGTGTAATACATAGTTCTTCAATAATAATATAATGATGAAGTGTTTGTTTGTCTTTTAAAGTGATGCGTGACCAGGTTTCACTATAGTTTTTCTTTTATATGTGGCCTAAGAATTAATTAGAGGCTGGCAAGTGGAAATGCAAGTTTTGTTATAATATGGGTCATAAATTTAACAAAAAGTTTGGTTGCTGCTTTCACTATGGGCTGATTCATTTTCAAGAAATTAAATAATGGGCTCGGTAGTTTAGTGGATTAATTGTAAATTGGACTAGTTCTTTAACAAATTAATTTGGAATTATACAAGTTCATTCGGGACACCATTGTTCAATTTGGGCTACTCGTTGGAGTTTCTTCAAATATGGGACAAGTTTGAGAATTTTACTTCGCTATCAGCTGAAGTTGGAGAAGAATATCCAATTTTGAAGGAACAATTTCTAGATCACATAGATGTTTTGGATAAAAATCTTCTTATATTGCTTGAAGGGTATACTTCGTTGTATGAAGAGGGATTTGATGAAATTAGAGGAAGAGAGTTACAAGTGTCGCAACTAGCCGGTGAACAAAAGATAGCATATGACAGAGAAAAGAAGGCTTATACAACGTTAACAATCGTGTTAACGGGTGACATCTTACATCAATTTAACCAATATCATACATCAAGAAGTTTGTGGCAAGTTTGTGACGATAAATAAACCGGTTTTAGTGTCTGATGGTTCATCTGGTGGTCTTGGAAGTCAATGTTGTTTTACTGTCCCAAGTTCTTCAAATCCAGAAGCAGATGTGAAGTCTGAAATCTCAGAGATAATCAAGGTTGTTGGATCAGTTCTGTTTAATCATAATGGAAAACATGAAAACATACCTGTTACAGCAGACAGTGCAGTGGAGAATCCAGTCAGAGAAGAAGACATCATGTTCGACATAATTGTCAGTGTGATCTGGTTCCTCCTTAGGGTGCTGACTAATGATGGTGACTAAGAAAACCGACAAGGGAATCGGTTATGGGAGAGGGAGGTCGATGATGATGATGTTATGATTAGGTTATCTAATTAAGTGTGTAACCTTTTAACCTCTACATAATTCTCCTTATATAAGCACCCAAGAGGAAACCTAATTAGTTAATAAGGGTAATATGGTCCATCAACAATTACCAACTAATTATTTAATAGGTTATTATATATTTTGATCTATATTGTGTAAATGATTATAATGGCTACTAGATTAAATATTAAAACATAATATATTTAATCTTACATTCTCCCACTTAGCCGAGTAATCATTTACTATGAGTATTAGATAAGCCTGATCAGGAGTTAACACTCATTTTAGCCTTAAACAAGTACTATAGCAGAGAAATACATCCGTTGAATCATTATGCGACTAAGGACCCCCATTAGTCATACTATAGCCTTAATTTAAAACCTAATCGTCATGATCAAAATACGCATAAGCCCTTTGTTTGATTTGTAACTTCATTTGTCTATATGCCATTATACCGGTTGAACGTATTCTAAGAGACATACAAAATCAAATTGAGGAAATTTCATTAATCATAAAACATAAGCTAGTACAATATGCTTAAATAAGGTCTTTACTAAATCCCATATTCCGAACATGTTCTTCGTAAACCTTAGGAGGGAGACCTTTAGTCATCGGATCCGCAAGCATATCTTTAGTACTAATATACTCGATACAAAGATTATTTTCCTCAACTCGTTCTCGTACGAACAGATATTTTGTATCGAGATATAAACCAGCTCCAGTCGAACTGTTACTGTTCGAGAAACTAACGGCAGCTGAATTATCATAATAAAGCTTCAATGGTCTAGAAATGGAATTAACGATTTTGAGTCCAGTGATCATATTTCTAAGCAACATTCCATGATAGGTTGCGTTATAAACAGGAATGTACTCTGCCATCATTGTGGAAGTTGTGGTCAACTGTTGTTTATGACTCTTCCATGAGATAGGGCCGCCTGCTAACCTAAAGATATAGCCCGAAGTGGATTTCTTGTCATCTTTGCACTTGGCAAAGTCAGAATCAGAATAGCCCACCACTTCTAAATGATCACTTCTTCTATAAGTCAGTTTATAGTCTTTCGTCCCTTGCAGATATCGAAGTACCTTCTTAGCTGCTTTCCAGTGATCTAGGCCAGGATTAGTCTGATAACGGCCTAGCATTCCAGCAATATAAGCGATATCTGGGCGAGTACAGACTTGAGCATACATCAAGCTCCCGACTACTGACGCGTAAGGTATCTGGCTCATTTGCTCCTTTTCAACCTCTGTTGTCGGACACTGGAATGTACCGAAAACATGTCCCTTTACAACTGGAGCGACGGAGGGTTTGCACTGTTGCATGTTGTAACGTGTAAGGACACGATCTATGTAAGTCTTTTGAGACAATCCTAAGATCCCTTTGTGTCTATCTCGGTGAATTTCGATGCCAATAACGTAAGAATCATCTCCGAGATCCTTCATGTCGAAGTTATGCGAGAGTAACCGCTTCGACTCATGCAACATGTCCAAACTATTACTTGCCAATAGAATATCATCTACGTAAAGGAAAAGTATAGTAAAGTTGCTCCCACTCATCTTGAGGTAGGTGCATTGATCCACTTGATTCTTCATAAAACCTTGTTTCTTCATGACTTCATCAAACTTAAGGTACCACTGACGTGATACTTGTTTGTCACACCCTGATATTTCCATGTATTACCGGTGGGCCCGGTGGGGAGTATCGTGACGTAGTTGATATCATCATGGTCAAACAACACAAATTATAAATTCACAGCGGAAGCAAAAGGTATGAATCACATTACAAACCGAATAAATAGTAATATCAAAGTATTACAACGGACTGTAAAAGATTCACAGGCGGATCAAAAGACAAATAAGATCATTGTTCAACAGACTTTAACATCTAGAGCTTTCAAGACTTGATTATTGATGCCTGGAGTAGCCAGCTTATTTCGTATAGTACCTGCACTTAACCTTTCTGGAAAATACGTCAGTTTACACTGGTAAATACAATTGTCACACCCCTATTTCCACGTGTCGCCGGTGGGCCCGGTGGGGAGTATCGTGACGTCATGGTTGGCAACGTAATAGTCAAACAACACAATATTTAATATGCACAGCGGAAGCAATTTAAAAGATATAATACAACCGAATTTAATATTGTAATATCAAATGTCACAATATTCGGAAGTTTATCCACAGAAGGATCGAAGTAAAAAAAATATGAAACAATAGTTCAACAGACTTCAGGCATCTTAAGCTTGCGAGACTTCTAATGATGCTAAGGAGAAATCCCAGCCAATTACGCATAGTACCTGCATTTAATCTTTTTGGGAAAATACGTCAGTTTACACTGGTAAATACAATCAACTGACTCATTTTGGAAAATGATTGAAAATTTGTTTGGATGCACGTGGCATAAACATTTTGTTTAACTTGGGAGAATTATTTAAATATATAATCTTGTGAACGAATTACATGTTCCTTGTGCGTTCAGTAGCCCGGATCTTGTCCGGGTTAAAGATCAATAGACACACCACAATATTCTTTTGTGCACTGACGGGTGTACGCCTACACCCCGCGCTTAAGTCGTGGCCATTTCGTAAAATGATGCCAAGGATATCCGGGACATGGTCATTAACCCCCTAAAGGCTTTAAGTAACAAGACTGTTTAAACGAGCCGATCAAATTAGTCAATTACCCACTCAACGGTGGAGGATTTGATGCTCGATTAAGCGGTATGCTATATACCGTAACCCAAGCCCGTATAGGGAAAATAAGTTAAAAGTATTTACCTGAGCAATGTATAAATCACAATAAGCAAAATGCACGTAGCTTTTACTGGTCCTCCTAATCTGGAACGAAGGTTTTATAATAACCTATTAGAATCCTAACGGGTCTTTAATTAAGCTTAAGCTTAGACCGGCTAGTTTCAAAGATACGGTTCGTACGCATGATTAAGCGAAGACCGGATAGAATGTGATTTAGACCCGACAAGTTTGAAGACTTGTTTAATTTGGGTTTATTATTCACATTCTGGATTTTGAGATAAAACCGTTAAGGTTTGACCCGTTTCGGCTTATTTATGTAAACTTGTTACATAAACCGAACCGTACGCGTAATAAGCGTGACGGGTATTCATGAGAGCTATATACAGGTTTCCTAAGTTAATTATGCCTCAAATATGTTGTGACATCAGTAAGATGTCTTTCATTATGCCCGAAACGTGTTTAAACACAAACTAGGCCCCGTAGGGGTAGTTTGGTCATTTAAAAGTTTATAAAAGAGTTTAAGTAACAACCTGAGTTACAGGTCTGATGTAATCAACAAAAATACATAATTTGCTAAGTTATATCAGTAGGATAAAGTGTATATGTGAAATTTATCAATTATAACCAAACTATGCCCCGTAGGGGTATTTTGGTAATTTCACATAAGCCGAAAAGCCCAAAACTGAAGTCTGATTTTATCAACTTTTGCTTACTGTTAAAATATCATAATTTACCTCAAATATCAGTAGGTATCAACCTTAGTATGTTTAAAATAGTTCTAGTGCATACTATGCGCTAAAAACGCTTAATTAGGCGATTAGAAGCCGTTTCCGGGTTCTATATAGAAATCTGATATTTTTATATTTCCAGGAGGTTTAAAATAATTTATTTATCATATCTAATCAGTAGCAAAAGGTTTGGAGTCGTTTAGATATGTAAAACTCATTTTATGGCCCGTAAGGGCAAAACCGACATTTACCGGATTAAGCCTACGACTATGAGTTATGCTCAGCCTAAAATTAATTAAAAATCTTTAAAATTCCCAAAATAATATATTACATCAGTGGGTAAAGATTTTGATACCAAAAAGTATGTTTAACTAGGCTATACGCTAATTACGCCATTTTATTAACATAAAGCTTTAATTTTTGCGATATTGAGCATAACTCTAAATCTACAATTCAAACTGATGTCAAACTTTGCATACAAGTTTATATATCAGTAATTAAAGTTTCTACTCTTTTACATTTCCAAAAATCACGTTTTAAGGTAATAAGGGCATAACGGTCAACATATGAGCAATTAACGGAAACATGCATATTAATTGGATAACTAATGAACCAAGGTGTAACATCACAGAGGGTTATTCTAACATGTAACCTAGTCCAATTAAAGCTCTGAGGAATTTCTAAAACATGCCTAAACGGGTCAGAACTGAAAGTCAAAGTGAAAGTCAAACTATGTGACTTTCGGTTCCGAACCGCGTCTAAACAGGAAATTGTCGGGTTGAACATGTTTAGACATGTTCTTACACTTATTACCTAGTTATAACAATGATCCAATAGGTTGTATATGATCTATAATGTTAATTATGCATAAATGGCATTTTAAGTATCCTGTTGACTTTTTATAAACTAGTTTGACCCGACTTTTGACCTGGTTAGAGTGGTAATCAGGGGGAACCCTTTTAAGGGTTTATTACCCACATAATTACCTACTTATATCTACTTTTGATTCGAGATTTGACTGAGCCATCATTAATTAATCTTGAAGTCAAACCGTAATTACGACGGTTTGACTTTTAGCTAAATAACTAAGCTAAACTCAATTAAAGAAGGATTAGCTAACTTACTGAAGTCCTATGCACGAGATGTGATGCTTAGAGAAAGATCCTTAGCTCCAGAAGTGCTCCAAATGTGCAGATGAAGGTGTGATCAATGAGTTGCAAGTTAAGGCCTTTATATAGTTAATTTTTCACCACAATTCTTTGACACACAACTCTATTACTGACCACAATCCTCCAACATGTGTCCCTAGTGCTCTAGAACAGTTTAGGGGCCGCCCACCATGTTAAAATATCGCTTAAAGATCGAATAACCGTGAATACAGGAGCCTGTCTTGTTTTTCTGCATCTGATGTCCTGACGCGGCCCGCGTAAGGTTCTCTTAACCTTAACGCGGCCCGCCTGGACCCTGATATCAGATTTTAAATTTTCTATTTTCCACATAAGTGTCCCTTGGCCTTTCGAAAGGGCAACCCAGTATTTTCTTGCAATTTGACCCCCTTTATATTTACCCACAAGGGCTTTAGGACTTATACCCACTTTGCCAAGTCCCTGGACACTTCCGGTTAACCCGAAAAGTCATAACTTTCAATGCTAACGTTTTAACCCCTCGCACACGAATTTGATCATAACTTTCTCATACGATAACGAAACTTTATGAAATTTATATCGCGCATTCTAGTGATCATAATTAACAGTTACAAAGCTTCGGGTTTGTCAAAAGGTCACTCAGAGGTATAACTTAAACATGTTGACACATTTAACCCCTGTAGTTTGTAATCTCTCACTTTTAGCTTCGCATGATCCATGATTTATTCGTTTGACGTTATAAACATTATGTAGGGTTAATGTACAATATATTTATTCACTGTTGACATTTAGAATACGTATATCCACATACTTTCCATGATTGTCAACTTTAGTCCTTCTATAATATTCCCCCACACGTTTAAACGTTTGACACGTGTCTACACATTATAGGACGTGAATTTTCGAGGTGTTACATCCTCACCCCCTTAAAATAAATCTCGACCCGAGATTTACTGAAATAAATAAGGGTACTTTTCTTTCATCGTGGATTCAACCTCCCACGTGAATTCGGGACCTCTTCGGGCATCCCATTTAACCTTTACAATAGGTACATGCTTCCTTCGAAGCTTCTTTACCTGTCGATCTTCAATCGACAAAGGTTTTTCCACAAACTTTAAGCTCTCATCTATATGCACATCTGTATGCGGTATAACCAGTGATTCATCAGCGAAGCACTTCTTCAGATTGCAGATGTGGAACACATTGTGAATTCCACTGAGCTCTTCCGGTAAGTTTAACTTATAGGCAACTGACCCGACACGTTCGATAACCTCGAAAGGTCCTATGTATCTCGGGCTTAGCTTGCCTTTCTTACCAAAACGCATCACTCCCTTCCAGGGTGACACTTTAAGTAGGACTTTGTCACCTACTTCGAAGTGAAAATCCTTACGCTTTGGATCAGCGTAACTCTTCTGCCTATCTCGGGCAGCTTTGAGACGGTCACGAATCTGGACAATCTTGTCCGTTGTTTCGAACACTATCTCTGGTCCTGATAACTGGACATCTCCAACTTCCGCCCAACAAACTGGCGTTCTACACTTTCTACCGTATAATGCCTCAAAAGGCGCAACCTTGATGCTGGTGTGGTTGCTATTGTTGTAGGAGAATTCGATTAATGGTAGGTGTTTATCCCAACTTCCACCCAAATCGATCGCACATGCACGTAGCATGTCTTCCAACGTTTGAATAGTACGCTCACTTTGACCGTCTGTCTGAGGATGGTAAGCCGTACTGAAATTCAAACGCGTGCCCAAAGATTGCTGGAAACTCTTCCAAAAATGTGACGTGTACCTAGTATCTCTGTCAGAGATAATAGACACAGGTATGCCATGTAAGGCTACAATCTTATCCACGTATAACTGGGCTAACATGTCGGAGCTATAAGTCTCCTTGATGGGTAAGAAATGAGTTGACTTAGTCAGTCTATCAACTATAACCCATATTGTATCATTGCCTTTCCTTGTCTTTGGCAACTTGGTGATGAAATCCATCGTCACCATTTCCCACTTCCACGTAGGAAGTTCAGGCTGTTGTAGCAAACCTGACGGTTTCTGATGTTCTGCTTTGACTTGTGCACATGTCAAGCATTTTGCTACATAAGCGGCTACAGACTTTTTCAAGCCTATCCACCAATAATTTGCCCTTAGATCCTGGTACATCTTATCCGCACCAGGATGAACGGAATATTTGGAACTATGGGCTTCCTGGAGGATAACATCACGAAGTCCTCCATAAATTGGAACCCATATTCGTCCATTCAATTTCAGAAGTCCGTCCTTGCTAAGAGATAACTGCTCCTCAGTTACTCCTAACTTTTCATTAGGATAGTTAGCTTCCAACACAGCTTCCTTCTGTGCAGCTAACAACCTTTCCATCAGACTGTTCTTTATCTCCATGCGCTTGGCATTGATTCGGATGGGTTTTACCCTTTCCTTCCGACTCAAGGCATCGGCGACTACATTCTCCTTGCCGGGATGGTATCTGATTTCACAATCATAATCATTCAAGGTTTCCATCCAACGGCGCTGCCTCATGTTTAATTCCTTCTGATTAAACAGATGTTGGAGGCTCTTGTGATCAGAATAGATCACACACTTGATTCCATAAAGATAACGCCTCCACAGTTTTAGTGCGAATACAACGGCACCCAACTCCAAGTCATGGGTGGTGTAATTCTTTTCGTGCACCTTTAACTGTCGTGATGCATAGGCAATAACCTTGCCTTTTTGCATAAGCACACACCCCATGCCAGTGTGTGAAGCATCGCAGTAAACCACAAAATCTTCTATTCCATCTGGCAATGTCAGTACTGGGGCGTTGCTCAACTTCTGCTTCAGAATATCAAAGGATTCTTGCTGCTTAGGGCTCCAAACGAACTTTACTTTCTTCTTGGTCAAGGAAGTTAGGGGTGCAGCAATCCTTGAAAATTTTTCAATGAAACGCCTGTAATATCCTGCCAATCCCAGGAAGCTACGAATCTCTGTAGGCGTCTTTGGCTCTTGCCAGTTCATGACTGCTTCAACCTTAGCGGGATCCACTTGGATACCACGCTCACTTACCACATGTCCAAGGAATTGGACTTCACGAAGCCAAAATTCACACTTGGAGAATTTGGCGTAGAGCTTCTCCTGATGTAGGAGTTTGAGAATACAGCGAAGGTGTTTCTGATGGTCAGCTTGGTTCTTCGAATAGATAAGAATGTCGTCGATGAAAACGATGACGAATTTATCTAAGTATGGCTTGCAAACGCGATTCATGAGATCCATGAACGCGGCCGGTGCATTAGTGAGCCCAAAAGGCATCACTAGGAACTCGTAATGACCATAACGAGTCCTAAATGCAGTTTTATGTACGTCTTCATCTCTGACCTTCAGTTGATGGTAGCCTGACCTCAAATCAATCTTCGAGAAATAACTTGCCCCTTGTAACTGGTCGAACAAATCGTCGATCCTGGGCAAAGGATACCTATTCTTGATCGTGACCTTATTAAGCTCACGATTGTCGATGCACAGACGCATCGATCCATCCTTCTTCTTTACAAACAGGACTGGCGCTCCCCAAGGAGACGAACTAGGTTTAATGAAACCCTTGGCTAGCAATTCGTCTAGCTGTGTCCTCAATTCTTTCATCTCCGTTAGAGCCAACCTATAGGGTGCTCTGGCAACTGGCGCTGCTCCGGGGATGATATCAATCCTGAATTCCACTTGCCTATCTGGTGGCAAACCAGGTAGTTCTTCCGGAAAAACTTCTGGGAATTCAGAGATGACAGGGATGTCTTCGATCTTGGGTTTAGGCTCATCAATAATTAGTTGTGCCATGTAGATGACACAACCCTTCCTTAAACATTTTGAAGCCTTGAGCATAGTCACTTGCTCAGGCAGCCCATACTGGGTGTCTCCCCGAATGGTAAGTGATTCACCAGACGGAGTCTTTATCACCACTTGCTTTCTGTTGCAGACGATTTGGGCCTAGTTGCGAGATAACCAGTCCATACCCAGAACTATGTCAAAACCGGCTAACTTAAAGGGAAGTAGAGACAGGGGAAAATAATGGTTCTTAATGGATATAACACACCCATCTAACACAGTTGAGACGATTTCTAGTGTACCATCTGCTAACTCCACCTCATAATTCACACTTAAGGTTTTGACAGGTAATTTCAACAATTCACAAAACTTATTATCAACGAAGGACTTATCTGCGCCTGAATCAAAAAGTACTCTAGCATAGACGTCATTTACAAGGAACGTACCTGTAATAACGTTGTCGTCTAGCACTGCTTCTTTGGCATCCATTCTGAAGACTCTAGCATTAGTCTTCTTGGCCTCTTCAGGCTTCTTGGTGTACTTAGGGCAGTTGGTTTTAATGTGGCCCTTTTCATTGCAACGGTAGCACGTTGCGTCTTTCATCTTCTTGCAATCCAAGGTTTTGTGATCCGTGGACTTGCATATACCACAAGCATAGGTTTTTGACCGAGTCTGTGAGTTCGACTCAAGTCTGCACTTTCCAAAGTGCTGCTTCTTGCAAATTTTGCATTTGGGCTTCTCTCCAGAATTATGCCCATCTTTCCTTGACTCTGATGCTTTCTTGTTGTCATCGTTCCCACGGTGTTTCTTGTTCGATCTACGTGACCCATCATCTTCACGTTTTCTCTTCTCAGCCTCTTTGTTTCTCAGCGATCTTTGTCGGACCGCATCCAGAGTAAGTGACAAAGATATGTCAGCTACAGACCTGAAGGTAGCTGGCCGAGAAGCTTTTACGCTTGCCTTGATTTCCGGGGCTAAACCGCCGATAAAACGAGCTATTCTTTTTGGTTCCGGGGTTACCAGATAAGGAACCAACCGGGACATCGTGTTGAAGCTCGTTAGGTAAGCTTGACAGTCAAGGTTTGTCATCACCAATGATAGAAAATCAGACTCTATCTTCTCCACCTCATGCTGAGGGCAGTAATTTTCCCTGATAAGGGCAACAAATTGTTCCCACGACATGTTGTACAATGGGATTTTTCCGGTGGCTTGAATCAGCGATCTCCACCATGCTAACGCTTCACCCTTAAAAGACTGCGACACAAACTTGACCACGTCTCTCTCAGCGCATCCGCTGATATCCACAAACGTATCCATCTCATCCAGCCATGTCATACAATCAATGGCTCCTTTCTCCCCAGTGAAATCCCGGGGTTTGCAGGAAACGAAATATTTATATGAGCAACCCTTGTCACGGGGTCCCTGGTTTAGTACAACCTGCTGAGATGGAGCACTGTGGTTCGAGGAGTGTCGATCATCATCTTTCTTCGAGTCGTCCTTCTTGGACGGTGGCTTTGAAGGCTGTGTAGATAGGGTCCTACTACGAGTCCCACTATACTCTTCATACTGCCTTTCCAATGCCTGTGTAACTGCGCCGTCTATTATTGCTTTCAATTCAGCACCCGTTAAATTAATCTGGGCGTTCTCGTTATTCTCCACAGGATGACTATTACCCTCGTCCGAGTTAGCCATTTTAATTGAACTGTTGCAGAAAACAAGGACAATAGTTTATTTGGGAGTTTATTATGGAATTGCCCCTTAGGGAAATTCATTAACCATGGTAAACAGAGACCATATTTGGTTAATTTATTAATCATATTTATTTAGGATTTCTATAATAATTTATCCTAATTATAAAACAATAACAGTTTTATTTGTGCCACAAAAGGCCTAGTCACGTGGACATTTTAATTTATAAGCTATGATTTCAGAGAATCAGAGCATGAAAAATATACTGGCACCATAGGCCTAGTCACAAGGACAATTATAAATTATATGCTAAGATTTCAGAGAATCAAAGCATTTGAGGTTTGAACCTAGTTCATTACCTTTATTTGACAGGGAGTCATCGTTACCACTGTCTTTTGGCTCATATGGAAATGAGCAGGGCCCGTAGGCACCATATTACCACGCATGGTTAAATTATGATCATCTCAATTGATGACCTAAACCCATGATTCAGAGATCATAAAATTGGGTTAGGAATCTTTAGAAAGATCCTTTTATATAAAATTGACGTGTGTGATTTTAATGAATCACGTCTGCCAGGAGTGTTAACATGTTTTCAGATGTTAACTGGGATTTTGAATCTTTTGAGCATGTCTTACCATCTTGGCCCGGCCTTATAATGACCTGAAGGCTAGGTTTCACACTTTAAGATTCTTAATTAAAAATTTACATAGGCAGATTATTTCAAAAGGAATGATTTTAATTTATTTATTTCATTTATAATTTATATATGCACATAATGGCAAACATGAAATTTATAAAAACAAACATTCCATTAATTTATTATAATATTACACGCTGCCCTAAACGGGTCTTTTCAATAACAATTACCCACGCAGGGGTCAATCAACATATTAGTCCACGCAGGGACTTTAAACAAACAAACTAGTCCACGCAGGGACCTTAAACAAACAAACATCATACCCACGCAGGGGTTAACGGAAAATAGACCCACGCAGGGGTCAAAACAAACACACATACATACCCACGCAGGGGCTTAAACAAATACAGCAAATACAGATCCACGCAGGGGCTCAACAATAATTGGAAGGATTCAATGATCCTTCTTGCTCTTTCCTTTGATCAAGCTTGTCAATCCTTGAAAGAAGCTTTGTCTCTCCTGGCGGTCGCGGCGAAAGTCCCGCTCAACCTGATCCAGTCTATGAAGAATTTCCTCCCGCTCTGGGGGAGAAAATCGTGGCGGTTGCGATTGCGTCCGTATAATCGGTCTGGCAGGTATCTGGTACCCATGTGTTGGGTACCCTACTCCCCATGGATCTCCATAGGGTCCTTGGGTGTTGTAGTTAGCCGCTACCATGTAGGGGTCGGCCTCTGCGTAACCATAATTGTGGTGAGTCGGCGGTTCAAACGGGTTGTATGCCATAGAACCCGTGTATGCTGGAATTGGGTTGTCAAAACCCATCCGTGGTGGCTGTGGTACAGTTGGGTTAGAAGGTCCACCCATTTGTGGGTCCTCCTGATGTGGCGGATAGTGGCTGCTGATACGTGGTCGAAAACTGGTTATCGTTTGTGCTTAAGTTGATGTTTTTACATAGATTTTAATCTTGAATAGCCTACTTTTAATGGGATTCGTGTTTTACAGGTCTAAAAGAGTTTAAGGAGCTAATCGGGAGCTAAACGGAGCACCGGGACGTGAATCGGATCAACCGGGGATGTGAAATGAACAAAACCAGGTTAATCATGAAGATTGGATGTGTTTTGGGAATGTTAATGGAATTAAAATGAATATATTGGAAGATGGCATGATAGGGGGCTGAATTACGAGTACGTAGGTGAAAACGGTGAGTAAAACGGAGCTATAACGAAGAAGTTATGAAGAAAACAGTTTCGGACAAAACAGGAAAAACTAGAGGCCGTCGGGGACAGGCTCTAGGCCGTCGCCGACGGGCTCTAGAAAGTCCCGTCGTAAAAAAAAAGCCCGTAAACAGTCAAACAAGCCGTCGGGTGATTTCAGCAAATGGGGAGGCCGTCGGGGATGGGTCCCAGGCCGTCGGCGACGGGTTGTGGTTTCCTGAAACGCGAAAATTGGGTATCTTTGATATAGGAACAATTCTAATTGGTCTTGGGGCCATTGAAGTCGTAAGTTACACTTTTTTTTGAGTTTGAAACTTGTTCTTGGAGCCGAATTCACCTACCATTGATCTCTACTCCATCTAGCATCACAACATCATCAAGGAATCATCATCTCTACATCCCGAATCACAACCACAAACCCTAATTCCTTCCATCGTCATCACCATCTCACCAAACCTTCATCATCCACCATTCTTCCATCCTTCAAGCTTCAAGATGATCTCCATGAAGTTCCAATCATCCGGTGATCAAGCTTCTTCAACCATGAGCGGCTAATCATCTCGGTTTCACCCCGGTGTAGGTAGTTGTTAATTTTAGGGTTTCGAATTGTTCTTGTTTCAACTTAGTGACAATTTGTGTTTGATTTTTGAAACCTTTGACAATAGTGTTACATTTGTTGCGAATTCGTAAATTGTCGAACGATGTTAAAAGTTATGACTTTGCGAAATGGTGATATGTAATTGTGCATTGTCGTGGTTAGGATTTACTTGTGTTGATTAGAAAGTGTATTCTTGTCCGTTCTTCGGGACGTTGATAGTTATTAGCACCTAAGTCACGGTACACTAAATCCGTTAATCGAATGCATTTGAGTTGAATCTAAAACTTGTAGAAATCCTAGGTTAGCAATTACCGAAACTGGGTGTGATTCCTTTTTCTTATTATTGTTCTCATAATCAATTTTCTCGTACTCGTTAATCATTAGTTGTTAATCATTTTAATCAATTCACTTAAATCTAAACTCACTTCTCTCAATTAAACAAAAACACAAAAACATTCTAGTAAGCTTCATAATACGTGACATTCTTGATAATTCAATCGAATCCACACACAAACCACATACTCTTCGTGGTTCGACCCCTCACTACCACTAGCTATTTGTTAAGGGTAATTAGGGCATATAAATATTATCTTTGACCGGAGCGCGACACTCCGATCAAATTTTGGCGCCGCTGCCGGGGAGTGCATGCGCTTTGTGTTTGGATTATTGTTTGAATTTTCGTGATTACCTGTTTAAATTGTTTAGTTTCTTGTTGCACTTTGTCTTTTTCCTTGTTACGCGAGTGTGTTACTTGTGCAGGTTACAGGTAGTGCATGCATACGCGGAACTCCGGGAGGACTTCACCTTTAGTCTACGAACCGGAGATCGAAAGGGTAGTAAGAAGAAATCTAGCAAGCCGGTTAGAAGCAACACTTGCTTCTAATCAAACCACCAACACACCACAACATACACCATCCATTGAAACCGATTCAATGGCGAACCAAAACTCTAACCAAAATCAAAATCCGAACCAATTTCAATACCGAAGCAATTTCAATCCCGCTCCAAATATGCAACCTATACCTCTAGAGCGACCGGGTGGTAATAACAACAATACCGAACCACCCACACCACCTTTCCAAAACCAAAATCCCAACCACAATCAAAGAACACCTCAACAACAAAACCTTCATAGACAAACCTCTTTACCCATCAACCTAGATGACCGGAATGTCAATTCCGACCGTCGGGGAAATCGTGATCGCGGCAATCCCGCAAATGAAGACCCATTCTTCAACATCGATGACTTGAGGAATGCAATCCCCGATGATGAACCGTATGGTGTTCCCGGTTATCAATCGCCGGAACATGTGAGTGTTCATACGGAAAATTCGGATGACGGGGGATACTATGATGATAGGGCTAACGATGATGAAGATTGGGGCTACGTGAATAGGGGAAACGTCTACAACGCTAGAAGGTATGATGATGAGGAATTTGGCTACCAAAATGCCAATTACGTTGGGGATGACGAATACGGTTACGGAGGTGGAAGAAATGATGGTTATGGGAACAACCGTCAACCATGAAACAATAACCAACGGAACCGGAATGATGGGTTTTATAACAACAAAAACAATGTAAACCCTAACCGGATTCCTCGTTTCGTGGGAGGTGGTAACCCAAGGGATAATAGAAGAGAGGATCGAAGAGGTGAAAGACGGGATAATAGAAGACCGGTCGATGAAGAAGTTAACGGTCCCCATCGTCGTCAACGACCACCACGGGGAGTGAATGATCGTTTTAGGCCGGTTGTCACCGAGAACGACTCACCAATCATTTGTGAGAGGAGGATGTTTGATTGTAAACCACATTACATCAACATACTTCCTCATTTTAATGGAAGGTCTAACGACGAACCGTACACACATTTGACAGAGTTTTCTTCCATTTGCAGCACTATCGGGGGGCACAACTTTGCACTAGAGGAGGTTAAACTTCGCTTGTTCCAATTCTCATTGAAAGACAAAGCGAAGCAATGGTTCCTTACACTTCCGGCCAATAGCATCCGCACATGGGGAGAAATGCAACAAGCTTTTCTAGATGAATACTATTCTATGGCAAAGACCGATGATGCTCGTGATGAAATTAGGTCTTTTCGCCAATTATCGGGCGAGCCGTTGCATGAAGCCTTTACAAGATTTAAAGAAATGATGCGAAGATGCCCACATCATCAAATAGAAAAGTGGGAGTTGGTCAAGTGCTTTGTACGAGGTCTAGACGACAACACATGGAACCGACTTGAATCAACGAGCAATGGGACCCTTCTAAGCAACCATGAAGATGATGATTGGGAATTCTTGGAACGGATGAGCAAGCGGTCTAAAGAAAAAGAATCGGCCGATAGAGCAAAGAAACATCCAATTTCCCGGTCACTTCCCGATCTTGATTCCAAGGATCGAATCTCTTCTTTAGAGCGGGAAATGGCTCGTCTGAAGAAGAAAGAGGTAAATGCGGTTCAGTTTGCGGTTTGTGAAGAATGTGGAGATATTGGGCATACAACCGAGAAATGTCCAACGGGGTCGAGTGGCTACACCTAAGAAGTCAACCAAGTGTATGGAGATAGGAAACAATACGACATGAACTCCAACACTTACCATCCGGGGTTGAGAAATCACCCTAATTTCCGGTACGGTAACGCTTCGAATCAAATGAACCCGAACTTTCAATCGGGTAATCAAGGTAATCAAGGTGGATCATCGTACAACAACCGTCAAAGTGGTAACCAAGTGGGTTATCAACGAAATTACAACCAAGGGTACCAAGGTAGGGACAATAATTACCAAGGTGGGTATCAAAAGAATTACAACGATCAAGGTGGTAATGGAAGCGGGTCGAACAATCAAACCGGTGGCGATGATTTGAGTGCCAAAATGGATGCTTTGTTGAATATGCAAAAAGAATCTCAAAACAATATAAAAGAATCTCACCATGATATCAAGGAGATAAAGAAGACAAACGAGATTCGGGATAAAGCACATGAGGCATTGGCAAAGCAAGTGGGCCAACTCGCGGAGGAAATGGCTCAAATGAGAGGAAGCATGGGAAAGCTTCCAAGTGACACTACAATGAACCCGAAGCATCAAGGTTCTAGCACAAGCAACGTGAGGAATGCACGCGTTAGCGCAATAAGTATTCTTCCAAATGATGAAATATGTAGTGTTGAAAGCATTCCACCACCACAATTCATTGAAGGTGTAGTGGAAAATATAAGTGATGAGCCGGGAAGTGAAAATGAACAAGAAACGATTTCACAAAGCAAAATTGAAAACATAACTAAAAATGCTTTTTGTGAAAATTGTTTAAATCAACTTAACCCGCTTAATGCATCGAAAAGTGAAGAACGGTGCCCACCAAAGGACGAGGGGTGGGAAAATTTTAAACAAGCTAAAATTAATTTGCCGTTACTTGATGACATTAAAAAGGTTCCGGCTCATGTGGAATGCTTAAAGGAGTTAAGCATCGAAAAACGGCACAACAAATTACCCGAACCGGTTGATTTGATATCTCATGTGAGTGCCGTTTTATCGAGTGCCCTTCCCTAAAAAGCTCAAGACCCGGGAGACCCTCTTATTCCAATTCAAATTGGAACATTTAAAATTGAGAGGGCGCTCCTAGATCTTGGAGCTTGTGTGAGCATCTTGCCCGGGAGTTTGTATAACCAATATGATTTTGGTCCATTAAAAAAATTTGATACTCCCGTGGTATTGGCCGATCAGACTCCCACGCATCCAAGGGGGATGGTGGAGGATGTGATTGTTAAGGTGGATGATTGCTACTACCCAGTTGACTTTTTGGTAGTAGACTATGTTGGGTGTGTTGGGGACACCCAACCGATAGTCATACTGGGTAGACCGTTCCTGGCAACTGTTAATGCCATAATAAATTGTGCAATGGGAACGGTAAGCATGAAGTTTGGGGACCGGGAATTAAATTTAAATGTTTTTCCAAAATTTACTAACCCACTCGGTGAGGATAAGTGTCCTAAAAAGGACATGAATCCAAACAAAAAGGTGTGTGCTATGGTTGGTAGGTTTGGAGAAACAAGGAAGAAAACGGTCAAGAAAAAGAAGGCGAAAAAGTCACCTCTAGAAAAGAAGAAGGAAGAGGAGGTGAGGAAGTTTGGACCATTTGGCAACAAATGGTATGAATCACCGGTGGGTGATTTCGATGAGAGTGTGAGCGGCAAGCACTCCATTCGACCACCATGAGGTGGTAAGTTAATTGTTGTTGTATACATTTTATAGTCAGTTTTAGTTAGTTTTAGTTTTTCTCCGTAGTTTTGTTGTTGTTGTTGTATAATTTGTTATTCCGTTTTAGTAGATAAATGAACGTTGTGGGTGTGTTCCCTATATAACCCTCACGAGACCTTCTCATCCTCCCGAGCTATCAGGTGGTTTAAAGGGCTTGCGTGCATATGCTAAATGCCGCCGTGATTCCTACGAAAGTGAGTTAGGATTGTTATTGTTGTAAATTTTTTTCCACAAAAATCAAGGTAATTTAACGCATGATTTGGTAACACTTTCATAAAAATGGTATAACTAACTACCTAACAAATTTCAATGGTTGTGAGAAGCATGCTTCTACACAAGGGTTAAGATTTGTAGGTACAACATGTTCGCGAGACAACCGTTTTTATGACGAGAAGAAGAAGATATGAGCATCTAGAGACAAAAATCAGGTGCATGCGTTTCCTTTTACCTTGATTCTTAGAGTAGTAATAAGTGGATTGTAAATTGTATTTTAATTTCCGGGGTGAAATTTTGGGGAGGTTAGCCGTGTCACATCCCTTGTGCGTTTTAAAACTCTAGTTCCTACACATTGAGGACAATGTTTACCTCAAGTGTGGGGATGGGGGAGTAGTAAAAGTTTTCGATTTTGACCCGTTTATTTAAATACTACACATTGACGACAATGTTTACCTCAAGTGTGGGGATGGGGGGAAATTTCAAAAAAAAATTCAAAAATTCTTGTTTCAAAAGCGATCTTAAAAGCACAAGTAACTAAGTCAACGAGGGATGGCACAACCCATGTGGTCTTTTGTCATGGTCAAGTTCAAATTAATAAGCATAACAGGTATTTAACGGGTGGTTATTTGGGAATAATTCGCCTAAGGAACTAGCATTTGATGCATATCACATATCATACCCTTATACGTGAGGTTTTGAGCCACTTTTATATCATGGATTTACATTTACATGTTTCTTTGTTTGAGTGGACCATTAGTCGCGTATTGTAGAACTTGCAACTTTTGATACGTTTGAGACCATAGACCGAATTCAAGCATGAGAATGATTAAGGCATTAGGTAAACCTTTTCCGTTTACACCATTTATATATACTTACCCAAAAATTATCCCTTAGTAGCCAATTTTGAGCCTAACCATTTCGTTTGACCACCCTTTAGCCCATAACCTTAAACCTTTTTGTTTTTAACCGGTGTGATGGAAATTCGATTATAGGAGTCAAGTTTGTATAGTTGTTTGTTTGTTTGCATATAAAAAAAAGAATAAAAAAAGAGAAAAATCAGAAAATGTTATGAAAAAGACGAGAAAATTGTTGAGAAAAGAACAAAAATATGTGTTCTTAGTTTGAGAAATAAAAGGCGAAAGTTTGTTGCCTTCTTGTTTGATTTTGATAGTTAGTTGTGCATAGTATAGTTGTTTGTAATAAAAGTCGAATTTTCGCACCTTAGCCACTTTAAAATATCATATTTCCTACCCTTAGCCTAGCCCCGTTACAACCCTTACAAAGACCTTATGACTTGTGCTTAGTATTCGTGTTCGGTGGTGGAGAATGATTGAGTTGCAAGCTTATGCGGGTACGTGTTCTGATCGGTTTTGAGCGATTAATTGTTGAAGTGCTAATACATTATACATATTAGCCAATTTATAAGTCGAGTGGAGAGAACATTGTGAGGGATGTGCATGACTTGTTAGTTCTACGGGCGGGTTAATCTTGGATAACCATTTTTTTGTGATTAGTCACTTCACCGTTAAATATGTTGAAAACGGTAAAGAGTTTGAAATTTAGTATGACAGTTGACCTTAACCTTCGTCTCGGGAATGGGGAGTGTATTCGTTGTTCGACCCACGTGAAAGTGAAAAACAGATTTGCTTGAGGGCAAGCAAAAAACAAGTGTGGGGATGTGATACGTGGTCGAAAACTGGTTATCGTTTGTGCTTAAGTTGATGTTTTTACATAGCTTTTAATCTTGAATAGCCTACTTTTAATGGGATTCGTGTTTTACAGGTCTAAAAGAGTTTAAGGAGCTAATCGGGAGCTAAACGGAGCACCGGGACGTGAATCGGATCAACCGGGGATGTGAAATGAACAAAACCAGGTTAATCATGAAGATTGGATGTGTTTTGGGAATGTTAATGGATTTAAAATGAATATATTGGAAGATGGCATGATAGAGGGCTGAATTACGAGTACGTAGGCGAAAACGGTGAGTAAAACGGAGCTATAACGAAGAAGTTATGAAGAAAACAGTTTCGGACAAAACAGGAAAAACTAGAGGCCGTCGGGGACAGGCTCTAGGCCGTCGCCGACGGGCTCTAGAAAGTCCCGTCGTAAAAAAAAGCCCGTAAACTGTCAAACAAGCCGTCGGGTGATTTCAGCAAATGGGGAGGCCGTCGGGGACGGGTCCCAGGCCGTCGGCGACGGGTCCCAGGCCGTCGGCGACGGGTTGTGGTTTCCTGAAACGCGAAAATTGGGTATCTTTGATATAGGAACGATTCTAATTGGTCTTGGGGCCATTGAAGTCGTAAGTTACACTTGTTTTTGAGTTTGAAACTTGTTCTTGGAGCCGAATTCACCTACCATTGATCTCTACTCCATCTAGCATCACAACATCATCAAGGAATCATCATCTCTACAACCCGAATCACAACCACAAACCCTAATTCCTTCCATCATCATCACCATCTCACCAAACCTTCATCATCCACCATTCTTCCATCCTTCAAGCTTCAAGATGATCTCCATGAAGTTCCAATCATCCGGTGATCAAGCTTCTTCAACCATGAGCGGCTAATCATCTCGGTTTCACCCCGGTGTAGGTAGTTGTTAATTTTAGGGTTTCGAATTGTTCTTGTTTCAACTTAGTGACAATTTGTGTTTGATTTTTGAAACCTTTGACAATAGTGTTACATTTGTTGCGAATTCGTAAATTGTCGAACGATGTTAAAAGTTATGACTTTGCGAAATGGTGATATGTAATTGTGCATTGTCGTGGTTAGGATTTACTTGTGTTGATTAGAAAGTGTATTCTTGTCCGTTCTTCGGGACGTTGATAGTTATTAGCACCTAAGTCACGGTACACTAAATCCGTTAATCGAATGCATTTGAGTTGAATCTAAAACTTGTAGAAATCCTAGGTTAACAATTACCGAAACCGGGTGTGATTCCTTTTTCTTATTATTGTTCTCATAATCAATTTTCTCGTACTCGTTAATCATTAGTTGTTAATCATTTTAATCAATTCACTTAAATCTAAACTCACTTCTCTCAATTAAACAAAAACACAAAAACATTCTAGTAAGCTTCATAATACGTGACATTCTTGATAATTCAATCGAATCCACACACAAACCACATACTCTTCGTGGTTCGACCCCTCACTACCACTAGCTATTTGTTAAGGGTAATTAGGGCATATAAATATTATCTTTGACCGGAGCGCGACACTCCGATCAGCTGCCACTGGATTGACGTGGGGAACAGAAATGGAAATCCCCTGCTCGTGACGACATGCGCGCACCGGTTCTCCTTCGCCTCGGTGGTTGCGGAGGTGCCGGCTGCACTGGCGGCGGTGGAGGCGGTGGCGTGACTGCCACAAATCTGGAATCCACAGAGGGATCCTGTTGCTGCTGCGGCTGCTGCTGCTGAGGAGGCGACGAATGGTGAGGAGGTGTATAGTACCATTCGTGCCGGGTGAACATAGCTTGGAAGCTATCTGGACCAACATAGGGTGATCCGTGGAACAAAGATCCATTCGAAATCTCGATCGGGTGGTTTGGAGTACCACTGGCAGGTTCGACGGGATCCGTGTCCTCGTCCATATCCTCCGCGTGATCTCCGGAGTAGTGATCTTCTGGCCCCAGTGGGTTAAAACCTACGGGTTCTTGGTTGTAATTGGCCGGGTTAAACCGGCCCCTGAAAGCAGGTGTGGGGTCCCCGAAAGAATGATGCGATAAAGATCGCTGTAATGGTATATATGAGGGTTGAGGGTTGTTGGGCTCGTACTCCGGCTGAGGCCCATAAGGGTTTTGGACCGGAGGTGTAGAGCTGTGTGATACCGATCGTCTGGCTGGTTCAAACAAGTTCATCCTGTTCTGCCGAGGGTCTTCACTCTCGGTAGTAGACAGAGCTCGCGCATGTGATGGTCCAGCTTCATTATCATTAGGGGCGGTGATTGGCCCCTTGCCCCTTCCTCTTCTCCTGAAGAATCTTGGCGGCATTTTGTAAATCCTGTCAATATAGCATGAGATAACAAAACAAAATATATGCAAAATAAAGGACAACACAAACAAAGTGGAATTTGTCCTATGTTATATGTCTAGACTCGAAAGTTTAGAATTGTGCAATTGTGTAACTGAGATTAAACACAAAAGGCTAGTTTTTAATTCACTCAGTGTTGGCTCTGATACTAACCTGTCACACCCCGATTTCCACGTGTCGCCGGTGGGCCCGGTGGGGAGTATCGTGACGTCATGGTTGGCAACGTAATAGTCAAACAACACAATATTTAATATGCACAGCGGAAGCAATTTAAAAGATATAATACAACCGAATTTAATATTGTAATATCAAATGTCACAATATTCGGAAGTTTATCCACAGAAGGATCGAAGTAAAAAAAATATGAAACAATAGTTCAACAGACTTCAGGCATCTTAAGCTTGCGAGACTTCTAATGATGCTAAGGAGAAATCCCAGCCAATTACGCATAGTACCTGCATTTAATCTTTTTGGGAAAATACGTCAGTTTACACTGGTAAATACAATCAACTGACTCATTTTGGAAAATGATTGAAAATTTGTTTGGATGCACGTGGCATAAACATTTTGTTTAACTTGGGAGAATTATTTAAATATATAATCTTGTGAACGAATTACATGTTCCTTGTCCGTTCAGTAGCCCGGATCTTGTCCGGGTTAAAGATCAATAGACACACCAAAATATTCTTTTGTGCACTGACGGGTGTACGCCTACACCCCGCGCTTAAGTCGTGGCCATTTCGTAAAATGATGCCAAGGATATCCGGGACATGGTCATTAACCCCCTAAAGGCTTTAAGTAACAAGACTGTTTAAACGAGCCGATCAAATTAGTCAATTACCCACTCAACGGTGGAGGATTTGATGCTCGATCAAGCGGTATGCTATATACTGTAACCCAAGCCCGTATAGGGAAAATAAGTTAAAAGTATTTACCTGAGCAATGTATAAATCACAATAAGCAAAATGCACGTAGCTTTTACTGGTCCTCCTAATCTGGAACGAAGGTTTTATAATAACCTATTAGAATCCTAACGGGTCTTTAATTAAGCTTAAGCTTAGACCGGCTAGTTTCAAAGATACGGTTCGTACGCACGATTAAGCGAAGACCGGATAGAATGTGATTTAGACCCGAAAAGTTTGAAGACTTGTTTAATATGGGTTTATTATTCACATTCTGGATTTTGAGATAAAACCGTTAAGGTTTGACCCGTTTCGGCTTATTTATGTAAACTTGTTACATAAACCGAACCGTACGCGTAATAAGCGTGATGAGTATTCATGAGAGCTATATACAGGTTTCCTAAGTTAATTATGCCTCAAATATGTTGTGACATCAGTAAGATGTCTTTCATTATGCCCGAAACGTGTTTAAACACAAACTAGGCCCCGTAGGGGTAGTTTGGTCATTTAAAAGTTTATAAAAAAGTTTAAGTAGCAACCTGAGTTACAAGTATGATGTAATCAGCAAAAATACATAATTTACTAAGTTATATCATTAGGATAAAGTGTATATGTGAAATTTATCAATTATAACCAAACTATGCCCCGTAGGGGTATTTTGGTAATTTCACATAAGCCGAAAAGCCCAAAACTGAAGTCTGAGTTTATCAACTTTTGCTTACTGTTAAAATACCATAATTTACCTCAAATATCAGTAGGTATCAACCTTAGTATGTTTAAAATAGTTCTAGTGCATACTATGCGCTAAAAACGCTTAATTAGGCGATTAGAAGCCGTTTCCGGGTTCTATATAGAAATCTGATATTTTTATATTTCCAGGAGGTTTAAAATAATTTATTTATCATATCTAATCAGTAGCAAAAGGTTTGGAGTCGTTTAGATATGTAAAACTCATTTTATGGCCCGTAAGGGCAAAATCGACATTTACCGGATTAAGCCTACGACTATGAGTTATGCTCAGCCTAAAATTAATTAAAAATCTTTAAAATTCCCAAAATAATATATTACATCAGTGGGTAAAGATTTTGATACCAAAAAGTATGTTTAACTAGGCTATACGCTAATTACGCCATTTTATTAACATAAAGCTTTAATTTTTGCGATATTGAGCATAACTCTAAATCTACAATTCAAACTGATGTCAAACTTTGCATACAAGTTTATATGTCAGTAATTAAAGTTTCTACTCTTTTACATTTCCAAAAATCACGTTTTAAGGTAATAAGGGCATAACGGTCAACATATGAGCAATTAACGGAAACATGCATATTAATTGGATAACTAATGAACCAAGGTGTAACGTCACAGAGGGTTATTCTAACATGTAACCTAGTCCAATTAAAGCTCTGAGGTATTTCTAAAACATGCCTAAACGGGTCAGAACTGAAAGTCAAAGTGAAGTCAAACTATGTGATTTTCGGTTCCGAACCGGGTCTAAACAGGAAATTGTCGGGTTGAACATGTTTAGACATGTTCTTACGCTTATTACCAAGTTATAACAATGATCCAACAGGTTGTATATGATCTGTAATGTTAATTATGCATAAATGGCATTTTAAGTATCCTGTTGACTTTTTATAAACTAGTTTGACCCGACTTTTGACCTGGTTAGAGTGGTAATCAGGGGGAACCCTTTTAAGGGTTTATTACCCACATAATTACCTACTTATATCTACTTTTGATTCGAGATTTGACTGAGCCATCATTAATTAATCTTGAAGTCAAACCGTAATTATGACGGTTTGACTTTTAGCTAAATAACTAAGCTAAACTCAATTAAAGAAGGATTAGCTAACTTACTGAAGTCCTATGCACGAGATGTGATGCTTAGAGAAAGATCCTTAGCTCCAGAAGTGCTCCAAATGTGCAGATGAAGGTGTGATCAATGAGTTGCAAGTTAAGGCCTTTATATAGTGAAATTTTCACCACAATTCTTTGACACACAACTCTATTACTGACCACAATCCACCAACATGTGTCCCTAGTGCTCTAGAACAGTTTAGGGGTCGCCCACCATGTTAAAATATCGCTTAAAGATCGAATAACCGCGAATACAGGAGCCTGTCTTGTTTTTCTGCATCTGATGTCCTGACGCGGCCCGCGTAAGGTTCTCTTAACCTTAACGCGGCCCGCCTGGACCCTGATATCAGATTTTAAATTTTCTATTTTCCACATAAGTGTCCCTTGGCCTTTCGAAAGGGCAACCCTGTATTTTCTTGCAATTTGACCCCCTTTATATTTACCCACAAGGGCTTTAGGACTTATACCCACTTTGCCAAGTCCCTGGACACTTCCGGTTAACCCGAAAAGTCATAACTTTCAATGCTAACGCTTTAACCCCTCGCACAAGAATTTGATCATAACTTTCTCATACGATAACGAAACTTTATGAAATTTATATCGCGCATTCTAGTGAGCATAATTAACAGTTACAAAGCTTCGGTTTTGTCAAAAGGTCACTCAGAGGTATAACTTAAACATGTTGACACATTTAACCCTATAGTTTGTAATCTCTCACTTTTAGCTTCGCATGATCCATGATTTATTCGTTTGACGTTATAAACATTATGTAGGGTTAATGTACAATATATTTATTCACTGTTGACATTTAGAATACGTATATCCACATACTTTCCATGATTGTCAACTTTAGTCCTTCTATAATATTCCTCCACACGTTTAAACGTTTGACACGTGTCTACACATTATAGGACGTGAATTTTCGAGGTGTTACAACAATTAACTGACTCATTTTGAAAAGAGTTTAAGAAAATTAGTTTGAATGCACATGGCGCAAAATATCTTTTATAACTTGGGATAATTATTTAAAAATAAACTTGTATACAGTTTTACATGTTTTTCGTCCATTTAGGACCCGGTTAGAAGAGTCGGTTTAATAAGATTAATAGACACACCACTTGGTATAATACCCACAAGAAGAATACCCTTCTTGTGGACTACCCTTTTTACATACGCATATGTCAGGTGTATGCCTACACCACGTGCTTAAGTCGTGGCCATTTCTAACGAATGAGCCGAGGATATCCAGGACACGGTCATTAACCCCCCAAAGGCATTGCATCAAACAAGACAGAATAAAACGGGTTATGCATCTTTTTAATCAATATCTGATTGTACGACTTCATACCCGACCAAGCGGTATTATTATAATACCGTACCCCAAGCCCGTATAGGGAAAATAAGTTAAAAGTATTTACCTGAGCAAAGTATAAGTCACAACAGCAAGTGCACGTAGCTTTTACTGGGCTCCTAATCTGGAACGAAGGTTTTAATAACCTATTAGATTCCTAACGGGTCTTAATTAAGCCTAAACTTAGACCGGTTAGTTTTCAAGAAAGGTATACGGTTCAAAACGCAAGATTAAGCGAAGACCGGATTAGAATGTGATTTAGTCCCAACAAGTTTGAAGACTTGTATACTATGGGTAAACTAAACACATTCTGGATTTTGAGGTGAAAATGATAGGGTTTGACCCGTTTCGATCAATTTATGCAAACTAGTTACATAAACCGAACCGAACGCGAATAACGCATAACGGGTAACCAAATGAGTCACGAACAGGTTTCCTAAGTTAATATGCTTTAATTATGTTGTGACATCAGTAGGATACCTTCCATTATGCCCAAAACGAGTTTAATCTCAAATTAAGCCCCGTAGGGTATTTTGGTCATTTTAAAGATTATAAAAGAGATTAAATAAAATTATGAGATTCAGGTCTGAAGTAATCAGTAAAAATAATTAATTTAATAGGTTATATCAGTTGGTGATAAGTCTTATATGACAAGAATGGTTTTAACCCATACTATGTGTTTAATATGCGTAAAAAGTCGTTTTAAGCGATTTCCGGGTTATAACAGGAAATCTGAGTTTTCTGATCAGGTTATAAAGTTCTAAAAACTTGTTTGTGCAGCACGTGGTATTGAAATCAAGCCATTTGAGTCGGTTAAACGGGCTGGACAGACACCTGTCAGGTTTTTCTGGTGCTGGGGAACTCAGGCGGCCCGCGTAAAGGACCTGCCTGGTCTTACGCGCCCCGTGTGAGGCCTGGGTTCAGGTCAACAAGTTTTCAATTATTGCATTTTTGGTCCTAGGTCCTTCAAAAGTTGTTTTAACCTTTCATTTTGCACTTTGAGCCCTCTATATTGATTCCTAAGGACTCCAAGACATAACCAATCTTTGTGAAGTCCTTGGTCATCTTTATGGTCACCCGAAAAGCCTTAAATATCAATGTCGACGCTTTTAACCCCTCGCATAGGAATGATAACATAACTTTCTCATACGGAACCGAAACCTTGTGAAATTTTTACCACTTATTCTAGTGAGCATATTTAATCATTACAAAGCTTCGGGTTCGTTAAAAGGTCACTCAGAGGTATACTTTAAACATGTTGACACATTTAAACCCTGTAGTTTGTAATCTCTCACTTTCTTCCACAATTAGTTTTGTATGATACATAATTCATTCGTTTAAGAGTATAAACATCGTGTAGGGTTATTGAAAGATATATTTATTCATTGTTGACACTTTGAACCCTGTTATTCATGTACTTCCTCTGTTTGTCAACTTTAGTCCTTCTAAAGTAATCCTTTACACGTTTAAAGTTCATGACACGTGTCGATGTTACATTGGATATGAAATTACGAGGTGTTACATCCTCACCCTCTTAAAAGAAATCTTAACCTAGAGATTTACTGAAATAAATGAGGGTACTTTTCTTTCATTGTGGACTCTACCTCCCACGTGTACTCGGGACCTCTAGGGGCATCCCATTTTACTTTTACGATCGGTACATGCTTCCTTCGAAGCTTCTTAACCTGTCGATCCTCGATCGACACAGGTTTTTCAACAAACTTCAAGCTCTCTTCTATGTGCACATCTGTATGTGGTATGACTAATGATTCATCAGCTAGACACTTCTTCAGATTGCAGATGTGGAATACATTGTGAATACCACTGAGCTCTCCAGGTTAGTTTAACTTATAAGCAACTGATCCGACACATTCGATGATCTCGAATGGTCCTATGTATCTTGGGCATAACTTGCCTTTCTTACCAAATCGCATTACCCCTTTCCAGGGTGATACTTTAAGTAGAACTTTATCACCAACCTCGAATTTCAGAGGCTTACGCCTTAAATCTGCGTAGCTTTTCTGCCTATCCCTGGAAGCTTTGAGACGATCGCATATTTGCACAATTTTATCTGTCGTCTCCGGGACTATTTCAAGTCCTGTCAGTTGGACATCTCTAACTTCCGCCCAACATACGAGTGTTCTGCACTTTCTACCATACAATGCCTCAAAAGGCGCAGCCTTAATGCTTGTATGATAGCTATTGTTATACGAGAACTCGATTAATGGCAGGTGGTTATTCCAACTACCACCTAAGTCAATTACACATGCACGAAGCATATCTTCCAAAGTTTGGATTGTACGCTCACTCTGCCCGTCCGTCTGAGGATGGTAAGCCGTACTAAAATTTAAGCGCGTGCCCAAAGATTGTTGGAAACTTTTCCAAAAATGTGACGTGTATCTAGTATCTCTGTCAGAGATAATAGACACTGGTACGCCATGCAGAGATACAATCTTATCTATGTACAATTGGGCTAACATGTCGGAGCTATAGGTCTCCTTAATGGGTAGGAAATGTGCTGACTTAGTCAGTCTATCTACTATCACCCATATAGTATCATTTCCTTTCTTTGTTTTTGGCAACTTGGTGATGAAATCCATCGTCACCATTTCCCACTTCCACGTGGGAAGTTCAGGCTGTTGTAGCAAACCTGACGGCTTCTGATGTTCAGCTTTGACTTGCACACACGTTAAACATTTAGCTACATAGGCAGCTATAGACTTCTTCAAGCCTATCCACCAAAAATTTGCTTTCAGATCCTGGTACATCTTGTCAGCTCCAGGATGAACGGAATATTTAGAACTGTGGGCTTCCTGGAGGATAACATCTCGAAGTCCTCCATAAACTGGGGCCCATATTCGTCCATTTAACCTCAGAATTCCGTCATTGCCATAGGATAACTGTTCTTCAGTTACTCCTAGCTTTTCTTCAGGATAGTTAGCTTCTAGCACGGCTTCCTTCTGCGCAGCTAACAACCTTTCATTCAAGCCATTCTTTATCTCAATGCTCTTGGCATTGATTCTTATAGGCTTCACTCTTTCCTTTCGACTTAAGGCATCGGCGACTACATTCGCCTTGCCAGGATGGTATCTTATCTCACAATCATAATCATTCAAAGTTTCCATCCATCGTCGTTGCCTCATGTTCAAGTCCTTCTGATTGAACAGATGTTGAAGGTTCTTGTGATCAGAATAGATCACACACTTAGTTCCATACAAGTAGTGCCTCCAAAGTTTTAGTGAAAATACAACGGCACCCAACTCCAAGTCATGGGTGGTGTAGTTCTTCTCGCGCACCTTTAACTGTCGAGAAGCATAGGCAATAACCTTGCCTTTCTGCATAAGCACACACCCCATACAGGTGTGTGATGCATCACAGTATACCACGAATTCTTCAATCCCTTCAGGCAATGTCAACACTGGTGCATTGCTTAGCTTCTGCTTAAGGATATCAAAGGATTCTTGTTGCTTCGGTCCCCAGTCGAACTTAATATTCTTCCTAGTCAAAGAAGTTAGGGGTGCAGCAATCCTTGAAAATTTTTCAATAAAACGCCTGTAATATCCTGCCAACCCCAAGAAGCTGCGAATCTCTGTGGGCGTCTTCGGCTCTTGCCAATTCACGACAGCTTCAACCTTAGCGGGATCTACCTGGATTCCGCGTTCACTAACCACATGTCCAAGAAATTGGACTTCACGAAGCCAAAATTCACACTTAGAGAATTTGGCGTAGAGCTTTTCTCGGTGAAGCAGTTTCAGAATGCAATGGAGGTGCTTCTCATGGTCAGCTTGACGCTTCGAGTAAATAAGAATATCATCGATGAAGACGATGACAAATTTATCCATGTAGGGCTTGCAGACGCGGTTCATGAGATCCATGAATGCGGCTGGTGCATTAGTGAGTCCAAAAGGCATCACTAAGAACTCGTAGTGACCATAACGAGTCCTAAATGCTCCAGGAATAATGTCAATCCTGAACTCCACTTGCCTATCTGGGGGTAAACCAGGTAGTTCTTCAGGGAATACTCCTGGATATTCAGAGATAATAGGTATGTCTTCGATCTTAGGCTTTGGTTCATCAATAGTTACTTGCGCCATGTAGATAACACAACCCTTTGTCAAACACTTTGATGCCTTGAGCATGGACACTTGCTCAGGCATTCCGTACTTAGTATCTCCTTGGATTGTCAAAAGCTCGCCAGGTTGAGTTCTGACAATCACTTGCTTCTTAGCACAAACGATCTGGGCTTGGTTGCGAGACAACCAATCCATGCCTATTACTATATCGAAACCTGCTAACTTCAAAGGAAGTAAGGATAACGGAAAAGAGTGGTTCCTAATGGATATGAAACATCCATCTAACACGGTTGAGGCGGTTTCTAAGGTACCATCAGCTAATTCCACCTCATATTTCACACTTAGGGTTTTAACAGGTAAATTCAGCAACTTACAAAACTTATTATCTACAAATGACTTATCCACCCCTGAATCAAACAATACCCCCGCATAAACATCATTTATAAGAAAGGTACCTGTTATCATGTTATCATCCTGCACTGCTTCCTTAGCATCCATTCTGAAGACCCTAGCGTTGGTCTTTTTACCTTCTTCTAATTTCTTGGCATATTTTGGGCAGTTCGACTTAATGTGCCCTTTCTCGTTGTAGTTGTAGCAGGTCGCATCCTTCAACTTTTTGCAATCTAAGGTCTTGTGTTCCTTGGATTTACAGATCCCACATCCAAAAGTCCTTGATTGTGTCTGCGAGTTCGATTCCAATCTACACTTCCCAAAGTGATGTTTCCAACAAACTTTACACCTGGGTTTCTCACCCGACTATTGGTTACCTTTGTTGGACCCTGAACTCTTCTTGTTCTCATGGTTCCCTTTGTGTTTCTTGTCTGAATGACGTGAGTTATCATCCTCACGCTTCCTCTTTCCCTCATCTGAGTTCTTAAGAGATTTCTGCCTGACCGCGTCGAGGGTAAGGGATAATGACAAATCAGTTACAGACCTAAAAGTAGTAGGTCTTGACGCTTTCACACTCGCCTTAATCTCTGGAGCCAAACCTCCTATGAAACGAGCTATACGCTTAGGTTCTGGTGTAACCAAGTATGGGACCAACCTAGACATGGTATTGAAACTCGTGAGATACGCCTGACAGTCCAGGTTCCTCATAACCAGTGTGAGGAAGTCAGTCTCAATCCTCTCGACCTCATGTTGAGGACAGAAACTATCCTTGATTAACGTAACAAACTGACCCCATGTCATGTTATAAAGCGGGATCTTTCCAGTAGCTTGGATTAACGATCTCCACATGCTAGAGCTTCTCTCTTAAACGACTGCGACACATACTTCACAATGTCTTGCTCGGCACAACCACTAATATCCACTACAGTGTCCATCTCGTCGAGCCAGGTCATACAATCGACTGCTCCTTTTTCTCCCGTGAAGTCTCTCGGCTTGCAGGAGACAAAATACTTATACAAACAGGTCTTGACCCGAGGCTCCTGGTTGAGCTCAACCTGTTTAGACGGGACACTTTTCTGATTTGAGGAGTGATGAGATTCACTCTTTCGAGCGGAATTAACTATGGAGGGTTCTTTAGATACGGTCTTCCTATGCGTACCACTTGATTCATTGTCCCTTCTATCCAGAGCTCGAGTAATGGCATTGTCTATCAATGCCTGCAGTTCTTCACCCGCTATGTTAATTCGGGTATTATCATGATTCTCCCATGGGCGACTGTCGATCTCATCCGAGTCAGCCATGTAGCTTGAACTGTTACATAAGATATTAACAATAATTTATTTAGGAGTTTAATATGGAATTGTCTTTTATGGCAATTCATTAACCATGGTAAACGTAGACCATATTTGGCTAATTCGTTAATCATATTTATTTAGGATTTTTATTATAACTTATCCTAATTATAAAACAATAACAATATTATTAGTGGCACAAAATGCCTAGACACAAGGACATGCTAAATCATAAGCCATGATTTCAGAGGATTAAGGCATTAAGGTTTGAACATAGTTCTTTACCTTTTTCTGATAGGGAGTCGTAGACTACAATTGTCTTTTGTCTTATTTCACATTTATTATGGTCCGTAGGCACTACATCACAAATGGATGTTTAATATGTGATTATCTTAATTGATGATTTAAACCCATGATTTATAGATCATCAGGTTAGGATATGAATCTTTTGAAGAATCCTATTATAAGAATGACGTGTGTGATTTTAACGAATCACGTCTGCCAGGAGTGTTAACATATTTTCAGATGTTAACAGGGATTTGAATCTTTTTAAACATGTCTTACCATCTTGGCCAAATCTTATAATGATATGCAGGCTAGGTTATACCTTTAAGATTCTTATTTCCTATTTAATAGGCAGATTAATATAAGAGGAATGGTTTTTTTTTTCATGTATAATACATTTATGCATATAATGACAAAAATGAAATTTTTTTAAATTTAACATTCCATTAAATATTAAAAAAAGTACACATTGCCTAAACGGGACTTTTAACAGAGATAACCTGCCCACGCAGGGGTTAAACTGATAATACAAGTCCTCGCAGGGACTGATTACTAAGATAGGTGTCCACGCAGGGACTAAAAAGACAAGTCCACGCAGGGACTAAAGAAAGACAAGTCCACGCAGGGACTAAGTACATAGATAAATGTCCACACAGGGACTTGATTGAAATAAGGAAATACAACAATACATTTCAATGATCCATCTTCTTCTTTCCTTTTAACAAGCTTGCTAGGCCCTTGAGAAATCCCTGGTTGTTCCTACGCTCTTCTTGAAATTCTCGTTCCACCCTGTTTAGCCTTTGGAGGATTTCCTCCTGTTCCGGTGGGGAAAACCGTGATGGCCGTGGCTGGTGCTGAAACGGAGGTTGAGCAGGTGTTTGATACCCATGAGCTGGGTATCCCACTCCCCAGGGGGTTCCATATGGTCCCTCAGGATGAAGGGCGTTGTAGTTGGCTGCTACAAGGTATGGGTCGGCTTCAGCATAGTTGTAGTTACTGTGAGCCGACTGCTCAAATGGATTATACGCCGTTGAACCGGCGTATGTAGGAATTGGGTTACCAAAACCCAATGGTGGCGGTGGTGGCGCAACTGGTGCAGAATTCACCTCTGAAACTGGATTTGAAGGCCCACCCATTTGTGGGTCTTCGTGCAGTGGCGGATAGTGACTGCCACTTGAGTGTTGGGGGTGCTAAAGTGAAAACCCTTTTCTCTCACGGACATTCGTGCGCCTGTTCTTCTATGCCTCGGTGGTTCTGGAGTTGCTAGCTGTACTGGCGGCGGTGGTGGCAGTGGCGTGACTGCCACGAAACCCGAATCCTCGGAGGGATCCTGCTGTTGCTGCTGCTGGTGAGGCGATGAATGGTGAGAGGGTGTAAAGTACCATTCATACTGGATAAATCTCGTCTGGTAGCTGTCTGGGCCACGGTAAGGTGATCCATGGAAGGATGACCCATCCGAAATCTCGATGGGGTGAGTAGGTGTCCCAGAAGGTGGTTCAACAGGATCCGTGTCTTCATCTATATCCATTCCCTGAGCTTCGGGGAAATGGTCTTCAGGGCCCAATGGGTTAAAACCCACTGGTTCTTCAATATAGTCTGCCGGGTTGAACCGGCCCTGGAAGACAGGAGTGGGGTCGCCAAAGGAATGGTGCGACATGGATCGCTGCAACGGCAAGAAGGAGTGGCGTGAGTCTTCGGGCTCGTTCTCTGATTGCGGCCCAAAGGAGTGACGATAAGGAGGCATTGAGCTAAACGAGGCAGATCGCCTAGCGGGCTCCGAATAGATCCTCCCGTCTCCTTGATGACCGGTACTCATGGTAGCAGAAGGAGTTCGCCGGTGTGAAGGCCCGGCCTCGTGATCGTTGGGGGCGTGGATTGGCCCCTTGCCTCGTCCTCCTCTTCGGAACCTCGGTGGCATATTTCCTGTCAAACAAATGAAAGAAAACAACAAAGAAATATAAAGGACAAAGTTAGAATTAAAAACAATTTGGATTAGCCCTAAGTTCTTTGTCTAGACTCGAAAATTTAGGAATGTGCAACTGTGTAACTGAGATTAAACACAAAAGGCTAGTGTTTAATTCACTCAGTGTTGGCTCTGATACCAACCTGTCACACCACGATATTTCCACGTATTACCGGTGGGCCCGGTGGGGAGTATCGTGACGTAGTTGATATCATCATGGTCAAACAACACAAATTATAAATGCACAGCAGAAGCAAAAGGTATGAATCACATTACAAACTGAATAAATAGTAATATCAAAGTATTACAACGGACTGTAAAATATTCACAGGCGGATCAAAAGATAAATAAGATCATTGTTCAACAGACTTTAACATCTAGAGCTTTCAAGACTTGATTATTGATGCCTGGAGTAGCCAGCCTATTTCGTACAGTACCTGCACTTAACCTTTTTGGAAAATACGTCAGTTTACACTGGTAAATACAAGTAACTGACTCATTTTGAAAAGAGTTTAAGAAAATTAGTTTGAATGCACATGGCACAAAATATCTTTTATAACTTGGGATAATTATTTAAAAATAAACTTGTATACCGTTTTACATGTTTGTCGTCCATTTAGGACACGGTTAGAAGAGCAGGTTTAATAAGATTAATAGACACACCACTTGGTATAATACCCACAAGAAGAATACCCTTCTTGTGGACTACCCTTTTTACATACGCATCTGTCAGGTGTATGCCTACACCCCGTGCTTAAGTCGTGGCCATTTCTAACGAATGAGTCGAGGATATACAGGACACGGTCATTAACCCCCCAAAGGCATTGCATCAAACAAGACAGAATAAAACGGGTTATCCATCTTTTTAATCAATATCTGATTGTACGACTTCATACCCGACCAAGCGGTATTATTATAATACCGTACCCCAAGCCCGTATAGGGAAAATAAGTTAAAAGTATTTACCTGAGCAAAGTATAAATCACAACAGTAAGTGCACGTAGCTTTTACTGGGCTCCTAATCTGGAACGAAGGTTTTAATAACCTATTAGATTCCTAACGGGTCTTAATTAAGCCTTAACTTAGACGGTTAGTTTTCAAGAAAGGTATACGATTCAAAACGCAAGATTAAGCGAAGACCGGATTAGAATGTAATTTAGTCCCGACAAGTTTGAAGACTTGTATACTATGGGTAAACTAAACACATTCTGGATTTTGAGGTGAAAATGATAGGGTTTGACCCGTTTCGATCAATTTATGCAAACTAGTTACATAAACCAAACCGAACGCGAATAACGCATAACGGGTAACCAAATGAGTCACGAACAGGTTTCCTAAGTTAATATGCTTTAATTATGTTGTGATATCAGTAGGATACCTTCCATTATGCCCAAAACGAGTTTAATCTCAAATTAAGCCCCGTAGGGTATTTTGGTCATTTTAAAGATTATGAAAGAGATTAAATAAAATTCTGAGATTCGGGTCTGAAGTAATCAGTAAAACTACTTAATTTAATAGGTTATATCAGTTGGTGATAAGTCTTATATGACAAGAATAGTTTTAACCCATACTATGTGTTTAATATGCGTAAAAAGTCGTTTTAAGCGATTTCTGGGTTATAACAGGAAATCTGAGTTTTCTGATCAGGTTATAAAGTTCAAAATATTTCATTTATCATATAAAATTAGTAGCCAAAGATTTGGTATCAAATTGTTATGTAAACTCATGACACGTTTTCTGAGTTTTAACCCGGTCATCAAGGAGACGGGAGGATCACGTTTAAAGCCTTCAGGTGTTACATTGTTTTAACAAAGATTTGGTATCAAATTGTTATGTAAAACTCTGATCATGTTTAAAGTTCATGACACGTGTCGATATTACATTGGACATGAAATTACGAGGTGTTACATTGTTTTAACCCGTAAATAGATTTCTTCAACTTACAGACTAGATGCTCCTGACCTTCAGGTTTAAAGCCTTCAGGTTGTTTCATGTAAACATCTTCGTCCAAGTCTCCGTTAAGGAAAACGGTTTTAACGTCCATCTGATGTAACTCTAAATCAAAATGAGCTACTAGGGCCATGACGATCCTTAATGAATATTTATGAGAGACAGGTGAAAACGTCTCTTGATAATCAATTCCTTCTTTCTGAGTGTAGCCCTTTGCAACCATTCTCGCTTTGTAGCGTTCAACGTTCCCATTCGGATCCAGTTTTGTTTTGAACACCCATTTGCATCCTACGGGTTTGGCACAGTTGGGTAATTCTACCAAATCCCAAACGTCATTTTTCTTCATGGATTCAAGCTCATCAATCATTGCTTTATTCCATTCAGAAGACTGATCACTGCTTATGGCTTCATTGTAAGAGATAGGATCATTGAGCTTTCCAGGATCCATTTCAGTCAGGTAGGTAACATAACCATCCCAATTAGTAGGCCTTCTTTGCCTAGATAACCTCCTGAGTGGATTATTGGGTTCAGCGTTGTCTTGGTGTTGAGCGTTTGATGTGCCTTCGTCATGAGGTATAATGGGTTCTGATTGTAGAGATGAATTTGGAGTTGGTGCAGTAGCTTCAGGTGCAGTAGTTGCATTGGGTACAAGAGGAGTAATCGGAGTAATGGTAACCGACGAGTCTCTCCCCCCCCCCCCCGCGTCTTGTACTTCTTGCAATTCTTCGTAAGGGTTGGTACTGCTCCCACTGACCTTGAAATCCTCCAGGAACGCAGCACGCTTGGTTTCAACAATACGGGTGACATGGGAAGGACAATAGAAATGATAACGCTTTGAGTTTTCAGGATACCCGATAAAGAAACCGGTAACTGTTTTAGGGTCAAGTTTCCTTAGGAAAGGATTGTAAAGTTTTGCTTCAGCAATGCAGCCCCATACTTTCATATATATAAGACTCGGTTTCCTTCCTGTCCAAAGTTCATAAGGAGTTTTAGGGACAGACTTAGAAGGAACTCTATTGAGTATATGAACAGCTGCTTTTAACGCTTCAGTCCAAAGAAACAATGGTAAATTAGTGTTGGCTAACATACTACGCACCATGTTCATAAGGGTACGATTTCTTCTTTCAGCGACACCATTCTGCTGAGGTGTACCAGGCATGGTGTATTGGTTCACACTCGCCTGGCTCTTACAAAACTCATAAAATGGACCAGGAGCTTGTCCCACATCAGTATGTCTTCCATAATATTCACCGCCTCTATCTGATCTCACAACTTTAATCTGACGATCTAATTGCTTTTCAACTTCAGCCTTGTAATCTTTAAAAGTTGTAAGAGATTCAGATTTCTCCTTAATTAGATACAAGTACATGTAACGAGAATAATCATCAATGAAAGTGATAAATGAAGTATGTCATGTTATGCCAGCGATTTGGTAGGGACCACTAATGTCAGTGTGAATGAATTCTAATAAATTAGAGCTCCTAGTGGCACCTTTCTTATTCGCTAATGTCATTTTACCTTTAAGACATTTGACACATGTTCCAAAATCAGAGAAATCAAGAGGAGGTAAGACTTCATCCGTTACGAGACGATTTAATCGTTCTTTTGAAATGTGGCCTAAACGTTGATGCCACAACATGGACGAAGTCTCTAAGTCTCGTTTCTCTTTCATCTTTGTGAGTGATTCATTAATGTTATATGACAACAAAGGTTTGGAAAAATTATCATCTAGTTCTAATCTATAGAGACCACCATCCAGAATACCAGTACCATAAAGAACAGAATCATTGAGGATAGAGAGTTTGCGATGACCATGGGAAACAATAAAACCGTCCATGTCTAACTTTGGTCCTGATACAACGTTCCGAGTTACCTAAGGAACATATAAGGTATCATAAAGTTTAATACATAAACTAGTTTTCATAAATAATTGTGATGTTCCAAAGGCCTTCACTTCTAATTCTCGATCATCCCCAACCTTAAGCATTCTTTGGTTTCTTTCCAGCTTCCAGATTGTAAGGAATCCCTGAGTTGAATTGGTAACATGAACCATAGAACCAGAATCAAACCACCAAGAATTAGCAGGAACATTTAAATTCTAGGACTCAAGTATCATAAAATAATCGTTACCTTTCTTAGCCAGCCACTCCTTAAAGTCAGTGCATTCCTTCTGCATGTGTCCTTGTAACACCTCATAAATTTGTGTCCAATAATGTATCGACACGTGTCATGAGCTTTAAACGTGTAAAAGATCACTTATGAAGGACTAAAGTTGACAAACAAAGAAAGTATGTGAATATAAGGGTTCAAATTGTCAACAATGGATAAATATACCTTACAATAACCCTACACAATGTTTATACTCTTAAACGGATGAATCATGGATCATACGAAGCTAATTGTGAGAGAAAGTGGGAAATTACAAACTACAGGGGTTAAATGTGTCAACATGTTTAAAGTATACCTCTGAGTGACCTTTTAGCAAACCCGAAGCTTTGTAATGATTAATTATACTCACTAGAATAAGTGGTAAAAATTTCACAAGGTTTCGATAAAGTATGAGAAAGTTATGACAACATTCGTATACGAGGGGTTAAAAGCGTCAACGTTAAAATCTAAGGCCTTACGGGTGATCACAAGGTTAACCGAGGACTTAACGGTGTTTAGTTATGTCATGGAACCCTTAAAAGTCAAGTTAGAGGGCTAAAAGTGCAAGAAATAAACTCAAAACCACGTATACAAGGACCAGGGACCAAAAATGCAATTGCTGAAACTTGTTTGTCCTGGAACTGAACCTCACACAGGCCGCGTAAGATCAGGCAGGACCCTTACGCAGGCCGCTTGGGACTGCCAGCATCAGAAAGTTCGCATAGGTGCCAGTTCAGGCCTGTTAACCGACTTCAAACGCTTGTTTTACATACCAGGGGCTGCCCCAATGGTATTTCATGCATAGGGGGCACTTGTAAGCATCTCATATCACCTGTAGACTTCCTTGGCATGATCCTAGATGATCAAAATGGGTATATAAGGAGCTTCAATGTTGCAACTCTTATGCACACTCACTTGAAACTCTCACAACTTCACTTCTGGAGAACTTTGGAGCTCAAGCACCCTCCCTAGGAATCACGAGTCGTGCTTAGGACCCTTGTAAGTGTCCTTAACTTTTTTTAATTCAGTTTTGCTTAGTTAATTAGCTTAAAGTCAAACCGTCGTAATTAGAGTTTGACTTCGTAATTAATCATAATTTGTCCAGTCAATTCTCAAATTGAAAGTACCTATGAGTTGGTAATTATGTGGGCAATAAACCCTTAAAAGGGCACCCTCTGATTTCCACTCTAAGTAGGTCAATTGTCGGGTCAAAGCTAACCTTAAAAAGTCAACATAAAGCTTATTTTCAAGTTAATGCATAATTAGCAATGTAGGAGCCATGCAACCTGCTTTATCGTTAATATAACTTGGTAATTAATGTAAGAACATGTCTAAACATGTTCAACCCGACAATTTTCAGTTTAGGCTCGGTTTGGAATCGAAAGTCGCATAATTTGACTTTTTCTTTGACTTTCAGTTCTGACCCAATGTAGCCTGTTTAAAAATGCCTTAGAGCCTTATTTGGACCAGGTTACATGTTGGTATAACCCTCTGTGATTATACAACCTGGTTCATTAGTTATCCGATTCATATGCATGTTTCCGTTAAATGCTTAAATGTTGACTATTATGCCCATATGTCCTTAAAATGTGATTTTTGAAAATGTAAAACAATAGAAACATTAGTTACTGATTATTAGACTTGTCCCTAAAATTTGACATTAGTTTGAGGTCTAGATTAGGAGTTATGCTCATTAGCGTAAATAAAAAGCTTTTATTAATTAAACGGCGTAATTAGCATATAGCCTATCTAAACCCAATTTTTGATACCAAACTTTTTACCCACTGATGTAAAATAATATTTTGAGATTTTTGAAGATTTTTATTTAATTTTAGGCTGAGCATAACATAGAGTTCTAAGCATGATTCGGTAGTTGCCGGTTTTGCCCTTTTGGCCTATAAAATGAGTTTTACAAATTATTTTGATACCAAACCTTTTTCTACTAATCTAATATGATAAATAAAATATTTTGAGCCTTTTGGAATAATAAAAATATCAGCTTTCCTTTAAAAACCCGGAAATATCTCAAAATCGTCTTTTTAAGCATTTTTAACGCATAGTATGTATTAAAACTATTTTAAACATATAAGGTTTGATACCTACTGATATTTTCAGTAACTTTTTATATTTTAACAGTAAGCAAAAGTTTTAAACTCAGATTTACAGTTTTGACCTTTTAAGCCTATGTGAAATTACCAAAATGCCCCTAAGGTGCATAGTTTGGTTATAAATGATAAATTTCACATATATGTAATACCCTACTGTTATAACTTATTAAATTAAGTATTTTTACTGATTATATCAGACCTGTAATGACCAAAATACCCCTACGGGGCATAATTTGGGTTTAAATCCATTTCGGGCATAATAGAAGATATCTTACTGATGTCACGATATATTTAAGGCATATTAACTTAGGAAACCTGTTCATGAATCATTTGGTTACCCGTTACGCATTATTCGCGTTCGGTGCGGTTTATGTAATTAGTTTGCATAAATTAGCCGAAACGGGTCAAACTTTATCATTTTTGTCTCAAAATCCAGAATGTGTTTAGTTTACCCATATTACACAAGTCTCCAAGCTTGTCGGGTCTAAATCACATTCTATTCCGGTCTTCGCTTAATCGTGCGTTTGAACCGTATCTTCTTTTAAAACTAACCGGTCTAAGTTTAGGCTTAATTAAAGACCCGTTAGGAATCTAATAGGTTATTAAAAACCTTTGTTCCAGATTAGGAGACTCGGTAAAAGCTATTTGCACTTGCTATTTGTGAATTATACTTACTCAGGTAAATACTTTTAACTTATTTTCCCTATACGGGCTTGGGGTACGGTATATAAAATACCGCTTGGTCGGGCATTGAATTTTTAATTGTATGAAGATTAATTTATTGAAATGTCCCGTTAAAATTGTTTTGTTTGCTTAAAGCCTTTGTGGGGTTAATGACTATGTCCCGGATATCCTTGGCATCATTTTAAGAAATGGCCACGACCTAAGCACGGGGTGTAGGCGTACACCCGACAGTGCATATATAAATAATAAGGTATAACCGACGGTTACGGGAATAACCCGCCGCGGGACTATATCATGTGGTGTGTCTATTAATCTTTAACCCGGCGTCAATCCGGGCTACTGAACGTATAACGAACATGTAATTCTTTTACAAGTTTATATATAAATAATTATCCCAAGTTATAAAATGTTTTGTGCCATGTGCATTCAAATCAAAAAAAATTTTAAACCTTTTCAAAATGAGGCAGTTAATTGTATTTACCAGTGTAAACTGACGTATTTTCCCAAAAAGGTTAAGTGCAGGTACTACTCGAAATAGGTTGGCCTCTCCTTAGCATCAATAAGAGTCTCGCAAGCTTGGATGCATTTAAATCTGATGAACTATGTTTCCTTTTTATTTTGATCCGCCTGTGGATCTGTTTCAACTACCTTGTGATACTTAATATTACAATTTATTCAGTTGAAATAAATCTATCTTTTGCTTCCGCTGTGCATTTAAAATTGTGTTGTTTGACTATGACGATATCAACTACGTCACGATACTCCCCACCGGGCCCACCGGTAATACGTGGAAATATCGGGGTGTGACAGGTTGGTATCAGAGCCAACACTGAGTAAATTAAACACTAGCCTTTTATGTTTAATCTCAGTTACACAGTTGCACATTCCACGATTCTCGAGTCTAGACAAAGAACTTAGGATTACTCTAAATTTGTTTTAATTCTAACTTTGTCTTTTATATTTTCTTGTTGTATCCTTTGTTTGTTTTGACAGGTTGAACAAGATGCCACCAAGAGTGAGAGGGAGAGGAAGAGGCAAGGGGCCACTCGTCGCCCCGAATGATCATGAGGTCGGGCATTCGCACCGGCGAACACCGTCAGATTCCCTTAGTCGGAGTCCTCAAGATAACTGGAGGACCTATATTGAACCAGCAAGGCGCTCAGTTTCGTTGAGCTCCTCCCATTCTTTTCAAAACTCCTTTGGGCCTCATTCTGAAAACGAGCCCCATAATTCCCACCAATCTTACATCCCTCTCCAGGGCCACAACTCACCTTTTGATGACCCAACGCCCTTTTTCCAGAGCCGGTTCAACCCGACAAACTACCTTGGAGAACCAGTGGGTTTTAACCCACTAGGACCTGAAGACCATTTCTCGGGCGACCATGCAATGGACATGGACGAGGACACCGATCCCACAGAGCCACCGTTTGGAACCCCTAACCACCCCATCGAAATTTCGGATGGGTCACCTTTCGTGGGATCACCTTATAATGGTCCCGACAGCTATGAGGAAAGGTTCTGACAGATCGACTGGGTGTTTACTCCCAGTTACCAAAACTCACCAAAGCAGCAGCAGCAGCAGGATCCCTCCGAGGATTCTCGTTTTGTCGCGGTCACTCCGCCACCACCACCAGCTCAGCAACAGCCTCCGGAGCCACCGTGGCGAAGGAGAACAACCGCACGGATGTCCACGCGAGGAGGAGTGCGTATCAGCACCCCTCAACCTTCAAGTGGCAGCCGCTACCCGCCACTCCATGAAGACCCGCAGATGGGTGGGCCTTCAAACCACGTATCGGAAGTAAACTCTGCGCCTGTCGCGCCGCCACCGTTAGGCTTTGGCGACCCTATACCTACATACACCGGTGCGGCGGCGTAAAATCCCTTTGAGCAGCCGACCCACAGTAACTACAACTATGCTAGTGTTGACCCGTACCAGGCAGCGTGGGATTACAACGCTCTCCATCCCGAGGGGACCTTTGGAGTCCCATATCAGACTGGATATTCGCCCAATGGGTACCCGCCATATGGGTATCAACAACCGCCGCCTCCTCAACCTCCGCTATATCAGCAACCCCCGTAGCTGCCAGTGATGTCACCACCGCAGCATCAAGAGATTCTTCAAAGGATAAATGGGGTGCGGCAGGAGGTGCGGGAAGACCGTAGGCAAAACCGAGGAATGTTCAAGGGTCTGGTGAACTTAATCAAGGGGAAAAGCAAAAAGGATCATTAAATCCTTTATTTGTTTGTTTGTTTTAGTGTTGTAATCATGTCCCTGCGTGGACATTTGTTTCTGTATTCTGCCCCTGTGTGGGCATGTCTTTTTGTATTCTGCCCCTGCGTGGGCATGTCTTTCTGTTGACCCCTGCGTGGGTATGATTGTTAGTTTAGCCCCTGCATGGGCGTGTTATTTCTGTAGAAGTCCCGTTTAGGGCAAACATGTACTTGTTTAAATTTTAATGGAATGGTTAGTGTAAATTTTCATTTTTAAATTATATGCATAAATATAATATGTGAAATAAATGAAAAATAACTTTTCCTTTTATAAAACCTGCCATTTTAATAAAATAATAAGAATCTCAAAATGGTAAAACCCAGCCTCATGTCATTCTAAATATGGCCAAGATGGTAAAACCTATTTAAAAGATTCAAATCCTTGTTAACATCTTTAAACATGTTAACATTCCTGACAAAATGTGATTCGATAAAATCGCATGAGTCATCCTTATATTGGATTCTCCCAAATACTTTTAAATAATTAAACAACCAATAGGGATGAAATGCCAACGGGCTATATTCGTTGTTATATAAGACAAAAGACAGTCGTGGTCTTCGACCCTCTGTTAAGAAGATGTAATAAATTAAAATTAAAACCTCATTACCTTGATCCTATAAGATCATGATTAAAAATTTAAAACTGTCCATAAGACTAGGCCTTTTTGCCATTAATATATTTTAATTATAACTAAGGATTATTATAATGGAAAATCCTGAATATATATATATATATGCTTAATAAATTAATCAAAATGGTTTCTTAATACCATGGTTAATAAATCATCTAGAAGAATAAAACTGTTATAGACCTCTAAATGAATTAAAATCATTATTTTATGTAGCAATCAAGCTACATGCCTGGGTCAGACGAAGTCAACAGTCACCTCAGAGATAATCATGACACCTCCAGAGTCAACGTAGCAGGAGCAGAATTATAGGCATTGATAGACAATGCTGTTACAAGAGCTTTGGATAGGCAATTCAATGAATCAAGTGGTATTCATGTAAGGACCCAATCTGCACCACATACGAAGCCACCCTCAAGAACTCATACTGCTCACAAAAGTGATTCTCATCACTCATCAAACCAGAGGAGTGTTCCATCTAAGAGAGTTGTGTTAAACCAAGAACCACGTGCTAAAGGTTGCACCTATAAATACTTTGTCTCCTGCAAACCCAGGGATTTCGTTGGGGAGAAAGGAGCAGTTGATTGCATGTTATGGTTAGACGAGATGGACACTGTGGTGGATATCAGTCGTTCAAAGGCGAGGCACTAGCGTGGTGGAGGTCTTTGATTCAAGCCACTGGGAAGATCCCATTGTACAATCTGACATGGGATCAGTTTGTTACTCTCATTAAGGAAAACTACTGCCCTCAGCACGAGGTTGAAAAGATTGAAGCTGATTTCTTGTCTTTGGTTATGAAAAACCTAGATTGTCAAGCCTACCTTACGAGCTTCAATACTATGTCAAGGCTGGTTCCGCATCTGGTGACTCCGGAACCCAAGAGGATAGCTCGTTTCATTGGGGGTTTGGCCCCAGAAATCAAGGACAGTGTGAAGGCCTCCAGACCAGCTACTTTTCGGTCTGCAGCTGATATATCATTGTCCCTTACTTTGGACGCGGTCAGGCAGAGATCGCTGAGAAACACAGACGCTGAGAAGAGGAAGCGTGAGGATGACAACTCACGACGTTCAGACAAGAAGCGTAAGGGAAACAATGACCACAAAAAGAGTTCTGGAGCTAAAAAGGATGGTCATCAGTCGGGCGATAAGCCCAAGTGTAAAATCTGTAAGAAGCACCATTTCGGGAGGTGCAGATACGATTCGAAATCCCAATCGCAGCCAAGGCCTTGTGGGATTTGTAAATCTTCTGAGCACAAGATATTGGACTGTAAGAAAATCAAGGATGCGACGTGCTATAACTGCAATGAAAAAGGGCATATCAAATCCAACTACCCAAAGTTTGCAAGGAAGGCTGAAGATGGGAAAAAGACCAATGCTAGGGTCTTCCAGATGAACGCGCAAGAGGCGATCCAGAATGATAATGTCATAACAGGTACCTTCCTTATTAATGATGTTTATGCAAGGGTGTTATTTGACTCTGGAGCAGATAAGTCATTTGTTGATGATAAGTTTTGTAAGTTGTTAAACCTACCTGTTAAAACCCTAAGCATAAAATATGAGGTTGAATTAGCCGATGGCACCATAGAAACCGCATCAACCGTATTAGATGGATGTTTCATATCCATTAGGAACCACTCTTTTCCTTTGTCCTTACTTCCTTTGATGTTAGCCGGTTTCGACATAGTAATAGGCATGGATTGGTTATCCCACAATCAAGCTCAGATTGTTTGCAACAAGAAGCAAGTGGTGATCAAGACTCCGCCTGGTGAGTCACTTACCATTCAGGGAGATACCCAGTACGGACTGCCTGAACAAGTGTCTATGCTCAAGGCATCTAGGTGTTTAAAGAAGGGTTGTGTCATTTATATGGCACATGTAATTATTGATGAGCAAAAGCCTAAGATTGAAGACATCCCCGTCATTTCTGAATATCCTGAAATATTCCCTGAAGCACTACCTGGATTGCCACCAGATAGGCAAGTAGAATTCAGAATTGACATTATTCCAGGAGCAGCACCTGTTGCAAGGGCACCTTACAGGTTAGCACCAACGGAGATGAAAGAGTTGAGGACTCAGCTAGATGATTTATTAGCAAAAGGTTTCATTCGTCCTAGCTCGTCTCCATGGGGAGCACCAATTCTGTTTGTGAAGAAGAAGGATGGGTCGATGCGTCTATGCATCGATTATCGCGAGCTTAACAAGGTCACTATCAAGAATAGATATCCATTGCCCAGGATCGACGATCTGTTCGATCAATTGCAAGGGGCAAGTTACTTCTCGAAGATCGATTTGAGGTCAGGCTACCATCAGTTGAAGGTTAGAGATGAAGATGTACACAAGACTGCATTTAGGACTCGTTATGGTCATTACGAGTTCCTAGTGATGCCTTTTTGGCTCACTAATGCACCTGCCGCATTCATAGATCTCATGAATCGTGTCTGTAAGCCCTACCTAGAAAAATTCGTCATCGTCTTTATCGATGACATTCTCATTTACTCGAAAAGTCAAGCTGACCATGAGAAGCATCTTCATTGCATTCTTAAGCTGCTTCAACAGGAAAAGCTCTATGCCAAATTTTCAAAGTGTGAATTTTGGCTTCGCGAAGTCCAGTTTCTTGGACATGTAGTTAGTGAGCTTGTTATCCAGGTAGATCCCACTAAAGTTGAAGCTGTCATGAATTGGCAAGAGCCGAAGACGCCCACTGAAATTCGCAGTTTTCTAGGTCTGGCAGGATATTATAGGCGTTTTATTGAAAACTTCTCAAGAATTGCAGCACCCCTGACTTTACTAACTCGAAAGAATAGCAAGTTTGACTGGGGGCCTAAGCAGCAAGAATCTTTCGATATTCTGAAGCAGAAGTTGAGCAACGCTCCAGTATTGACGTTGCCTGATGGAATTGATGAATTTGTGGTGTATTGTGATGCATCACACACCGGTATGGGATGTGTGCTTATGCAGAAAGGAAAGGTCATTGCCTATGCTTCACGCCAGTTAAAGGTGAACGAGAAGAATTACACCACCCATGACTTGGAGTTGGGTGCCGTTGTATTCGCACTAAAACTGTGGAGACATTATTTGTATGGTACCAAATGTGTGATCTATTCTGATCACAAGAGCCTCCAACACTTGTTTAATCAGAAGGACTTAAACATGAGGCAGCGACGATGGATGAAAATTCTAAATGACTATGAATGTGAAATCCGATACCATCCAGGCAAGGCAAATGTAGTCGCAGATGCCTTAAGTAGAAAGGAGAGAGTGAAGCCCATAAGAATCAATGCCAAGAGCATTGAATTAAAGAATAGTTTGAATGAAAAGTTGTTAGCTGCACAGAAGGAAGCTGTATTAGAAGCTAACTATCCTAATGAGAAGCTAGGAGTAACTACTGAACAGTTATCCTATGGCAAAGACGGAATCCTGAGATTAAATGGACGAATATGGGTTCCGATTTATGGAGGACTTAGGGATGTGATCCTCCAGGAAGCCCACAGTTCTAAGTACTCCGTTCATCCTGGAGCTGATAAGATGTACCAAGATCTGAAGGCAAATTTCTGGTGGTTAGGCTTGAAGAAGTCCATAGCTACCTATGTGGCCAAATGTTTGACGTGCGCAAAAGTTAAAGATGAACATCAAAAGCCGTCAGGTTTGCTACAATAGCCTGAACTTCCCACCTGGAAGTGGGAGATGGTGACAATGGATTTTGTCACCAAGTTGCCAAAGACAAAGAAAGGAAATGATACTATTTGGGTGATAGTGGATAGACTGACTAAGTCAACTCACTTCCTACCTATTAAGGAAACACATAGCTCAGATAAGTTAGCTCAGTTGTACGTGGATGAGATTGTATCTTTCCACGGAGTGCCAGTGTCCATAATATCTGATAGGGATACAAGGTATACCTCGCATTTCTGGAAAAGTTTTCAGCAATCCCTAGGCACTCGATTGAACTTTAGCACAACATATCATCCTCAAACGGATGGTCAACGTGAGCTAACAATTCAGACGCTAGAAGATATGTTAAGGGCTTGTGTTATTGACCTAGGTGGAAGTTGGGATGAACATCTTCCACTGATTGAATTTTAGTACAATAATAGCTATCACTCAAGTATCCAAGCTGCACCATTTGAAGCTTTGTATGGAAGGAAGTGCAGAACGCCCGTTTGCTGGGCAGAAGTTGGAGATGTCCAACTAACAGGACCTGATATAGTCCTGGAGACGACAGATAAGATTGTGCAAATAAGAGATCGTCTCAAGGCTGCCAGAGATAGGCAGAAAAGCTACGCAGACTTAAGGCGTAAACCTCTAAAGTTCGAGGTTGGTGACAAAGTGTTGCTTAAAGTATCACCCTGGAAGGGAGTGATGCGATTTGGTAAGAAAGGTAAGTTAAGCCCAAGGTATATAGGACCATTTGAGATCATCAAATGTGTCGGATCCATGGCCTATAAGTTAAACTTGCCTGAAGAGCTCAGTGGTATTCATAACGTATTCCACATCTGCAATCTGAAGAAATGTCTAGCTGATGAGTCACTAGTCATGTCACATAAGGATGTGCACATAGATGAGAGCTTAAAGTTTGTTGAAAAACCTTTGTCGATCGAGGATCGACAGGTCAAGAAGCTTCGAAGGAAGCATGTGCCAATTGTCAAGGTTAAATGGGATGCCCGTAGAGGTCCCGAGTATACGTGGGAGGTAGAGTCCACAATGAAAGAAAAATACCCTCATTTGTTTCAATAAATCTCGAGGTCGAGATTTCTTTTAAGGGGGTGAGGATGTAACACCTCGTAAATTTATGTCCAATAATGTATCGACACGTGTCATGAGCTTTAAACGTGTAAAAGATCACTTATGAAGGACTAAAGTTGACAAACAAAGAAAGTATGTGAATATAAGGGTTCAAAGTGTCAACAATGGATAAATATACCTTACAATAACCCTACACGATGTTTATACTCTTAAACGGATGAATCATGGATCATACGAAGCTAATTGTGAGAGAAAGTGGGAAATTACAAACTACAGGGGTTAAATGTGTCAACATGTTTAAAGTATACCTCTGAGTGACCTTTTAGCAAACCCGAAGCTTTGTAATGATTAATTATACTCACTAGAATAAGTGGTAAAAATTTCACAAGGTTTCGATAAAGTATGAGAAAGTTATGATAACATTCGTATACGAGGGGTTAAAAGCGTCAACGTTAAAATCTAAGGCCTTACGGGTGATCACAAGGTTAACCGAGGACTTAACGGTGTTTGGTTATGTCATGGAGCCCTTAAAAGTCAAGTTAGAGGGCCAAAAGTGCAAGAAATAAACTCAAAACCACGTATACAAGGACCAGGGACCAAAAATGCAATTGCTGAAACTTGTTTGTCCTGGAACTGAACCTCACACGGGCCGCGTAAGATCAGGCAGGACCCTTACGCTGGCTGCCTGGGACTGCCAGCATCAGAAAGTTCGCACAGGTGCCAGTTCAGGCCTGTTAACCGACTTCAAACGCTTGTTTTACATACCAGGGGCTGCCCCAATGGTATTTCATGCATAGGGGGCACTTGTAAGCATCTCATATCACCTATAGACTTCCTTGGCATGATCCTAGATGATCAAAATGGGTATATAAGGAGCTTCAAAGTTGCAACTCTTATGCACACTCACTTGAAACTCTCACAACTTCACTTCTGGAGAATTTCGGAGCTCAAGCACCCTCCCTAAGAATCACTAGTCGTGCTTAGGACCCTTGTAAGTGTCCTTAACTTTCTTTAATTCAGTTTTGCTTAGTTAATTAGCTTAAAGTCAAACCATCGTAATTAGAGTTTGACTTCGTAATTAATCATAATTTGTCCAGTCAATTCTCAAATTGAAAGTACCTATGAGTTGGTAATTATGTGGGCAATAAACCCTTAAAAGGGCACCCTCTGATTTCCAATCTAAGTAGGTCAATTGTCGGGTCAAAGCTAACCTTAAAAAGTCAACAGAAAGCTTATTTTCAAATTTATGCATAATTAGCAATGTAGGAGCCATGCAACCTGCTTTATCATTAAATAATAAGGTATAACCGACGGTTACGGGAATAACCCGTCGCGGGACTATATCATGTGGTGTGTCTATTAATCTTTAACCCGACGTCAATCTGGGCTACTGAACGTATAACGAACATGTAATTCTTTTACAAGTTTATATATAAATAATTATCCCAAGTTATAAAATGTTTTGTGCCATGTGCATTCAAATCAAATTTTTTTTAAACCTTTTCAAAATGAGTCAGTTAATTGTATTTACCAGTGTAAACTGACGTATTTTCCCAAAAAGGTTAAGTGCATGTACTACTCGAAATAGGCTGGCTTCTCCTTAGCATCAATAAGAGTCTCGCAAGCTTGGATGCATTTAAATCTGATGAACTATGTTTCCTTTTTATTTTGATCCGCCTGTGGATCTGTTTCAACTACCTTGTGATACTTAATATTACAATTTATTCAGTTGAAATAAATCTATCTTTTGCTTCCGCTGTGCATTTAAAATTGTGTTGTTTGACTATGACGATATCAACTACGTCACGATACTCCCCACCGGGCCCACCGGTAATAAGTGGAAATATCGGGGTGTGAAAGTTTCTTCCTTTTTACAGAACTTGCAGTGGATTCTGCCTAAGGAGTTCTTAGAGTTGGAAGGTGCACTCGTATTGGGATTGAGCCTTTGGACTTTAGAAGCATCCTTCCTCTGATGATTGTTCTTCCCTTTCTTAGAGTTGGAGGTGGTGAAGTTAGCAACATCGGTAGTGCGATCCATCCTCATACGCTCTTCCTCCTGTACGCACATGGCGACCAGCTCACTCATCGTCCATTTGTCCTTCTGAGTTTTGTAATTGATCTTGAATGCTTCAAAAGACGAAGGAAGCGAAGTAATGATGAAATGAACGAGAAAACCATCACTAATTTCCATTTCCAGCCCCTTCAGCTTATTGGCCATGTCATTCATCATCTTGATGTGCTCGCGAATGCCGCTCCTCCCATCATACTTAGTTGTCACCAGCTTGAGGATAAGGGTACTAGCGTGTGCTTTAGACGTCCCTTTAAACTGCGCCTCCACATGTTCCAAGTAGGTTTTAGCATCTTCGGAATCAGGAATGGCTCCTCTGATTGCATTACGGATGGACTGCTTCATAAACATGAGAGACATGCGGTTACACCTAGTCCATTTTTCATGAACTATCTGCTCAGCAGCAGTACTTTGAGTGGTAAGATCCGCTGGCTTATTCTCTCTTAGAGCATAATCAAAGTCCAGCAATCCAAGTGTAAGCATGAGAGCATCCTTCCATGCAGCAAAGTTATCACCAGTCAAAGGTGGAATCCCGCAATTGGGCGCTGATAGTGGAAATAAGATGAGCAAGTTATGATACTAAGGAAGAAGTCCTAATGTGATCTAAGGGCACGTTAAACTAAGGCAGGCATAAATAATGACCATTTTACATTTTGAAGCTGTGATATTGTGTATTACTAACATCAAAATAATAGACTTAGTTAAAATTCTACTTAAACGAAGACAAATCAGCTTTGTCCAGAAGTGTAATCATTTAAGCATGTGTGCAAAGTGGTTGTGACAAATCAGCTTTGGCCAGAAATGAAACAATCACTTTAGTTATGCACTCGTTAAGTATGCTATCTATGAAGGAATTAAATCAGCTTTGGCCAGATATTAAGACATTCATGTTTATGATACACACTCAACATAGCTTTTGTAATACTTGAATGATAAATAGACGTATCAAATAAGCTTTGGCCAGAAATGATACATCAGAAGCTCATTCAAGTTAAGCTATTTTGGTTTTGTAAAAACATTATCTGATTCTGATTAAATTAACTAAGTATTTACAAAACCAATTATTTAATAGCAAACCACCTGCTAGCGCAGATCGACTCGGTTCGGGGTTCGGGGCGGAGCCCCGAGCTAAATCTTAGTTAACATTAAACAACCTAAAATAATGAGGTTTCGAGTGAGATATCGACTCAGTTATGAGGTCTCGAGTGAGATCACGAGTCAAGTCTCGACTCATCTTTTAACATTATGAGGTCTCGACTCATTAAGGTCTCGAGTCGCAACCTCGGTGTCTCGAGTCGTAATCATGGTCTCGACTGCTGTGTTTTATGAGATCTCGACTCCTTGATGAGGTCTCGAGTCGCAACCATGGTCTCGAGTTGTGAAGATTGATGCCCTTAGTCGAAACCTTAGTGGTCTCGAGTCGAAACCTTATGGTCTCGAGTCAAAATCGTTGTCTCGAGTCGAGATCTTGGTCTTGGTTCGTTAAAAAAAATCTCGAAACTTCTTGTTAACAGCTGTTAATGTAAAAGCATAATTGAAAATTTGAATTCTTAGGGATTTTGAGATATGGTTTCCTATTTTAGTGCTGATCTGAATTTATCAAATATTTCGAAAAATCTTTATCTGTTTATCTAATAACTGTTTTCGAAAATCTTTAGAGGTCAAAATCAGATCAAAACAAGAAAAACACTCAATAATCCGAATCATATTCCAAAACATAAAGGAATTTTTGAATTTTCCTAAGAACATTTGATGAACCCTAAAAAATTAAAACTTTATTCTAGAACCCGAAACCTGAATTTTAATAGTTTCTAAACAGATTTCGATCATAAACATAACCCAGTTGATTTCGAATGAACATATAATTGATCTTTTTCCGAAAACAGTGATCTCGAGTGGACCTTTATGACTCGAAACCGGCTGTTAGGTTTATTAAGTTATCAAAATTCCGTTTTCCAGATTTCAATCCCAGAATTGATGGATACGAAAACAGAATTGACTAATCAACATATGCTCTGATACCACATGTTGGATCAGTTCTGTTTAATCATAATGGAAAACATGAAAACATACCTGTTACAACAGATAGTGCAGTGGAGAATCCAGTCAGAGAAGATGACATCCCGTTCGACATAATTGTCAGTGTGATCTGGTTCCTCCTTAGGGTGCTGACTAATGATGGTGACTAAGAAAACCGACAAGGGAATCGGTTATGGGAGAGGGAGGTCGATGATGATGATGTTATGATTCGGTTATCTAATTAAGTGTGCAACCTTTTAACCTCTACATAATTCTCCTTATATAAGCACCCAAGGGGAAACCTAATTAGTTAATAAGGGTAATATGGTACATCAACAATTACCAACTAATTATTTAATAGGTTATTATATATTTTGATCTATATTATGTAAATGATTATAATGGCTACTAGATTAAATATTAAAACATAATATATTTAATCTTACAAAGGTATCTTCTGAACAATCTACTAAATTTGTTTGTAGTTAGAAAGGAAGGTTGTGAGGTGTTAGGAACATAATAAAAGTTGATTGATGATTTGAACGTTTTACATCAATCGCTAAAGCTCTTCAAAGAAAATGAAAATATTTTTAATGAGAAAATTGTTGGTTCATGCCCCTTTCAAACTCACACTCTCACAACACACACTCAAACTCTCACACAAGTATGTATTAGTGAATATGATTGAAAAGCTACTGTATACGATATCAAATGAAAAGGGTTTCTTTATTTAATAAAGCAAATGGCTTTATATAGCCATACACAATACAAACGTGGGAACATGCAAAAATAATATAATATTAAATTAACCTAAAAACCAGTATAAAGATTGAACTATTCTTTCTCCCAACGTGCACCATTCCAACGTAAACATCCTCAAGATCCGGTCAACTTCTACCAGTCCATTTAATAAAACGTGTTGCATGGGTATAATCCCTTATAAAACGTGCAGCTTATTATTGACCATTTTCATAACCCGTAAACGAACCCGTTACTCAATAACGTGCCGAACCAATGACCCGCGAACAAACCCGAGTAAACCCAACAAAAATTAAAGGTTTAACTAATAACGCATCAGATATTAAAAAGGTTCTTTTAATAAAATAAACTGTTGTTAAAAACTATATTGGTTTTGAAAAGAAAACTAGAAAGTTATTCAAATTGATCGTTCGTTTTGGATCACATTATTGACCAGAGGATTCCAAAAAGGATCAACTTCCAAAGGTATCGGGTATAATAAGTGTCCTCCATTGAGCAATAATAATACCATGTTACCTAATGAAGATAAACTCTTATAGTTGTAACCAGCGACTTCGTTGGTAGTTGATCCGATTTGCGATGATGTCGTCCAACTGAGAATGTTGTTAATGTTGGAGATGTTAAGATTTTGAATGAAAGTGTCAAACAAAAAACTATGGACTTTGATGAGGTCATACTCAAGGACTATGATACTGATTCTTCTGATGATGAAATTTTAAATGATGATGTCGTAATTAAAAATAAATAAATTCCAAATTAAAAAAAAGACAATTCGCATGATGGTCGTGTTTCCATAGATTATCCTTATAAATCTAAAGAAAAATATACTAATTTACCTAGAGAGTATTTGCCACATTTGAAAAATAAAGAAACAAAAATTAAACTTTCAAAAGGACAAACTGATAAGAAAACAGAAGAAAGTGAGAGAATATCTTGAAAGCATTTTATCTTGCGACTCAATTTCTTCAAAATCATCAAGTGAAAATATATTTTCAGAAAAAGAAAAGAAACTGTTGGAATAAGAAACTTTTCATCAAACGAATGTGAAACCAAATAAATGTTTGAAAGCTAAGGTGTAAGATTAAATATATTATGTAACAATATTTAATCTATAGCCATTATAATCATTTACATAATATAGATCAAAATATATAATAACCTATTAAATAATTAGTTGGTAATTGTTGATGGACCATATTACCCTTATTAACTAATTTAGGTTTCCTCCTGGGTGCTTATATAAGGAGAATTATGTGGAGGTTAAAGGGTTACTCAGTTACACATTAGACAAAAACCCATTAGCCATAACATCAATAATTTCGACCTCCTCTCCTAATCGAATCCCCTATTCGATTTCTAAGTCCCCATCATCAGTCAGCACCCTAAGGAGGAACCAGATCACGATGACAAGCATGTCGAACTCCATTACTGGATTCTCCACTGCACTATCTGCTGTAACAGGTATGTTTTAATGTTTTCCTTCATGTACAAACATAACTGAATCCAACATGTGGTATCAGAGCATATGTTGATTAGTCGGTTCAGTTTTGTATCCGTAAATCTGGATTAAAAACAGGAAAACAGGTTTTTAAAACCATAATAAAATTCGTTTTCATCATCAGAAATCATTACTGTTCGATTTCTGTCATCTGATATACATCTCGGATCGTTATGTTCGTTCGTGATTACTGTTCCGAAATCTGAAGTTTCAGAAATATGATTAAATGTGTAATAAAATTCCAGATTTCGGATGAATGTTTGAGTTAATTTTATTTAGGGTTCATCATGTTCTTAGTTAAAATTCGAAATATCCTTTATGTTTTGGAGTATGATTTGAATTGTTATATGTTTTCCTGATTTTTGATCTATTTTTTCTAATGAGGATTTTCGAAATATGTTAAAAAGGATAAACAGATTAAGTTTTCGAAATTTTATGATAAAATTAGATCAAAGTTATAATAGGAAAGTATATCACAATTCATAAATTTCGAATTTTCAGTTGTTACAACAACTGGATCGCACAAGATCAGATCACATAAGAGATGATCTGATCGCATAAGATAATCGCACAAAACTTATGGATCGCACAAGGCATAATGGATCGCACAAGGCATAACGGATCGCACAAGGCATAACGGATCGCACAAGGCCTTAATGATCGCACAAGTTTATTTGGGCCTTATTGATCGCACAAGTTTACTTGGGCCTTATGGATCGCACAAGTTTTGGGCATAATGGATCGCACAAGACTAAATAAATGGTTTTGTAATTTACTTAGTTAATTAATCAGAATCAGATAATGTTTTGCAAAACCAGAATAGCTTAACTTGAATGAGCTTTTGATGTATCATTTCTGGCCAAAGCTGACTTGACACATCTACTTATCGTTCAAGTATTATGAAAGCTATGTTGTGTGTGCATCATAAGCATGAATGTCTTAATTTCTGGCCAAAGCTGATTTAATGCATTCATAGATGGCATACTCAACAAGTGCATAACTAAAGTGATTGTTTCAATTTCTGGCCAAAGCTGATTTGTTACAACCACTATGCACATATGCTTAAATGATTACACTTCTGGCCAAAGCTGTTTTGTCTTCGTTTAAGTAGAACTTTTTAGCTAAGTCTATTATTTTGATGTTAGTAATAGACAATATCACAGCTTCATAATGTAAAATGGTCATTATTTATGCCTGCCTTAGTTTAACTTGCCCTTAGATCACATTAGGATTTCTTCCTTAGTATCATAACTTGCTCATCTTATTTCCACTATCAGCACCCAACTGCGGGATTCCACCTTTGACTGGTGATAACTTTGCTGCATGGAAGGATGCTCTCATGCTTACTCTTGGGCTGCTGGACTTTGATTATTCTCTAAGAGAGAATAAGCCAGCGGACCTTACCACTACTAGTACTGCTGCTGAGCAGTTGACTCATGATAAGTGGACTAGGTGTAACCGCGTGTCTCTCATGTTTATGAAGCAGTCCATAAGTAATGCAATCAGGGGAGCCATTCCTGATTCTGAAGATGCTAAAACCTACTTGGAACATGTGGAGGCTCAGTTCAAGGGGACGTCTAAAGCACACGCTAGTACTCTTATTTTCAAGCTGGTGACAACTAAGTATGATGGGAGGAGCGGCATTTGCGAGCACATCATGATGATGAATGACATGGCCAATAAGCTAAAGGGGCTGGAAATGGAAATCAGTGATGGTTTCCTTGTTCATTTCATCATTACTTCGCTTCCTTCGTCCTTTGAAGCATTCAAGATCAATTACAACACTCAGAAGGACAAATGGACGATGAGTGAGCTGGTCGCCATGTGCGTACAGGAGGAAGAGCGTATGAGGATGGATCGCCATACTGATGTTGCCAACTTCACTACCTCCAACTCTAAGAAAAGGAAGAACAATTATCAGAGGAAGGATGCTTCAAAAGTCCAAAGGCCTAATCCTAATCCTAATACAAGTGCACCTTCCAGCTCTAAGAATTCCTTAGGCAGTATCCGTTGCAAATTCTGTAAAAAGACAGGACACGTGCAGAAGGAATGCCCTGACTTTAAGGAGTGGCTGGCTAAGAAAGGTAACGATTATTTTATGATACTTGAGTCCTATAATTTAAGTGTTCCTGCTAATTCTTGGTGGTTTGATTCTGGTTCTATGGTTCATGTTACCAATTCAACTCAGGGATTCCTTTCAATCCGGAAGCTGGAAAGAAACCAAAGAACGCTTAAGGTTGGGGATGATCAAGAATTAGAAGTGAAGGCCATTGGAACATTACAATTAGTTATGAAAACTGGTTTATGTATTAAACTTTATGATACCTTATATGTTCCTGAGGTAACTCGGAACCTTGTATCAGGACCAAAGTTAGACATGGACGGTTTTATTGTTTCCCATGGTCATCGCAAACTCTCTATCCTTTATGATTCTGTTCTTTATGGTACTGGTATTCTGGATGGTGGTCTCTATAGATTAGAACTAGAAGATAACTTTTCCAAATCTTTGTTGTCATATAACATTAATGAATCACTCACAAAGATGGAAGAGAAACGAGACTTAGAAACTTCATCCATGTTGTGGCATCAGCGTTTAGGCCACATTTCAAAAGAACGATTAAATCGCCTTGTAAAGGATGAAGTCTTACCTCCTCTCGATTTCTCTGATTTTGGAACATGTGTCAAATGTCTTAAAGGTAAAATGACATTAGCGAATAAGAAAGGTGCCACTAGGAGCTCTAATTTATTAGAACTCATTCACACTGACATTAGTGGTCCCTACCAAATCGCTGGCATAACAGGACATACTTCATTTATCACTTTTATTGATGATTATTCTCGTTACATGTACTTGTATCTAATTAAGGAGAAATCTGAATCTCTAACAACTTTTAAAGATTATAAGGCTGAAGTTGAAAAGCAATTAGATCGTCAGATTAAAGTTGTGAGATCAGATAGAGGCGGTGAATATTATGGAAGACATACTGATGTGGGTCAAGCTCCTGGTCCATTTTATGAGTTTTGTAAGGGCCAGGGGATTGTAAACCAATACACCATGCCTGGTACACCTCAGCAGAACGGTGTGGCTGAAAGAAGAAACCGTACCCTTATGAACATGGTGCGCAGTATGTTAGGCAACACTAATTTACCATTATTCCTCTGGACTGAAGCGTTAAAAGCAATTGTTCATATACTCAATAGAGTTCCTTCTAAGTCTGTCCCTAAAACTCCTTATGAACTTTGGACAGGAAGGAAACCGAGTCTTAAATATATGAAATTATGGGGCTGCATTGCTGAAGCAAAACTTTACAATCCTTTCCTAAGGAAACTTGACCCTAAAACAGTTACCTGTTTCTTTATCGGGTATCCTGAGAACTCTAAGGGTTATCGTTTCTATTGTCCTTCCCATGTCACCCGTATTGTTGAAACCAAGCGTGCCGCGTTCCTGGAGGATTTCAAGGTCAGTGGGAGCAGTACCAACCCTTACGAAGAATTGCAAGAAGTACAAGACGCGGGGGGGGGGGGAGAGACTCGTCGCTTACCATTACTCTGATTACTCCTCTTGTACCCAATGCAACTACTGTACCAGAAGCTACTGCACCAACTCCAAATTTACCTCTACAATCAGAACCCATTATACCTCATGACGAAGGCACATCAAACGCTCAACACCAAGACAACGCTGGACCCGATAATCCACTCAGGAGGTCATCTAGGCAAAGAAGGCCTACTAATTGGGATGATTATGTTACCTACCTGACTGAAATGGATGCTGGAAAGCTCAATGATCCTATCTCTTACAATGAAGCCATTAGCAGTGATCAGTCTTCTGAATGGAATAAAGCGATGATTGATGAGCTTGAATCCATGAAGAAAAATGACGTTTGGGATTTGGTAGAATTACCCAACGGAGCCAAACCCGTAGGATGTAAATGGGTATTCAAAACAAAACTGGATCCGAATGGGAACGTTGAACGCTACAAAGCGAGATTGGTTGCAAAGGGCTACACTCAGAAAGAGGGAATTGATTATCAAGAGACGTTTTCACCTGTCTCTCGTAAAGATTCATTAAGGATCGTCATGGCCCTAGTAGCTCATTTTGATTTGGAGTTACATCAGATGGACGTTAAAACCGCTTTCCTTAATGAAGATTTGGACAAAGATGTTTACATGAAACAACCTGAAGGCTTTAAACCTGAAGGTGAGGAGCATCTAGTCTGTAAGTTGAAGAAATCCATTTACGGGTTAAAACAAGCATCACGTCAGTGGTACCTCAAGTTTGATGAAGTCATGAAGAAGCAAGGTTTTATGAAGAATCAAGTGGATCAATGCACCTACCTCAAGATGAGTGGGAGCAACTTTACTATACTTGTCCTTTACGTAGATGATATTCTATTGGCAAGTAATAGTTTAGACATGTTGCATGAGTCGAAGCGGTTACTTTCGCATAACTTCGACATGAAGGATCTCGGAGAGGCTTCTTACGTCATTGGCATCGAAATTCACCGAGATAGACACAAAGGGATCTTAGGATTGTCCCAAAAGGCTTACATAGATCGTGTCCTTACACGATATAACATGCAACAGTGCAAACCCTCCGTCGCTCCAGTAGTTAAGGGAGATGTTTTCGGTTCATTCCAGTGTCCGACAACAGAGGTTGAGAAGGAGCAAATGAGCCAGATACCTTACGCGTCAGTAGTCGGGAGCCTGATGTATGCTCAAGTCTGTACTCGCCCAGATATTGCTTATATTGCTGGAATGTTAGGCCGTTATCAGACTAATCCTGGCCTAGATCACTGGAAAGCAGCTAAGAAGGTACTTCGATATCTGCAAGGGACGAAAGACTATAAACTGACTTATAGAAGAAGTGATCATTTAGAAGTGGTGGGCTATTCTGATTCTGACTTTGCAAAGTGCAAAGATGACAAGAAATCCACTTCGGGCTATATCTTTATGTTAGCAGGCGGCCCTATTTCATGGAAGAGTCATAAACAACAGTTGACCACAACTTCCACAATGATGCAAGAGTACATTGCTGTTTATAACGCAACCTGTCATGGAATGTTGCTTAGAAATCTGATCACTGGACTCAAAATTGTTAATTCCATTTCTAGAGCATTGAAGCTTTATTGTGATAATTCAGCTGCCGTTAGTTTCTCGAACAGTAACAGTTCGACTGGAGCTGGTTTATATCTCGATACAAAATATCTGTTCGTACGTGAACGAGTTGAGGAAAATAATCTTTGTATCGAGTATATTAGTACTAAGGATATGCTTGCGGATCTGATGACTAAAGGTCTCCCTCCTAAGGTTTATGAAGAACATGTTCGTAATATGGGATTTAGTAAAGACCTTATTTGAGCATATTGTACTAGCTTATGTTTTATGTTAATGAAATTTCCTCAGTTTGATTTTGTATGTCTCTTAGAATATGTTCAACCGGTATAATGGCATATAGACAAATAAAGTTACAAATCAAACAAAGGGCTTACGCGTATTTTGATCATAACGATTAGGTTTTAAATTAAGGCTATAGTATCATTAATGGGGGTCCTGAGTCGCATAATGATTCAACGGCTGTATTTCTCTGCTATAGTACTTGTTTAAAGCTAAAATGAGTGTTAACTCCTGATCAGGCTTATCTAATACTCATAGTAAATGATTACTCGGCTAAGTGGGAGAATGTAAGATTAAATATATTATGTAACAATATTTAATCTATAGCCATTATAATCATTTACATAATATAGATCAAAATATATAATAACCTATTAAATAATTAGTTGGTAATTGTTGATGGACCATATTACCCTTATTAACTAATTTAGGTTTCCTCCTGGGTGCTTATATAAGGAGAATTATGTGGAGGTTAAAGGGTTACTCAGTTACACATTAGACAAAAACCCATTAGCCATAACATCAATAATTTCGACCTCCTCTCCTAATCGAATCCCCTATTCGATTTCTACGTCCCCATCATCAGTCAGCACCCTAAGGAGGAACCAGATCACGATGACAAGCATGTCGAACTCCATTACTGGATTCTCCAATGCACTATCTGCTGTAAAAGGTATGTTTTAATGTTTTCCTTCATGTACAAACAGAACTGAATCCAACATAAGGTTCCAAGGAATCTTCTCATTTCTCAGAAGATTCATCAATGTTTGATGATAGGATTGTCAATGTGAACACCTAATCTAACTTATAATAAAAGACTATAAAAAAATGCCACATGTCATTCTCTCCTTCAACCTCAAAAATTTTATTTATATTTATTTAACAATTTCTTTTAATATAAATATATTAACTAGTGGGAATACCCGCGCGTTGCGGCGGGTGCGTGTACTTATACCGGGTAAAAAAATGGCACTTATTTTTACCAAAAATAACATACATTAATCATAATATCACCTTTTTGTCTTGAAATAGTGAAATATAACATTACTTACGTTCTTCTTTGGACACTTTTATAAAATTGTAACATAAACAACAAACTACAAGTTGGTTAAGAACTAATTTTGTTATTGTGTATGAATAATTACACAAGCATGTTCCAAAAGATGGCATGCACACCTGCATGAATCGTTCAAGAACCTGAACTTCACAATTCACATACATTGAGGTAATTAGATAGCATCCATTGCCCTTCGAAATGGTCAAACATTAAAAAAACCATAATGATTTCAAAACAAGCAATGTTGTAAATAAAAACTAACACTATAATAATTTCAAAGAAAAGCAATCTTGTACACAATAGAACCTATATTCGTCAAAAGATCTTTAGCACAATTTTACTAAACTAATTAATATTTAAGTCAATTGATCAAGTAATATAACAATCTCAAATTGCCCTTCATAGAACAAAACCAATTCTGGTTTTAAGTTAACTTCCTTAAATAACCCATCAGGTTGTGATGACGAGGTGAATCTTCATAACCTCTAAAAAACCATCACTTGTAAGCTTGATTAAATACGGGTGCCATGTCGTTTTCTAACACACAGTTGAGAAATGAAAGCACTCGATGTCAAGCTTGTGAACTTCATCAATGAACACGACGCCTGGGATGATCTCAGCTAGAGGGGGCAATCTTGACCCAAAGCCTTCCAAGTGGGTCACTTCAGGTTGCTTTTTAAATTATATGGGTTGGTTTAGGTAAGATATTTTCACTCAATTGGTCAATTAAAATTTCATCTCATATATTTTCGGGTCAAAACGGGTCGACAACTTCAAAGAAATGGATCAATGTGGGTTGGTGTCTTAAAGAAACGGGACAAGTTTCGGATCGGAACGGGTTCGGTTCGGATTGAGTTTCGGGTGGCCGGGACGGGTTTCAGATCGGAACGTAGTTGGTTCGGATCGGATTTCGGGTCGGCACGGGTTTCCGCACGGGACGGGTTTCCGGCCGACATGAGTTTTCGCACGGGACGAGTTTCGAGTCGGGACGGATTTTAGCACGAGACGGGTTTCAGTTCTTTTTTTGTTTTGTTTTGTTTGGGTCGGTTATTTTTGGTTTCGGTTGAGTTTTTTGTTTTGTTTTGGTCGCTTTTTTCGGTTTGGTTTCAATTTTTTTAGTTTTTTGTTTCTTTATGGCCGGTTTCGATTCGGTTTTTTGTTTCGTCTTGATCGGTTTTTCCGGACCGGTTTCGATCTTTTCAGTTTTTTTTGTTTCGTTTTGGTTGTTTCGTTTCTGTTCAGTTTTCGGTTTTTTGTTTCGTTTTTGTTGTTTTTTTCGTTTGATTTTTTCACTTTTTTTGTTTCGTTTCGGTTCAGTTTCGGGTTTTTTTGTTTCGTTTGGTTGTTTTTTTCTTTGATTTTTTCAGTTATTTGTTTCGTTTTGGTCAGTTTAGGTTCGGTTTCAGTTTTTTTGTTTCGTTTTGGTCGGTTTCGTTTTTGTCGTCATTGATTCTGAATTCTGTTACTAGACTATGCATCAATTTGATTATCTTAATTTGATTTCTGTATACACATTACGAAAACAAATTCTACTTCTTTGAAACGATTTTTTTTGGATATTTATGTTTATGGTTGTTCAATGTTCATTATCAGTAGTGATTTTGGTTGGTTTGTCTCTGTGCACTAATGTTGAGTTGTTGACATACTGTGATATGGTTCGGTTTGGTTTTTTCGGTTTCGGTTTTTTGTTTGGTTTTGATCGTTTTTTCGGTTTCATTTTTGTCGGATTCGAACTTTTCAGTTTTTTGTTTCGTTTTCGTTTCGGTTCGGTTTCGGATTTTTAGTTTCGATTTGGTTGCTTTTTTCAGTTCGGTTTCGGTTTTTTCAAGTTTTTTGTTTTGTTTTGTTTTGTTTTGGTTTGTTCGGTTCGGTTTCAGTTTCAGTTTTTTTTTCGTTTTGGTCAGTTTTAGTTTCGATTTTTTTTGTTTAGTTTTTTCAGTTTCGTTTTGGTTCGGCATCGACTTTTTCAATTTTTTAATCGTTTTGGCCAGTTTCGGTTTCTGTACCTACTTGAACAAAAGGTATATTTATTATGAAATCATGTTTTTAGAAATGGGAAAAAATAAACCCGACCCGTTTTGACCCAAAACCCATTCCGAACGGGACCCGATCTGACCCGAATCCGTTCCAACCCGACCCAAAACAACGATTTTTTAAGTTTGACCCATTTCAACCCTAACCCGTTCCGACCCTAACCTGTTCTGATCCATGACCCGTTCTGACCTGACCCGACCCGTTTGCCAGTCCTAATCTCAGCCTTTCCTTCCTACCACCACTCTGCAACCTTTGTGTCAATTAATTCTCTGAACACTGACCTAGGCTTGTATTTCACCAGTGTCACCAGTGAAAAGAGCAACAAACCCCTATATTCTGCAGTTCATAACATCAACTACCAATGCAATGCGACAGGTTAATTCATAAATGTATTTAATTTTAGAGTCGGTTAAATCATATTTCTTTCTTTTCATTAAACATTCATAAATACATATTCCTTGGCTTTTAGAATGAGCATCAGCCTCTTATATCAAGAATCATCACTAACTCAACGTGCAATGAACATTCAAGGCAGCAGGACCATCAGGTTTTCCGAGGTATATAATTTGGAGAAATGTTAAATTTTCAGTTATTTTTTAAGAGAAAAAAGAGCACATGATAGCTGCTAAATAATTTCTTAAGTATTTACTACTGTGAACGGTGCAAACGAGCCGAGCCAAGCTCGAGATCGTTTAACTTATGAAGGTTGGAGCTTGAGCTTGATTCATAGATAATTTTTCAAGCTCGAGCTAGGCTCGTTTAATATTTAAATTGCAACTATAGGAAAAGGAATAACTCACATTCAAGGGAACTAACTTCTAATGGTTGGCTTTTACAAAATATCTTTCCAAACGTCAATGTGAGCCTTTAACCAACCTGTAAAATCTCAATCTTCATCGCATATCAGAGACACATATTCGATTTGCAGTTCAAGAATTTCCTACAAAACCACTTACAACTACACTCCAAATGGGTCGAATTCGACAATTGTAAGGCGCTAACAGTTCACGGATCGGTTGATGAAATGCATTAACTATAAATAGATTATATTTTCGTTTAGATTTCAAGGTAAAAAGAATACCTTATCATTTTGTGGAGAACGAGGAAGTGATGCTGCAATAACATTTGCAGTTGCTGATGTATTAACATCACTTGAAGACATCAATGGCTGCTTTCTCTTGTTTTCCATTGAATGATGAAGTTGATCCTCAGTTTGACTTATTTCTCGTTCATTTGAAACTTGACTTTGACCCTGCATTTGACCTTCATACGATAGTGGGGGCGGGTGTAGTGCACCCTGTTGCTGATAAACTCGACCCTGAAACTCGACCCTGAATTTGATCCAGACCCTGTTGATTTCCGTAATAGAATCAAATAATCATTTCCAACACACAAATACAACTTAAGTTTCAGGCTCACCGTAAACGGCCATCCCTTTAAAGGCATATTATTTAACGTTCTAGCTGCTGCTGAAACATACAACAAAAAAAGTGATTAAACAAGGATAATTAATGGGCTGATTAAAATATTAAATCAAATCACTATCTAAGTTTAATCTAAACGAATCTAATTTAAACCATGGCCCGACTAAACATGTCAGGATCAAATTCTAAAGAGCTCAATTTTCATAACTGTGACCTAAAATAGTGTGTTAAAATAAATATTATTCAAAAAGTACCATGAGCTTCCCTTGGTAAACCCTCGGACCCTTGAGCACTTTGATTGATCAAAGAACTTATCATATTACTTATGTCCTGTTCCACCAAAAAATCAGGAAATAAAGTAATTTGACATAATAGTAAGTTTAGGGCGTTTGGATGTGTGTTTAGATTCGTTAACTACGACTTGAAGTCAATAATCAGTCAAGATAGTTTAGTTAAACATATTATTTTATATTTTCCTCATTATTTAGGATCATAATAACCAAAAAAGAGTTGTTGCAAGAAAACTGATTATTGAGATATATGCAAATTGATTAAAATTATGATTATGATTTTTCAAATTGCGATAATCACGTTAAAAACTCAGATCCAAACACCACCACCTGAGGCTCGTGTATTATACTGTAAAGCAAAAACCAAAAGATACACACAAGTGTAGGTACCAAAGATTGCTTCTGATACGGAATCGGCTGGTTACTCATTGAATTAATGTGATTCATAATTAAGCCTGCATTGTCTCCATAGCATTGCTATAAAAAAAATTAAAAAAAAAACATATAATTTTCTAATAAGTATATTATAAGCAAACTCATAAGAAACTGAAAATCACGTTTCCTACCTTGGGAATCGCTTGCCTCATTTGGGTTGATGCCTCGGCAACCCAAGCGTTCTTTCCGGTACCAACGTTGTTTGCGTTGACCATTTGACTTTGATGTTGACTTCCTTGCTGATGCTGATGTGGTACTCTAAAATCCTGTCATTAAACTCTACGTAAGTAGACGTAAGTAGATAAATTATAAAATAAAAAACCCATCTTCGTATAATCGTATTAATAACATTCTTCTTGTGGTGGAGTGGGGGAAAGAACTTTGGGTTTCCTTGGAGACCCGGGTTCGATCCCCACCTACTGCATTTGGGGGACGTCCCAATGATGTATCGTTTCCTTCCGAGGTATGGAGCGGTCTTGAGGGCAACCCGGTTTTACCCAACTGTTACCCAGCAGCACGTGTGGGGGCAGCATGGTTTCCGGGCGGAAGTCAGCTCACGCGCCGGCCGGGCCCGATCGAACATCGCGTCCGGAGATGCGGGGTTGACGGGGAATGTCTTAGACATGTCCCCGGAAACCAATCGGTCTTGTACAGAAAGTCTCCTTCAAAAAAAAAAACATTCTTCAGAAATCAGAACCAAACATCTGATCCCATTATGTCATGTGATTTGACTTTCCGAGTCAAACATAAGTAAATGCAAATGGAAAAATATGTCATCACGTATGCTTACGTCATTGATAGGTTCCATAATACCTTAGTGGTGTTTGTACCGAGAAATAAAGATATCCCAGAAAACCGCCCACCATTCAACAAGGAAACCACGCGGAGCGTTGATTGCTACTGTGTAAAAAATCGATAAAGAACATCAATTTTTAATCCTTTATGTGAAGATAAAGTAAAAGCACATATATAAACTATTATATCCATTTACCGCGATGGTTAACGGATACTTTTGCTTCTTCTCCAAATGCTTTTTTTGAAGCGTTAAGTTTCCTCTTGGTAAGATAATCCAGAATATAAACATCCAACCTGTTTTCCAACAAAACAAGCAGAACCAAGTTCATAACAAAATTTAAGTTAGAGTGTAAAAATGTACAAGCACAAGTGAGCGGATCACCAAGTTATTGTTAATTCCTCCACAATCTTCTTGTTTGGTTTCAAAACTTAGATGCAATCTGAAGAAGCAATAAAAATGTTAGCCACATTTATATACTAAAATGGCTCCAGAGATCTAGAAAAGCAGTAAAGTTGATTCATACCTTCATATGTGATGAAATCTAGAAAATATTGAAGAGAAGGCCTTCATGGGTGGCAAAGAATGGAGCAAACACGAGCGATTCTACAGCAGAAAATATCTTCTATATAAATTTTTTTTTTTGCACCTACAATTTTCAAATCAGTCCAAATAATAAAAACATAATTTAAAAATTGGTCCCTATTGATCTCAACCATTAGATTAAAGATCTAATGTTTTTTTTTTAGCAAATTTTCCAACTAAGTGCACTTTACATCAATATCGCAGGTAAGCGAGCAACAAGCTGCGCCGCTACCCCTTTCTGAATAGCAAACCCTAGCCTATTAAAGACAAACCCCTGCCCCCTGTTGATGAGCAACTGCTGTGGACAACCTTTTGGACCCTAGTCAACAAACGGATAGCTTCTGGAGCTAAGGAGCCAAAGGTGTCGAAGGCGAAGGGGACAAATGCGTGTTGGTTATCAGCACATGCTTTAGCGTGTTTATCCACCTTTTTTTATTCCGCTTTCCTTATAGCTTGTCCTGCTACAAACCCGCTTTCCCGTAAACCAGCTAAGGGGGAGACTCCTGTGAGATCCACACAAGCATGTTTCCCTCCTGCCCAGCCAAAGACAAGCAGATCCGCTGGTCTCAATGTAGATCTCCCTTCCATGGGGTCTGTAAGGAAATTCACAGGGGCCTCCTTCTTGATAGAAATCCCCGCTCTCCTCAAGATGTCCCCCAAAACATCCCTCACCCAGTCATGCCGATATTTGAAACCAGGGAGCTCCTTACAATGAACAGCATGCTCCCCGTATTTATCCATGCAGGCTTTACGACAGATTGGGCAGGTTTCGTCTTCTGAATACATAGGGATCATCAGCCGGTATTTGAGGATAGCCCTATCCTCAACAGCCGACATGCATTGCCCCAGCCACTCGATCGGGATAACAGTCAAAAAGTCTTGCGCATGGGGGCCTTTCAAGCACTCAATCACAGCCTTCTGGTGGGGAGACAGATCAAATGCTTCTCCCAGACTCCGAGCGATTTTGTCAAATAGGGCATTCGCCAAAGTTTTTTGTGGCTTTGGGGGGGGGGGGGGTGTCCATATTAGAGAAACCTCCAATATCAAAGTCTGGAAGAGAGACACTTAAGTACTCAAGGGCCTGTTGGTAGTCTACGTCAAGCTTAACAACCCCACTGTTTCGAAGGATATGGTCTTGCAATACACACGACTGAGCTCTAGACGCCACAAAAGCATAAACTCCAACATCCCGAGCTGAGAGGAGACCCAAACCACCCAGACGCATCGGCAAAGAAGCCAGACGCCACTGAAGGTCGCCAAAGTAGGACCCCCCCCCCCCCCCGCCGCAAACAACAATGTCTTCGATAGCCTCTCGGAGACCATCGTCTAAACAGGATACCGCATTTGCCATCAGGTGGGGTTGGCAGGTACGCAGCCCAAACAGTAACTTAGCAACCCCCATGCATGAGCTTAAAAGAAGAAGCTCGCACTGGGGGTCCTGGAGGCAGGGCAAGAGTTTCATAAGGTCAACCGCTGTCGATGCCCGCCGCCCAGCTAATTCCCCGATAAAAGCAGAATCTCGGCTAACCGCCCCCCCAAGGAGCTTAACCCCCCTCTCAGGTCTACCTATCCCTCTCGGGAAAAGGCCGTCCTGAACCTTGAGACCGTCACACGATGGCCAGTACACTTCTATTTTCTTAATATTGAGATGGAGCCCTAGGGATGGTCCCTCCGTGTTGATGATGCCCAAGGCTTTAGCAACTTCCATTGCATTACCTATAATCATGCCATCATCCAAATACCAAGCATGAAAGGGGAGGTTACAGTGCTCCTGGACACGGAGAATAAGGGGGTGTAAGGATAGGGCAAAGAGAAGGGGCCCCAAGGGATCTCCCTGTTGCACTCTAGTGGTGGCCCCAATACACTCGCTGCCAACATAAAACCTAGCGGGTTGAGTGTACAGGAACTGGACCCACCGATAGATAGATGGGCAATGTTGGTGGACCTGTTGGAGGAATGCTGAGCGGTCAACCATGTTGAAAGCATTGGTGAAGTCTACCGTAAGCAAGGCCATGGACCCATCTTCATGAAAAGAGTTCAGGAACCTGTTCGCACTATGAAGCATCGCCTCCGCCCCAATTGGTGTACCAACCCCGAATTGAAAATCCCCCAAATACTGGGCCATGTCCTTCCCAACCTTCTTCATAGCCACCTTAGAGACCAATAGCGTCCAACAAGTGTTGGGCCCGCATCCCATCTCTGCCACAAGATGTCCCTCTAGGGAAGGATTGGATACATTTAAACAGGCAATCCTCTGCAGCAATAATAGTGGGTTGGACAATAGGGTTGGAAGGCATTGATGGGGGTGGCATCACCGGGTGTTTATCAATAAGAGCTTTCATGGTCGATTCTCCAAAGGGGGCAACCCCACTGGAACATAAAACTTTGACCACCGCCGTAAAATGCCCATCCCTGACCTTCCGCAGGCATTACTTGATATTGGGATCCTTTTTATTGTCTTCGCCCCTTCCGGAAACCCTCCTAGGCACCCCAGCGTCCCCCCCCCCCACTATTCAAAAGAGAAGAAACCAGATCTGTGAAACCATACCCATCTTTCCACAATGCAAGCGCCTACAAGATGCTGCTGCACTGCAGGGATTTTCTATTTCCAGATCTCCTCTCTTGCCTAGAAGAAGGCCTGACAACCCTCAGTGTACAACACGGCAACAAAAGCAACTGAACCCAATTTTCAACCGAGCCTGGAGACGCCACCACTTTACGTAGGGCACCTGTTAAAACCTGAGAGAATGCCAGCCGACAACTCAGGGGGATGCATTTAACGGTTTGAAAACGGAGGGAAAAACACGCTCGCGAAGGGAAACATCAGTTACCACCCCTTCCGGGAAGAGTGTAAAAGTGTCGGCTACCACTTGACATGGTTTCCTAATCCCAACAATGTAATCGTCCACGTCCCCCGAGATTGGAGCAAAAGACCCCATCTCATCACCATGCTTGCACCCCCTACTAAGGGCATGCATAACCATGCTCTCCCCACATAACCATTTGCCTCCTGCCCGTAGGACTTCCCCCACATCCAGAAAAAGGTCCAAATCCTTAGTGATAGCCTCCTTCACATAAATCTTCCTGTTTTCAGTCTTGAGGTGGGTGCTTTGCATGTGTTCAAGAAGGCGAAAAAACCCACTAGACCCCGGTTTACCATCCTTGCATTCGTGGAAATGCTTAAGGGGGCAAGCCCTTAACCCACTATCACACGCTGACGCCAGTCCAACAGTCTTGACGTTTCTACCTCTACGTGCGGGGGCCATGCGCAGAGTCAAACGCAAACAGAAAAACAGCACAATAAACCGCTAACTCGAGGGGAGTTAGGGGTAAAAGAAGAACAAACACCGGGAGCAAAAGTAAAGACCCTTTATAAGACGGGGGAGGGTAGCAACCCCAAGTTGCCCACCCTCAAAAACTCCCCCTGCACAAACGTGTCACCCCATAACAAAATAAAAAACATATAACAACTATTTAATATTCACATGGATTTCAAACAGTGGCCGACAATTATATATATCTATTTAATGGATCGATGAACTGTGTTTAATAAATGGGCTGACAACAATCAATATGCAATTCAATTTCACATGCACTCATACATCACTACTTAATTCCTATTGGGCCGATAATACTTATCACGTGAACTGCTGAGACACTTTCAAACGGAAATAGACACTTCACATTCAAACGAAATTACGATCTGTTCAAGCGGAATAATGACTTTCACGCGAAATCTTCAAACGAAATATGCACTTTCACACGGAATCAGATGTGATTTTCAAACGGAATTACTTTTTTCAAAACGGAATAAGATGTTTTCAAACGGAATTAAGATGTTTTCAAACGGAATAAGATGTTTTCAAACGAAATTAGGTGTTTTCAAGCGAAATTAGGTGTTTTCAAACGGAATAAGGTGTTTTTCAAGTGAAATAAGGCACTTTCAAACGGAATCAAGCTATTGACGCGAAATCGGACCAAAAAACTCAGATTTCTCCTAAACGGCTTTGAATTAGGATCTGAAACTTTGTAGGGTTGTAGATCAGGTATTTTCGCACAACATATCCAAAAATCAGCTAATTTGGACCGTAAAAACCCGTTCAATTTGACGAAAAACAGTTAAAAACGTGAAAAATGAAAAAGATGAAGAAATAGATGAAATCTGGATGAATATGGATCTGAAATCGATGAAATCACGAGCGTAAATGTGTGTTGAATCAGTGCAATCGAGCTCAATGATGAAATGAAATGAAAATATTTTCATAGCAAAAACATATTTCCAAACAATGAAATATGATTTTGTTACGTCTTAGAGCACCTCCAATGAAGGTGTTTTTTGATGTCCAAATCCTTGGCAATTGGCATCAACTATACTTACCCTTTACGTGTATATATATAAAGTATCGACTAGCTTCTTAATCGTGGATGTCTAGGATGAATATCTTCAACTACCTATTGAAAGGTCGCTCAGAATACTTTGCCGTCACCACAGAAGCAAGGCAAGGATGAACAGGTAAAGTAGAGCAAACCCTAGCCGCCGGTCGCTGGAGTCATCTGAACCATATGACCTAATCGTATGAAGAAGAACCCCATCGTTGCCTAGGGTTTTAAACTACCGATCTCGATCTTCGTTCTCTGAACAACTAACACAATCACTGTCATCGTTATCCCTGGTTTATGGTGGTAGGCCGGAGGCCGTTCCTGGTCTCACCTTCTCCATTGCCTCAATTGATCATGAATTAAAGTAGATTGAAGGAATTGAATCGATCTGAAAAACTGAAGCATTCAATCATATACTGAAATCCCCTAATTACCCTAGAGCGTCTTAAAATTTTGGTCTAAAATAGCTTACACATCCTTATACATGGTGTTTTATAACTTGTAAACATGGTAAAATTACAATATTGTACATCACTTCTCCTTTTCGATCTGAAAAATTGAAGCATTCAATCATATACTGAAATCCCCTAATTACCCTAGAGCGTCTTAAAATTTTGGTCTAAAATAGCTTACACATCCTTATACATGGTGTTTTATAACTTGTAAACATGGTAAAATTACAATATTGTACATCACTTCTCCTTTTTATAATAATATAGATTAATAACCAATATATAGATATCACTTATTTTTATCGTTATCTTTATCTAAAATTAATAAATAACTTCAATTTTGCAATTTAGACCCTTTGTTTTTTTTACTTTTAACCTAAAGTTTTTATCTTTTGCAATTTAATCTCAAGTTTTTTTTATTTTCAATTTGGGTTCTCCATACTTTTCATCTTTCCCAAGTTTTTCGTTTCGTTCTAAATTTTGTAAGTTAACGCACCGCAACGTGCGTTGGGTTCAACATTTTTTCATATATTTTTTTTCCCGTTTGAGTGGCCCGTCGCGTCACATCTATTTTTCTGCGTTTGACAAGTTCGTCCAACACGCGCGTCCTGGATGGACTTAATTATTTTTTCTATGTTTTACGTTTCATTTTAATTGCTCAGCAACGAGCGTGCATGATTCACAGATTTTACGTCTGCTTTTCGCTCGGCGTTATTTTTTTCCCTTTTTATTTATTTTGTTTTTACGAGCTTTTCCGGTGTTGGTGGTCGCTGACAATGGTATAGTATTGCTACTACTTAACACAGTCTTATTACAACCGCTGTAACGCAGGGGCTTAATACTAGTATTACATACATTGATGAATTCGGTCAATCCAAGTCCACAATGGGTTGAATTCCAAGCATAACTAATTTGTTAAGTGAGTGCAGGACAACCTTTGAAGGCTGTTGATAGTGGATCGACAGTAGTTGTGTCTGAAAGAATTCGTAAATGATAAAAGTATAGGTTTGTATATCACATCTAAACATACGTTTTCTCGAGTTCACATTAAACTTTTTGTTAATTTAGTGAGGGAAACGGTTGTTTTTTTTTAATTTATGTTTTTGAGCATTATTTTGTAAAAATAAAAAATTTAGGGTAGAAATCTCACTAAACCAAAAAGATTTGGTATCTTTCGGTTGGTTTAGGACGATTAACTTTTTTTTTTTTTTTTTTGAAAATGATACAAACTTTGAAAAATTCAAAAATGAGTTTCATAAAGCGAAAAAAAGGAAATAATAGTATATCAGTGGATTTACTATCACATTTGAACTAAATTGCTTATTAGATTAGTAGATTCATTATATGATTGTGTCGGTAGGTTCAACATTACTTAAAAGCTTGCTTAAGTGATATAAAGACAACGGACTGTTAACTATGTGTATGAACATCTCATTGGCATATGGTCTTAGTATCGTAATTTCGTTTGATAGATGCCACGATTCTAAGATACAAGGGTCTTTATATTGCTTACCATCTAGTATCATAGTCGTTCTTTTGTCTGCAGGTGGTGCTAACCTAGAACTTCGATGATACTTTGTAGAAATTTCTTCGCTTACGTAACCTTGGGCGGATTTCTTTTCTGCCGAACTATATTACTAAATGGTATATACGTTCCAATCAAGCTAAATCAATATTGTGAAAGAATTCGTGAATGATAAAAGTATGGGTTTGTATATCACATCCAAACACACGTTTTCTGGAGTTCACATTAAACTTTTTGTTAATTTAGTGCGGGAAACTATTTTTTTCTTTAATTTATGTTTTTGAGCATTATTTTGTTAAAAACAAAAATTTAGGGTAGAAATCTCACTAAACCAAAAAGATTTGGTATCTTTGGGTTGGTTTAGGACGATTAATTTTTTTTTGGGTAAATTACTTTTAGAGTTTCTGTGTTTTAGAGGTTTTAAATACTTGAGTTCAAAATCAAAATGTTTAGCGCCCTGAGTCCTTATAGCCACTTTTCTTAACCATTTGAGTCCAAATTTCTAACACTATTAGAATTTTTTGGTTAAGTATTGTTGAATGACCAAAATACCCTTGGTTGATTACCTGCCCTGTTATGCTGTCAAGCTCTTTACCCAAATAAACCTTATTCTCAGCATCCTGCCATAAACTTGACAAAAACACAAATGTAATACATGAAATAATTAAGCATAAAGGTATGATCAATCCATATCAAACAACATATGTATCAACTGATGAATTTGAATAGAAATCAGTTTAAGTCAATCTTCAGAGGAGGCAGTAATTAGGCAGTGGAGTGTTACACCGATGAAATCGTGTGAAAGAAAAGACTTACCGACCAGATATATAGAAGGAAGCTATAGCAGCGATCGTGCAGAGCAGTAAGGCTGAAATAGGGGATTGAAAAACCAATCCTTTCCAATGGTAATTCGAACCCTTGATTTGCATTTTAACTCAACGACACTTCTCATTCACTCAACGATACTTTGATGGTTTTGATAATTTCAATGATTTCGATGCGGATTATTGTTAGGAGTTCTTCAGATCTTGACCTAGTTGACTTCGATTGGTCAAATTTGGAGTTGATGATGTTATGTCATATGTGCGGTGAGTTAGGTAGGTAATTAAACTAGTTGTGTTAGGAGGAATCGGTTTAGTTTTTTGTTGTTGAAATGGATTTGTGATGAGGAATTGGTTGAATTTGGAGTTTAGTTGAAGGAATTGATAGGGATGAACGTTGATTACAGGTTGAAGGTAGGTGGTGGTGGTTATGATAGAGGTGGTGGTGATGGTGGTTCTGATCTAGAAGAAGATAAAGGAGGATTTAGGTTTTTACAAGAGTAAATTACTTTTTGTGTGTAAATGACTAAATTGCCCTTGTAATTAACAAACTTGGTGGACGGTGTTAGAAATTTGGATTCAAATGGTTAAGAAAAGTGGCTATAGGGACTCAGGGCGTTAAACATTTTGATTTTGAACTGAAGTGGTTAAGATCCCTAAAACACAGGCACTCAAAAAGCAATTTACCCCCTTTTTTTTTAAATGATACAAACATTGGAAATTTCAAAAATGAGTTTCATAAAGCGAAAAAGAGGAAATAATAGTATGTTAGTGGATTGTCTATCACATTCAAACTAAATTGCTAATTTTGAATGCATATGTCTGTAGCTTACGTCATGTATCGAGTATTATTATGTTTAGTAGTTTATTGTATGTGTTAGATTATGTTTCGTATAGGATTGAATGGTTTTGCTTGTAAGTGACCCATTCGTGTGGATGAGTCATCCGCGCGAATGGGCCATATGCTCAATCCATACGAATGCGCCCCGTCCGCTATTACGGGTTCGTGTGGATCCACTATGTCTATAAATAGGGGATGTGGGTTCTTCATTTGTAACTTTTTGGCTGGAGTAGCGAAGCTCTATCAAATTCTTTTCACGGTTCTGCAACTCAGTTTAATCAATGAAAAGAATGTTCAACGGTATCATTGTGTGTATGTTCACTTCCTACTCGGATTCCACACGAGATACGAAGATCAACTAAGCCGGAAGGAGCATTCGGAGCACCAAAACGGTCCTCACACTAATTAGACTAGTAGATTCATTATATGATATGTCAGTAGGCTCAACATTACTTAAAAGCTTGCATAAGTGATATAAAGACAACGAACTGTTAACTATGTGTATGAACATCTCATTGGCATATGGTTTTAGTATCGTAATTTCATTTGATAGATGCCACGATTCTAAGATACTAGGGTCTTTATATTGCTTGTCATCTAGTATCATAGTCATTCTTTTGTCTGCAGGTGGTGCTAACCTAGAACTTCGATGATACTTTGTAGAAATTTCTTCGCTTACGTAACCCTGGGCGGATTTCTTTTCTACCGAACTATATTACTAAATGGTATATACATTCCAATCAAGCAAAATCAATATCGAAAGATATAAAGTTAATGTATAAAAAGATACCTTAATGGTACAGTTCTTCAAATTTGAGCTTTAATCTCTTTGTCTGTACGGTGGTACTAACCTTCTATTCCGGTCATTGCTTAATATAGCGTATCGTACTGTTCTAGATATTTTAAGCTAGCCGGTCTAAGTCTACGGCTTAAATAAGATCGTTAGCATTCTAAATTTGGTTATATATTACCATCACTCCAGACTAGAGCCACCCGGTAAAAGCTACCTGCATTTAAATAGATTGGATACGACTGAGTTGTTTTGCTGTGAATCAAGTATTAGCTCAGGTAAATACTCTTAACTTATTTTCCCTATACAGGTTTGGGATACGGTATCAAAAATACCGCTTGGTCGGGTATGAGATCATTTAGTCGGATTGTGATTTAATAAATCTGCATAACCCGTTTTAATCTGTATTGTTTGATAACATAAACATTGGGGGTTAACGACCGTGTCCTGGATATCCTCGGCTAATTAAAGTTAAAACATGGCCACGACCTATGCACGGGGTGTAGGCATACACCCGACAGATGCAAATGCTAAAATATAAATAACCCACATGTTGGGGATAACTCCTTCGTGGGTTTTGTAAGTGGTGAGTCGGTTAATCATGACCGGCTTCCAAACCGGCCCCATATGTATGACAAACATGTGAAACAGTATACAAGATTTTATTAAAGATTGTCCCAAGTTATAAATGATTTGTGCCTTGTGCACTTAAATCAATTTTCATAAATCTTTTCAAAAGAGTCAGTTAATTGTATTTACCAGTGAAAACTGACGTATTTTCCAAAGGCTAAGTGGCAGGTACTACTCGTAACAGGCTGGGGGATTGTTCGGTGTCGAAATAGAGGATCTTGCAAACCCTTAAAGATGCCTTAAAGTCTACTAAACTTCATTTTATACATTCTGTAAAGATCCACCTGTAGATTCGATATTACAAGCTCGTCTATAATAAATACTTTGATATTTTCAGACATTTGAGTTTGTAATAATATTTTATATTCCAAGACTTCCGCTGTGCTATTCTGTGTATGTTTGACCATGATGATATCAACTACGTCACAATACTCCCTACCGGGCCCACCGGTAATATGTGGAAATATCGGGGTGTGACAGGTTGGTATCAGAGCCAACATTGAGTGAATTAAACACTAGTCTTTTGTGTTTAATCCCAATGACACAATAGCATATTCCTTAGACCTTTTGAGTCTAGACTTAACATAGGAATGCTCTCATCCCTATTAATTAAACATTGTTTTCGATTTTATGTATTTTAAATAAGTCGCCAAGCAAGGAAGCCGTGGATAGAGATTTTCCTCATCCAAAACCAAGGAATGCCAAGCTTTATAATACGGCTAGAATAAGCGTGCGACCGGTTTGGAGAAAGACCTTTATGGATTCATTCCCAAAACCAAACCCATTTGAATTATCCTTGTGGCAAGGCCTTTTGTGCCATCTAACTGCCCTTTGAGACAAGCCATGTGCTATATGAGGACGTCTCTATGACATTGACATTGTGATCTTTATGATCCCCTGTCCAAGGTAATGAGTTGTGCTCAAGCCTAATAGTCTACATGGCCAATGCGATCATGACTAAAATCATCAGTACGATGATTAAATCTGACATCCTTAATGATGTTTTGCCTAAGGGCTATATTATATTGTCCATCTGGGACGAGACAATTAAAATCTTTTGTGATTCTTTGCCCAAGGGGGTGAGCTATGCTCAAATCCCATAGTCTATCTGATCATCACGATCCTAGCTAGTATCATCAGTATGATGATCATAATATTAACATCCCTCGTGATGAAATGCCTAAGGGCTAAACTTTACTCTATTTTCGATAAGACAAAGATAGTGGTGATCCTCATAATCCCCTATCCAAAGTGGTGAGTTATACCCAACACTAACAGTCTATATGATCAGTGTAATCATGACTAATATCATCAAATGCAATGATGAAATATGAACATCCATTAGTGATGTCAATTAGTTTACCTTTGATCCATATCTAAATGTCCTTTGCGACAAGGCCTTCGTGCCATATGATCAATTATGTCCTACATGACTAGGCTTTATGCCATATCTTTTTACGTCCCTCGCGACGGGCTTTTATGCCCTATATGAATATATATATATATATATATATATATATATATATATATATATATAATAAAAGTCATGTAAGGCTAACCTTCGGGCTTTTGACAAAGACAGTCATGACATTATGATCCTCTGTTAAACTGGTAATGGACTCGCTCCAAACCTTAAATACCATTGATGATCCTTTTATGACCTAGGCTAAATGTAATGGATTTACATTCAGATAACATTTATTAGGAATGTTCAGAGCATAATAGCCTATACGGTTTGTTGATGCCGTGGCTAATCTCTGTCAGGTCATCAGAATGATGACTAACAATTGTTTAATTTGGTGATTAGTACCAAGTTTCGAGTATGACAAACTCGGATAAGGTAGACAGCAGTCGCGATACTATTAATGCGACAAAAGCCAATAATGCTACAAACGTAAACCTCAATATTAATGGAGTTAATCTCCAAGCTGTGGTTGACGCAGCAGTTGGAAGGGCCATGGAAAAGGTCATGAAACAGTTCAAAGAGCCGAATGCTTCTCGCTCTAAATTTCATTCAAACCTCAATCAATTGCTCATGTAAAGAGCTTTGCTCACACTTCGAATGTGAAGTATGGACCAAGGGAGGAGGATAACTCCCAGAAATCTAAGAAAAAGAACAAATTACGGGCTTAATAAGAACCATCATAAGTTCAGTAAGAAGCCTGTATATAAGAATTGCTATAAAAGACTCTGGGGATAGTATCGAGTAGATCAAATACCAAAGCAATGTGGTACCTACAAAGGAATTAGTCATCAGTCCCATGAGTGTAGGAACATAAGGGATGCAGTCTGTTACGACTGTGGTAAGAAAGGCCACATCAGATTTAGATGTCTTAAAGCTGCCAAAGAAGGTGCAGCTAAGCCTGGGAAGGCTAAGAAAGGAAATGCCTAAACTTACCTGATGAATGCCAAGAGGCAGTGCATGATGTTATCAAGTACATTCCTTATCATTTATTAATAATAACTTCTGCTAAGTGTCCTATTTTTAATACAGGCAATAATAAGTATTTCATAGACCATAAGCTTAGCAAACTTTTGATGATATTCATAAGAACTCCAGATTCTAAGTAAGGTAGAACCTACCAATGAAACCTTAGAGACAGTTTCTCCTCTTTCTCGGCAATGAATCCTTCTGCGAAATCTAAGAGTACTCTTCCTTTGAATAGAGTACGACAATATATGTTATTTTAATTATTTTCCTCATTGATTTTATCAACTGCGAGTGCCAACTATGTATGATAAAAGCGCCATATGAGGATTGGCGTAACCTAGTGTGTCCCATAGATTGCTTCCATGCCTGATCAGTATGGAGGTTTAATGCATGGAACTACTAAGATATACCAATGGTCATATTGTACTAAAGTCAGCTAGTGGTATTCAAAGGAGATATCCATAATAGAAAATGCCTAAGTAGGCATCTCTACTTAAGGCGTTTGTGCACTCGTAAAGCAGATGTGTCATTTGTATGGCACAATCGACGGTAAGTGGACCAAGGTCGAAGATTGAAGCTACCTCTATCATATTTGGATAACTTGATTTCTTCTCAGATGAACTACCCTGTTTGACCTCTAGAGAGGAAAGATGGAATTAGGATTTACACCCTATTAAGAGTTGTATCTGTTACAGAAGCTCTATATCGGTCAGCATCAAAGGAAATGGAAGAACTGAGGGCTAACCAGATAAGTTAGGAAGAAAGGCTTGTACAGCCTAGCTCATTGTCTTAGGAGCTCCGACTATTATTGTTGATAAAGGAAAGCACAATGCAATACCCTTGTGCATTGGTTACTGCAACCTAACTAGGTAACGATTAAGAATCGTTATTAGCTGCCCAGGATCGTCGATTTGTTCGACTAACTATGAGGGTAGTTAATTCCTTAAGATTGATTCAGGTAGTAGTTGGAATGACTATCTCACCCTAATTAAGTTCTCCTATAACTGATAGCATTATACAAGCATCAAGGCTGCTCCTTTGGAGACCTTGTTTGGGAGAAATAGCCAACGCCCATTTGTTGGATAAGAAATTGGGAAAAACCCAATTAACAGGATCTGAGATTTTTCTTAAGGACGACGGATAAGATAATATGAAATAGTAATTGTTTGAAAACTGCCAGTGATCGGCATTAGAGCAATGCGAAAGAAGGGCGCAAATCTCTTAAAGTTCCAAATAGGGAACAAGACTCTATTGAAAATACCAACATAGAAGGGTACCATACGTTTCAGTGTAAAGGGAAAGTTAAGCCCTGGATATATATAAAATCATTCGAGATCATCGAATGTGTCGACAGCATAGCTTATAAGCTAAACTTGCCTAAGGAGCTTAGTGGAATTTACAATGTGTTCCACACCTTAAACCTAGAGAAATGCCTAGCTGATAAATCGCTAGCAATGTCTTGTAAAGAAGTATAGATTGATGAAAGCCTAAGGTTTATCGAAAGACCTATATCGATTAAGGATCGACAGGTTGAGAAACTCCGAAAAGGAGCATGTACCTATTGAATAGGTCAACTGGAATACCCGTAAAGGTCCCTAAATTACTATGGAAGTTAAGTCCATTACACGACAGAAAGTACTTCCATCTTTTTGAGCAAATCTCGGGGTCGAGATTTATTTTAAGGGGGTGAGGATGTAACACCTCGTAAAATCGTGTCCAATGGTGTGGTGACACGTGTAATGAACCCTAATAAAGTCAAACGTTGACTATGAGGGACTAATTTCGTCAAAATTGGAAAAAAAAACATGATTATAGAAGGACTGAAAGTGTCAACATACCTAAACTAGGCCTCTGAGTGACCTTATACGGTGTCCGTATTCTCAAACGAGCCACTTGTTGGACGAGAGGAGCCGTTTGCGTAATTATGTGAAAGTTTACGCGTCGAAGGGTTAAAAGTGTCAACATGTTAATCCTTACCTCTGAGTGACCTTTTAACAAGCCGAGAGCTTCATAGTGTTTGAATATATTCTCGGGAATGCCTAATATTGGCCATTCAAGGCTTTTATGCCAGTAAGTGAAGTTACGCGCAAGTTACGAGTTAGAGGGGTTAAAAGCGTCAATATGTTAAATTATACCTCTGAATGACCTTTTAACGAACCCGAAGCACCATGATGTATTATAATACTCTCAAGAATGCCTAGCATGGACTAGATAAGGCTTTGATGCCATTAAATTATAATACGTGCAAGTTTGCGCATTAGAGAGACCAAAAGCGTCAATAAACGAAACTACGCTTTCAAGCGACCTTTAAGAGAACCAGAGACTCCGTAATGCTCAGTCACGTTCTCGGGAATCCCTATATGGGCTATAAAAGACTTGGATATCAATAAATGGCATTACGCGCAACTTTATGCGTTCAAGGGACTAAAAGCGTCAAAACTACGAAAGTATGCATAGTCGCGCATACCTTGCGATCTGACCATACCGGTACATCCATAAATGTTTGTAATCATTAAAATATTATATTTTAGTGATGGGAATGCAAAAATACCATCCATCGCGAAATCTGGATTGTTTTCGCGTCCGTTCGAACGTTCGTCCTAATTAAGCGGAAAACGCGACCGTACGACCGAACGAACTGACATCTATAATATTTTGGAGCATGGTTGAAGTTAAATATACTTTAACTTCCTTATAGAGCTTAATAATGGGATTAACGGGTGTTAGATGTGCCAAAACATCATTTCAAGAAGGTTTGAAGGTTCAGGGGCCAAACATGTCAACAAATGAAACTTATAGTATACTGAGCTGGTCCTTACACACCGTATACATAGACCCTTACGGTCCGTATGCCAACTGCCAGATACGAATTTTGTTTGCAGCCCAAGGAAACTGCTATAACTCTCATCAACCGACTTTAGGGGCTTGTTGCTGGTTTGTAACAAATACTAGGACACTTGTAAGCATCTAAGGAAGGCATAACACCTGTCAATCATCTACAAATTCACCCAAAACTATAAATAGGCCTTTTGTTCAACACTTTCATTTGCTCATTTCATTCCTTTCTCTCCTCTCTCAAGTTCTGGAGCTTCTTGATCTAATTAGGACTTGTTTTCTTGTAGAAAAGATAGCTAGGACCTGTTGTAAGTGTCTTAGCTCCCTCCTTGGTTCAGTCTTATGTTTTAAAAACCGAAAAGTCAAGATATCGTAAAATAACTTTGACTTTCGGTTTAAACTCTAATGGTCCAGCCACTGATCAAATTGAATGTGGGTATAAGACCATAGATAGGTAGGTGATTAACCCTTAAAAGGGGACCTCCTAATTCCTTCGTTTGCTTAGTTAATTGTCGGGTCAAACTATTTAATTAAAAAGTCAAACTTGGCAGAATTGTGATTAACAAGTAAAACCAATAATACAAAGGTTATAAATTATATTTAACACTTTAATAACTTGGTAATTAATATTTAAACATGTCTAAACATGTTTAACCCGACAATTCTAAGTTTAGGGTCGGTTCGCAACCGAAGGTCGCGTAGTTTGACTTCTACGTTGACTTTTGGTTATAAGCCGAATTAGACTAGTATGCTACTGATTTTAGGTTCCGTTATGATCGTATTATAATGTAGCATAACCCTCTGGGATTATATTACATGATCATACTAGTAATCCGAGTCTTATGCAAGTTTCCACTAATATGCCATACTTTGACTATTATGCCCTTTTTAGCAAAAATAAGGTTTTAGACACCAATAAGCTTTCAAACAACTTAGGTACTGATATGTTAACATGTTTAACATATTTTGATGTTTTAAATCTGATCATAAACTGAGTTCGCGTATAATGTCGTGATTTGTGCTTTAAAGTGACCAAAATGCCCTTTAGGCGCATAGATCGGTTTTAAGCATAATTCCTTATACCAAACTCATTGCCTACTGATTTAATATCATAATTAGGATAATTTGGGATATCAATTCAGATTATAAACTGATTTTATGCACAAGTTCTTGAATTATGTCTTCAAATGACGATAATACCTTTTGGCACCTAAAATGGTTTTAAAGCATGATTTTCACACGAAAATCTTTTTACTAATGAAATGTCATATTAAATAACATATTTTGGTCATATAAACCTGACCGTAATATCAGTTTTCATAAAAGATTGCATACATCGTCATTTAACGACTTAAACACTGTTTCGGCGCGTAGTATGGTTTTAAACCATAACTAACAACCAAGACTTGTTACCTACTAATTTTATAAATCTTTTTAAAAAATAATTTTTACAGTAGGTAGATGTTATAAACTCAGATTCCCAAATTAGCCTTCAAAACTATGTGTGAAATTACCAAAATGCCCCTATGGAGCATAGTTTGGTTTTAAACTATGAAACACATATATGTTTGATATCATACTGATATTATATCATAAATAAAATATTTTTTTAAAAGAATGTATATGATCATAACATCAGATTGTACCCAAGTTCCTTTTATACGACATAAAATGACCAAAACGCCCTTTCGGGGCATAGTTTGATTTTATAACCTAAACGGGCATACAAGTTGATATCCCACTGATATTATAACTTGTTTAAAAGTGTATTGGCATATGGAACTTGTTCATGACTCATCTGGTTACTCGTTAACGCTTATACGCGTACGATGAGACTTATGTAACTAGTTTATGTAAGTTTGCCAAAACGGGTTTAACCTTATCATTTTAACTTTAAAATCCAGAATGTGTTTAGTTTACCCATATTATACAAGTATCCAAACTTGTCGGTTCTAAATCACATTCTATTCCGGTCATCGCTTAATCTAGTGTATCGTACTGTTCTAGATATTTTAAGCTAGCCGGTCTAAGTCTACGACTTAAATAAGACCGTTAGCATTCTAAATTTGGTTATATATTACCATCACTCCAGACTAGAGCCACCCGGTAAAAGCTACCTGCATTTAGATAGATTGGATACGACTGAGTTGTTTTGCTGTGAATCAAGTATTAGCTCAGGTAAATACTCTTAACTAATTTTCCCTATACAGGTTTGAGATACGGTATCAAAAATACCGCTTGGTCGGGTATGAGATTATTTAGTCGGATTGTGATTTAATAAATCTGCATAACCCGTTTTAATCTGTATTGTTTGATAACATAAACATTGGGGGTTAACGACCGTGTCCTGGATATCCTCGGCTCATTAAAGTTAAAAAATGGCCACGACCTATGCACGGGGTGTAGGCATACACCCAACAGATGCAAATGCTAAAATATAAATAACCCACATGTTGGGGATAACTCATTCGTGGGTTTTGTAAGTGGTGAGTCGGTTAATCATGACCGGCTTCCAAACCGGCCCCATATGTGTGACAAACATGTGAAACAGTATACAAGATTTTATTAAAGACTGTCCCAAGTTATAAATGATTTGTGCCTTGTGCACTTAAATCAAGTTTCATAAATCTTTTCAAAAGAGTCAGTTAATTGTATTTACCAATGAAAACTGACGTATTTTCCAAAGGCTAAGTGGCAGGTACTACTCGTAATAGGCTGGGGGAGTGCTCGGTGTCGAAATAGAGGATCTTGCAAATCCATAAAGATGCCTTAAAGTCTGCTAAACTTCATTTTATACATTCTGTAAAGATCCACCTGTAGATTCGATATTACAAGCTCGTCTATAATAAATACTTTGATATTTTCAGACATTTGAGTTTGTAATAATATTTTATATTCCAAGACTTCCGATGTGCTATTCTGTGTATGTTTGACCATGATGATATCAACTACGTCATAATACTCCCTACCGGGCCCACCGGTAATATGTGGAAATATCGGGGTGTGACATTGAAGCTTTTGGTAGAACGCTCCTACTAGTAGCATTTAGAAGAAGCTACAAACTTTTAGGGAAAAATGACTATTTTAACCTTTAAAGATAACAAACTTTTTAATGCACCAACTTTTTAAATTTTTTTTCTAAAGATAACCAAAAATCAAATTCTTAGTTATTAAAAGATAACGACATTAATAATTTAATAATATTATATTATGTTCTCGACTGTTTGTCATTGACTAGGTTTTATTTAATTTAAAATGACCATGTTTTATTTATTTGAGGAAGAACTTATGATCTTTGTCCTATATAGGGTAAGGTTCATGCGAGAACCACCCTTATTGCGAGAACCGCGAGAACCAATGTGAACACAAAATAAAATCTAAAAAAAATCAAAAAAGCACTCAAAATTTTTTTTTATTTTTTTAATAAAAATCGCTATATTTCGTTACCATAAAAAAAAAAAAAAAAAAAAAAAAAAAAAAAAAAAAAAAACTTTTTTTTTTCGAGTAACAGTTATCCATGCACATGTGCATATGTATCATTACTTCAACAAATTCAGTAATACGTTATCAGGAATAGACAATTGCACTTTAATTTACAATACCATTAGTAATACACTACTTTTTACATTACCAATATTCAAAATGCACATGTGCATAATTAGGTATAACCATGATATAACGTGTTTTGTTACAAAAAGTTTGTGATTTTGAATGGAGAAGTAGGCTCATATACATGTTTTTTGGTTAGTTATATCTAGTGGTTGATGGTTTGGTTATAGTTGTCAATTTTTTATGTAATATGTTGTTTGGATGGTATAAATGGTGTTTACATACATGTATTAAAGTGAAAATATTGTTAATGGTATTGTATTATGGATGGTAGGAGGTAATGGTATTGTATTATGGATGGTAGAAGGTAATGGTAGTGTATTATGGATGGTATGATAGATGAAAAAGGAAAGTGTATTCAAAGTGGTGTACCAAAACACCTTATTTAATGTTGATACATATAAAATGCACATGTGCATTTCTAATATTGGTAATGTAAAAAGTAGTGTATTACATATGGTAGTGTAAATAAAGTGCAATTGTCTAATATGTGTAATGAATTACGGAATTTGTCGAAGAAATGACAAAAATGCACATGTGCATGCTTGTGTATTATGGATGGAATGATAGATGAAAGAGAAAGTAGTGTACCAAAACACCTTATTTCCTGTTAATACATATAAATGCACATGTGCATTTCTAACATTGTTAACGTAAAAAGTAGTGTATTACACGTGGTAGTGTAAATGAAAGTGCAATTGACTATTATTTGTAATGAATTACGGAATTTGACAAAGAAACGATACATATGCACATGTGCATGGATAACTGTTACTCGAAATTTTTTTTTTTTTTTTTTGAAAATTTTTTTTTATTAACAAAATATTGCGATTTTTTCAAAAAAAATAGTAAAAAAATAAAAAAAATTTTTTTTGGGTGTTTTTTAGATTTTTTTAGGAATTACTGTTTGTGTTCACACTGGTTCTCGCGGTTCTCGCAATAAGGGGTGGTTCCTAACTGATCTTTGTCCTATATATATATATATATATATATATATATATATATATATATATAAGTATCCGCTAAAATAAGAACCACCTCGAGTTGTAAGAACCGCGAGAACTTTTTGATCCGGGGCGAGGTGAAACAATTTTTTTTTTCAGAAACGTAGATGCATGTATAAAAACAACATTTGTAAAAAAAATGTCGTGGGTGTAGTTTTGAGCACCACAAGTTTGTGTTTACGGGACCCGTAAATTTTCCGGCCAGATTTACGGGTCCCGTAAACACAAACTTGTGGCGCTCAAAACTACACACACGACATTTTTTTTTTGAATTTTTTTTTTACAAATGTTGTTTTTATACATGCATATACGTTTATGAAAAAAAAATTTGGTCCACCGCGCCCCCTACGGTGTAGTTCTCACGGTTCTTACAACTCGAGGTGGTTCTCATTTTAGCATTCCCCTATATATATATATATATATATATGTGTGTGTGTGTGTGTGTGTATGTGTGTGTGTGTGAGAGAGAGAGAGAGAGAGAGATTACTTTTAATACTATGTTTTTTTAATTATTTCCATTTTGGTTATTTTATACATTTTATTAAAAGTTTCAGCTACTCTGCCAAACAACTAAATATATCTAAAACCTACAGCTACTAGCCACTTTTACCGAACATACCCGTAATGCACCCACCACTCATGTGTATCTTAAACTTTATAAAAATAGAACTATAATTACATAACGTACAACACATAAAGCATATGATTAAAAAATATTTTGGGAACAAATTGCAATTTATTTATTTATTTTTTAACGGCTAATTTTTCTCTTACACCTCCTAAGGATTGAACCTTGGTCTCCTCACAAGAGATAAGTTCTCTTGACCACTAGGCTATAACCTAAGTGTCTAATTGCAATTTAAATAATATTACATATTTGTCTCTCAACTTTACTCAATTTTTAGTTATTTAAATGATAATTACACTTTAACCATTTTTTTCAAACCAACTACATCTCACCCCACGATTTTTAAGTGTTTATAACTTTTTCATTAATATATTTTTTCTTTAAATATATCAAAAAAATGAAGATTTTACTCTCTTTAATTTGTGTATAGTGTTGGTACATGTTTTCTAATTTCAAAAGAATGATATGTTAGCATTAGTGGTGAGCAATAACCGAAGCATTGTCTTAAACGAACTGAAAATAGACGGAACCAAAACAAAATCAACCGAATTAACCAAGGACCAAACTTACTGAAAATCGGACAAAGGTTTTTTTGTAGCCTTGATTAATAACAGAAATTAACCAAACCAAATTGAACAAATATATTTTCTTATTTCTAGCTTTTATACCTCATTTTCTTATAATTCATGTTTTATACCTCTATTTCATGTATTTATACATTCATTTAATGTATTTATACATCAATTTCAAGTATTTCAAAGCATCTTAGCCCAAGTTTGATTTTGGTTATTGACCGAACTAAAAATCAACAATTTATCGAAAAACAGAACCAATTAACCGAAAACCGACTGGCTAATAAAATACGTTAATCGATAACTTCGACTTCGATTGAGAATAATAACCGAATGGAACTATGGACACCCCTGCCGGTGTTTATGTTCCCCACCGCATCGCACACGCACTCGTCTAGCAACCTATAAAACGCATACGGCTTTTTTTTGTGTATCTGGTTGAAACCAGTTCAGGACCTCACTGGTTTTCTCGCCTTAAAGGGCAGGTTTGAAACACTGAGTTTCAATTCGTAAACCGATTCTTGCAGGCACTTTTTTAATATTTTCCAACAAAAAAGTTTAAAAAAACATAAAATACAAATTTTTTAATTTTTTATAGTTTTTTAAACTATTTTAGGAAAAAAATAACCGGCTTTTATACTTATTTTTAAATCAATAAACTAACATTTAACTGAATAAAATGAACCAATTTTTCTAACCGGTTCTAAACCAGTTTGGTTCAGTTTTGGCGTGAATAATAGCAACAAGTCCCAATTAAACCTACAGTTTGTATATCAAACCGAACCAGTTTGCACTCAATCGATTCCAAACTGGCTTGGGTTCTGGTTGGTTTCTTCAAATCGGTTCAGCTAACTAGTTTCTTGCTCATCTCTAGTGACGTAATAGTTATTATTGAACCTTTTAGTTATTTTAATCACATGAGACAATTATATATATATATATATATATATATATATATATATTATATTATATATTATATATTATATATTTATATATTTATATATTTATATATTTATTTATATATTGTTTATGAACTATGATGAATAGTAATTTTATTTTTATAATAATATATAGCTTTTCATTATTCTTTTATTTAATATATTATAATAGTTTACTATTATATTTACTTTTAATAACATATTTTTAATTTTTTTCTTTTTATAACATATACTAATTTATCGATTAATTTGATACTTCTTCAATAATTTACGTTTATAACGTTTTCTAAAAACTTAAGTACATAGTTTTGCTTGATTTTTCCCGACATTCCGTTATAACTTTTGTTAAAAACGAAGTTGTACTCAAAATAAAGTATTTATTTGGTATCATAAAATGGTACGATGATAAACTAAGTAGTTCTAATGGTTTGACTTTCTAAACAATATGCTTTATTTTCAAATCAGTTTGTTTTACATTATTATTTGCTCGGTTTCGTCGCAACGCGCGACGTCAATATCTATAAACTAGTTTGACATTAAATATAGATGTATTGGGTAGGTGATGGATGTGTTTGACTGGGACGTCCATTACAATATTACACATGTCAGTTCCAGATGTTTTGGAATATTTGTTCATGAACAAATGGCTACGAAGGCGATTTAATTGTTTTTTAAAAGTTAAAACATGCATATATTGAATTGGAAAATTATATATATCTTAAGTTACGTTTAGTTTTAATTATGTAAAATTTAAAAGTAATTTATTGTATTTGTTTATAAGATACTAAAACTAATTACATTATATAATACCAACCAATGGGATAGTGGTTCATTGTGTCTTCTACTCATGCATTATGTGTAGTCCATTGTGTTTTTAGTCCGTTGTTTTATTAGCATGTTGTCTATTTTGTTTTTAGTGTGTGTTATCCATTATGTTTTTAGTGTGATGTACATTGTGTTCTAGTCTTTTGTGTTTTAAGTGTGATGCCCATTGTGTTTTTAGATTGCTGTGTTTTTAGGGTGATGCCCATTGTGTTTTTAGTATGTTGTCCATTGTGTTTTTAGTCTTTTATCCATTGTATTTTCAGTTTGTTGTGCTTTTAGTGTGTTATTCATTGTGTTTCTAGTATGTTATGTTTTTAGTGTGTTGTCCATTATGTTCTTAGTATGTCATCCATTGTGCTTTTAGTTTGATGTGTTTTAGTGTACTGTCCATTGTGTTTTTAGTTTGATGTATATTGTGTTTTAGTCTGATGCCAATTGTATTTTTAGAATGTTGTCTATTGTATTTTTGCATCTGTGTGTCAAACTATACATTACCGTTTTACAAAAGTGGGTGTTCGTAATGGGTTTTCACATTTTACATATGGTGTTTTACCATTATACGTTAATTTACATAGGGTGTTTTTAGATGCGAGTGGCGAATTAAACATGTTGTTTTACATTTTGGTGCAATATAGACATGGTGTTTTATGTTGATGACAATTTTACATATTGTATTATACAATTTAGTGTCGCATCGTGTTTTATTTTATGGAACTAGGTTTTCGATTTTTTATATATATATAAATAGTATACTCATATTAATGATAAAAAAGCGATTTATTTTATGGTATATATTTTTTTAAATGACGTATAAAAAGTTATGACCGTTTTAAAATTATAGGGGAATTCATATGTGACTTGCATGTACTAGAAATTGGCATGTGAGAAGCTCACTTATTTTTCTTTTTGTCCTTCTGGACACATCTACCCTTCCCACTTCGTCCCTTGTTGGAGACATCTTATCCTCTCATTGTAAAATCCCTTTTTTTTTTTAAAGAATTATGTTATCTTGTTATTATATATATATATATATATATATATAGTTGTGGGGTAAATAGAATTATTAGTAAACACACATACTCATGATAAGTTATATAAACATAAATATTAGAACACTTAGAAAATAAAAGTTTAATATACTTGAAGGGCCAAATATGACAAACTAGTCTCTATGTTTAGTAAAAAGGATGTGAGTCAAATTGTTGCTGGAAATTAGAAGAAAAACTTCCAGAGCAAAGTGTGTGTGTGTGTATGTATGCGACACCAAGAAGGGAGAAGGAGAGTTGATTTTTATCTCTAAAAAATTATGGAAATCTTGATGAAAAAGACATTTGTAGCAATGCCCACTTGATTGTTAAATCTCCAGGTACTAATTTGTAAGTTCACAATTTTGATTTTGGACTTGTAATTCATGAATGTGGATGCATGTGTGTGTAAGTTAGTAATCTTGATTTAATGCTTTTAATTCTTGTATGTTAAGTGTGTGATTGATATTAAATTCAAAGATTTATTGCCACTTGATTAAAATCATCGTCAAGTCCTAAACTGTTACTTAACAAGTTAGATTTAATGCTCCTACTTCATATATGTCGATGCATGTGGGAGTAAGGTATTAAATTCAAAGAGACATTCATGTTAGAGTTAAATATGAAACTTACAGAATCTAATCTAATGATATTAAAGGAAAGGAAATTCATTGATTATGTATTAATTAACAAAGAATGAAATTAATAGATTAGGGTTCTTTTGTTAAATTTGGGGATTTTTATAATACAACAGATTGTTGTGTTAATCACGAAAATATGAGCTTAAAACAATACCATGTTGGTAAATTAAATCAAGTTTGGTGTAAAAGAACTAATTAGAGATGAATATGTTTATATTTTTTTAGAGGATGCTAAGATACAACTAAATGCTTAATTCCATGACACATGTGTACAAACAATGATGATTGTAAATAAATTGGTTTATAAACAGGAACACATGTGAATATCGAAAATGAATGGACAATTGGACAGTTATCGTTAATTGTCTTGGTACCGAGATATGTTCCCGGCATTCGATATAAATACATGATGAAGATGAACCGTTGTGAGAGCGGTTGAAACTGGCGGGAATAACCGCTCACTACTAGAGAAAAGAGTTTTTGCTACCACATTTTCGGTCGCAAAACGGTAGCAATTGCTCTATTGCCACCATTTTGTCACCAAAAATTCGGTGGTAAATACACACGTAGCAATTGCCCTATTGCCACCTATTTGCTACCGTTTTACTTCTTGCTACCGTTTTGTCACCGTTTCTTTGCCACCGTTTTGCTGCCGCTTTTTGTCACCATTTTGTTACCGTGTTTTGTCACCATTTTGCTATCGGTTTTTGTCACATCTTCCACCGTTTTGCTACCCACTTTTTGTCACCATTTTGCTACCACTTTTGTTTTGTCACCATTTTACTACCGCTTTTTGTTAGCATTTGCCACCGGTTTGCTACCACTTTTTGTCACCTTTTTCTACCGTTTTGCTACCATTTATACTTACATGCCTGCCATTCCATTTCCATTCCATAAAAATGTACCCATTTATACATACCATGTCCTCAAAATATACAATCCAAATCAAAACATCAAATAACCAAATCCAAACTAAAAGCGTGTATAGCTATTTTTGACTAACATTATTAATATTTGGAACATATAAACTACTGCTCGAGCTACTGAAATCCATTGATGCGACTCTAGAAATGTCGGCCTGTGTCATATTGATGGCTTCTTTGAAACGGGCTTCGATTCTTTGCAACATGGAATGCCAATTTGCCTCACGATTCCCGCGAACATCCAAAACTGCGAAAAGAGCGTTAAAACTCTGCATGTAGAACAAATAAAACTAATGAAAATAGTAAAACTTTTGGGTCAGCCTAAACCGTTTTGAATTTTTACCTACCTCATCGGTGTCCATAAGCCGTTTAATTATATCCCCACCATTGCCACCCTGCACTTGTCATAAAACAGAAATGATTAACAGAAAATAATAAAAGCGAGAAAAAATATGTACAAGATGTTGAAAAAAAGTTAACTATATGCATAATAAGCACCCTACAAACCAATCTAAACATGTTATAATCATTATTTTTAATGTTAAACCAAATAACAGTTTTATCAATTAGAACTCGTGTTTTAAACATGGAAGTAACATAAAAGATTACTACTTACAGGAAGACGACGGAACCCTAGTAGGTGGGTATGACCGGCATGACCAACTGCTCTTAACCACTCCCGTCACTCGTTATCTGATAAAGCCTATACAACCATCAAGGATAATTGAAGTGTTTAAAGACAAATCAAACTAAAGTAAGCTTTAATAAAGAGAATTGCAGCAATAATAAGCATATCATAATTGCAAAAACAATACGTATAGGATAGTTGAAGTGTTGAAATAACCTGATTAATTCTGATATGATGCATCAATTCAGAAAAGACCACATTTATTGTTGTTTCAACAGAATTGTAGACATCGAGTGTAATTAAAATTTTAAGTGAAAACTAAATAAATACCTGTGTAAAATATCCCTGCTTCTTAGCATTCAATTTCCTGAAATATTTCAACCAGTAACATATTACTTAAAGATAAAACTTGTCGAATCAAAACTCGATATACCAGATAAGAAGAATACAAAATGAACTAAAACAATTATTTTTATTTTATGTAATATATGTCCGTGGTCTAGGAACAAACATACAACATCTATACCAAACAGTTAAAATTAAACAAGAAAACAGTTAAAAGTTAATCTTACATCAAACTTTCCTACATGACAAGTGCCACTTATGTCAAATTCACGAACATTGCGTGCCTGCAAGATAACACATTGCAAGTCTTTTCAAGCTCGACAAAAAAGAAAAAAACTTGCTTGAAACCAGCTCGTAAATATCATAATTACGTTAGATATTTAGATGCAGCAAGATGAATAGTTTGGATTGATTTTTGTCTGTTTGTTCTATGTCTATTTTTTTTATTGGAGACAAAACACAACCAAAATCGACTTATTTAAAAATCTTGTCACTTTGTTCAGTATTTTTGAAGTTCGACTGCATCGAACATATTGCTTATAATAAATCTGCATTTTAAAACAGCCTATGCGGCAATAAGAACTGTTGGTATTAGTAACATATTTATTGTAGGCTCTTGGAATTTGATTTTAAAACTTGAAACTGCATTGTGTTTCTTTTTTCTTAAGTTTCAGTTCTGCTTCTTTTAAACTTTGACTAGTCAAAGTAATTTTTGTTTTCTACCAACAGAAAACTTGGCTGAGGTTGAAACAATAAAGTGATCCAAAATCGACAATACGACTACAACACAACAATAAAGTGATACAGAATGCTCAATAGGACTACATTACAACAATAAAGTGATCTCAACTAACCATCAGAACCAATGAAAATCTAAGTTAATTAAAAATTAGAAGTTAATCGAGAGAGAATACAAAACTCGAGACGTACCTGCAGATTTGAATACAAAAGTCGAGAGAATACAAAACTCTTGTTCCGATTGAGAGAATACAAAACTCTTTTTCCTCAATCAGATACAGATTTGAATCCACCTGAATACAAAACAGACCAGCAATTGAATGATCGATCGAGTGATTGAGAGAATATAGATCAGCGATAGAGCGATTGAATGTTACATACGGATCAACGATTGATAAGTATAGAAGAAAGGGACTCCTTGTTGCGTTTTTTACACGAACAGGCTTGTCTACGCTCTGCAAAACGTATAAAAAGTTAGGACTCAACTTATACTGGTGTTATACTGCAGATACATAACATTCAACTTGTGAACATATGGTCAATCATACGAATTCAAGTTGTGATGTCAAAGTTGAATTTCAGATGCACTTCAAGTTGTGAACAGATGGTCAATCATACTGAAATCAAACAAATTAACATAACAACAACCTGCATAAATGTTAACTCAATAGGAACTATAACTTACACACATCAGAAACAATGCAAACTCCGGATCTGATAGTATAACAAGATTCACACACAAACACAACAAATACAACAATCGGATCTAAACCACTCCAATTAAAACCCTAAATCCTACATAAACCCTTACTATTAAACCTAATTCTGGAATCGATGAAAAATTAGGGTTAACATGTACCTTTCTTGACTAACAGTGTCCCAAATCTGAGCCTTAACAACTTTATCATCCACATGGATGCTGCGAGCGGCGAATTCAACGCTTATGGTGGATTTAGACTCGAGACTGAACCCGTCTTCGAGGAGGACTCGAGATTGAACTCGTATCCGATGAGGACTACCTTGAAATCCAATTAATTGACAGAAATAAGGAATTTCTGATATCGAAACCACATAAATCGATGAAATGACCGAATCTACGTTTCATCGGCATAGGTTTTGATGCGAAAGTTGTGATGAACAGAAGTTCTTCGATCAGATGTTACCTGAGTGAGAGAGGAAGTTCTTCGATCAGATTGACGTGTAGTTTGATCGATTTGAGGCGGAATCGATTTGATCGACCGGATGATTATTGAACAATGTTTGATCGAGTCGACGGTTTGAGGCTAGATTGACGATTTGAGGCTGCAATTTGGATATATGAAACTGAAAATTAGGGTTTTATGTTGAGCGGGGTATTATTTAAATTATTAATTTCTGTTATGTTTCCTACCTGCTACCAAAAATATACCACGGGCAAAAATTTCAACCACAATGTTCCTAAATTTGCTACTGTGTTTTTCGGTAGCAAATTTTGGTGGCAATTGCCTAATTTTGTAGTAGTGGCTGTTCGAAATGATATCAACCACCGACACACCCGTTCATCTATAACGTTACATACATACATATTTAACAATAATGTATCTAAACTTAATACATAAAATAACATAAATTATGTTTATAGTTGTCTAATAAAAGTGCGATATCTTTAAAAAAAAGTTGCAATTTTCACGGGATATATGAAGTCCTACTTTGAAACATTTTAAAAAATAAATGCTCTTACACTGTAACCAGGTTTTGTAAACTGGCAAATGTAGAAGGTATTTCACCACCAACTCCAGAGCTATCAATGTAACTGACAAAACAAACACAAATATGAAGATAACATAAGATTTGTTCAATGCTACAGTGTATAAATATGCAGAGCGGTAAGGTAAGTCCATAAAAGAACTCCAAGCGTTCTTGCATGGTAATTTATCAAAGAACTAAGCAATTTATTCTGAGAAAAATTTAGAAAATAATAATTATTCAAGAATCTTCTCACATCATAAAAGAACTCCATGTTATTTGCATTTGTTACGACTAACCATGGTATTTGCTAACATGCCAAAAGTAAAACAAATAACTAACTACTGTATTTGTAATTTCACACCATTCACTCACTTTCTAGGTACAATGGTTAGTTGCAACTAACTAGATCTTATTTATATATAAAAGAGTAAATTTCATCCATACACACCATGAGTATATCATGCAATATTAGAAGATACTCATGAATGACTTTTTTTTAATCTAAATATTACATTCTTTTTCTTGTCTCTTTGCTCTATTTTACTCACCACTTTATGCTAGCACAAGTTTATTGCTATCATTATTAGCACTGTTTGTGTGGTTGGTTCTTTGTTTCCCTTGGCCACATTTTATTTCATCAAGATTACTATCTTATACATATCAAAAAAGTTTTTTGGAGTCGGGGGCTTTTAGTGGGAGCAGCCTCAATACCTTGGGATAGAGGAAAGGTTTTCCCTCATCCCACCTTACCAATAGCTTTACTGGGTATGTTTGTTTGTATTTAGTAAATAAGTGTGCATAATTTGTATATGGAAACTTACTTGTTTATCATATCTACCTAAGCATGTTTCTAAAGGTTTGGAAAGAATAGTAGTTGCAAGGTACAAAAGAAGAGCCAATATAGTATACTAATCATAAAAAAAAACACAATGCAATAGTGAAGAAATAGCCGCACACATACAGATTGGTAAGGTAAACCAAAGTCCAGAGTCCTTCTGGGATCTGGCCCAAAGCGTCCATTGCATAAACTCTTCTGGTGAAGCCAACATTTGTCAAAAGATGTAGAATACATATAAGTAAAAGTTTAATAGGTAAAAAAACTGTACCAAGGGTTCATATGGAATATAAATAACCTCGAAACTCGAAAGAACAAAGAGCACCACTTAGAGTTTAGTGATGTGGCAAACATAATTGGGGAAACTACAATCACATTCGATTCCGGGATTGTAAGATCTGTTATCGAAGGTGGTAGACTCCAAGGCAGTGCCGCTGCATAACTCCCCGCTTAGGTTCCATCTCATCCGAGCTACTGAACTTTGTGATATCCCCCACTCGCTGAACATTTCATTTATAACTCGTGCTGCAACACCAGTAAGTTTCATTCAAATCAACATCATAAGCATGTTACTTTTATTTCTAAAACGATAAAATCAGACACTCACTAAATTTACTCCTAGATTTTTCACCAAAGTCCACCATGGGACTAGAAGCCACACCACTTGGGGTGGTTAACACCTTACTGAACTCCTTAGGCTACAAGCCTTAGGTCATGATCATGTTACTAGTAACCCTATTTTTCAACAGGTACCGAGACGAATGAGCTTAGCCGGAAATAAAGTGGCGAGCCACTGAACACAGAACCACTATAAACCATCGTGCTACCACCGCCATTTGCTCATTCAATCGGGAAAATATTTTTTTTGAACGGCCAACAAATCAATCCTGAGTACTCTCGGGGCATCCACTGGACAAACGGAGTACTCCGAGAGTAACCCTAGTCATCCACCACCACTTCCGGGAAAAACCCGATAACCCACCCGCCCGTAGGCACGACGGTGAAATTATCGGTAAAACCAGTTTGGCTGAAGGGTCGAACTCAGGTTTCCCTAGATCTACTATCATTGCCCACCAGTGCCTCACTCCTTTTTTGCACCAAATGAGAATCGAACTTGAGTCTTCACAGAAGAACTCAAATCCTCCTACCACTTGAGCTGGAGTTAATTGGCAATTTCCGACGTAATTCCGATGGAATTCGTTTTCATTTTAATCATCGGTAGAAAATCCAATTTATCATAAAAAAATATTCATAATAAAATGAAATTAATAATACTAAAATATAAAGTTTTATTATTTATAAAAATATATGTTATTTTTAAAGGGTGAGGGTATTGGCACATCCATACTTTTTAAGTGCACATCCCCCAGAGGTGGCGTATAGGTCAATAAGGGGAGTATATAGTGTGAAAGCAATTAATGTGTCAGAAAAAGGGTTGAGATAAGCCTCTCATTGCCCTATGAGAGGCGTATAAGGTTGTGGTAGTAGGAGCATTAAACCCTATACGCCTCTCATTGAGCAATGAGAGGCTTATCGGCACGACTTTTGATGAATTTAAGGTATAATTACTGACATGAAAGGTAGTTCAGTCTGAAAAAGCGTGAAAGTGACCCATATGACCCTTATCGACCTATACGACCCATATCGACCAAAAATGTTTATTTACCCAAGCTTACCGGATTTATTTGATTCAAAACTTTTCAAACTCACAAAATACCGATAAAACCGAAGAAATTCTCAAATAAAAACATTGGTTGAGACCGTGAAGCATAAAGATGTCGTTTTGGGGCATTGGTAATATTTTTGGCTAAGATTCGAACCAGTCGTACGTCTCCGAAAGCGTTTGGTTATCCGGCATTGATCGAGGTGAGGAGGTGGTTGTGTCTGTGCCTCGTTGTGATGACGGGGTTTTGCGACCCGTGTTTCCTGACTTGAACCAGGTGTTTGTAGATGAGGGGGAACCATCTTACATTGCCCAAAGTTATCCGCGACACGAATACGGGACTTACCATTCGTATACGGAAAACCAACACAAGTTAGAGTATGAGGAAGGTGCTAAGGAGTATGAGGACAATGATAATGAAGTCGAAGAAGGTGCTAACAACTTTGAGGAAATTGATAACGAAGTCGAGGAATGTGCTAAGGACTTTGAGGAAAATGATAACAAAATCGATGAAGGTGTAATGCACTTTGAGGAGGGTGTTGACGACGACGAACCTGCTAACAAGGAAGGTGTTCACGATGACGAACGTGCTAACGAGGAAGGTGCTAATGACGAGAACAAAACAAAAAAGGTATGACATAACCGTCAATTACATGTTATTCGTGTTATATAATGTTGATATAATTTTAGAGTGAAAATAATGATTTTGTATACGTGTTATTCATTATTATATAATTTTGATTAGGTAGGAGAATTCTAGAAAATGTTTGACCCGTCCCGACCTTAACCCGAACCCGACCCAAAAATTGTGTCATACATATTAACCCGATTTTGTTATCATTTTGGTGAAATATTATAGTTATATATAATTTTTATTAGGTAGGAGAAATCAAGAAAATGTTTGACCCGTCCCGTCCTTAACCCAAACCCGACCCGAAAATTGTGTCATTCATATTAACCCGATTTCGTTATCATTTTGGTGAAATATTATATATGTTCTGGTGAAATATTTTGTTAAAAATATATTACTTAGGCTTGTAAATGAACCGAACGAACACGAACGAGGCATGTATACTGATTAAAAATAGAAAATGTATGACATGAAATTTCATACAAACCCAAAAATGTGTCATACATATTAACCCGAACCCGATGTTGAACCCGAGTTTTTTTATTGTTTTTTCGACAAATTAATATATTAATTTCATTTATGTGGATTTCTAATGAACCTTTTTTTTTGAGGTATTTGGGTCACTTGAAGAATTGAAGAATTGGGTATACAAAAGAGAAGTTGTGAAAGGTTACGTCATTGTAACCCAACGAACGATAACAAAAGGCGAAGGTGCGTCAGCAAGGACAGTGAAGATATGGTTGCAATGCGATCGTGGCGGCGAACTGATGCGTGTGAAGTGTCGTTAGTTTTTAATATATTTATTAAGCCCTTTTTAACACTTTTTTAGTCAAGTTTTAAATTTATAAAACACGATATTTACTAACACTAAACACACATATGGGCAAGTGCACCCATCGTGAGCGTAGTATAGTGTTGGCAAGATACCGAGGTCGTCCAAGGACACAAGAGCTTTTAGTACCGGTTTATCCTCAACGTCTAATCAAATTAAAAGTTTAGAAAAATGTTTTAAACTAAGAAAATAAAAATTAACTAAAATGCTGAAAAATAAAAATAAAAGAAAAAATAGATAGACAAGATGAATCACTTGGTTCTGACTCGTGTTTAGTGTAACCTTTGATTATTTCCGCACTTTTGCACTATTTAAGAGATTATCTTAGTTATTGTAGTAGGCCCCTCTTTTGGAGATGACGTTACCCTCAACCCAGTAGTTTGAGTCAGCAAGGATACAATCCTAAAGGGTCGGATTATTGAAAGATAATTAATTAAGTTATTAATGTAAATTATGGTAGGCCCCTCTTTTGAAGGTGACGTTACCCTCGGCTAAGTAGTCTGAGTCAGCAAGGATACAATCCTAAGTAGCCGGGTTATAGTATTAATAGTAGTTTAACTTATGAGGGGATCAAAGAGTTTGGACCCCGCCATCCAATACCGTTAAGTATTAAAGGAGGTCCTACTAAATTTGACCCAGGTCCCTTGCAGGATCTCTAAACGCTGAACAACGGCAAGACTCTTACCAAACCGTTCCCTTAACCCCCGACCAGGTAGCCAACATACCTCCATATAGACCGTGGAGATATGAATGGTGAAAATATTTTATTTTATATAGACAGTAAAATAATGCCAAGACACCACGGACAAACGATAAGGAAGAATCACCTTCAACATAAGAAACTAGTTATTAAGGTCATTAATACATAACCAATTAAAAAGTGCGAAAAGATTAAAAATAAAAAGTATTACACTAGACACTTTGTCTTCACCAAGTGATGTAAGAGACTTAGGCAAACATGGCCTTGATTGTCAATAACTCTTATGATCAATCTTGGATCCCGAGACGACTCACACACTCTATGATGGACAATGGATGATGGTGTTATGGTGGTGGTGGGTGGTGGGTGAAGTGTGTGAGAGGTGGTGTGCCAAGGGATGGTTTGAGCTTGAACCAAGCACTCCTATTTATAGGCTGAACAGAAGCTTCGGCACGGCCCCGTATCCAGTGGGCACGACCCCGTGTCCACATCCTTCTCTTTCTTCATTAATTGCTCTTGTCTTTATTAGTTGACCACGCCCCCGTGTCCGCTGAGCACGACCCCGTGTGCAGAAGCATATCTGTACTATCAAGATTTGCCTAGATTTTGCGAATCTTATAGTTGACCACGGCCCCGTGCCCGCTGAGCACGGCCCCGTGGTGGGCTATAGAAGCTTCTACCACTTTGTCTTTTCTGCTGACACTTGGGCACGCCCCCGTGCAGGTTGAGCACGGGGTGTGTGTAGTCTTCTGTCTTCTTGTTTTGCTTGGGAAGATGCTGTCGTGGGGTCGGGCATGTCACGTTTGTTCCTTTTCTTGTATTTATGTTAGATTTTGCTGTCTTTTTGCTTCTTTTGTTAATTTGAGCTCTTTTAATCCTGAAAATACAAAAGGAAGACAAAAACACACTTTTTCCAACATTAGTACTAAAAAAGGGTTAGTTTTATGCCACAATTGATGTAATTTATATGTTGCATTTTGCACACATCAAATACCCCCACACTTGAATCTTTGCTTGTCCTCAAGCAAAACTCTTTATAATGTGGCTTTACACTCCCAAATGGAATGGGTAGAAGAGAAAGTTTTTGGGCTTGTCATAGAGTGTCGGGATTTCCAAGATTCTTTATTAAGTTTTATTTTTATTTATTTACAATCCTATTCGTCATGATTTATTTAAAACTTTTCATAAGATAAATTACTTATTAGGGCATAACATGCCTCTTTAAAATTCTATTTATATACAAGTTCACATACCTCACGGGGGATCAATCAACACTCGGCCGAAAATGTATTTTAGTGGATCACTCGAGAGCGGCATGGAACTTATTCCTACCATAAGTTTGCCAAGCAATCAATCCTCCTCCTTTTTAACTATATATCTTTGTAAATATCAAGAGGACTTTTTGGGTGAAGGGTTAGGCTTGGGTTAAAGTTAGGTGGTTGGGTTAGTGGTTAGTGGTTAGTAGAAAGGGCGAAAAAGCGTAAAAAGCATCGGTTTTCGTAAGACTTTCTATTTTTTTTTTCAACTTTTTATTTTGATGAAGCTATTATTCAAACAAAGTTATTTTTGATGAACTTGCTTGTTTATTTGTTTTTGCTTCATCATCAACACATTTTTTTTAATTTTTTTTATTTATTTATTTTTTTTTTTTGAAAAGTCATACGAAGAACCGAGCTAGTTACTAAAACAAGGGGTTAAAAATGAAAAAAGTTTTGGTGGGTGAAAGGGTGTTTGGTTTGGGTTATGAAATGAAAATGTTTAGGCTCAAAGGGGCTAACTAGGGGGATTTTGGGTAGGTGGTAAAAAAAAGAAAAAATAATGGTGTAGAAATAAAAATGGTTAGTCCTAATGCTTCCATCATTTACTTACTCGGGTTTAAGTTGGTAAGGACCGGGAATGTATCGTCATGGCAAGTTCTAGAGTCGTAAGAACCAAGCGGCTATTCACACAAGAAACGAAAAATGAGCATTTAATTTAAAGATACATATTTGTATGCTCAATAAAGGCTCAAAACTCACTTTTGTGGGAATGAGTTTTTATGTGATCAAGTATATATAATCAAATTTTAACTAAGTTTGTCATGCCTTTTCATAATTTTCTTATGTTGGTTCTTTTTATCACGACGCTATCGGTTGTAAATTTGTAAAAATATAACCTTTTTAGAACTTTGAAATTCCCAAGTTAAACCTAGACAAGTAAAAAAAATTAAAAATTTTTGAAATTTTTTTTTTTTGGGTGATTAGCGGTTCCAATAGAGTTTTGTGTAAGGCTTGTAATTAGGACTTGCAAGATTCAAGGTTTTAGCATCCCCACCACACTTAAATTACACATTGTCCATAATGTGTCCCAAAAATAAGTTTTTAGGTTGATTCAATGTGTAAAAAGGGTGAAAAAACAAAAATTTTGTGTTACTGGGCACTGGACACGGCCCCGTGTTCGTTGGACACGACCATGTGTTCAGGTGCCAGTAACGAAAACTTACAGAAGGTGGACACGGGGGCATGTTGGCTAGGCACGACCCCGTGTCTGTCAAGGTCTGCAGAATTAAAACAAACAGCAGGTTCGGGGGAGTGGGCACGGGGGCGTGTCGGCTGGACACGGCCCCGTGTGGACAATCTGCAAGGTTGAAAAACTGGTTTCTTTCTTCGGTTTTCCTGTCCCGGCTTTAGTAGTACTAATTCTTAGTACTCTAAGCCTCGTATGTACCTGCTTAATCAATAAACACTATACCACACCATAGCAAACATCCTAATTTTACCAAGTTCAATCATCCATGTCAACAAAGCTAAAAAGGAAAAATAAGTGCAGGAAATTAAAAGAAAGTAAATTGTTCAACACTTGGCACGCAGGCCTTAAATTGTTCAAGATTAAAGGTTAACCTGGGGAATCACCGACCAACCGCTTCTTCCTCCGCTCCACCCGCCTAATCCATGTCCTCATCCTCATCCTCATCATCTCCCCCATGGCCCGCAATGTACTCCCGGATATTTCCAATATCATCTTGGATATCGGATATATTTCTCTCGATCGCCCCAACCCGGTTGTACGTGTTTCTTGCCATATTGTAGGTGTTACTGGTGCACATGAGGTTTTCCTGCAATAAATCATGTAAACTTTGAAAGTTAGGAAAACCGCCTCCTGAGGAGGAGGATTGGCTCGGATCACCATGGGGCTGGTATTGGTACTGATGATGTTGTGGAGCGTGGATGACAAGTGCCTCTTGCGGGTTCCATGCATGCCCTTGCATCCTTTGGAAGCTCACCGTCCCGTCTTCAGCCTCATAGATTAGGTTCATTGAGCGGCAGATGTGTATATCTACCCTACCCGACCATGGGCTCCTTCCGAATGACCTAGGTACGTTGGTGAAGTGCTTGAAGAGACGGTACACCCATCCTCCGAAGAAGATAGGGGTTGGGGCAGAAGCAAGGCGGTTCAGATGCATGTTTCGGAGCATGAGGAAAGGAACATCGAGGTGCCTGCGGTTATGCATGCAGTGGAGGACAACAAGATCTCTTAACCCAACGACGCCGCCACTATCATGCCTTTGACTAAGAGAGTAGCCGAGGAGCCTATGGATGTATAGGTAGAGCGGATCCCTCAACTTCGTGCTCTTCGTGCTGCTCGGATTGTAGTACCCTTCACCAATCTGAGCCCACGCGGCTTGGCGATCGTTTTCGTCTATCTCTCGCATCCCTCCAGTATTTTCCTCGTTTCCCGCATCTTCTTCCGCGTACAACCCGACAATCGACCCAAATTGTGCCATAGAGATCGAATACCTAGTTCCGCCACATCGGAATGCTACCCCATCATTGTCGAATGGGTCGCACCTTGAGTTGAACGTGAAGGTGCTATAGAATTCCAAAGTGCATTCGTGGACGGAACGGAGTCGAGTTGTTAAAGCGACTCTTAGAGGTCCTGTGACAAGGTTGTTGAAGCGGTTGAGTTGGTTCACCAATGTTAACAAATCCGTGCCTGCTTGCCTCGGGTATTCCTCCGGCCTTATTTGAAGTACTTCGTATCTAGCCCTTACATCGAGCTCATTTGCGTTAAACCTTGTGAACTTCCTTGCCATCTGAAAGAATACACCAAAAATTAGCACGAAACATTTGAATTTTCGGACAAAACTGCAAACAGGGTGCTGGACACGACCCCGTGTTCAGCGGACACGGCCCCGTATCCAGGCGTCTGTTACACAAAAATACCGTTTTTCGACCCGGTTTCGAAAACTTGAAAATTTTTGGTCCAATAGGTGCGGTTTCCCCCTAAAATGAAACCCTAAGTGTCGTTTTTCCCAAAACAACCCGTTTACCCATTCAATTTTATCTTTTTTCGGTTCAAAAACAAGGGTTTGGGGTTTTTATGAGAAATCGGGCGAATCTATGAACAATACAAGTGGATTTACTTCTGTTAACACTAATCTAACTAAATGCTAACAGATCTAAACAAAAATTTGAGGTTCGATCCGGATGAACTTCAAGAACCCTAGATTTTTCCCCAAATTTTTGGTGTTTTAACTACATGCAAGTAACTAATCTAATTACTAAAAGTGATAGAATAATACCTTGATGTTGTTAGAATGATAGGAGACGTTGAAAATATGCGGAAAATCGCCTGAAACCAGAGCGTTTTCAGGGAAACGGGGCGTGTGGAATGAAGTAACTGATATGAAAAGGGGAATATATCCCGACAGTAGCGCGGACACGGTCCCGTGTCCAGTAGACACGGCCTTGTGCCGAGCAAAGTTTTAAATTATTATTTTTTTTAGTGCTCGTGTGAGTGCCCGTTGTTTCCCAAAAAGTTTGGTTAGAAGACTTACCGATTTAGATGTCGTCTTTATCGTTCGTAACTCACCAGGTATGATGATGATGTTTTCATTCTTCAACCGTTTGAAGCGAGATCTCCTCCTCTTCATCCTCAATGAATCCTTGATAGAGTTTCAGCCGTTGGCCATTGACTTTGAATGGGGGTCCATTCCGAGATTTAATTTCTATTGCACCGTGTGGAAAAATATGGGTGATGGAAAAAGGTCCTGACCACCTAGACTTTAATTTACCAGGAAATAATCGAAGTCGTGAATTAAACAAAAGAACTAGATCTCCTACTCGAAATTCATTAGGTTTAATATGTTTGTCATGCATGTTTTTCATTCTTTCCTTATAAATTTTGGAGTTTGAGTATGCATAATTCCTAAGCTCGTCTAATTCATTTAATTGACAAAATCGATTTTTACCAGCAAATTCTAAATCTAAGTTTACATTTTTAATTGCCCAGTAGGCTTTGTGTGCAATTTCTACTGGCAAGTGTCAGCTTTTTCCACAGACTAGCTTATATGGGGTTGTACCTATTGTTGTTTTATAAGCAGTTCGAAAAGCCCATAAAGCATCATCTAATTTATCTGCCCATTCCTTTTTATTTAACCCTACAGTTTTTTCAAGTATTCGTTTTAAACCTCTATTAGTCACTTCAGCTTGTCCGTTTGTTTGAGGGTGATATGCTGTTGAGACCCGGTGATAGACCCCATATCTTGTTAAAAAAATTTCAAGTTGATGATTGCAAAAATGGGTACATCTATCACTTATTAATGCTTTAGGTGTGCCAAAACGAGAGAATAATTTTTTCAGAAATCTTACCACAACTCTTCCATCATTTGTTGGAAGTGCCTCGGCCTCGGCCCATTTAGACAAGTAGTCTACTGCCACAAGTATATATTTGTTTCCTTTTGATGGTGGGAAAGGTCCCATAAAGTCGAGTCCCCACACATCAAAAATTTCACAAACAAGAATGCCATTTTGTGGCATTTCGTTTTTGGAAGAAATATTACCTGTTCTTTGGCAAGCATCACATGTCTTGACAAGACTTTGGGCGTCTTTGTAAATGGTCGGCCAATAAAATCCTGAATCAAATACGTTTCGTGCGGTACTTTCGGCACCATGATGCCCTCCGTATGGACCTTCATGTCAATGGCGGAGAATTCTTGGTGCTTCGCTACCATGTACGCATCGTCGGATGAGTTGGTCGGCACACATTTTGAAAAGATATGGATCTTCCCAAAAATAGTGTTTCACATTAGCAAAGAATTTTTTTCTTTGATGATGTGGCCAACCTTTTGCGACTATACCGCTAGCTAGGTAGTTAGCATAGTCAGCGTACCATGGTTCTTCTTTGTATTCCACCATTTCTAGGGACTCAGTCGAAAATTTTTCGTTGATTTGTTCGTCCCTGGTTGCCTCCAAAGCTGGGTCTTCTAGGTGCGAAAGATGATCTGCTGTGGTATTTTCTGCTCCTCTTTTGTCTTTGATTTCAATATCAAATTCTTGGAGGAGTAGAATCCACCGAATCAAACGTGGTTTTGCGTCCTGCTTTTTGAAGAGATATCGAATGGCTGCATGATCTGTATAGACTATGGTTTTAGAAAGAACAAGATAAGAACGAAATTTATCAAAAGCAAATACCACAGCTAGTAATTATTTTTCAGTTGTTGTGTAATTTTCTTGTGCATCATTAAGTGTTTTACTAGCATAATAAATTGGGTGGAAATGCTTTTCTTTTCTTTGTCCCAAGACAGCTCCAACTGCAAAGTCACTCGCATCACACATGATTTCTAAAGGAAATTTCCAATCAGGCGCTATCATGATAGGTGCATTGACTAGCATTTCCTTTAAGGTTAGAAATGCTCGATTGCAATCCTTGTCAAAGATGAAAGGAGCATCTTTTTCAAGTAATTTTGTTAGAGGCCTAGAAATTTTAGAAAAGTCTTTGATAAACCTCCTATAAAATCCGGCATGCCCTAGGAAACTTCTGATAGCCCTAACGGAGGACGGAGGTGGTAATCTAGAAATGGTGTCAATCTTGGCTCGATCCACCTCCATTCCTTCGCTCGAGATTTTGTGACCGATCACTATTCCCTCTGTTACCATGAAATGGCATTTTTCCCAGTTAAGGGCGAGGTTAGTTTCCTCACATCGGGATAGCATTCGTTCAAGGTTATCGAGGCATTGGTCATATGAATCCCCAAAGATAGAAAAGTCGTCCATGAAGACTTCCATTGTTTTTTCTATCATGTCATGGAAAATGGATAACATGCAACGCTGGAATGTTGCGGGGGCATTACATAGACCAAACGGCATGCGTCGATAAGCAAAAGTTCCATAGGGACATGTGAAAGTTGTCTTTTCTTGGTCTTCGGGTGCTATCGGGATTTGAAAGTAACCTGAAAAACCATCAAAGAAACAGTAAAATTTATGACCGGATAATCTTTCTAACATTTGATCAATGAAGGGCAAAGGAAAGTGATCTTTCCTTGTTGCCTCATTTAATCGTCTATAGTCTATACATACTCTCCATCCTTTGACGGTTCTTGTTGGTATTAGTTCATTCTTTTCATTAGTTATTACCGTCATACCTCCTTTCTTTGGAACTACTTGGACGGGACTTACCCAAGGACTATCGGAGATAGGATAGATAAGTCCGGCGTCAAGTAATTTGATGACTTCGTTTTTAACCACTTCTTGGACATTTGGATTTACTCGACATTGTGGTTGTATTACCGATTTGTAATCATCATTCATTAAAATTTTGTGCATGCACATGGAAGGACTTATTCCTTTAATATCTACGTGCTTCCAAGCAATCGCATTTTTGTGTTTTTTCAAAAGACTAATTAATTTTTCTTTTTCTAAACTATCTAATTTAGATAAATAATTATAGGTAATTTACCATCTTTGTCTAGAAAAGCATATTCCAAACCTTTTGGAAGTTCTTTGAGCTCAAGTGGTAGGTCTTTAGGAGACTCCTTATTTGGTTGCTCATTTTGATCAAGAACTTTAAAAGTTTGTTCTATGGCGACCTCTTCTTCAACAAAGTGGTCAAACTTTTCACTTGTATCGGGTGGTTCATCTTCATCTTCAATTAGGTGGTCATTATTGCCGAATGGATATTTCATTGACCGCTCAAGATCGACACTTCTTTTAAATGCCCCTAATTGGAGAGGTAGATTGTTATACTTCCGGTTTTTCAAAGCTTCGTGGGTTTTTACAAATGGTCGTCCCAACACTAGAGGAGCGTCATCGAGGATGACAAAGTTGGTGGGAACTACCATTTGATTTGTTTGAACCAAGACATCCTCAACTATACCGATTGATTTTATTACCTTCCGATTGGATAGAAAAATGGGTATTTGAAGTGGAGAAAAATCACTAATACTTAATGTTTCAAAAATGTAATTAGGCATTATGTTAACACAAATATCTTTATCAATTGTGACATTACTAATAAACGAATTTTGAAAGAAACATGGAACCGGTGTAATGTTAATTTCAAATGGGTCTTCTTTTATTAGCGAGGTTTGATCAATAGTTAACTTAACACTTACCGTTTCGTCAATTTTAGTGTTAGTTTTTAACTCTTTTAAAAACTTAGTATGAGTGGGTACTAAACAATGATTTTCAAAAGATGGTGACAAGAGATTAATTTCTTCAAAATTAGACTCTTCTTGAATTTTAACGTTATCGGACTCACCTTTTTCATTGTTTAACTCATGTCTTGGTTCTTCACTTATTTGTTCTTCCATTTTTACACTTTCGGTTATCTCTTCTTTATTTAATTATTCTCTTGCGCGGGACTCCTCTTCCCTTGCGCGAGTTTCTTTTATATAGCGATCGATAACTCTAAGGTGTTCTAATATCCTATCGGTCACTTCGGTTATAGAAAAAGGATCGGGATTTTCAAAGCTTGAATCCGGTTGTTCGATCCTTCGTTCCTCATAATACCCATATGAAGTAGATGGTTCACACCATTGTTCTTCATTGTAAGCATATGATGGATAAGGGTCGTAATTTTGTTCTTCATAATACTCATATGAGGTGGGTTGTTCACGCCATGGTTCCTCATAGTAAGCATACGAAGGTGGTGGCTCATATCTTGTTTCCTCAAAGCATGAGTATGAAGGCTCATACCTTGGTTCATCAAAATATGAGTATGAGGGAGGAGGTTCATACCTTTGGTCTTCATAGGATGTGTATGAAGTTGATGGCTCGTACCTGGGCTCCTCATAGTAAGTGTATGAAGTGAATGGTTGATATGAGTGATTATATTGAACCGAGTGCGGATTACTACAATTAGTGCAATAGTTACTCCTATAATCATCCTCCTCATAGGTGTAGTTGTAACCTCCTGAGTATTGATCCATAAGAATCACTCAGCAGACCACAACCAAGTCTCGAGATCAGAAAAAATAAAATAAAAACGGAAACAGAGGCTGGACACGGCCCCGTGTTCAGTGAGCACGGCCCCGTGTTCAGGGTCTGTATCTGGGCGTTTTAATTAAATTTACTGATTTCGTCGAGAACGGGGCGTGTTCAATGAGCACGGCCCGTGTTCAAGCTACTGTTACTGGGTGTTTTATGAAAATGTGCAGCACGGCCCCGTGTTCAGTGAGCACGGCCCGTGTTCAGGTTACTGTAAATGCAAAACTAAACTAAAATGCAGAAAAATGTGCGCGCGTTTTGAAAAAGGTTTTCAAAAACTGATTAGGCCGTCGATTTTAAGCTTTCTTAAAATCCTTGTGTCCCCGGCAGCGGCGCAAAAACTTGATGCGTGTGAAGTGTCGTTAGTTTTTAATATATTTATTAAGCCCTTTTTAACACTTTTTTAGTCAAGTTTTAAATTTATAAAACACGATATTTACTAACACTAAACACACATATGGGCAAGTGCACCCATCGTGAGCGTAGTATAGTGTTGGCAAGATACCGAGGTCGTCCAAGGACACAAGAGCTTTTAGTACCGGTTTATCCTCAACGTCTAATCAAATTAAAAGTTTAGAAAAATGTTTTAAACTAAGAAAATAAAAATTAACTAAAATGCTGAAAAATAAAAATAAAAGAAAAAACAGATAGACAAGATGAATCACTTGGTTCTGACTCGTGTTTAGTGTAACCTTTGATTATTTCCACACTTTTGCACTATTTAAGAGATTATCTTAGTTATTGTAGTAGGCCCCTCTTTTGGAGGTGACGTTACCCTCAACCCAGTAGTTTGAGTCAGCAAGGATACAATCCTAAAGGGTCGGATTATTGAAAGATAATTAATTAAGTTATTAATGCAAATTATGGTAGGCCCCTCTTTTGAAGGTGACGTTACCCTCGGCTAAGTAGTCTGAGTCAGCAAGGATACAGTCCTAAGTAGCCGGGTTATAGTATTAATAGTAGTTTAACTTATGAGGGGATCAAAGAGTTTGGACCCCGCCATCCAATACCGTTAAGTATTGAAGGAGGTCCTACTAAATTTGACGCAGCTCCCTTGCAGGATCTCTAAACGCTGAACAACGGCAAGACTCTTACCAAACCGTTCCCTTAACCCCCGACCAGGTAGCCAACATACCTCCATATAGACCGTGGAGATATGAATGGTGAAAATCTTTTATTTTATATAGACAGTAAAATAATGCCAAGACACCACGGACAAACGATAAGGAAGAATCACCTTCAACATAAGAAACTAGTTATTAAAGTCATTAATACATAACCAATTAAAAAGTGCGAAAAGATTAAAAATAAAAAGTATTACACCAGACACTTTGTCTTCACCAAGTGATGTAAGAGACTTAGGCAAACATGGCCTTGATTGTCAAGAACTCTTATGATCAATCTTGGATCCTGAGACGACTCACACACTCTATGATGGACAATGGATGATGGTGTTATGGTGGTGGTGGGTGGTGGGTGAAGTGTGAGAGAGGTGGTGTGCCAAGGGATGGTTTGAGCTTGAACCAAGCACTCCTATTTATAGGCTGAACAGAAGCTTCGGCACGGCCCCGTGTCCAGTGGGCACGGCCCCGTGTCCACATCCTTCTCTTTCTTCATTAATTGCTCTTGTCTTTATTAGTTGACCACGCCCCCGTGTCCGCTGAGCACGACCCCGTGTGCAGAAGCATATCTGTACTATCAAGATTTGCCTATATTCTGCGAATCTTATAGTTGACCACGGCCCCGTGCCCACTGAGCACGGCCCCGTGGTGGGCAATAGAAGCTTCTACCACTTTGTCTTTTCTGCTGACACTTGGGCACGCCCCCGTGCTGGCTGAGCACGGGGCGTGTTCAGTCTTCTGTCTTCTTGTTTTGCCTGGGAAGATGCTGTCATGGGGTCGGGCATGTCACGTTTGTTCCTTTTCTTGTATTTATGTTAGATTTTGCTGTCTTTTTGCTTCTTTTGTTAATTTGAGCTCTTTTAATCCTGAAAATACAAAAGGAAGACAAAAGCACACTTTTTCCAACATTAGTACTAAAAAATGGTTAGTTTTATGCCACAATTGATGTAATTTATATGTTGCATTTTGCACACATCAGAACCCAAAAGTAAAGCATCAGTTCGGCGTTCCGGTAGCAAAAAGGTTGGCTGTCCTTTTAGTCTGATAGGGAAACTAGACTCAAGTAGTGGTAATTGGAGCCTTGTGGAGAAGAAAAACATTCACAACCATGAGCCTGCTGAATTTCTCGAGGGCCACGCGTTTGCTAGAAGGCTGACCCCAGACGTAGAATCACTGGTGGAGAGACTGTATCTGCAAAACATGGAGCCTACAAATATACATTTAACCATAAGAAAACAGTACCCACATAGCGTGTGCATTCTACAAGACGTACAAAACATGATTAAAAAGATTAAACGCAAAATGTATGGCGATCGAACTCCAATGCAGATATTGGAGAGCATGTTGCAAGAAGAAAGGTACGTTTATTTCACCAGAGTGAATCCCTCCACAAACGCGGTCGAGGAGGTTTTTTTCGTTCATCCGGACTCGTACAACATGTGGCGTTCATTCCCACATGTGTTGATGATTGATGCTACCTACAATACGAATGAGTATAAGCTTCCGTTTATTTAAGTTGTGGGTGTGACATCGACACACAAGTCTTTTTTGTGTGGCTCATGCGTTTGTCTCTAAAGAAAAAAAAAGATAACTTCTTATGGGTCCTGGAGAAGCTCAAAGAATTGTTGGTAGATTGCATGGAGCCACGTGTAATTGTAACATATAGGGATCAAGCTTTGATGAATGCTTGCGATAAAGTATTCCCAAAAGCTTCCAAATTGCTATGTAGGTGGCACATCTCACAGAATATTCTAAAAAACTGTCGGGCAAAATTTACGGATGAAGACTGGAAAATATTCAAGCTTTCTTGGTCTCGACTGTGTAGTTCTCCCACTCAGACGCTATACAATTATAACTTTCAGCGGCTTTTCACGCGACTGGTTAACGACGAACGATCAGTTACATATTATATTAGTTTACATACATTCATCCATACATACATATATACATACAAACATTACAAATCGTTGTATTCAATTTTTTTCAGATGTTTTGGATTATTTGTATGAGGTGTGGCTGAAAGATTATAAAGAAAAGTTCGTTTCAGCTTGGACTAACACAGTCCCCAATTTTGGTCAACATACAACCAACAGAGTTGAAAGCCAGCATTCTAAGTTTAAGAGATACATTAAAGGGCCAAACAACTCGCTCCATAGACTTATGTGGCTCGTTAGCAAAGTTGTAGACTCACAAAAGATACAAATAAAACTTAGTTTTCAGGAGAGCAGGTCCGTGCAAATGGGGGACCACAGATTTCTGTTTTTTGACAACCTACGCGGTAATGTTTCCCAAAAAGCCTTAGAGTTGTTGGTTGTTGAGAGGAAAAAGCTACATGCGTTGAGGGTAGGAGGGGGGGGGGGGGCTTGTGGCCACCAGCTTTCTGCGGGTTGTGGGTTGCCATGTGCTTGTCAGATGGAGTGGTGGGAAAATACAGGTAAGATAACAACTATAACATATGCTTCGATCCATAAAATATAATCATCATTATACTTCACGTTTTAACAATGATTCTTGAAAAACAGGTTGCAAAATTCCACTTGCCGCGATAGACAAATTCTGGACAAAACTTGATTTATCGACAGAAAATCTTAATCAAGACGAGTGTAATATTCAGGTGGAAATGGATAGACTCACACAGCAACTACAGACGCAGCCACCTCTAGTGTTAAAAAGTATGTTGTCGAAGATGAAAACGGTGTTAAATCCAAGTATGACTGACCATCAACCGCCTGAGGTACAACAAGATACTCGGGGCCGCCCAACTACGAAAGCAAAACAACAAAAGAATGAAGACCTTGCGAGACGTAAAGATAAACAACCCGAATCACAGAGGAACGACTACACTCAAAAGCCAAATGTGCGACGTAGTCGTTCAAAGATAAGCAAAGAAGAAAAAAATACACTTCCGATTATAGATAAAGACTTTCCACTGTTGGCCGGGCACAGGTACATACGTATATATATACATATATTTAGAATTCTATTTCAATTTTTTATTTTTTAATATTTTTTAGTTTTTTTATTTTTTTGCCAATTATAGGTACAAAAACATAATCGAGCGTTTTAAGAATTGGCTTCCATCTAGCTATCGGAGATACATAACACATATCGAAGATGCCCAGCCGGACGGTAACTGTGGGTTTCGATCCATAGCTATGGGTTTGGGGTATGACCAGAAACAGTGGAAGTGGGTCCGCCAAGAGCTACTCGACGAGATGTTCATTAACAAAAAGCATTAGGGGCATATACTCGAATCATTGGACAAGGGATGTTACGAAAATGTGTATCGATCGATAAATTGGTTAAATGTTGAACCTACACCTATGTCATGCTGGATGTGGTTGCCCTACACAGGGTTGTTGGTGGCTCAAAAATTTGGGGTGATTGTTCAACATTTAAGCAACGGTGTTTGTCAAACTTACTTCCCGATGTTCGATGGACCGCAGGTTTACCCGAACCATTCCATTTTAACGATTGCTTATGTCGAAGATAGCCATTTCATCATGGTTAAGTTAGCGGATGATAGCCCGATGCCAGTACCAAATGGACTTTGGAATATATACCGAAGTATGGAAGCTATGGAATGGGAGACAATGTACATGTCTCGTATTGCACAGAGTAGGGCGTTACTACGTAGTAATAGAACTCGACAAAAAGAAGTTGTTGACTTGTGTTAGGTGTAGTATCCGTGAAACATAGTGTACGCAACGAACTTACTAATGTATCTCTTTAATATAATTTAAATATATTGTAACATCCGTCAAATATAGTGTACGCAACAATTTTTTTATAATTTTTTTTAATTAAAGTGCTTCATATAAAAGAAAGGAGTACAAAATAAAAGAAAACTATTGTTTTAAAGGGATTTAAAATTGTTGACTCAAACAAAAAATGAAATCTGTTTTTTTAATAAAAGGAATTAATTTTAATATAAATAAATGAATAATAAAAAATGTCAAAAATGTAAAAAACCGGCCATAAACCAATTTTAATATAAATAAACTCGAACTCGTGACCTCCTAGTTAAATGCACCCGTCCCTTCCACTGGGACAAGTGTCTCACCCATTGATTATCCCGATTCTTTTTTCTCTTATACTAAGTTTCATAGATTCAAAATTCAAAAAAAAAGTACAACTCCTATACGCCGCTCATTGAACCATACGACTCTCATTGAACACAAACACTTTCCCAACTTCAATAAAGGGGTAAAATGGATCTAAAATTTGAAAACTCACACACTAAAACACCAAGAACACACACACAAATGCTCTGGACCACACGATTTTCACAAGACAAACTCTGGACCACACGATGAAGGTTAGTTTGTATTCCAAATTTTATTGCTTAATCTTCAACTTTTTTTTTTATTTTTTGGTTTTATTTCCGCCGTTTGTGGTGGTGTTGGGTTTGACGGTGGTGGGGGATTGACGGCGGTGGGGGATTGACGGCGATGGGGGATTGGTGGCGGTGGGGATTGACGGCGGTGGGGGATTGACTGTGGTGGGGAATGACAGCGGTGGTAATTGAAGGCAGTGGTGGTGGTAGTGGTGGTGGTGGGTGTGGTGGTGGCTGTGGTGGTGGTGGTTGTGGTGGTGGGGGTGGTGGTGGTGGGGATTGACAGCTGTGGTGGTGGTGGTTGTTGTGGTGGTGGTGGTTAGGCGGGTGTGGTGGTGGCTGTGGTGGTGGTTGTGGTGGTGGTGGTTGTGGTGGTGGTGGTGGTAGCGTAACCCTACCCGACCCCTGGCCCGACACGTTTTTCGGGTGTAGACTTATATCATCTTTTTTTTAAATGTGCATATGTTATTTTTATTATTATATTTATTATTTTTAACAATATATTTTCGGATATCGGGTCTATTGCTATAATTGTATGTTTTATTAACAGGATATCGAAAGTCGGTGTTTTGATGGTGGTGGTAGCGTAATCCTTATGGAGAATTACATTGCGTTCATATTTCATATTCAAACTCTTATCTGCGTTCGTATTCCAGATTCATGCACCGGAACGTCCACCAACGACAATGCTTCTGCACCCACAACCTCGAGGAATGTCCTGGAACCTCCACCAACGACAATGCTTCTGCGTCAGCAACCTCGAGGGAGAACTCCTTCTGTATGGATTAGTTCTTCATGCTGTGGAACGGGTTTCTGAGAATTCTTCTACAACAACGAGGGAGCGCCAGATCGGGTCGGAGGTTCTTCATGTGGTAACGGGGAAGCGGAAAGCACGTTTACCGTGGAACGCATCCTTAAACTTGATAGCAACAATATGGTGACCGAATAGAGATCTGAATAACCGATACCGTTTCCAAGAATTTAAGAATATGTAACAGTTAGCGATTTAGGGTTTAGTCGTTACATTTTGTATTAAAATGACATATTTTGTGTATTAATATAAAACGATGTTTCGTGTATTTATTGCGTTATGGTTAATAAATGACAACTGAAAAATAATTAAAGACATAATAATAATTGATAAATAAAAAATTTGACATTTTATAATACACACAATTCATTTCATAAAATATCGTCATGGGTCAAAGACCCTACCCTACCCCCGGCCCGACCCGTTTGCCGGGACTAGATATAACATCGTTTTTTTTAAAATGTGCATATGTTTTATTATTATAATTATTATTATTATTATTATTATTATTATTGTTATTATTATTATTATTGGTCAATGAGCAACTCATTATGTGCATATGCTTTATTATTATTACTATTATTATTATTATTATTACACGATACGTCGAGCCAAAACGTATTTAAGCAATGGTGTTTGTCAAACTTACTTCCCGTTTGTTCGATGGTCCGGAGGTTTACCCGAACCATTTCATTTTATCGATCGCTTATGTCGAATGTGTCTATTTCATCATTGCTAAGTTAATGGAATGATTGCCCGATGTCGGTACGAAATGGAATTTGAAATACCCCACCGACGTATAGAAGCTATGAAATGCGTGACAATGTACATGTATCGTATTTGATGCGCGCAAAATGCAACATATAAATTACATCAAATGTGGCGTAAAACTAACCCTTTTTTAGTACTAATGTTGGAAAATGTGTGTTTTTGTCTTCATTTTATATTTTCAGGATTAAAAGAGCTTAAATGAACAAAAGAAGCAAAAATGAAGCTAAATCTAACAATAATACAAGAAAAGGGAAGAAACGTGGCATGCCCGACCCCTCGACAGCATCTCCCAAAGCAAAAAACAAGAAGAAAGCTGAGCATGGGGCTGTGCCCTGCTGAGCATGGGGCTGTGCCCAGCTCAACACGGGGCGTGCCCAGCGGACACGGCCCCGTGCCCAGCGGACACGGGGGCGTGTTCAGGTGTCTGCAGAAAAGACAAAGTTGTAGAAGCTTCTATACCCGACACGGGGGCGTGCCCAGCTCAACACGAGGCCGTGGTCAACGCTAAGATTCGCAGAATCCAAGCAAATCTTGATAGTACAGATACGCTTCTGCACACGGGGCCGTGCCCAGCAGACACTGGGGCGTGGTCAACTAATGCAGACAAACTGCAATTAATGAAAAAAGAGAAGAAGGGTGGACACGGGGCCGTGTCCAGGCTTCTGTGCAGGCTATAAATAGGGGTGCTTGGTTCACTTCAAAGGCATCCCTTGGCACACCACCTCTCTCATACTTCACCCACCCACCACCACCATCACAACACCATCATCCACCACCATCATCCATCATAGAGTGTGTGAGTCGTCTCGGGATCCAAGATTGATCGTAAGAGTTCTTGACAATTAAAGGCCATGTTTGCCTAAGGCTCTTACATCACTTGGTGAAGACAAGTGTCTAGTGTAATACTTTTTATTTTTTTTATCTTTTCGCACTTTTTATTTGGTTATATATTAATGACTTTAATAACTAGTTTCTTATGTTGAAGGTGATTCTTCCTTATCATTTGTCCGTGGTGTCTTGGCATTATTTTACTGTCTATATAAAATAAAAGATTTTCACCATTCATATCTCCACGGTCTATATGGAGATATGTTGGCTACCTGGTCGGGGGTTAAGGGAATGGTTTAGTAAGAGTCTTGCATTGTTCAGTGTATAGATCCTGCAAGGACCTAGGTCAAATTTAGTAGGACCTCCTTCAATACCCACCGGTATTGGATGGCGGGGGTCCAAACTCTTTGATCCCCTCATATGTAAGCTACTATTAAAACTTTAACCCGGCTACTTAGGACTGTATCCCTGCTGACTCAGACTACTTAGCCGAGGGTAACGTCACCTTCAAAAGAGGGGCCTACCACATTATGCATTAATAACTTAATTAATTATCTTTCAATAATCCAACCCTTTAGGATTGTATCCTTGCTGACTCAAACTACTGGGTTGAGGGTAACGTCACCTTCAAAAGAGGGGCCTACTACAATAACTAAGATAATCTCTTAAAAAGTGCAAAAGTGCGGAAATAATCAAAGGTTACACTAAACACGAGTCGGATCCAAGTGATTCATCTTGTCTATCTGTTTTTATTTTTATTTTATTTTTCACATTTTAGTTAGCTTTATTTTTCTAGTTTAAAATATTTTTCTAAACTTTTGATTTGATTAGACGTTGAGGATAAACCGGTATTAAAAGCTCTTGTGTCCTTGGACGACCTCGGTATCTTACCAACACTATACTACGCTCACGATGGGTGCACTTGCCCATATGTGTGTTTAGTGTTAGTAAATATCGTGTTTTATAAATTTAAAACTTGGCTAAAAAGTGTTAAAGGGCTTAAAATATACATTAAAAATCTACGAAACTTACACACATCAAGTTTTTGGCGCCGTTGCAGGGGACACAAGGATTTTAAGAAAGCTTAAAATCGACGGCCTAATCAGTTTTTCAAAACCTTTTTTAAAACGCGCGTACATTTTTCTGCATTTTAGTTAGTTTTTCATTTACAGTAGGTTGAACACGGGGCCGTGTTCACTGAACACGCCCCCGTGCTGCACAAAACCAGTAACTTTTAATTCAAACGCCCAAATACAGATCCTGAACACGGGCCGTATCCACTGAACACGGGGCCGTGTCCAGCCTGTTTCCGTTTTTATTTTTGTTTTCTAGTCTCGAGACTCTGTTGTGGTCTACTGAGTGATTCTTATGGATCAATACTCAGGAGGCTACAACTACACCTATGAGGAGGATGATTATAGGGAAGACTATTGCACTAATTGTGGTGACCCGCACTCGGTACAATATTGTGACTTATTTCAACCATCCACTTCATACACCTACAATGCAGAGCCCTGGTACGAGCCATCAACTTCATACACATCCTATGAAGACCCAAGGTATGAACCTTCTCCCTCATACTCATATTTTGATGAACCAAGGTATGAGCCTTCATACTCATACTTTGAGGAACCAAGATATGAGCCACCACCTTCATATGCTTATTATGAGGAACCATGGCGTGAACAACCCACCTCATATGAGTATTATGAAGAACAAAATTACGAAACTTATCCATCATTTACTTACAATGAAGGAAAATGGTGTGAACCATCTACTTCATATGGGTACTATGAGGAACAAAGGATCGAACATCCGGATTCAAGCTTTGAGGATCCCGATCCTTACTCTATCGTCGACGTAACCGATAGGATACTAGAACACCTTAAAACTATCAAGCGTTACATAAAAGAATCTAGCGCAAGGGAAGAGGAGTCCCGCGCTAGAGAAGAATTAAATAAAGAAGAGATAGTTGAAAGTGTAAAAATGGAAGAACAAATAAGTGAAAAACCGACACATGAGTTAAACAACGAAAAAGGTGAGTCCGACAACGTTAAAATCCAAGAAGAGTCTAATTTTGAAGAAATTAATCTCTTGTCACCTTCTTTCGAAAATCATTGTTTAGTACCCACTCATGCTAAGTTTTTAAAAGAATTAAACACTAACACTAAAATTGACGAAACGGTAAGCATTAAGTTAACAAATGATCAAACTTCACTAATAAAAGAAGACCCATTTAAAACTAACATTACACCGGTTCCATATTTTTTTCAAAACTCCTTTATTAGTAATATCACAATCGATAAAGATCTTTGTGTTAATATAATGCCAAACTACATTTTCAAAAAATTAAGTATTAGTGATTTTTCTCCACTTCAAATACCCATTTTTCTATCCAATCGGAAAGTAATAAAATCAATCGGTATAGTTGAGGATGTCTTGGTTTAAACAAATCAAATGGTAATCCCAACCGACTTTATCATCCTCGATGACGCTCCTCTAGTGTTGGGACGACCTTTTGTAAAAACCCACGAAGCTTTGAAAAACCGGAAGTATAACAATCTATCTATTCAATTAGGGGCATTTACAAGAAATATCGATCTTGAGCGATCAATGAAATATCCAATCGGCAATGACGACCCCCTAATTGAAGATGAGCCAGAACCACCGGATAAGGTGGGTCTAGCCAAGGACCCTTATAAACGTGGCGCACCACGGAGGCATTCCGCGGAACTATCCTTAGTTTTAGATTAGTTTAACTTTTATGTTTTCTAGTTTAGTTTTAATTTTCAGGAATAAAGCACACTCGAAATAGTGAAGGTTACTAAGGGAAACTTGAACCCACACCCCATGCACAAAAACAGAGCCTTCCGACATTTTTTTTTTCATTACAGCAAGTTCAGCACGGGGCCGTGCTCAACCCAACACGCCCCCATGTCCGAGGTTTTGCAGAAAACGCCCAGTTCAGGTAACTGGACACAGGGCCGTGTTCGCTAAACACGCCCCCGTGCCCAGCCTTCTGTTTATTTTTGGTACTGGCGGTCTAACCACGGGGCCGTGCTCAGCCCAACACACCCCGTGTTCAGCTACCCAGTAACATTAAATCTTGTTTTTAACCCACTTTTACACATTTTAATCAACCGAAAAACTTATTTTTGGGACACATTGACATTGAGGACAATGTGTAATCTAAGTGTGGGGGGATGCTAAAACCTTGAATTTTGCAAGTCCTAATAACAAGCCTTACACAAAACTCTATTGGAACCGATAGCGTCATGATAAAAAGAACCAACATAAGAAAATTATGAAACGGCATGACAAATCTAGTTAAAATTTGATTATATATACTTGATCACATTAAAATCCATTCCCACAAAAAGTGAGTTTTGAGCCTTTATTGAGCATACAAATACACATCTTTAGATTAAATGCTCATCTTTCGTTTCTTGTGTGAATAGCCGCTTGGTTTCTTACGACTCTAGAACTTGCCATGACGATACATTCCCGGTCCTTACCAACTTAACCCCGAGTAAGTAAATGCTGGAGGCATTAGGACTAACTCTTTTTCTTTCAACACCATTATTTTATTTTTACCACCTACCCAAAATCCCCCTAGTTAACCCCTTTGAGCCTAAACCTTTTCATTTCTAAACCCAAAACAAACACCCTTTACCCACCAAAACCCTTTTTCATTTTAACCCTTTATTTTAGTACAAAGCTCGGTTTTCATGTGACATTCCTTATCAAAAAAAAAAAAAAAAGCTGAAGCAAAAAATAAATAAAAATAAACAAACATGTTCATCAAAAAGAACTTTGTTTGAAACATTGCTTCATTAGAAAAAAAAAATAATAACAAAAAGTCTTATGAAAACCGACGCTTTTTACGCCTTTCGCCCTTTTCTACTAACCACTAACCCAACCACCTACCTTTAACCCAAGCCTAACCCTTTCCCCAAAAAGTCCTCTTGATATTTACAAAGGTATATAGTTAAAAAAGAGGAGGATTGATTGTTTGGCAAGCTTATGGTAGGAGTAAGTTCCATGCCGCTCTCGAGTGTTTCACAAAAATACATCTTCGGCCAAGTGTTGAGTGATCCCCCGTGAGGTATGTGAACTTGTATATAAATGGAATTTTAAAAAGGCATGTTATGCCCTAATAAGTAATTTATTTTATGTAATGTTCTATATAAATCATGACGAATAGAATTGTAAATAAATAAAAAAAACCTAATAAAGAATCTTGGAAATCCCGACACTCTATGACAAGTCCTAAAACCTTCTCTTCTACCTATTCCATTTGGGTGTGTAAGCCACATTATAAAGAGTTTTGCTTGAGGACAAGCAAAGATTCAAGTGTGGGGGTATTTGATGCGCGCAAAATGCAACATATAAATTACATCAAATGTGGCATAAAACTAACCCTTTTTTAGTACTAATGTTGGAAAAAAAGTGTTTTTGTCTTCCTTTTGTATTTTCAGGATTAAAGAGCTTAAATGAACAAAAGAAGCAAAATGCAGCTAAATCTAACAATAATACAAGAAAAGGGAAGAAACGTGGCATGCCCGACCCCTCGACAGCAT